>OX578137.1:43402331-44644831 GCA_951213105.1 Amaurobius ferox
TGACTTTTGGCGAGTTTTAGAAAATTCTTAAATTTTGTAGAAAGGCTAAGAACTTTACGGGTTGCGTGCTTTTTCAGTATTTTCCACAGATGTTATGGTAAGTAAGATCGCCGTCATTTACTTGGGTTGTTAACGTAATACGAGTAAAAATATCTGCCTAACTCAATGCATAACCCAATGCATAATTTTTCTTCTGATTGTATATGCACATCAAGCTATATAATATAACAATACTGAACAAAAAGAATAAACAAATGTAGTTTGGATTTGCGATATCCGTGGATTAACATCTACTCTTTAAGTCAGTGTGAGCTTACCGCTTGCGCCTACCGCACTTTCGTTCGGACGAGTGAATGCAAATGTTACACCTAAACGTTTCCTTCGATAACTCCGTCGTTTGTAGTTCGATTCGGATAACATAAACTGCATTCTATTACTCTATCGAAACTGCATAATTAAAAAAAAATTAGACAACTCAAAAAATCCCAAAATATATGGAAACCTTTATTTAGGTAGCTTGTGCCAACGCCATATACAATATTTTCCCATTCGAAATATCAAAAGAGGCGTTATATTTTCCATTAATCTACAACGTGTAACAGAGTTACTAACTATTTTGTTTTTATAATTACCATATATAAAGATATTCGTGGCTTATAATAAGTTACAATTCTAATTTTCCCAAATTGTACTAAAGTCCGATCAGCACAAAGACAACGGATAATATATTCAAATACCCAATTTATAGAAATCAGCAATAATTAAAAAAAATTCAGAGAACTGAAAAAATCCCAAAATATATTGAAACCTTTACTTAGGTAGCTTGTGCCCGCGTCATATACAATATTTTCCCATTCGATATATCAAAAAAGGAGTTATATTTTCCATTAATCTACAACGTGTAACAGAGTTACTAACTATTTTGTTTTTATAATTGGCATAAATATATTCGTGGCGTATAATAAGCTACAATTCTAATTTTCCCAAATTGTACTAAATTCCGATTAGCACAAAGTCAACGGATAATATATTCAAATACCCAATTTATAGAAATCGAACAATATATGGACAATCATGAAATATAATCTACTTGAAAACCCAATGTAAAGAAATAGTTTAGTGCTAAAGTGGATACTTGCATTGCACATATAGATAAACATATATACGCATAGACGGATAACATATGTAAACAAGGTATCTAAACCGATATACGCACAGACAAAAAGAAAACAAAATATGCATAATTGGTTGAATTGTGTTCCAGGCTTCCAGAAAATGCAAATCCATTCAAAACTTAAAATTAAATTTTGTACCTTATTCTAATATTTTCTTTATATATTTTAATCCATATGTAGAGAAACTGAAAAAAATAAATTTGTTATTTTTTTTTAAATGCGATAACACCTTTGAAACACATGAGTATTTTTCATATATAGAAGGCATTAGTTATGATTTTAAAAAGTTTTGACAGAAATATACGGGAATAATATAAAATAATAGTATTTGTAGGGATTGAGATTAGTCTGTTTTTCTAGACCACTGTTCTTCCGCGGAAACTTTGGAGTTCCGAGACAATATTCAAGGGTTTTCCGAAAGGTGATATTTTCCTGTAAATGTTCTTTAAAATTGAACAAACGAAGTAAAATTTAAAAACATAATTTGGACGCCAATGACCTTTTCCTCATTTTGATGTTCCGATATCAAATTTATTTCAGAAGTTTCCGCGACCAAAAATGATTGAAAAACATTGCTCTAGGTTAGTTTAAATATAGATTCTAGAAATACTTCAAACCGCTGTGACAAAATCGCTTTAAATCTAGGGGGTAATAAAGAGTTTTCAAAGTGAACTTTTCGAAGATCTAACACTTCCATAAAATCCTATAACACACCTTTTGGATTAAGGTGGAATTCAAGATATGCCCTAGGGAGTTTTCACTGGATTTGTAGATTTATTTTTTTTGCCTAACGACATTTCTTCCGCTGAACATAAATACATCCAAATGCGTCCTATAGAGGTATATGTAAACCACTGAGAAGAGTGTTTGGGGCAAATGTTTTAGACAGTATTTACGTGGGCGTGGTAGCCCAGTGGGTAGTGCGGGGAATTGCGCTCGGTAGGTCCGGGTTCGATTTCCTCCGCTGCCAAAACTGCCGCAGTATTCACCCGGATTACGATCACGTTAGACATGTGGGTCCGTAAGTCCTTCCGACAGGTTGGTGGTTGGGGAACGAGGGTACGGTCCATATGGATGCTTCCCTCACTGAATTCCGGTCTAAATTGGGTGACTCTTTCCGGCGTTCCAAACAGTTACCTTAAACCTTTCTGGTAGGTTAGAAGGTCTGGGATTCAACAACAACAGTATTTACATGTATGTATCTTAATTGCATATCGTATTTATGCTTGTGGTATCATATGTAATCTGACCGATAAGATCATGCTCAATATCAAATTTGTGTAAGAATAGAGTAAAAACACGAATATCGTAATTCATTTCACTTGCGAATTGAAGTAAATCCAGTATTTTTCTAGTTTAACGCAAAAGATTTATAAAAAATTAATAAATAGTATAGTTTAAATAAAATATAAATTCCTTCTATATGCTATCAGACCATTATAATCGTGTATGTGCCTGCATTGGAAATACGCGATAACATTAGTTCGAATTTTAAGCTTTATTTTTGTGCTAAGTACAATTAAACTGAAAAGGCTATGGTCCAAATGTTTATATTTTACTGAACATTTTACGATAAATTGCATTTCCCTAAATTACAATAAATTGTATTTCCATATTTATCAACCGCTCCTCAATATGTACTACATATAAAAATGCATTTTATCGGTGCGTACAGTGTCATCTGTAAATTTTATCTGGAAAGTTAACTCTTGAGTTGCAATATATAGATACATATTACTCGATTTTATTAGTTTCCTTATATACATAATGTATAAGGAAAATATTGTGACGGAGTCGAAAATTTGAATTCGAGTTTTCAAAGGGAGAGCACGTTTCAAGCATCCCTGATCACGAATCAAACATTTTTGAAGTGATGTCTGTGTGTGTGTGTGCGTGTGTGAAAGTGTGTGTGTGTGTGCGTGTCAGTTAGCCTGTGGAGACGATAACTGACGAACGAATGGACCGATTCGAACGAAATTTTGTACAAAAATCACAATTCGTAAACACTGGAAGCCTATTGTTTTTATACGCAATCGAATCTACAGAACCCCCCTAAATTTTCCGAGTGAAATTTTGAAAAAATCGTCAAAAAATCAAAACCGCTAATAAATATACGCAAATAGACATTTCCTACGTAATTTTTCATTACAAAACGATTGATATAAATTTTAGAACGCTAACATGAATCGTTCTCGAGATATTGCACATTTTTCAAAAAAATTATTAAAAAGTATTCTTCTATATAATAAAAGGCAATGTCTGTGTGTGTGTCTGTCTGTCTGTCTTATACACTATACGTTCAGCGACCGCGCGTCGGAGAGCTACGAAATTTTGCAATCGCAGACCCGGGGGGGTGGGAAGGGGACACGTGAAAACCGATTTTTAAAATTTTAATTATTTTTTTTGTTATTTAATGTTTTATGCGATTTCGACCGTTTTTTGCCATTTTTGCCCTTTTTTTTCCACGATCCGGACATCGTAGGAAAAAACAAATCACACCATCGGAAAGAGCAGAGAATTTCGAGTAAAAATATATCAATTTCAAATCTCAGAGATAAATTCTAATATTTTTTTATGATTTTAAAGCAAAAGTCACTTTTGACTCAAAAAAACGATTTTTGGTTTTTAAATTCTCGCATAGTAAAAAGTACTCATAATTTCGACTAATAATTTACATTTTTAGAAAGGTCAAACATCTGGCATTCTTACAAGTCCAATCTGGTCAGGAAATATTCCGTATTGCCCACAGGATCGGGATTTTAAAAGTTTCCGAATTTCAATTTCTCGCCGTTCCGCTCGGCGTGCCGCTTCGTTTCTCCCCCGCTGAAGTAGGGAAGGTGGTGGGTGGGGACGTCAAGGTGGAGGTGACGTCACGGTTCTGAATTTAAATGAAATAAGAGCTTAACATATGCACTGTAGAAATTATTATATTTATATTTTAAATGATGGAACGATATGGATTTTTTAAATGGATATTTTAATTTTATGGATATTTTAAATGATGGAACGATGGATATTTTAATTTTATGGATATTTTAAATGATGGAACGATGGATATTTAAATTTTATGGATATTTTAAATGATGGAATGAGGATGATGGAATTAAGAGCTTAGAGAGCATATGGTCATTTTAAATTGTAAATTAGCGCGCGGGAAGTTAGCGGTAGGCCCGGGTACGATTCCCGCCACTGCCAAAACTGCCGAAGTGTTCACGCGGAATACGATCACGTTAAACATGTGGGCCCGTAAGTCCTTCCGAGAGGTTGGTGGTAGGGGAAGGAGGGTACGGTCCCTGTGGATGCCTCCTTCACAGGGTTCCAGTCTAAATTGGGTGAATATAAAGAAAGTTGCGGAGGGCGAGGCAGCCCAGTGGTTAGCGCTCAGGAATTGCACTCGGTAGGCCCGGGTTCGATTCCCGCCACTTCCAAAACTGCCGCCGTGTTCACGCGGAGTACGATCACGATAAACATGTGGGTCCAGAAGTCCTTCCGAGAGGTTGGTGGTAGGGGAAGGAGGGTACGGTCCCTGTGGATGCCTCCCTCACAGGGTTCCCGTCTAAATTGGGTGAATATAAAGAAAGTTGCGGAGGGCGAAGCAGCCCAGTGGTTAGCGCTCAGGAATTGCACTCGGTAGGCCCGGGTTCGATTCCCGCCACTTCCAAAACTGCCGCCGTGTTCACGCGGAGTACGATCACGATAAACATGTGGGTCCGGAAGTCCTTCCGAGAGGTTGGTGGTAGGGGAAGGAGGGTACGGTCCCTGTGGATGCCTCTCCCACTGGGTTCCGTTCTAAATTGGGTAAATAAAAAGAATGTTATGGAGATAGTCGCTGGGGGCGAAGAATCCCAGTGGTTAGCGCGCGGGAATTGCACTCAGTAGGCCCGGGTTCGATTCCCAAAATTGCCGCCGTGTTTACGCGGAGTACGAGCACGTTAAACATGTGGGTCCGTGAGTCCTTCCGAGAAGTTGGTGGTAGGGGAAGGAGGGTACGGTCTAAATTGGATGAATAAAAAGAAAGTTATGGAGATTGTCGCGTAGGGCAAAGTAGCCCAATGGTTAGCGCGCGGAAATTGCACTCGGTAGGCCCGGGTTCGATTCCCAAAATTGCCGCCGTGTTTACGCGGAGTACGATCACGTTAAACATGTGGGTCTGTAAGTCCTTCCGAGAGGTTGGTGGTAGGGGAAGAAGGGTACGGTCCCTGTGGATGCTTCTCCCACTTGGTTCCGGTCTAAATTGGGTGAATAAAAAGAAAGTTATGAAGAATATCGCGGAGGGTGAAGTACCCCAGTGGTTAGTGCGCGGGATTTGCACTTGGTAGGCCCGGGTTCGATTCCCAAAATTGCCGAATAAAAATAAAGTTATGGAGATTGTCGCGGATGGCACGGTAGCCCAGTGGTTAGCGCGCGGGAATTTCACTCGGTAGGCCCGGGTTCGATTCCCGCCATTGCCAAAACTGAAGCCGTGTTCACGCGGAGTACGATCACGTTAAACGTGGGGGACTGCAAGTCCTTCCGAGAGGTTTGTGGTAGGGGAAGGAGGGTACGGTCTCTTTGGATGCCTCCCCCATTGGGTTCCGGTCTAAATTGTGTGGCACTTACTGGCCTTCCAAGCAGTTACCTTACACCTTTCTGGTAGGTCGCGCCAACGAGTTTGCCACGGTCAGAATTTTCAAGGGTAGCGAACAGGCTGGTCGCCAAAGGCGGCTAGTAAATAATAAAAGGCAATGTCTGTGTGTGTGTCTGTCTGTCTTATACACTATACGTTCAGCGACCGAGCGTCGGAGAGCTACGACATTTGGCAATCGGAGACCCGGGGGGGATGGGAAGGGGACACGTGAAAACCGATTTTTAAAATTTGAAATATTTTTTTATTTATTTAATGTTTTACGCGATTTCGACCGTTTTTTGCTCTTTTTGCTCTTTTTCCTCCACGATCCAGACGTCGTAGAAAAAAACAAATCACACCAGCGGAAAGAGCAGACAATTGCGTGTAAAAATATATCAATAATATATATAGTTAAAATTTTTAACACGTGATAATATATATATATATATATATATATATATATATATATATATATATATAAAGAAGCGAAGCTGAATATCGGACTACATTTTAACAATGTATGTTTTGCGAGTCATTTCATAAAAAATGCAAATTTTATTTCTCGAGGGTTGCCAAATTCTTAAAGTGTAAAATGTTTTATTAGACTGAGATGTGTCCGAAATATCAGCTTTCTCGGGCATAGGAAAATATGTTAAAAATACCATAAAATAGGTTGAAGCAGACATCGGTCATGATAAGTTAAATAAAAGATTTTTAAAAACTGATGCCAGCAATACACGACTTTCTCTAAATACTCAAATTATTCGTTCTATTTATTTTCCGAAACGCATTAATTTGAATATTATTGCACAATATATATGTGCTTAAAATATACGGAACATTTCAGCAGTATGGACATCGCTTTTTGGGATTCGAAAAGATGTTTGAAACATACTCGATATGAAGGTTGTTAAAATTTGATGTAGAATTTTTTCATATAATTTTTTCCTGTGAGTTATATTTTCATAAACATAGGGGGGTACAAACGTATTAAAAGAGTCCTTCAAACAAAAAGTTCAAATAGAAAAATTGGGCTGTATAGTAATTAGTGTAAAGAAAAAGTCTGTGTAATTATCTGCAATATTCATGAAGATATTAATTATCTGCAACATTCATGAAGATATTTCCAAGAGAAATGTAGTAATATGTAGTAATTTTTTTAATGGTATGAAGATCAACTTGGACACTCCATTCCAGGGAGCTAAACGTGAATCAGAAAATGGAATATGGTCCATCTTGTCTTGGAGTGGTTGACTTTTAGAAGAGGTAAAAAAGGGGAGGGCCGAAGGAAAAGCTAAGACCCAGGTAAAATACACCATGAATCCAAATTAAGTTTAAAATAAAAGTTACAATATTGAAATTAATTTAGGTTAATTAAATTAAGAAAGCATAAATCATAAGTCATTAATCATAAATCGTGGATTGCAAGCGGGCTTGTGTCAAAATCGCGGGCTAAAAGTAGCGATCATGAAATGCCAGTGGTTGGAGTTCGAATGACGAGCTGGGACTGTAGTTTCACCAAAGTGAAGTAGAAGCGCAAGGTATCATCGCCATATCGATTGTTCTAATTTCAGGTTGTGGAGTCATGAATTTCCGCTTTTTCCAGATGCTCGTAAATGGGCCAATCAAGAGATGTCTTGGACGACGCTTCCGAAGATAAGGAAGCGAAGTATTATCATAGCTTTGATTCACGTCTCTCAAACAAGGTCTGCTTGAATTCTGCTTGTAAAAAATTCGAGTGAAACGCCGAATTTGCTCTTCAACCCAATATATTTTGAGGTCATGATGTATGACTTCGTTTTGAACATATGGAGGAGCATTTACAATGTAGCGTTAAACTTTGTTTTGAAAGACTTGCAGTTTTTCAAATGATCAGCATTCAGTAATACAGGGTCAGGTCACGTTATGGGGATAACTTCCTACTTTTGACGTCAACAGTGGTATATAATAAAAGAATGCGTGTATCATAAGCTGGCTTGGTAAGTATATAAGGCTGGCTTGGTAAGTGTAGGCATTGTGGAAACATATCACTCGTTGTTGTCATGGCTAAAGAAGCGATTTATCAGTATTGGAAAAAAGGATGTTTATCGGATTTCAGGACAAGGGTGGCAGTATTTCCAAAACGGCGCAGATTTTTTACGGTTTGCGTGCTGCTGTGATTAAAGTGTATCATTCAATGTAGAAATGGCACCATTGCGAGTATGAGCGATGTAGACTGGGGAGCAACAAGCGTCATTGATATGAGAGATGCACGCCGACTCCGAAGGTTCGCGAGGGCCAATCGCTACACAACAGTGGAGCAATACACTGGGCGAATGAACCAAGGAATTACACGAAGGGTGTATCAAACGACAGTTCAGCAAACCCTGCTGCGTATGGACCTCTGAAGCAGACGAATGGTCACTGCACATATGTTAACATAGGTCTATAGGCCAAAGAGGTTTACTTTCACGGTAGTATCGGAATTGGACCTCTGCTGACTAACAAAAGATTGCTTTTTCCGATGAGTTACATTTTCTGCTTAAACGAACGGATGGACATTGGCATAAATGGGGTGAAAAATCGGAGAACAAAACTCATCAATCACTGCTGGACGACCGCAAGACGGGGGGAGTAGCATTGTGGTCTGGCTAATGTTTTCGTGGCATTCACTGCGTCCACTCATACCCGTGGAAGGTACTATGAACCAAATTCGTTATGTTTCCATCCTTGCAGACCACGTACACCCATACATGCTGATTGTCTTCACTGGGGCGGATGGGATATACCAACCCGACAATGCGATATGTCACACAGAGAGAACTGCCTGAGAGTGGTTAGAAGAGCACGATAAAGACTTCAAAGTACTTCCCTGGCCCCCTTATTTCCCAGACTTAAACACAATTGAGCCTATGTGGGACCACCTCGATCGGGTTGTTCTTTCTATGGATTCTCTACCTCGCACCCTCCAGTAGATGTCAGATGCACATCATTCAGCATAGCTCCACATACCTGTGAACACCTTTCATCATCTTACTGAGTCATTCCCAGCCCATCTAGCTGCTTTTTGCGCTGCATACGTTGATATTATGGATATTAAATGGTGGCCACAATAATGGGACTCGACTGTGTAATTATTTCATTTGATTTATTGTATTTGCAAATTAATTCTCATGACTTTCAAAAGATTTGCTTACCATATATTTGTTAGAAATAAATGATCTATCCTCGCTACGGAAGACCGACATATCCAAAAACACTGACTCTCGCCTTTCCGCCAGAAAAGGAATGTGTTTACATCGTGTGATCTGCGCGCGCATCATAAGACACTACCGGTACACTTACGAACTGAAGTTCTGTTCTGTGTTGTTGATGTTTCGAATGATGTCGGAGCAAAATGCTTGTTTCTTTTCTATGTAATTTTAAATGCAGAATCTAATTAAATAATCTGTTCTTTCAATCAAGCGCAATTATTCCTGACATCAAGGTGGTAACCAAACACAATAAAATGATATTTCTTTTAAGACTTTAGGGGAAACGAAGTCAAATTGCCCTACGCCCTTCACACAGAAAGGTAAGCATTTTACCTTATTATAATTATGCTGTTTATAAAGAAAAATGATATTGTAACATATTTTCTCATTGGCGAGTCAGAGTGCCATTACCTATGCACAACCGAGCTCCTATATTTTTATCAGATTATGAGACTGAAGTCGTTGCCTGTCTCGCTAGAGAAATTGGTACTAACAAAATAAAATAGCAGCATTTTCATGAACAATAAAATTATTATTTGAAGAAGGGCATAAGCATAAGTAACCGAAAAGAAAATTGATATACAAATATATCACTATTATTTTTCATTCCCCATTGACTTCGTAAAAAACTTCCAAACCGAAAGTGATTTTTTTACGGAATAAGATAAAAAGAAATATCGCACTGCAAATAAACAAAAAAAAAAGGAAAATATTTCTCAAGGAAACTAAAAATAAAATATAATGGCATCTATCAAGGAAAGTCACTTGATTGAAAAATTAAACCAGGGTAACTACTCCAATTGGAAATTCAAAATGGAAATGACGTTATTGAATAAGGAATTATCAGAAACGATAACCGAAGTGGCTCCTGACCCAATTACCGACGAATGGCAGAAAAAAGATAGAAAAGCCAGAGCGCTCATAAATTTATGTATAGAGGATTCCCAAATCGTTCACGTCAAAAATCTCACCACGGCGCGCGATACATGGAATGCGCTTCGCGCAATACACGAAAGAACGAATTTATCCAGCAAGCTATACCTTTTACGAAAGTTGTACAGTATAAAGTTAGATGAAAGAGGAAACATGCAGCAACATATAACCAAAATTCTGGAGACAGTGGATAAACTTAAAGCAATCGGGGAGGAGATTAATAATTCGCATGTATCAGCACTATTTCTGTGTTCGCTACCCCCCAGTTACGAAACGCTGATAACGGCGTTGGAAGCGCGACCGGAGGATGAATTAACGCCGGAATTCATTAGCAGCAAACTGATTGATGAATATAATAGACGTAGGGATCACCAAGAAATGCCGCAAAACATGGCAAAGGCTTTTCACGCGAATAAAAAATTCTCTAACACCTACGGCTACAAAAAGGATAACAAATACTGCTCACATTGCAAAATGACGAACCACAACAAATCTGAATGTTGGCGTCTAAAGAATAAGAGCAACGAGCCCGGCAGATATAAAGATTATAAAAATAAATTCAGACACAACTCATCACAGTTAGTGTATGAGGGAAACGACAGACCTGCCGCTAAATCACGAACACAAGAAAGATATTCAGACACTGTAGATGAAGTAGGATCGAAATTTAGAGACTTAGCGCTCATAACGAATCAAACTGAAGAAAACAGTTGGATCGTTGATAGTGGTTCCTCATCCCACATAACAAATAATGAGAATTTATTCACTAAAATAAATAATGCAAACAAATCTGAAGTTATTGTTGCTAACGGTAAAGCCTTAACCGCCTATGGGTCAGGCGAAGTAAAAATAAAAAGTCGAGCCTCGGATGGAGAGATAAGACAAGTAACACTACAGGAAGTACTATTTGTGCCAGAACTGAAAGCTAATTTATTTTCCGTACGAAAAGCAACACAACGTGGATGCCAAGTAAATTTTACTAAAGACAACTGTCAGTTAACTTACAATGATGAAGTATTCTTAGAAGGAAAAATAAAAAATAACCTATATGAGCTAGACCTGCTCACACCACAAAACAAAAATGTTACATATATGGTAAATAACTGTAACAACCCCAATTGTGTTACATTATGGCACAGAAGAATGGGTCACAAAAACTTCGGCTCTATAAAGGAAATTAAATCGAAACAGTTAGCCGAAGACATAAACATCAACGAATGTAAACATGAACTAAATTGCGAAACTTGTATAAAATCAAAACTCACCGACATGCCATACCCCAAATCTACTCAAAACAGGAGGACTCATATTCTACAACTTGTGCACAGCGACGTATGCGGACCAATGCAAACTCCCACCATAGGAGGAAAATCATACGTGCTAACATTTATTGATGATTTCTCCAGGTACACAATGACCTATCTCTTATCAAAAAAGAGTGAAGTTTTGTGTAAACTGAAGGAATACATCGCTTTTACGACAAACAAATTCGGAAAAAAACCAGAAATACTGAGAAGCGAAAATGGCGGCGAATACGTCAGTAAAGAATACGAGGAATATCTAAGTGACAACGGCATGCATCACCAGTTGACCGTGCCACACTGTCCATCCCAAAATGGCGTAGCGGAAAGAAAAAACAGGTCACTAATTGAGATGACACGAGCTATGTTGTCAGAAGCAAATTTAGGCAAAAAATTCTGGGTAGAGGCTATAAACACTGCCAATTACCTACAAAATAGACTTCCCACAAAGGCCAATTCAAAAACACCGTACGAAATGTGGACTGGTATGAAACCAAATCTTCGTCATTTAAGGGTCTTTGGCTGCAAAGCATATTCCTACATCCATAAAAGCAAACGAGGAAAATTAGATGAAAAAGCCCAAGAAGGAATTTTTGTCGGATACGACGACAGATCAAAGGCTTACAGAATATATACAGAAGGAAAAAACATAACACTTGCTAGAACGGTTAAATTCCTCGAAAAATCAATGCAAATTTCAGAATTAAGCTCAAAGGAATTATTCGAAGGAACAGATAGTGAAGTCGAAAAAACTAATGCTCAAACAGATGAAAAACCCGAAGAGAGCGAGATTGAGTTTGAGGCACCGTCAGATGATGAACAAATAAATTCTGATAACATAACCGCCAATCAACCTCGCAGATCCGAGAGATCGAACAAGGGAGTACCTCCCGATCGACTCATCTACTTAGCGCAACAAGCTAACACCGTCGAACCCAGAGACTATAATGAGGTACTAAAAATTAAGAGCCCACAAGAGAAACAAAATTGGCTAGACGCTATGGAAGAAGAAATGCAATCTTTGCAAGAAAATAACACATTCACATTGATGGAACCCCCGCATGGAAGAAAAATAGTTGGTTCAAAATGGACATATAAAATTAAACACGACTCTCAGGGAAAAATAGCTAAATACAAAGCTAGACTGGTAGCAAAAGGATTTTCACAAAAATACGGTGAAGATTATTACGAAACTTTCGCACCAGTGGTCTCACACAGCACAATTAGAGCATTCCTGGCAGGAGCAGCATATAGAAAACATAACGTACAACACATTGATATCAAAACTGCTTTCTTACACGGGGATCTAGACGAAACAGTTTACATACAACAGCCAGATGGCTACATCTCCCCTGGTAACGAAAACAAAGTATGGAAATTAAATAAAGCTATATATGGGTTGAAACAGGCCGCAAGAGCCTGGCATCTAAAAATAGGTGACTCTCTAAAACAATTAAAATTCGTGCATAGTACTACTGATCCATGTCTATTCAAAAAGGGAAAAGGAAGAGAAACCGTCTATGTAATAGTATATGTGGATGATATTCTAATATCAGGATCAGAAGAACAAATTGACAAAACAACGAAAGAATTGGGCAGGCAATATGAATTAAAAAATTTGGGTGAAGTTAATTATTACCTTGGAATTAACATAAGAAAAAACCATAATGGAGATTATCTATTAAATCAAAAAATTAAGATTGAAGAAATTGTAAATACATTTAATTTGCAAGATTCAAAACCCTATAGTACACCAATGGAAACTGGATATTTGAGAAATGAAACAGAAGAAAACCTGCTTCCTAATAACACCAAATATCGCCAAGCTATTGGAGCTCTTCTATACATTGCCACGGTCACAAGACCAGACATCACAGCCGCAACAAACATTTTAAGTCGGAGAAATGAGAAACCACGTCAAATGGATTGGAACGCAGTAAAGCGTCTAATAAGTTATCTAAATCATACAAAGGATCTAAATTTGGTAATAAAATCAACGACAAAACCAATTCTTACAACATACGCTGATGCCGACTGGGCAAGCGATAAAACGGATCGGAAATCCACGATTGGTAATCTTTTCTTAATTGATGATTCTCCTATACACTGGTTAAGCAAAAACAATCATGTGTTGCGCTTTCCTCAGCAGAGGCGGAATATATATCCGCTGCTAACGCAGTTCAAGAAGTACTGTGGTTAATCAACCTACTCAAAGATCTCGATATGCTTCAACAGCTCCCGATTACTATTTTCGAAGATAACCAGTCATGTATAAAAATGATTGAATCACCGAAGTACATGTCAAGAACCAAACATATTGACATCAGATTCCACGCCATAAGAGATTTTCAGGAATCGGGTGTAATCCAGTTGAGTTATCTTCCAACTAAGCTAATGACAGCGGACATGATGACAAAACCGCTGCCAAAGCCTGAATTTCTGAAGCACAGATCCAAACTGCTACAGCCGTGATATGCAGCTCCAGAGATCAAGGGGGACTGTTAGAAATAAATGATCTCTCCTCGCTACGGAAGACCGACATATCCAAAAACACTGACTCTCGCCTTTCCGCCAGAAAAGGAATGTGTTTACATCGTGTGATCTGCGCGCGCATCATAAGACACTACCGGTACACTTACGAACTGAAGTTCTGTTCTGTGTTGTTGATGTTTCGAATGATGTCGGAGCAAAATGCTTGTTTCTTTTCTATGTAATTTTAAATGCAGAAACTAATTAAATAATCTTTTCTTTCAATCAAGCGCAATTATTCCTGACATCAAGATGGTAACCAAACACAATAAAATGATATTTCTTTTAAGACTTTAGGGGAAACGAAGTCAAATTGCCCTACGCCCTTCACACAGAAAGGTAAGCATTTTACCTTATTATAATTATGCTGTTTATAAAGAAAAATGATATTGTAACATATTTTCTCATTGTTGAGGCAGAGTGCCATTACCTATGCACAACCGAGCTCCTATATTTTTATCAATATTCAGTCAAACATAGTTGTTTTTGCAATTACAGCAGGTGGAAATAGCAATATTGATAATCTTTCGAGACGTTCGTCTTGGGTATAGCTTTTTCATAGTTTTGGCGTTTTTTCTATTAAATTATCATCTTTGCAGCGAAAAAACTTTTTGCGAGAAAACTTTTTACCAGGAATTCCATTACATTTTTCTATCTTATTCATATAAAATACCTGTTTATATTGTATAAAATATTTTAGCATAGTATAAGTCTACATTGGAGGCTGAAAGACAGCATTTAAAAAAGAAATATATCCATAAATACAGTGCTTTCGACGATTATTTGCATTCCAGGATCATTCGTCTTATTTAAGGCTTTTTTTTCTTCAAAAGCGAATTCGACTGACATGCAGAAGTTTGAAGCACTTATTCTTATTGGTATTCTATTTTAAAGAATTCACACAGTATTTGCGTACTTCGAGGTTAAGTATTCTTTTATTTGAAAATAAAGCTGTGAGTTTCGAATAACAAACAGAGAAAAGGTTTTTGCTTAAAGAATTTACTAAACATTTTTATTATTCATTATTTTTATGGGCTGAACAGTTTTAAGTTTATAGGATTTTTGAAAACAATTTGAATTTAATTAAATAGGGAAAAATTTATGCTCAATTTTTTAATGGCAAAAATTTCGCTGTACTGGTACTTCTGTAAATTTCTTTTTTGTCTCATGTAACATCAGGATCTCCTATAAATAGAACTCTGGCGATAACTGTCTTGAATTCAGCATCGAATTCCCAAGGATCGGAGGGGTTTACTAAGGATTTCCACTTTCGAATATTTTTCCATTTACGGTTCAAAAATATTTATTTTACTTAAAACATCTATCTCTCAAGATTGGCTATAAATAGAGCTTTGGTGGTAACTGATATACATTCAGGAACAAGATTTGCAAAAGGTAGGGTGGCACATTAAAATGCCATTTTCAATTTCTTTTCCACTTCTTATTCAAAATTTTTTCTTCAAACATTTATTTCTCTGAATTTGCTATAAATAGAGCTTTGATAATTGCTGATATGGATTCAACATCGAATTTCGGAGGGTGTAAAGAACTTCACTAAGGATTTCCAGAAGAAGAGAAGAGAAGAAAGAACTTCACTAAGGATTTCACTAAAGATTCCCCTCCCCGGCCATCCAAATGGTTTCTCTAAGTCCTCGGACGAGACTGATGGTCTGGGCTTTCGACTAAGGATTTCCAGTTCCGGTCTTGGATATGTCACTTTCCATTCAAAATTTTATATTTACTCCCCCCTACTTCTTTTTGAACATCCATGGCTTATTTTCATTTGATTAACCGAAGCATGTACTCAAAATACCATTTTTGAAAATATTCTTATAGAATAGACAATTTTCACTCTATTGCATATATACGATTTGCGAATTTAAAGAGTCACGAGATGTCTTGGCTTATCTCTTTCAAAAAAGGCATGTTTTCCTTTCTTCAGTTACTCAATGGAAGCAAGTTATCATAAAACTAATTTTTGAGAAATATTTTGATAAATTATATAATGTATACTGCATTATATATTTTGAACATTAAGGAGAAACGGCATTGCACAATCTATTACTTATTCTAAACTTGTGTTCTGAAAAATATGTGGGTTGCCCCAGGGTCGCTTGGATTACATCTTATTAGAAAAGTTTAGTCAGGACTATATTTTTAACATTTTAATTATTTTCCTAAATTTTTCAAAATCGAATACTTTTTGCTCTTAATTCATGAGTATGTTCATTCAACTTTCGAAACTGATTATTTTTTTCATATTTGTTTTGAACTATACTACACAATTTCAAAGTAGTTTATTTTATACTTTCACAGTTATTTTAAATGAATGATTTTTAAAGTTAATTGATGACGTAGCTCATATAACTAAAAAAACTGCTTATTTCCTTCATTTTTTATCATATTCTTATTCATTCCATAGTTTTTTTATTCACCGTGATATTGTTTAATGTTTATATGTCTGTTATCAATGAAGTACAAAAAAACTCTATTTTTATACAGTAATTTTAACATATGATATTTTTAGTCTGTGAATGAATTTAGCACATTTAGCTTTTGCAGCCACATGTTTTTGGAGGCTTAATTTAAAACCTTAGGACCCCCTATCTCCGAGAGCCTGGGCCCATATTCAGTTTTACAGTATAGTAGTTTTGCCTCTACTTGTGACTTTTGCTGCATACTACATTAATTTGTAGCTTTGTATACACAGGTATTTTTGTAATAGTTTATGCGCATGCTCTTTAAAATTAATTAATGATGATGCTCATGTAGCTTCCAAAACCGACAGTTTCTTATTTATTTCGTCAGGGGTACTTAAGTCAGTAGTCTTATTCACGAGCAAGTGAATCCTTCTTTTGTTCATACACATTCTTTATAGGTTATCTCTTTTTATTTTTTCTAGTTTTCATTTAGCTATGACTTTCTTCATGTGTCACGTGTGCAACTCTGTTCACAGCTGTCTTTCTTACTTTTACTGCTGTAGCTGCTCTGTCTTTGACTTTATATAAAGGTGGTTGTTTTTTGCCTTCGAAACCGGTTGACACCTCTTTTTTTTGTGCTGTGCAAATTTTAACGAAAATATATAACAATGTCTTTCAGCAGCAGTTTAAACGAAATTTTAATTTATAAGAATTCTTCAACATCGCTCAAAGTCTCCGAAAAAAACTTCAAAAGAAACTGAGATTTTAAAAGAACCACCAATAGCGGAAAGGGGGGAAAAGCCAGCAAGACACAGTTTTTTTTTTCTAAATTGAGCAGCAATATTTCCATTATTTTCTCCACAATATTGATAAATTTTACGAGCTGCTTCATCCGATATATAATATCTAAGATGAATGTCTTCACTTTTTTGTTTCCTACTCATACTGAAAGCTATGGTGGGAAGGGCATGTAACTATTCAAGTTCTAAATGATGACTACGTAAAATTTGAGTACATTGTTCATAATAAAAATTTTCATAGAGTACCAACTATATTATTTTTATGGTAAGAGGGCCCGTGCATTTACTGCATAAGGACCATACATTTATGCTTTTAAGAAATTATAATTACTGAACGGATGGCTTCAGGATTTTCTTTTTGTTTTGAAGCAGTATGTAATATTTAAAACTATTGCTGTTAAATTATAAAAATTGGATTGTCAGTCAATTCTTTATATCACAATTTTAAAATCGGAGGTGTCTTCAAAACACGAAAATAATTTTTTTATTTATTTTTTAAATTCACAAAAATTCGTGTATTGATTGTACGGATTCCATTTAAAATTTACTTGAAAGAGATTTCTTTATCTTACCGATAGTGTTAAAATAGAAAATCTGTGACACAATTTTCTGTAGCTGAGGAATCGATTTGTGTGGAAATCGTTCAAAAATGTGCTAAAACATAAAATAAATGAAAAACTAATTCGAATTAAAAAAAAAAATCTCGCCGAAGCGCATCATACCGGATTTTGAAGTACCTGTATACTAAATTCCATAGCCGTACATAATTTAGATCTTTCGCTACAGGCGAATGTGTGTGTATAACCGTCATATATTTTATACCAAATGAAACTTATCATAAAAAAGTTTTAACTTATTTCCTTTGAAACTGATAGATTCCTTGTGTTTGACACACATAAATATTAGAATAAATGTAATAATAGAAGTATTTTTCGTATGGCTGTGCGATAGTTACATCACAGCATACATTTTAAAACTTTTCAGTGATTCCATGCTTTTTATTTGAAATGAAAGAGTTGAAAATCAAATATGTTTTCCTATCAACATAGTTAAAAAAAGTATGAGAATGTATGAATTGCTATTCAAGCAATAAAATCAGAAATAAATATTTGCTGTGGGATAGCTTTTTTCTTTGTATACGATAGCTTTTACTGTGATATCTATTTTTTGTACACTCACGAGGCGGCTGTCCAGTGAGTTTTTGATACCAACTGTGACATTAATAGACAGTGATCATATTATACACGAAATTTCGGGAACATTTTGTAGTATTTCACCTTCTATGAAGAAAACTGACATACAGAGATGATAATGTAAGTATAACTTTGAACTATAGAGATAAATTATGTAGATTAATTTTATACTAGTGAATAAAGACCCCAAAATCTTGAATGTCGAGAATAATTAAAGCAGCTAGCAAAATTGAAATAACCTAATCTTTAAAGAAAACTTGAGCAACGTAGTGAAGCACAAATAAAACAACACATAGCTGTTTCAAGGATACGCTGGATTCCATTCGTTAGTGCTAGAGAACCATCAAACTCGAAGTTAAAAAGACGAAATGGGCACAAATAGAATAAACATAGATGTTTATATACCCAAGTTCTCGATTAAGAGTCCAGCAGAGAGAGCCAATCAGAAATCAGAATGAAGAACAGTAGAGTTAATCTGAAATGGAAAGCAACACAGCAGGTTTGCATGTGTGAAAACACAGCAGAAATATCCCAACAAGACGAGTCAAGTCAAGAACATGAATAAACTAGACTCAAAAAGACGAAAAATAAGTCAGAACGACATAGAAGAGTGAGAGACCAGAAATATATCTCACATTTGATGAGACATGTAATTTATTGTGGCCAAGACGACAAACAATACTGTAAGTCTGGATGACGCCGGGTTTTACAACCCGTGAACCTAGAGGTCACAAATCATAAATTCAGGAGTGCTATGGCCGAGGGGGCCGAGCTGGCCCTTACGAGGATGTGAAACACGCCATTGGATAAAGATTATCCAATGGAAAAGAAAGTACTTGCTACGTCACATTCAATGCTTCAAATGAAAGCAAGGGGGAAAATGACGCCCCCGAGAAAGAGGGAACCACAACCTGTGACACGAGAATCAGATAGAGATACTAATATGACTTGGAACAGATAACTTGTACAATATGGCTTAAAAAAATAACTGGGATCATGACTTACGAAGGACACTGATCAACAACTAGAACAGTGATGATATAATACGACGCATGGTGGTGGCATGACAGTATGACTTGTGCAGATAATAAAAGAATGCAATAAGTGCGGGTGTGCGCGCCAGTCGGTGGAAGAATACTGCGAGTTATTTCGGTGATATGATCGGCAACTTATGTGGCAGTGGCAAAACCCAATACAGACTTGAAGGGATGTGCCCATTGAAAAATCAGTTCGTATATATATATATATATATATATATATATTAGGCGAGTTTAATGCTCTCACAATGTTCTCTCCGACTTAATAATATGATAAAGTGTTCTAATTGAATAGTTAAAGATTTATGTTGTTAATAAATGTTATTGTTAAAGTTAAATTGGTGTAATCCTTTTGGTAACGTAATTATTAATATTCCTTTACAAGTTCTTTTATCTTTCTATTCGCGTGCCACAAAGAGACACAAAGGCTAAGGAATAGAACGCATGAAAATAAGAAGAAAAGTTAAACGTACACGGTACTCCACTAGACTGAGAACAAAAACAGGGTACTGACCAAGTCCTAATTTATAACTTAATTTTCCTAATAGATGGCATACGTAAACTCTATACAGGTTTGGACGGATGTAGTATATTTTACAGGATATGATGTAAGCAAAAGGTTAAAATATACATCATCTAAATGAAATCCGATAAATTTACATTTTCTGGTTTATAGATGCGCACGCAATCTACAAACCAGATTCAGGTTTATAGATATCTTCAACTAATAGTTTGGGCATATTCGGAGGACTGAACTTTTTTGCTATTCGAAACATTTCTGAAAACCTAGGCAAATATATGGCCATATTACAAGCAAAGAAGGATTTAATTCATTTATATATCTTATAAACAATATTTTTGTGTGGGGGTGACATCTTAAAATATTTCAGAACAATTAAAAATATGTGGTGTGGGCAGCACAAGACTTTCCCTATCTAATGTAAAATTTTCACTTCTTTTACAGTGAAAAATTGATGTATAAGATCTATGGCATAATGTTTTTAATGTTGAATTGTGCATTTGGCACTTTTACTGATGACAACATGTAAAACAATTTCGAACTACCGAATTAACTTATATTTCGAGCAACTCTAAATTGACAGTTATTAATATTGATAGCATGAGCAATAAAGTCCATATATTAAAATATTTAAATAATTAATTCATCAATTGGGCGTCATTTTAGTTACATAGTGTCATTTTTGCACTTTTAACGATATTTTTGTCAATCTGTGATGAAATATCGCCAAATTGAGGATATTTTGCTCTATAGCGAAAGATTGCCAAATGTATAGCTAAGAGTTACAGTCAAGCGGGGAGAAGAGCATTTTTTATATATAAATGACAGTTGAAGAATTGTTAGGCGTCGAAATACAAAACTATTACAAAAAACATCTCCTCTCGTGAATAGAAAGAACCAGATCCACAGAATTGATGTTAACAAATTTATCGCAAAAAATTACATATGAGAAGTCAACATATATCGCAATAAATTTAATTGCAAAAAGTACAATATCTAAAGGACGGTTTATGTTAATGTTCTAAAATTTTTGCCAATCGTAACATTATTAAAATTTTGATTCTTGATTATTTTTTCAAAATTTTAGGGGAGGGGGGAGGAGTCCGAACATTCAATTCATTTAACATCAGTAGATTTCCAGTACTCACGAATCGCAATTTGTGTACCAAATTTTGTTCGAAACACTCCATTCGTTCGTGAGGGATCACCCCCCCCCCACACACACACACACACACACGCACACACACACACACAGTGCATTTCTAATTTTTTATCTTTAACACCAAATCCTTGTTTATACAATCGATCCATCTCAACTTCAGCCTTCCTCTATGCATTTTCCCGATCGATGTGGATATAAACATTTTCTTTGTGATCGTTGTTATCCATTCTTTGCAAATGGTCTGCCCATTGAATTCTGTTCATTTTAATGCATTTTAGCATTTTATTATTTCGAAATGTATTTTCATGTATTTTATTCTTCCAAATATCATTTCCCTAAATTCCACCAAATATACTGGGCAAAAGTGTTTGTTCAAATATGCAAAGAGCTGTTTCATCGTGCCCTGTGAGAGCCCAGGTATCTGAAGCATAAATTAAGGTAGGTCTTGTAAATACTTTACATGGTTGTAATTTTGTTCTTCGCCCAATCATGTGTGATCTAAAATACTTTTAATCCATGAAAACAGCAATTAACAGCTGTGATTCGGTTTTGAGTTTCTAAACAAATATTAATTTTTATAGTTTATTTGAAATTGCAAGTAGTTAAAATGCTTGATAGATTTAAATTTGTACAGACTAGCCTCATGCAAATACTCATGAGGGGCAAAGACCCACTTCTGGTTAAAACTACGTATTTAGTTTTGTCTCTGTCAATTTTCAGATACATTTTATCAGCCGCCGTTTCCTAGGCAAGAAAGACCTTCATGGGGTTTTAAAATGTAATGAAGGGGAAAATATGAAATGATCTTTAGAGACACATATTTCGAACACCCAAATACAGTACAATAACAAGAACATTGCAAATTAATTATAAAAGGATGAGAATGGATAAATGAAGTGAACAGTGCAAATATTGGGCACATCGGGACAGTGAAAGTTGCCTACTAAAACATTGGGCACATCAGCACTATAAGAATAAAATTTTTTTTTATTATTAGGGGAAAGGCCAGTAGTTTTATTTTTTTTTTGTAGTTTGGGTAGAGCGTTGAATGAAATAAAACTGAACGAAGAAATTAGACAGTCAGGAGTACAGAATTTAAAATAATACAAATAGTTATGTAAAAAAATCGTCTCCATTAGGAGCAAGAGAAAAATACCAAAATTTTCACTTTAGCGGTCGTTTTGGGGAGAAGGCGGTAAAAAAAGTATGTTGTACTCTTACATTTGAAAAAATAATGAAACTAATGAATTACTGAAAAACTAATGAAATAATAAAAACTTAGACACATCATACCAACCCGTATACAAGAAAAAAAAATCTGATGTGGGCAGCACATGACTTTCTTTATATAATGCAATGAATTTACTACTTTTACGGTAAAAAAATAGATTATTTTTATCGTAGATATTTATATTTTTTCCAAGATATTAAATTTTCGTCAATGAGTCGTCGTTTTCATTGATTTAGCGTCATTTTTATCCATTTGGCGAGTTTTTCGTTAATTTCGTAACATTTAAAACAGTCGCCAAGTTGGCGACATTCCACCAAATTCATCGCCAAAATCTCCCCAAGCGTTATGGAAGGAAAAAAAAATTATTCTTAAGCAGATAAATGACTATTGGCGTTCAAATGCAAAAGTATTACTAAGTATATTTTTCCATGAATGGAACGAGCTAGATCCACGAGAATAATGTCACCTAATTTATCGCATGCTATTACATATGAAAAGTGAACATGTTTCTCAATAGGAAATATTTTTTTTTTTATTTTATATGATTTTTTGATAATATTTTTGAAAAATGAGCAATATCTTGAGAACGATTCATGTTAGAGTTCTAATATTTATGTCAATCGTTTTCTAATGAAAAATTACAAAAAAATGTCTATTTGCGTAACTTTGTTACAGGTTTTGATTTTTTGCCGATTTTTTCAAAATTTCACTTGAAAATTTAGGGGGGTTCTGAACATTTGACTGCGTATAAAAACAATAGCCTTCCAGTGTTTATAGATTGTAATTTTTGTACCAAATTTCGCTCGAATCGGTCCATTCGTTCGTCAGTTATCGTCTCCAATGACTCACTGACACACACACATACACACATACACACACACACAGACACCACTTCAAAAATATTCAATTCGTGATCAGAGATGCTTAAAACGTGCTCTCCAGTCGAAAACTGGAATTCGAATTTTCGACCCCGTCACAATACTTTCCTTATGCATTATGTATATATAAGGAAAGGAATAACTAACTTTATAAAAGAATATTTTCAATAGCAGTCTGCTTTGTTTGAAAAAATATGAGGCAGTCCTTGGAGAATAATATATTGCCATTTCAGCGAACAAGTTAGTTTATCATACTCATTTCTATCATATTAGGCGTCTGTGTTTCTAAGCCGCATTTTATCTGCTGGTAAAAGTAATATTGATCTTAACATGCTGAAGGATTTTCAAACAATATCATGAAATATTTTGAAAAAGCTCTCAGCCTAGTGTGATAAAAGATTGTGTATCACAGTCATAGACCTGTGAAAACAATGATTGTAAAAGTGAATGAGGATAAAATTATGTTTTTAATAAAACGAGAAAAGTACATTATTTTAACAGAGCATAAACTGTTGCATGAACGCCGTTGTGTAGAATACTGTATGGTACTAAAGATGAGATTATTAATTGTTATTTTTTCTTCAGATATCAATAAACTCAATCAGTAAAGAATATTTCTCGATTCGAACATTTAAAAATTCGATTCTTCGAGATTGTTCCATACAGTATCATTTGAAATATAGTTTGCTTTGCATAAGAGTTTCATTGAACATCTATCATAAGTTGTATCATGTTTTTGCCTCATAGTCAGAAAATTATAACGAGGAAAAAGGTAAATAAATGACCATTCGGTTCATAATTTCCATTTAGAATTTGAAATTAATTTTTCTTATCTGACAGTTTAATTGAACGTGTAAACAGGATAAGCGTTATTCCAATGTAATTATATTAGTCATCAATCTCAGTATATAATTACGGAGCTCTTAAATTGCAGAATAATTTAAAAGCGCAATTGTTGCATTTAAAAGCGTGACTCTTGTACATATAATTTTAATATATTTTGTTAAATAGAAATAGAAATTCATTTCTAATTTAATCTTTGAATATTCAAACATTAAAATTATAAAATCCTAGATAATTTAATATCTATCGCAGAATATTGAATGACGTCGATGCGTTACATCACCGACACACAATAAAGAGCGATACATTATCAATGCATTACTCAGAACTACGTATTGATACATTGCATAATCTAACGCGCTTTTTTGACTTTCCAGATCCTACAAAAGCCACCGGTTATATGAAATACTTAAGTTTTGCACATTTATAGTATCCTCCACTGAACAGAACCTAACTAAGCTGGATTTCTGATTTCCCCCGGGGGTAAAAATGGGAGCTGAAAAGTTTGTTTAGATCCTTCTAAAGCCCCCACCTTTGTGACTTAGAAGGTTGAAAATTTGCATAAGTAAAATATCAACTTAGGGAGATATCCTTCCCCATGACCAAGAAGGTTGAAGGTACATTCATAGCAATACCTATTGAACAAAACATAACGAAACCTTATTTTCCACTAAAAGGAAATACCAGGTGTTGCCCGGGTCTTACATACGCGCCAAATATTTATAAATAATTAAATATGCGTCCGCTACTTAAATAACAAATTTAAACTTAATTTAAAATGGTTTCGATCCGAAATTACACGCTCCAAATTACGCGCAAGCCGCTAAAACTAAAATAAATAAACAAATAATAAATAAATACAAGGAACGATAAGGAGGAACACAGATAACTCTGTACTTCCTAGGCTGATATGGGAAGTAAATTCCAACTGTAAAATGAAGAACGGTATTCGATCTTTCCGATAGTTCTAATACATAAACTCTGCGGTTGTATTTTTGGTCACTAAGGGATCGATTTGAGTAAAAATATTAAAACATGAAATAACTATAAATAAAATAACTAATTAAAATATAAAATAACTAATTAAAACATAAAATAACTAATTAAAACATAAAATAACTAATCAAAACATAAAATAACTAATTAAAACATAAAATAACTAATTAAAACATAAAATAACTAATGACATGAATTAAGAAAACACTAAGGTGCACATCAAATACTTTCGAATTGAAAATTTCAACACTTATAGCAGCGACAAAGCTAGAACCTAATTGAAACAAAATTTACTATATGTACTCGATATACTGCTAAACAAAGTCAAACTTAATACTAATAGTTAGAATTTGATTTATTAAGAGTGTTTATTTCCCTGTTTTTAATAGTCTTAACTACTAGTCTTAACTACTTGTTTCTAATAGTCTTAATAGTCTTAAATAGTTTCTAATAGTCTTACATTGTAGTTTAGACTATTAAAAACAAGTAGTCTTAACTACTTGTTTCTAATAGTCTTAATAGTCTTAAATAGTCTTAATAGTCTTAAATAGTTTAAATAGTAGTTAAGACAATTAAAAGCAAATAGTCTTAACTACTTGTTTTTAATAGTCTTAACTGCTAGTCTTAACTAACTACTTGTATTTAATAGTCTTTAATATACTATGTTTTATTTTCAATTTAATGGCTTAAATCTTTTTTGAGAATATTTTACTAGATGTTGCCGATAACATTTTCATGTGATAAGACGAACTCATCAAATAGCATAAAAACATTGTGGCTTCCATGGCACTTTTCATCGAATCCAATTTCCTGTTAGTTTAAAATAAATAAAAGTAATTAAGAGTAGAAGGAGAAAGGAAATTGAAGATAAAAGAGGACAAAAAATACAGTAAAGAAAACTAAATACATTCTTCAACACCCAGTTGAATTACTTCTCAGAAGTATATTTAACTTATTTTTTTTTACAAAAAGAAGGTGACAACTGAAATAGTGATAAATGCGCAATAAATAAATAATACATTTTTAATAAAATATATTTTATTGAGAATTACAGAATCAAATTAAATGAATTGATTCGCTAGATTTACAATCGAAAAGTCTTTTATATCCTGTAATGTATAACATTTCAATGGAATAATTAGAATTTCTTCATGTAATATGCATTATGTAGGATATAATAAAATATTTTCTTTTGCGTATTTAATAATACGAAATACGGTAAAAATAATTATTTATTTCTCAAGAGAGGTTTCCGCGAATTATTAAATATATCATATATTAAATAAAGTAAATAATTTTGAATTTAGATAAATAACTAAGAATTTGTATTATATTCGGAGAAATTCTGAAATATGACTTTGTTTCACTGTTAATTTTTTGTAAACATTGTATTTCTGGATAACATAAGAACTGTTAATACTCACGAACTCTAACACAGTTTCCGAAAATTTATAAATACATTTCATTTTTTATAAATAATTTGAGAACATGGTGTAAAACTCATTTTTGAGATTTGGGAAATTAAATGATTGAAATTATTATTATAAACATTTAAAAATAAAGAATAATTAACTGAAGTGCGGTTCTAACTGACTTTCTCATAAACAGAATCCATTTTAAGTAGCTTATGAATTTTTTTTTTCAAATTTTGAATAAAAATATTTGAAAAATATGTGTTGTTAGTCAAAATGATCACAATTATAGCATTTTATTCTTCATTTTAAAGGGCTTGAAAAATATTTCAAATCATACCAAGTTTGACAATGTACTCCCTCGGGGGGGGGATTAATTTGTGCCTCCGAGAGGGGCTAATGACATCACTAACATAAAACTTCTTACACGACTATTTTTTACTACAATGATTAAAACTATTAAGTTTCACGATTATTAAGCCATAAGTAAACCCCTTTATGAATAATTATGTTAAATTTTAACCTATACTGCTATGTTAAGAAAATATAAAAGTTTGAATAAATTTCAAAGTACTTGCTGGATTTCCAAAAATTTCTATCTAGTTTCAGATTTTTCATTATAAAAGCTGGATATAATGTTTCATGAATATCCATTAATATTTGTGGCAGTTGTGCGCACAAGAAGACGACCACAGATAGACGACAGACTGACAGACAGACAAACATCACTCTAAATACTTTTCCAAAAGGTCCTAAAATATAGATTGACTTCAAAATCCCAACATTAGAAATTTTCGTGAAAACAATACTTTCTCTATACTTTTTTATATAGTATGAAATATTAAATACTTCATTGAGTGTTAAAATAATGTGAAATTAACTAGATTATGGCTCAACTTGACTTTCTCCCATGAGAATCCATTTTTAAACTTCTTGTGATTTTTTTCTTCAATATCTTACAACCGTTACAGATAACATGCTATAACTGTGATAATTTGGAACAACGATTTTTCCTAATATAGTTGAACTGACAGATAAACGCTACCGAAGCATCCTTATAATGCTATGTCCTAACAAAACACAATTGATTTAATCGATTTAGCGTCATGTTTATCAATTTGCCGATATTTTTATCGATTTGATGACAATTTTGACAATTTGCCAGCATTAAAAATAACTCGCCAAGTCGGAGATATCCCGTCAAATTCATCACCAAAGTTTTCGCCAATTGGTTTGAGTTATATATTAAATTAATAATTCCCACAAAACAACAAGGAGTATCAAGGAAATTTAACTTGATTTTCCAAAATATTGAATTTTTATTAATTAGGCATAATTTTTAACAATATAGTATCAGTTTATCAATTTAAAGACATTTTTGTTTATTTGGTTTATATATTAAACAAATAATAATAATAATGAGACTTTGATAATAATCCATGAAGATCCACTCCTTAATCTTATGGAAGAAGAGGATCAATATGATAATTATAGTAATATCAAAGGTCATAAATACAATTACAGATGGAACAATTACAACAAAACATTATAATATAATATTTAAAAAGATAAACATTTACAATGAAAACGGTAAGGATGACAATTTAGGAGTTAAAAAGAGATAAAATTTCTGATACACAGTAAAATTGGCTCAAGCAGGTCTAATAATACCCAGTCTCGGCCCATGGTCTCATTGACTACCGCCAACATTCTTATTTCTACTCGTATTATCAAACATAGCTTCGTAAACATGAAACCTATTTAATGGCCGTAAAATTCATAAAACCGACGAAAAAAAGTGCTTGACGAGGTTTATATAAGACAATCCAAAAGAATAATTTGTAAAGTAAAACAATAGGAATAAGGAAGGGTATTAGAATAAGTGCTACCAAAACAGGGTGTTCCATACTGAATCCGAGAGTGAATTAAGAAATAATAAAAGAACAGAAGCGCATTAGGAGGACAAAACTGGCGGAAATTATAAAATTTTCTGACATTTTGGTTACACGTGTCAATCCAGATAATAAGGTGCTTTAAATGCAGTGTATAACCAAGAAGAGCATTCAAGCAAACCAATGTGTACGTAACATAAATAAATAGTTCCCATTCCCTTCATCGCCAAGACAAACCAGAAAAGGTGGTGTGATATTACAGGGCGAATGAAAAAAGTGTGTTCTGACAGAGTGATAGTTTGTGAGAAGTGTCGGAGATTCGACGGTTAGCCAGTATGCAGTAAACACGTAAAAAAAGAGTATCGTTGCAACTCCTTCGTCACTGCGGCAAGATATGACTTCAAAATATAATGCTGTGGTATTACGATGAGCACCTTATCGTACTTAAGCAAAAATGTACCATCAATAATCGGATTTGAATCATCTATGAAAATAACAGTAATTAGCAAATGTGCTGTCAGTTAGCAGTTACTATGCTGACTGTGCACATTTGCTAATTACTGTTATTTTTATATCGAATTTTATCGAAGGCAGCCATTTGAAAAGTCTTTAGTTACCTCCCCATAAAGTACAAGATGACGAAAAATTAAATGTAAAATATTTTTTCGTACTGTCCATATATATCAATAATATTGTAAAGGTATATTTTATATAAAATATACTTTCCTCAAATCGCCCATATACCGACGATGGCTTCTTATATTACATGTATAAAACTGCGCCAAATAAGACCGTAGTTAATTAAAATAGATACAACAACTGACAACATCATCTGACCATTTACATGCGTTTTTCAAAAAGCGGAATAGCTGTCACTTAATTTTAATAAATATAAGATCTTTAGTTGTGGGCATTGCTACACACCTATATTCCATAAATAAAAGTAAGATCAATTCTAGGCGCTTTATTTCCTTGGGCTGCATTCTACATCGATACAAAAACCACATAAACACAGAGCCAATCACGTCATAGTTTTTGAAATGTTCTGGGAGAAATGTGTGGCAGCCATTGGGGTGTAGCAGTTTCTTATATTATTGATTCAAGTGTATTCTGAACTATATCAATATAAACCATATTTATCACTGAAACAAGCTTTTTTAATTGAACTCAAATAAACATATATAGATTGCATCCAGCAATGATTAGCTTTAAGAACAATGAGATGACAAGTCAGCAACAAACATACAGATACCCTGCTTCTAAGCTAATTTAGTTGGGACATTTTAAAATTCCACTAATCCAGTACAATACTTTTCTAGATAACTTTTATTTCCAAACTAGTTTGAGTGCCTTAATTTCATGGTTTTGGTTTAGATGGATCATTAATGGTGGTAATTCTTTTAGCTCTAAATAAATGTAAGAGTAACGAATGGATGATACAAAATCTCACTATTTCAACCTTTTTTAATAGATTTATTTAAGAAATCTCAACTATTTTCCTTTAATGTGTGTATTTCAGCTATCTAAGTGTCACGAATCTTATAACTTATTATTTATAATAACCGTATTATTTAAAATAAACCGACTACTACTGATAATGCAATGGAAAGATCATATTAAAATAGTTAATACTAAAAATACATAATAATGTATACTAAGAATATATAGTACTTCTATAATGTATACTAAGAATATATAGTTTTCAGGGTGTAAAGAAAGTTATGCGTTATTGAAAAATTTCGCCATATATTTTTAATTTTTAAACATATAACGTATTATCTTCTTTTAATTCCTTTATTAATGATGTATGGCAATAATTCTCTTTTTCAGAAAGCCTCTTTTTTGGCAAACAATTCATTTTTCTATCTTTTATTGATATGTTCGAATTTAGCACACGCGGCATTAGCAGTTTTTGATGTGAATCATCAGTTGTCTAAATATCCGGTTGAAATTGAAGTTGTACGAAAAGTGTAAACACTTTGAGCGCTTATATCTCCGAACCTAATAGATAAAAATGTATACATATTTTATTAAAAATAGGGTACCATTTATTAATTTACAAAGATAATTTCAAAGTTTTAGTATATCGAACAATGTTTTTTCGAAACAAAATGCTATTATTCGAATGAGGCTTTGCTTCACTTTGCCTTCTTTTGCTCGAAATATCTTCTAAACTATAAAAGAAAATACAAAGATATACAAACATTTTTAGTGGCAAATTCTAAATCGAAAATTTCGATATTATCGATATAGTTCTTAAATAGTATAAACAATTGTTCGGTTTAGTTAAAGTGAGAATTTCCAGCTTTTAAAGTTTGTGATGCTTAAATCTCCAAAATAAAAAGTGCTAGTCAGAAACAATAAATAAGTAATTTGAAAACATTTAAAACATTTAAAAATAAAGACAACCAAAGTTGGTTAATTAAAATGCCTTTAATAAAAAACACAATTAATGACGTATATAAAACTTAGACTAATTAAAACATAAAATAACTAATGACATGAATTAAGAAAACACTAAGGTGCACATCAAATACTTTTCCTGCCCTCCTGAAGCTCTTCGGTGAAGGCTGAAAATTTCAGCACTTATAGCAGAGACAAAGCTAGAACCTAATTGAAACAAAATTTACTATATGTACTCGATATACTGCTAAACAAAGTCAAACTTAATAATAATAGTTGACATTTGATTTATTAAGAGTGTTTATTTCCCTGTTTTTAATAGTCTTAACTACTAGTCTTAACTACTTGTTTCTAATAGTCTTAATAGTCTTAAATAGATTCTAACAGTTTCTAATAGTCTTAAATAGTAGTTAAGACTATTAAAGTCTTAACTACTAGTTAGTAGTCTTAACTACTTGTTTTTAATAGTCTTAACTGCTAGTCTTAACTACTTGTTTCTAATAGTCTTAATAGTCTTAAATAGTTTCTAATAGTCTTACATTGTAGTTTAGACTATTAAAAACAAGTAGTCTTAACTACTTGTTTCTAATGATAAAAACAAGTAGTCTTAACTACTTGTTTCTAATAGTCTTAATAGTCTTAAATAGTCTTAATAGTCTTAAATAGTTTAAATAGTAGTTAAGACTATTAAAAACAAGTAGTCTTAACTACTTGTTTTTAATAGTCTTAACTGCTAGTCTTAACTACTTGTTTCTAATAGTCTTAATAGTCGTAAATAGTTTCTAATAGTCTTACATTGTAGTTTAGACTATTAAAAACAAGTAGTCTTAACTACTTGTTTCTAATAGTCTTAATAGTCTTAAATAGTTTCTAATAGTTTCTAATAGTCTTAAAAAGTAGTTAAGACTATTAAAAACAAGTAGTCTTAACTACTTGTTTTTAATAGTTTTAACTACTAGTCTTAACTAACTACTTGTATTTAATAGTCTTTAATATACTATGTTTTATTTACAAATTAATGACTTAAATCTTTTTTGAGAATATTTTACTAGATGTTGCCGATAACATTTTCATGTGATAAGACGAACTCATCAAATAGCATAAAAACATTGTGGCTTCCATGGCACTTTTCATCGAATCCAATTTCCTGTTAGCTTAAAATAAATAAAAGTAATTAAGAGTAGAAGGAGAAAGGAAATTGAAGATAAAAGAGGACAAAAAATACAGTAAAGAAAACTAAATACATTCTTCAACACCCAGTTGAATTACTTCCCAGAAGTATATTTAACTTATTTTTTTTTTACAAAAAGAAGGTGACAACTGAAATAGTGATAAATGCGCAATAAATAAATAATACATTTTTAATAAAATATATTTTATTGAGAATTACAGAATCAAATTAAATGAATTGATTCGCTAGATTTATAATCGAAAAGTCTTTTATATCCTGTAATGTATAACATTCAATAACATTTCAATTTTTTGTTAGAATAAATTCTCAAACATGTATGAATTTATTACATATATTTTCAACTTGAAAATATGTTTTTTATATAGAAACATTTTTCACTTGTAATAAATTAATTAGGAAACTAATCAAGAAGCTCAATTGCATTTTTTAATTTTTCGATATGATATTTATATTAAATATATTCTTTTCAACTTTTGTACCACTATTGAAATGTGGAGTGAATGCAACAAATTATTTGATCAACATTTAAATCAACAATCAACATCTAAATAGAATAAAAATAATTTGCTCTGTATGTACCGTTCAATAAAATTATTTCACTGAATAAATCTTCTTATACACGATTTAATTTAATCAAAATTAAATTAAGATTAATCTGCTACTCTTTAATTCAATTTCGTTAGCTGAACATTTTAATCATCGAGTAGTCTCTGTGCAATTTAATTATTCTAATTTTGATACCTTTTGTTGTGTTTGAATTAAAATGAGCTGCATTAACCCTGTAGATAATGACAAGCATCCTACAAATCATTTTACATTTCGGGTTGCTAACATTTAAATATAGCATGTGAATAACTATGCTGTCAAGGAAATACCATTATACACGCACGATGTTTGCATTGGAATTGCAAAATATATATCTCTTTACACTGTAATTACAAGATAGCGATAAATAACCAACTGTTACAGTTATGAAGCTGTAACGAACTTTACATCAGATACCATTGAAGTATTTAATAATAATTAGAAACAGTCATAGCAATAAATTTGGTCAGATTTGTCAGATTAAAGAGTTCCCAGATATCTTGAAAATGGCGATATTTAATACCTTAAAGACTATCTTTCTTAAAATACTTTTAAAATGCATATTTTTTCCATAACTTGTTCATGTAGATCAACTAAAGCATATCTTAAATTTTCAGATTTTTTCAAGAATTATCTTTGTGATACTTTGACTGGGAAGATGTCTTACCAATGGTCTATAGTGTGCACATGATTTCCAAAATATCATAAGACAACAGGCATATTAAAGTAGACAAACAACTAAAAATCATGAAAAATGCATATAATTTAATTAAAAAGATAATGAGTATAGAATAATAGCGGATCCACAGACAGGGGCGCCACCCTTTTCAATAATACACTTCAAAGCATTTCAATTTTCTCTATATTATAATTTTAGTATATTAATATTTAAATACGTAGTTTTGAAGAATAATTTAACTAGGTACATAATATTGAAAGCAATTTAATATTTAGTAATACTTTATTATTATTATTATCAAAATAATCCTCATAATTAACATTAAGCCATCACACTTTCATTTTTTAGAACGAGCTACGTCAATAAAGACAAAATCTGACTGCCCTCTTGATCTAGACTATTCTGCGATATGGCCTTGTGACATTCAGCATATAGATTAACCTACCATTTCTCGCATCAGTAGATTGACATTTTACCACAATGGATCTTCAAATGTGTGTCCCGAAATTGAGTTTCTGTTACAGAAGTAGAAAGGAAACATTTTTATTAATATGGAGATAAAAAGAAATATAAAATAAGTATTATATTTAGGTCAATTAGACTTAGGACAAGGTTTACATTGGATTTGATAAGCCTTGAAAAGGATAAGGCGACCTCTAGCGCAGTGCTACCACCTACAGTATGCGCGTTAAGTTCTTCAAAACAATGTGCTGTGAGTTAAAAAAGTTTTAGTGACATTCTTAATCCTTAGATGGTTTGTTGTGAAATAAATCCCATATAAAAATACTTAATAACTTTTAATATAACTTGAGTATATTGCATCATAAATATAAAATTGCTGGTATATGCTCACGAAACGTATAAACGTATAATTCGTATTATACATGAGCAATGATCATAATCTTGATTGACGACGCATGAGTATATTTTTAAAATGAGTGTGTAATTTACCAGGTAAGAAAATTTATTACCCTATATTTTGATTTAGATTAATGATTTCCAGAAAAATATATATCAAAGTTTTGGAATAAATGAGAAATGTAATTGAGAAAGAATTCAGGCACATACATTTTAGCCGAATTATTAATCAAATGTCACATGAAAAAGTTGGCTCGAAAGAGTTTCTAAAAAACAGAATTTGAATTCATTTATCTAAGCTGGTGAATCTTCAATACCTGTGCCGTCTTTCCGGAATTATCAAATATATTCTTTAAAAACGAGCAAGGGATAATATTTTGTTTCTTTTTCTTCAGATCTTGTACATTTAAATATTAAGTAAATTTGCTGTATTTTTTTTTTCAAGTGTACTGTAAAATTGTGCATCCAGCTGTTATGTTGTATGAACAACGCCAATAAATGTATTTTCCTTTTGTTAATGGATGTATTGACAGCGGTGTATCAATACATGGAGTTATTCTGTGAAGATAAGTTATTTATTGTTATTAATTATGCAATTTATAGATTATTATATTTCCAACTTATTGTGAAATTTGTGTTCATTTGTTTTAAAAAAATCATGATGCTCTCGTATTATTAAATCTGTATTTTGTACTAGAAAATGTACCCGGCCTTGTCCAGAAGTAATTGAAAGGTTAAATGGAATGTATTAATCTAAAAAAAAAATTAAATAAATATACTAGTAAATAATAATAATAAATTGCATGCAATCCGTATACACAGTGCAATGATCCTCTATTCCAAATTATCCCTTTTCATTTATTCAAAATGGGCCCGATCTCTTGCGACTAGGCAAAACGAAAATAAAATATTTAAAAGAAATTCTTCCTCTAGGAGAGAGGGTTTCTGTGGTTTTAAGCGCATGCGCAGCCGTCGAAACGGAGAGAGAAATTATCGTCTGGAAGAAAACATACGGAAAATCTTACATGTTCTCTCGCTTTTCTAAAAATTACATTTAATGAACGGTTGGCTTCTGGAATTTTCTTTTGTTTTGGAACAGTGTGTAGTATTTAAAGGAGCTGCTGCTAAATTATTAAAGTCCGATTGCAAGTCATATGCCATATCGCAATTTAAAAATCGGAGACGTTTTCAACACACAAAAGTATACGTCCATATGATACGCTGAAACGATACAGTATCGATACAATGAGGAACGATACTGATACAAAATCAGCACAATGAAGAGTCATATTCATACAGTATTGATTTAATAAGAAGCTATAGTAATACAGTATAGATACAGCGCAGTGCTTTATTGGCACATTAATGATACAATGAACGAACTATAACGATACAGTAGCAATACAATGAGGAGTTATATTGATAGAGTATCGATACATCCCTAAACGATACATTTCAATGTACCGCATAAATGTGTAATTGCTATTTTATTTAAGAACTTTCATTCACAGGAAATAGCCAGATTGGATTGTTTGAGTGCTATTCTTTTTCTGCACAAGACGATTTCTTTGATTAAGTGCTGCATTTAAAAGTATATTTTGAACCATATAAAGTACTCAAGTATCCGTACCAGTAACCTACATTCACAACCGGCACCTATGGAAGAGTGCGTAGTAGCAAGAACAAAAACAAATAGGGCATAAGCGAACCTTGCAGCTCATTAAAATCCTTCTATGAATAGAGTGTTTGTGTTTGCGACTTCAGGAAATCCTTTTTTAGAGGCTCCTTGGTTTGTAAAGTTTTGTGTTTTCTAATACACAATATAAATATGTTCTGTGTAATAAATATATTTTACCATAATTTCTACCATGTACATTAAAAATTACTATCTAAGGTACTGTGCCTTTTTCGTATACTTTTCTTGGGAGGATAGAATCCCTTACCAAAGAATGTGGGTTGCCTGATCTCTACTTCATGAAAATATATTTATTTAAAATGTAATATTGGTTACATATTGATGAAAAATACAATTTTGAGAATCATTGCATGGACATCTTTTAAGCACATATAATTTAACGAACGAGATATCTGTTCTTAAAAACTTATCATGGTTTTCAGAAAAAGAACCGCTCTGAAAAAAATATATATAAGTGTCAACCTAAAATGTTTCTAAAATACAAAGCGCTGAACCTGAGATAACGTTGCAGTGAAACATTCAAAACTGTCTACTCATATAGTACGTTTAAATAAGAAGATTTTGCTGCAATACTAAAAACGGGATATATCTTGTAATAGTCAGTGTTTAGTACATTTTGTGGAATTATTTATATCAATAATTAAGCACTTTGTGAAAAGATAAAAATAAGCAATATGATTAAGCACAGAATATTATACACAAGCCTATATTTAGGAATCTGGACGCCTCTCGACAAATAAAAATTTGTCGCCCTCCTCACAAAAAATATACATTTTTTAATTTTTTCCGATAAGTTCTTACTCTTATCTGAAAACAATAAGGGCCATGTTCCTCTCATTTTGTGTATGTATGTTTAAAGATAACAGGTAAAAAACCATAATTCTGTGTTTTCCCTACCCATGTTGCATCGAAACTCGCCGGACGGTTTTTAAATCTGATTGTTATATCATCATTTTTTTAACAACCGAAAAATATAGTACATGTTTCCGAAAATTTGCCTCGCCATAAAAACTGCCGCCTTGATTATACAATACAGTATACACCTGTTTCGAGGATATGTCTGATTCACTTCGTAAGTGTTAACAAACTAATTATCCAAGCAAAAATACCCCTTTTCTAAATCATGTCTTGGTCTGTTGTTTATTAAATGGTGTTCTTAATCAATTGTATTCGTTATACGTATACACCCCTTTGTTATCCATCTGTGCCCATTTTGTCTTTTAAGCTGCTGCATTGCTTATCTGCTTAGCACTGACGAAGAAGATCTATTGTAATATCTTCCAAGATGCGTTGTATATTATTGTTAGTTTAATTACGTTAAATAATATATTTGCTTCCACGACATCTTTTGAATATCCTTCATAAACTAATTAACTGCATTAACCCCATTATGAAATAAGCACTAAATTTGTAATAAGTGAGATATTTTTATCAAGTACCTGTATAGATAACTTTTTAGACTCGTTGCATTGGAATCATTCTGCCAGTGCATCGCATTACTCTTCATTGGGATTATTGCGATTACTAGAAGGTATACCTGTCATATGACGGAATTAAAATTTTACAGAGCATTGCCTCCTATTTAGCGCTATTTTTTATCAATTTGGTGATATTTTTAACAATTTGGGGACATTTTCACCAATTTGGCAGTATTTAAAAATGTTGCCATGCTTACGACATCCAGCCGAATTTTTCACCAAGCATTACCGACGGGCGGAGAAATGGGTTATGCATTTAGTCGTTTGTTATTCAATTTCCAAGATATTGAATTTTCATCAATTAGTCGTCATTTTCATTTATTTAGAGTAAATTTTATCAATTTGGCGATATTTTCGTCAAGTTAGCAGCATTTAAAAAGACTGGTCAAGTTGGCAATATTCCGCCAGCATTCATCGCCAGACTTTCGTCAAGTGTTACAGATGGAGCTGCGTCCACCAGACGGTTATTCTTATAGTAGATTCTTTTATTTTTTTCAAGATATTGAATCGTCATCAATTAGTCGTCATATTTACCAATTTGTCTACATTTTTATCAATTTGGTTATATTTTCGTCAATATGGCAACATTTAAAAAAAATCGCCAAGTTGTCGTTATTCCGCCAATTTTGACATCAAAATTTCGCCAAACGTTACTCAGATATATATAGATAAACAGACAGATGAATCACACACACACACACACAAGGTGTTTATATTATAAATTCTTCAGTGGAATTATTCTGCAGTCATCCACTGCATTTAGCCTGAAGAGTTAGATTGACTGCTCAGGAGCGTTTTGTAAAGGACTAAAATGCTAGCAGTGAATCAAACCACTCCACTTATATTCAGTTGGCTAGACAACGACCTATTCATTAAGTTATTGATGCAATTAAATTCCCTTTTATATTTAAAGTGGGCACTGCAAATCTAATGTCAATAATTATAAATTATTTAAAGTTCTTGTACTACTCTTTCTCGTCCACTTTGCAATTTTCTTTGGCTTAAAATTTTTTATCTTAAAACTTCTTTAAAAATTTCGAAAAGTTGGCGCTATTCCGCCAATTTGACACCAAAATACGCCAAGTGTTACTCAGAGATAGATAGATAAACAACAGACAGATGAATCAAGGTGTTTACAAACCACTCCACCTATACTCAGTTGGCTAGACGACGATCTATTCATTAATTTATTGATATAATTATCTTCCCTTTTATATTTAAAGCAGGCACTGTAAAACTAATGTCAATAATTATAAATAATTTGAAGTTCTTGCACTACACTTTCTCATCCACTTTACAATTTTCTTTAGCTTAAAACTTCCATATATCATTCCCTCTTTATCTAATAATTTTATGTTAAAATACATACATGAAACGTAATGGTTTCAAAGTGGAATAACTGTATAAAATACATCTTACTAGCAATACCCGTTTGATTCCATAGGTCTTATGTGAAAAACCATTTCCCATTTTCTCAGGGGAAATAACAGTAAGAGCTTTTAAAGACGCGAGTTGTTATAGTGATCTAATGCAACAAAATAAGAATAAAAATTGGAAATAGGAAATTGAAGAACCCTGTAATAAAAAAATATGAGCTCTATAAAACTGAATAGTATATCGAATTGTGATTATTTTCTGTGTGATATTACAAATGTATCCAATATTTCATTTGTCAAATGAATGAAAACTGAAAATAAGGCATGTTACTTCAGATTTTTAGTGCCATTTAAAATAAACCTCTATGATCGCAGTATCTATTTAAAATTTTTAAAACAGTATAACTATTTTCTAATAAAAAAGCTGATTTTAATTAATCAAAATGAAGTGTTTTCTATTAATTTATCTGATTTTAAAACTCTCATCTATAATCCTTTAATTTCAAACCATTGATGAGGAAAACTCCAAATTCAGATTTTGCACCTTTAGACATTAATGAAGACCAGATATTTAGTTCTCACAGAAAATGACAATAAATCTGATTTAATAATTTATTTATAGATGAGCTAATCGAAGTTCGTTTTACATGGCTGTTCAATCGAAATTAATATTTGCCTGAATTTTGTGATCCGAAAACTACAATAGGTAGGAAGATGAAAATATGCACATAAATGCACATAAATTTGCACATAAATGGGCATAATATCAGTTTAAATAATTAAGATGAATTGTAACAGTGTGAAACGTCCACTACCCTTCGTACGAATAATAAATAAACAACTTTTAAACAGCTAATCAAAGCGTGGGCACATTGTATGTATTGTAATTTAAACATGCTGCTGTATTTTAAATACGTTTCTGCTATTTAAATGTGTTTTTTTTTATTTATTTTTTTCTGTTTTCTAATTTGTTTTATTTAATATAAAAATTCTAAAAACGTATATGTTTTTCTGTATTAGGATTTTCAAATATTGAAATTGATTTTTTATATTTCTAATTTTATAATCATTTGTTAAATTAGGATTTAATTTGACATCTTTCACATATCACATACTTCATACTGGCGAGTACATTCAAATTCCGGTCATCAGCTAGTTTTATAATAATTTGTAAGAATTATCATAGTATGTTCACCAATTAAATGAAGTAATCGGGAGAAAAATGAAATTGTATAATAAATGATCTTTCTGGTAACTTCCTTTTCAACAAAGTTAAAAAAAAATGTTAACGAAAACATATTGAATGAGTTCATATTAAAATAAAATCCCACAATAATGAATTCAATTAAATGACTTAAAAACTAAATCATGTAATTCACTTAACAGCATTCTATAACCAGTCGACCCACTAAATTGTTTAAACTGCTACGAAATAAAATACCCAAACTGACTTGAAATTTGAATAAATATAGTACAATCTTCATATTACCTCTGTAAAAGCGTAGTGTCAGTATGTTAGAGCACCAAATACAACCCAGAGGGCTGGAAAAACTCATGTATACTAATTCTGCCATGCGGAATACAAATTTTAATACGTTTTTCAAATCAATCATTGTATCTGGAGAAACAGCCTCTCAAAGTTTGCCATTTTTGCCATTTTTGATGTATTTACAACCTCAGGCCGAAAGCGTTGCCACAACATCGTCATGAGACTGAAAAGAAAACTGTATTTAGCTCATGGATTTAGAGATGAGACTATCCCTTTACCTGCATGATGCAGTTGAACAGGAAAGTTAATATTGAGAGATGGTCCTAATTTAAAAATTCAGAATATGAATTTTTAAATTATGGAGTTTGAGAGACATCTTCAAATCCATGTTTTAAACAACAGAATTGATGCAAACCGTGCTTATAGATTAGTTGGATCTGAATTGTATGGCCCATAAAGATAGAGAGATGTTTTCCCATTTCTTCCATGGTGACCAGAAATTGAAAATTCGCAATAAAATGTTTGATGTAAAAAATTTGATAAATTGCTTTGTTAGAGGATCTAGGGGAGCGTAAATTCATTGCGTTATCTTAGGGGTTGATGTACTGTGTATGTTTTGATAGGAAGTCGTATAAGAAATAGTAATATTGAATTGGAAGGATGTATGGCGAGCATATATATACCTGTAAATATTAGAAGCAAGTGGGAGGGTCGGCGGGTGTTAAATGTCCGTCGGTTTCTGTTTCCCATACACGGCCGTGGTGTACTTGAACGGTGGCAGACGGATTTTGCTAGCGAATAATAAAATATGTTTATGTCCCTTCGTTCTCTGTAGCGGAAAATCAAAGCGTCGTACAGCAGTGAAATTTGATACAGAGGGATTTTCACCGTCCCGCAATCTGCACCTTTGTGAGGTATCTTGGAAATTAATTAGTTTGAAAGTTATAAATGTTTAAAATCTAAAATCCCCATTTTGTGCTATTTTGTCAAATGCAAAATATTCTCTCTCTACCATCGCAGACGATAATACGAACACGAGGGGCGTTTCGTTTCGACAATAAACATCGGATGGCGCACTAAGTGAGTTTATTTTCTGGGTTTTTTAACTTTGCGAATTTAAAATATTTCATTCTAATTTCATTTATTTAGTACTATGATTATGAGTATTTCGCTAAATTTTTACTTAAATAGGGTGAAAACCATAACCAAATGGGCTTTACCGTAACGTATATACCACCATGGAACCTAAATTCACTCTCCTGCGTTCCTTTCATTATGTAAAAATCTCACAATGGGATAATAATTTTATTAGTGGCTAAAATATGCAAATCGTAGACATATCAACCGCAATTTAATGCAAAATTGCAAGCAGTTAAAAAACATATCCCCTTGTCTGTTATAACGTTATTAAAAGACTAATTTCCTTTTTATTACCTTTGAAGCCCATTTCTGGTAGAAAGATTAATGACTAAAAGGTCAAAGTCAAACTAATTTAACTTGATTAATATAGTACTATTTCATAAAGAAGTGATAAAAAAAACACTTTGAATAAGTGACTCTCCTGTAAGAGTAAATGTTAGAAAAATTGCTTTGAAAATGAGTATATTTTTTCACTGTTCTTAACATTACCCTTCTAAGGCATAAATACAGGTTAGATAAGTAACAAAGGCATTTTGAAGAGGTTGAAAAACTAGTGACTAGGGTACGTTGTTAATACATAATTATGTTTTTGTTACTTTCCATAAAATATCGGATACATATAAAGGGGAAGATGGGAAAATTCCGACGTGGATTTTGATGGTTTTGCACGTTTCGAACACCCTTAGATGCGGTAAAATTTGTTGCAATTTCCTACAATACATATATATGTATGAAAGGTAAGCATTGTGTTTTTGTTAAAAATCCAAATCATTGATATTGAGGGAGGCAAATTTTTTCAATGACGTCTGTGTGTCTGCTGTGGACACGATATCTCTCGAACAAATTGATACTATCAAATGAGATTGGGTATAGTTATTTCGAATAATAAACTTTAAAGCACTACTGAGTTTTGAGGTGAACAAGTCAAGGCAAATCCCTCAATATTTCGAACATCGATAAATGTTATAAAAATATATAAAAATGTTATATAAAATTATACATTACTGAAATGTTACGAAAATAACATTTGATATGCGTTTTTTTACACAAAAAAATACTCTGTCACTGAGCTAGTGAACCTATTATAAATATTTCGGTATTTCAAGTGAACCCTATATTGTTCTCTTTTAGATTTCAGATCTAAGTGAAATTTCTGATCTGTTAGACGTCTTGTTCTTCCAATTTCTTCTAAAGAGACAGTATTCTGTTTGACAACTGTTTGAATATACAATAGACACCAGGAAAAATTACAATTGTAGAAATAATCAAACCTCAATGTTTTACAGAACTAGGTCAAGACAGATAAACAGAAACAGGATTTTAATTCTCATTATTCCGTACTTTGCCGTAGGATGATAATTATCTTAACTAAATTGAAATCTACAATACTCATTGCTAATATATATATATATATATATATATATATATATATATACAGGGTGAATTGCACCTAATCTGCCGAACGAAATGGGTTGATAGAACAACCCATGTGCAGTATAAAACACCATAGCAATCCTGTACTATCTCTAACTGTTTCCTAGTTATGGTGGAGAGAAGGAAAGTACGTCAGGTCTGAAAAAACATAAATTTGTGAAATTTCTGAAAGATCTACACTCAAAATAGCACATAATTGGAAATAGCAGAAAATATCCTAAAGATGACACCATTTTCATCAGGCTATGTAGATTTAACAGCGAGTTACAAGCGCTGAAACATTGGCTAAGTGCAAAATCGAAATGTTGCCAAAATTTGTAACCGGCTACATCTCAAAAACTCTCCTAGCTACAATCGGTCAAATTTGCCAAAAACTTTTCCATTCCACTACTTTTCGAATGAGCCTACAATAAAGTATATCGGTGTTTTAGTTCAGGAAAAATTTAGCTTTATGATTGCAATACATCTGTGAAATCGGCGTTCGTCGAAGCAGACATTCAACGAACATGCGGCAAATGAAACGACGGTGCGTAAATGGTACGTATAGAAATCCGTCACGAGCTGCAGATGGACTCCGTCGGATATGCATATGTTAGAAACCTCACAAATTTGGATTTTTTCAGACTTGACGCACTTTCCGTCTATCCACCTTAACTTGGAAACGGTTAGAGATAGGTGATGTATTGTAAACAAAAAGCTAAATTTCTCCTGAACTAAAAACACCGATATGGTTTATTGTAGGCTCATTCGAAAGCTGGTGGAATGGAAAAGTTTTTGGTGAATTTGGCTGATTGTAGCTGGAAGGGTTTTTGCAATAAATCCGGTTACAGATTTTCGCAAAATTTCGATTTCGCCCTTCTCCAATGTTTCATCGCTTGTAGCTCGCCATTAAATCCAGATATCCAGATGGAAATGGTGTCATATTTCAGGATTTTTTCTCCTCTTTCCAGTTTTATGTGCTTATTTTGAGTGTAGACCTTTCAAAAACCTCACAAATTTGGGGTTTTTCAAACTTGACGCACTTTTCTTTTATCCACCATAACTTGGAAACGGTTAAAGATAGGACAGGGTTGCTATAGTGTTTTATACTGCACATGGGCACTTCTATCACCCCCTTTCGTTTGGCAGATTAGGTGCAATTCACCCTGTATATATATATATATATATATATATATATATATATATATATATATATATATATATTACGTAGTTCAGAATGTTTAAATTAGAAGTGTTTTTTGAAATAAATCTCTTTCATGTATTAAATGAATTGTCAGTATAGTAAATATTTTAAAATTATTTTAAAATAAGGCTATTTATATTTTTCGAACGAAGCGAAAATATGATTATAAAGTTTAAATTTTCGAAAGAACTTCAATGCCAGGGAATACAAAAAAAAAATCTAAAACAGAGTAATTTCCTTAAGCGATATAAAATTTTAATTAAAATTTAAATGAGGCAGATTATGCTCGACTTAAAATGACGAAAAATGCAGTAATCCTAAGATTATTTTTTAGAATTAAAAATTGAGTCCGGAATGGAAAGAATTATTAGTGTCTGAAATCTAAATATAGCATTTTAATAACTCCCAGAAAGTAATTAATTTATTTTTATATTATATATATATATATATAAATTAAGCGGGTATAAATATTTCTTCCAAATAATTCCAAACGTTACTACAACTTCAATATTTCCTTAAAATTCGATAACACTGTTTGGTGGCAGTATTTCATTAAGCTATAAGTTAAGCTAAGTATATAAAGTTCTATGCGTAAAAAATCAAACATTTAGAATGGGTTTCTTGCCTTTAATATTGAATTAAATTTGTATCTAAGAATATGAATTTCGTATTTGGTATTAATTTACTTTATATTCACAATCCTTTTTACTTTTCCTATATTCATAGTATAATACTATACAGGAAAAGTATTGTGACAGGGGTGAAAATTCGAATACGAGTTTTCGATGGAAGAATACTTTCCAAGCATCCCTGATCTAGAATCGACGATTTTTGAGGTCATCTCTGCAGGTATGTTGATGTGTTTGTTTGTGAGTCTACGAAGCGATATCTTGCAAACGAATAGGGGCTTTTCAAACGAAATTTGGTACACAAAGTACAATCTGTAAATACCGAAATCCTATTGATTATAAACGCAATAGAATGTTCGGAAGACCCCAAAATTTTTGAATGCCTCGAAAAATCATTAAAAATCAAAACCTTTTTTAGTGTTACGTAAATGATCATTACTTATGTAATTTCTCATTACAAAACGAATAACACACACGTTAGTACGCAAGTTTAAACCGTTCTCAATATATTACACGTTTTTATAATAAATTTTGTAACGTTTTTCCCTCTATCGGGCTACATGATATAACACAAATATATAATGCAATGCACTTTAATGAACCTGGAGATATTTAGATAAACAGGGACTTATTATAAAGCTTCTATGCTTACCCAACTCTTTTCTTTTGCCTCGAAACATTGTTTGGGCTAGCCCGGGATACTAGACCCTTTTGGTCATAGTGGTATCCATTAGGGCGTGTCGTTTTATATTTCTAGGAACGCACTCAACATAACGAGCTTCACTCCCTTTCCTCGTCTACTTATCTAACCATCTAGCCTTCCAGCTTCTCAATCCAAGCTCAATCTTAATCCCTACTTACTCGCGATCCGAAACATTATCCTTTTTCAGCCCAGGATTGCAAAAATGTTGCTTGGTTCGGTGAGTGGGCTATCTGACCAAACCAGTCAGAGTTATTAATTTAAAGTAAACATAAATTATAATGAAAACTGAAGGAAAACTGAAGACATAAATTATAATGAAAACTGAAAATACACACACACACACAAACACACAAATATGCATGCACACAAACATCACTTCAAATAATTCGATTAAAGTTCAGGAATGACACAAAAATGTAAATCCTTCGAAAATTCGAATTCGACTTTTTGACCTCCATCACAATACTTTCCCTATACATTAAGCTACGTATGTAGGAAAAGTTATGTATATATCATCACTTTTATAAAAAAAATATTACGGTAGAGTTATCAATTATTCATTTAAAAACATATCTATCTCAAAGCTTATCGAGATAAATGAAGATAAGCAGAACATTTCTCAAATTACACAGGAAAGAAAACTCGCACTATTATACTTTTTAAAATAAGAAATGGATGAGCTTAAGTTTCCAAAAGAACACTAAACTTTATTTTGTTTTCTCCTCCAAATCATACATTTTTAGTAGATATTTCAACCTTTTTTACTTTGATTCTTTTTCCAACTGTACACTTCCGTTGTTTTATTTGACATATAATCATATAAAATTATTATTACTGCAGAAGTAACTTTCTGGTCCAACAACTTTAGTTTGAAAAACATTTGTTTCCATACATCTATCACAATTTTACCCGACAATATTTTTTACTAAATGTCGTAGAGATGGAATTTTATATGTACTTATCGAACATATTTTGTGTGGTCTGATAATTTCAGAATTTATATCCCCAAATACAGGAGTGTTTTAAACTTTAAATTTTATCTATGTCTTATCTTTTCCCTCTGTTTAGAACCAGATACTTTTTTGAAAATATTTTATTTAAAAAAAAGACCTTAATTATTTATTAAACAATTTAAAAAGAAATCAATTATTAAAAAAAAAAACTTATTGAACAATTTAAGAAGAAATTGCACCAAAATCATCGATGCCATAACATATATTATGCGTAACAAAATTCAAAAGATTAAGGAGATTGCTCAATTGGGCGATCTCCTTAACCTTTTGGATACTGTTAACGATTTATACCCTCTATTAATTTTACAGTTGAACATGATTCTTATTATCTTTCCGGCTTTTTGGATGTACTTGTTTCCCGTGACTCGCTTCGCTTTCATACTGTTGCTTTTAGTAAATTCATGTTCTCTTATTCTTGTATTCCTGCTAACTCAACTCACCCAATTCCTTCTAAAAAAGCTTCTTTTATTGCTTACTTTAATAGTGCTTTTAACGTTTATTCATCTATCTCGGCATTAGTTACTGAAATTGACTTTACCTTTAACTTGGACCGCGAGGTCGCTTACTTTTTCGACTTCATTTATAAAATATTTCTCACAATTCGCTATAAATTTATTTATCCTAGTACTAATCTTACTCCTTTTTCTGGCATTTGCGTAAAAATATAGTCTTCCTTTCCATCCGGCAATTTTTCGTCTTCTGATTCAATTTTTATTAACACTTTACAACAAAGTTGAAAAGTGTTTATGACTTTGTTCATTCTGTCTGTCTGTCTGTCTGTCTGTCCGTTAGCACGATAACTGCCGTAAAAATGACTTAATCAAAACGAAATTTTAGTATGTTGTTCAGACGGTCTGTAGGACCTATGGGAATATAAATGAATAATATCACCCAATTAGTTTTGGATTGAAACCGGGTTGAAAAAATGAAATACATTGAGCCCTATGGGACCTAATTTTTCAAACATTTTTTAAGCGGATTTAAAATTCACAAATTGCTTCGAAAATTTTAGATAATATTCAAATTGTTCCATAAAATATATAAAAAAAAATTTAGCGAAATATATTCAGTAGTCTTTTAAATAAAAATTAAAATAATAATTACACCTCTTATATGAAACGTTCACGTGACCATGATATGAAACGATCACATGACCCACTTCAAAATGATATATGGCATCCATCTTGTTTCAAAATCGTGATTTTCTAAAGTTCTTTTTAATTCATATTGAGTGTTGTATCCGTCCTAAAACTACTTTATTTTTGCTTAAATTCTGTGTATCTACATACTGAAACAGCGCAATGACAATATATTTGAGTTTAAATGCTCATCTAAATTTGATTATTTCTACAACTAAGCCTATTTTTCACCTATGTAAAAGTAAACAGCAAAATATGTAGAATGAGTTGTATTAGAATTCCTGTATCTTTTTAACACAAAATAATTTAGTCCACGGAGTCTGCATGGCTGATATGAATGAAATATTAATTGATTTTATAAAGAGAAGGACGATTTTTTTCGATGAAGTTTTAAGCATAGAGTTTAATTATTTGTAGCTCCTAGGTCTTAAATAATATGTTTAAATAAAATAAATTATTATAGTATTGTGATGAATGAAATGAATGGGAGAAAGTTATGAATGAAATCATGTTTTTATAGAGAGATCCAGGCGTGTTATTTTTTCAATGACGTCATTTTAATTAATTTCAGTTGTTTTCGATGAAGTTTTCAAATATAATAAATTATCGTAGTATTATGATAGTTTTTAAAATATTACCGTGAAATGTATTGCATTTTAGAGATATTTAAACCAGGCAATTTATATTTCAATGCCGTCATTTGTATGAAGTTCATTTTTTTCAATGAAGGTTTAAGTTTTCAAATATAACAAATCAATGTAGTATTGTGATAAGTTTTAAAATATTACCGAGGAATGTATTGCATTTTCGACTTTTTTTAAATAAAATTGCATAGAAGTTGGAAAGTGTTTCATAATCAATGCTTTAAACATGATTGATCTTTCTTGTTAAATTTAAGCCCGCCCAATCTACCGTTACTGCGTTACTTAATCGTATTTGTTCCTGTAATTTGAAGGATAAAAATAACATTCTGGGTTAGGCTGGGGTGTACGTTATCCCCCTTTTATCTCCCGAAAATAATTGGGTAGTACTGAGCATACTGTCGGTATTTGATTATCTGAATATGCTCGTGATGAAAGTAGAAAACAGTCGTCGGCCCTTGCCCATTTGGTTATTAACGGTAATTTTTACTCTATGTTCGATAAGACTTTTCTCATAATTAGTTGCAATACCCCCGTAATATTTTCCTTTATGTATCCCTTTTTATTTACATTTACCATGATTCTATTTGCAATTTTGATCCCGTTCAGACCCTCAGTTATGCTTGGCGTCTCGTTATTGACTTATTGCGTGTTAAGCCATTGTATGGTTTTCTGAATATTTAGTACCTTTATTCTTTTGGGCCAGACGACAAATCTGTTGATTACCCTGTAATATTTGATCTTTTATCATTTATGCATTTTGTAATTAAATTATGTTTTTTAAATATTTCGATGTTTTAAAAATAATTAATATGTGAATTTTGTCTGTATAAAGCTCATTTTCGCCACCTATTTTTAACTTTCTCACTCATGAAGGATATAATAATGTCTGAAAACGCTCTGGTTATGTAAATTTATGTACGTCATGGATGGAGATTTTAATACATTTTAATAATAGCCAACTTTGGTTGTCTTTATTTTTTAAGTTTCTATGATGGGAAATTAATTTCAAACAATTCGCTCGCTTAACAGAATTTTCTATTTGATTTTTATAACTCGTACAGTTGTATAAGTTACTAAGCTGTTTTGTAAATTAATTGTAGAATATTTAAAATTTTGGATGAAATATTTCGAGTTTTACAACACTTTTGAAATAAACATCTCAATTATTAAACATGTGGCTTTATACCCAACTTCACTTCAGTTCTGAATCGCGAGTTGACAAGCTAGTAATTTTATGCTTGTGTTAAGAGATTTAAAAAAAATAATTTTCTCAAAATCTACACGTAATTCGCAGAAGTGGATGACAATTGTTTTAATTTAGGTCATCAAATAACACATTGACTTTCAACTGGTCATTTCTTTACTTGTCTCTTGTGAAGTCTTTTGAGGGAAATAATCACGTGATCTTATGTTACTGAACTTCATAAAATTTTAACACAACACACTGATAGTAACAATTTACGGTTGAATCATTTATTTGATCCCACGGTCATTTATAATAAAATTACAATTTAAAATGTTTGCATTACTTCTAAAACTTCCCCATTTGTATCATTCCAAATTGTATGTATCCAGCTTTACGATATTTGAAAATTATTCTTTCCTGGTAAATGTCTATAAAGTATTTTCTTATCTTTTCTCCAAAAAAAAAGTAAAAAATAAGCAGTTGAGCAAGTTTTATAACAAGGAAAGTACTTAAAATTTTAACAATGCAAATTTCCCATGAGAGTCTAAAAAAGCAACACAAACTACAGTTGGCAATACAGATAATATATAAAAAAATATATTCTCAACATGTTACCCAATCTTCTATTTAAGAAATAAAGGTTTTACGTTTCATTTACCGTACTGTATATGTTCCAACGTAAATGAGGCACTTTCTTCTAGTTTCCTAAATGCTTATATAGAAAGCATTTTGAAGAAGTAAATATATGAAATAAAATAATAGTTTGTAACTAAATACTTATGTGTGGGTTGCAAATAAGGATGAAATGCGAAGTTTTATTCTCCTTACATGCTAGCGTTGCCCATTCTTCTCAGAAACTAGAAAAACTATTTTTGTTGCTTTTCCTCAAATACATTTGGTCTCGGATTCACATAATACAAAAGCTTACGTAAAATGAGCTTTTAAAAAAAGTTTGGATTTGAAATTTTTGAGACGTATTCTAAAAATATCCCATGAAGGATGCAAGAAAAATAATAATAAAAAAAATATCATATTTAAAGTTGCAGCACTTCTTTTTTCAAAATTACTATACTACTAAAATTACAGTATTACTCCTTTTTGAAACTAAGTTACCAATATCCAAGTGCTGATGGTCACATTTAAAAAATGCTATAAAATTTTAGCGTGATATCTCCAATAGAAACTGTGAAAATAGGGCATACATTTTTGAGACATTTAAAAAAATATATCCTATGAAGGATGTGAGAAAAATAATAATAAAAATCTGATGCAGCAGGCTTTCCTTGCAGACTTATATCCACGTTCTCTTTATTTTAATTAAATTCAATTTACTTTTAATTCAATTTTTGTTCTTATTTGTTAACTGGACTTATTTCAAAGGTAGCGTAGAGAAAATACGAAAAACATAAAATATCTCAAGACCGGCTAGTCTTAGAGTAATGGGGTTGGTCTTATTCTTTTCTTCGTTAAAAATTACGTATAAAACAAGCATTTAATGGATATATTTGAACATACTTAGTTTTATTTTAGATTTTGACGATTTTTTCGGACCATTTCGCAAAAAAGGCAGGATATTAGTTTTTCGAATCATACTAAAATCAAATCAGCACCAGGGGGATTTACAAGCGACTTATCTACCGAATTTTGTGACATTCGGTCCATTAGTTTTTTAGTTTTTCACCTAGAGTGGATACAGACAATTTTTGCTGGTCATTTCACAGAAAAAGGCGGGTTCTTTTATCCTGAATCGTATCAAAAACTTATCAGCACCAGAGTCACATTCAGGTGACTTACCTACCAAATTTTATGAAATTCTGTCCATTAGTTTTTGAGTCAGTGTGGATACATACATTGCACAGACAGACGTCACGCTAAAAATAGTTTTTTCGTATTCTAGAGGTCTCGAAACGTGCAGATCCGTCGAAAACTCGAGTTGCGATTTTCGGCATGATTCCAATACTTTCTCTATACATTACCATGTATTGCAGGGAAAGTAAATAACAATCATATTTCAAGTTGTGACACTTCTTTTTTCAAAATTACTATACTACTAAAATTGAAATATTAGTCTTCTTTCAAAATAAGTTATCAATATTCAAGTGCTGATGTGCGCATTAAAAAATATACTACAAAATTTTAGCGAGATATCTTCAATAGAAGCTGTGAAAAAGGGCATAAATATAGGAAAATGTTAATTTTCAGAAATAGAGAGAAGAAGTAAGAGCTGAATATGTCATATATGATAAAAATATTTATTAGTAATACTTTTAGTCAATCAAACCGAATGAAATTAACAGCATTGTGAACAGATAATTTTGAAGAATATTTAGGGCACCGAACTCCACAACGTTAATTATTTAACTTCTTACGTCAGTCCCCCTCCCCCTCCCTTAAAATAAATCATAGTTAAAAATGTGAAATGTATTGACTTAGTTCAAATGAAAATAATGTACAAAATCATTAAATATTGAGTTGTAGTACTTTAATTTTGAAGCTCAAATAATTGTGAATAAATATATATTTATTATATACAGTCAAACTGCCGAAATAAAATAAATAGTTTGCCAAATTCAACAAACTTTATGCAGAGCTAAGTAAGGATATTTCAGAATGGTGGTATTCCATTACAAATTGTAAATTGTACTGTTTTTAGCGGAATGAAGTTGGAATTGCGTTCTATAGAAATATAATAAACTACTCCAACAATTAATAAACAACTTCAACCGTGTAGGGATCACCTAAAATCAGATAAGAAAATAAACAGAAAAGAACCGCTTCTAACTGCAAAGAGAAAAAATTAGAATGTCTACCGTGAAAACGAAGGAAGATTCGGGACAATTTTAATTACAAAGTTGTAGAATTGGTCTCTATTTAGTGCAGAAAGACGCGCAATTTGCACGTAACATACGCAGACGATAAAAGTAATGTCAACGAAAAGGGATAATTAATTTACTGAATCATTTGTCTGTCATTTTTATACAACATTCACTTTTATTGAAGCAACGGTAATTCTAAATGAATAAAAATTAGCTTAATACATGGATTATTATATTTCATGGCTATTCCTCGCCATTTTCATCGGAAGTTGCATGATATTAATAAATACGAAGTTGCATGACTGAACAGTTGCATGCCATTAATTAGTACTGTTAAACATTGATAATATTGATAAATATTTAGATGCTTATCGATTTTTGTTGGCCTCATTCTTTATCATCTGTGTACATATTATGTGCGAATCACGCGTATTTCCATACTAAATAGAGAACGCTTTACAACTTTTTAATTGAAAATGTGCCGCCTATCTTGTTTCGTTTTCGAGATAGCAATTCTAACTTTTGCATTTCGCCGCTTCATACTTTCTTAATCGATGGAACATATCGCTTTTCTATTGGTTGACTCTGCTTTTGCAGCTCTAGAACAGCATCGAAAGTAATGCATAAAAACGTATGAAGGGGCCATGCATATAATTTTAAAAAACAGAATTCCAAACGAGGTACTCAAAAATATATTCCCTTCACATTTAATAACCGAAATTCTTATTTTCAACGTATGCTATTCTTTGTAGGAAAAAAAGTTGCAGCATCAACGTTTTATTTCTACCCGGATACTCAATATGTACTATTCTTGATATCATCCTATTTTTGATATCATCATCTTTATTTGGAATACATTTGTCTTCTCAAAATAAACTTTAAAAATTTTAAAGGAATATAAATATTTACATAAAGATCAAGACAGAAATTTTTGAGTTACTAACTAAAAAAACCAAAACAACCACGTACATTTCTTTATTAAAACTTAATAATATCCACTTTGTAAAGTGTAGAAAATTTTCTTGTTCGTTGAAACATGAATGTGTCAGTTTGAAGCAGCTCATGTTAAATTGAATATAGATAGAATGTGTACACAGTGCACACGCGACTTGCAAGAAATCTGAATATTAGTGCAATCCTCTGACAAATCTTGATTTTTCACGGTCGAAGAATTCTGGATTCTTTACTAACATTTCTATTGTATTAAGGAAAAATAACTTTTGCGATGTTGTAATCAATGCAAAATCTTTTTGCAATGTTGTAAGCATTATCATTGCATAGCGCAGAACTATGAATTTTAAAATTCGTTAAGGACCATACAGAAGTTTGCAAACAAACCTGCTATATTCAGATCAAAGCAAGAGATACAGGCAACAAGCAACTTATAAAATGAGAATCAATAACCTGGATACTCACAAACGAATAAAAAAGTAGGTATTACATAAAAAGTTAGAACCTGCTCAACGGTCATCTATCACACAACACATGAACCATCGTTTCAAGACCATCAGCATGGTGCAACCAATAAAATAACTGCACAAAACTTCTAATTCTAGAATTTTTCTGGTAGAAGTATTATAATTTCTGGTAGAAATATTATACTTCTATCAGAAAAATTCCAAAATTCTTGCTTTAAGGAATATTGGGCTCACTTATCATCTCATCACCTGCACCATGCTGACAAGCAGCAATGACCACAAAACCATGGACCTCGGGGGTGACGGAAGATCAATGGAGCACTTTCTTGCTTATATACAATGTCTTGTTATAGGAAAGAAGTAGCTTCACTGTATTGTATCGTATGTTCGTATGTCAAATATACCAAACGCAAAATGAAACAAACTCAATTCACTTAACATTAAATTGAAATGTGAATCTGTACATCCAAAAGTCTCAAATCACGGCAGCCAATCACAGGAGTATGGAAACTACAAATGAATAGCAAATCGTTGCCGTTCCTAATATTTGCAAAGTTAGTGGACACACTTCCATTTAGTCAATAACTTGGGATCATATTTATAACACGAATTGGCCTGATGGGTTTAATTGGTATTTGAATTGTGTTAAGTGATATTTTAATAATTTAAATTCAAAATTTAATTGTAAAATTATTCGACATTAAATTCTTCACAACGCAATGAAAACCAAGTAGATCTATCTGATCATGAGTCTATCACTGAGTTGTTTGTAAAATATTAATTTTAAGGGAACAAAGACGCATTAAAAAGTTATAAACATATTTTAAGCCTCAAAAGTAAACAATAATGTAAATGCCCAAGAGTCGATCAAAGTCCGTTATTTTTATGTGCTTCTCCCTGTTTTGGTACGCTTTATATAAATTTAATAGCATCTATATTCCAGAAATTTTGCATAAAATTTGTGAACATAATATTTGTGATTGTGCATCTAGAGAATCCAAACTTTTCAGCCAAAATTGCTTCATATTTTGAGAAAGTGTATACGAGTATGGAAATTTTGAGTGGGTTTATTTTCCATAGAGATACGCACTTTTTAAAATAACCAAGCAATTTAAATAGAAAAGTTTAAATTGACTAAATTCACAATCATAAAATATATGCTCTTGCAAAATATTTTGAATGTAAGATGCTATAGAATTTATATAATCCATACTAAAGGAAAAAGAAACGAAAATTGAGAAATCGCGATTTCAATGGCCCTTAGAATGAACGCTTACACTGTTTACATTACTAAACTTAAAAGTTTGACTTTTAATGAGATGAAAAGTACATAGGGAAAATGCTTTTCTAATCAGCAGCGCTTATTTTATTTTTTGAGCTACTAAATGAAAATCGATTTTTTGAATGTTTATTACAATCTCTGTTCTCTTAATGAAGTACATAAATTACTTTATGTTGAGTTCAAAGCTTGTATTTATTCCGTTTCGGTTAATATATAAAGGTAAATAATGAGATTGATATTATTTGTTTCCTCCGCTTCTCTTTAAATAAAACGAATCAGAAAGTAAGACTATTGAAAAAACTCCAGGGGCTGTAACGGAGGTACATCCGCAACATAGAATGTGTCTTGTCTCACAGGTGCTTCCAAATAAAACAACGATTTACATAAAAATTTGATTTATTTCTAAAAACTGCCAATAGTGGTCTATGATAGAAGAAACTAGGTACAGAGATCAAAAACGTAACATCTAGGTATCTTATAAATATTAAACATAAACAGGAGTCGATTAATGTTGTTGTTGTTGAAAACCCGATGTCGATTAATGTTGTTGTTGTTGAATGTTGTTGTTGTGTAGTATGTATCAAATCTACTTGAAATATATCTTTATGAATTCTACAAATGTTTAATTTTCGTTTTTGGTCATCTCGAAATTGAAGTCACCAGTAATTATCATTGGCATTGCAGAATAGCCACTGTCGGCCACTTCTACACATTCGCTCAGAACTGGTAAATGGCCTCTGTTTTTAATTCAGTCCCTTCTCTCTTGTTTTGCCGTCTGCCTTGTTTTGCCTTTTCCCTTCTCGTACTCGGAGGACATATACTCTATAGGATTTTGAATATTTCCTTTCGACATGTTGAAATGAGTCCAAATTTTGTCCTTGTTTCCAAATATTCACTATGCCACTGTTTCTCATCCACTATTTTTGCACTTTTATTTAGTAAATCTGTCAGTAACGTAACGCTTGGGTGGACAAACTTACGTGCAGCACCTCTACTTCCTGAGTTGCGACTGCTGGAATGGCCACAATCGTAGTAATTTTTATCTTACCCCGTGTTCGGCCGCATACATCTCTCAAGCATGTCACCTCGATGTGGCACTCCCTCATAACACGCATACGCCCTTGCCCAAATACTTGATACCATTGCCGACCCCTTCCGACTATTACCAGCCGATCTACAATCTTTCTAAGTCTCGGATTTTTCGTCACACCTTTTCCGGCACATCATACCAAGTAAGGAAAAGTTCTGCGCCAAAAAATTAATTGTGATAATTTTAAGTTACTGAGATTTTATATATAGAGATAACATTATCCGTCGATATACAACTTTCTAGTACTTTCTTGGAAAAGCAAGCATAAGAAAATTGCTTGAATGTACTTGTTCCATGAGAGTTTTGATATATTTTCCTCGCTGTACTCTTAAAAAGCACCAAGATCTTAGAGTTTGTTAAGCATGGCTACACTAATTCTGACTTGAGGAAGGCCCTAAAAAATTGTAGTCAACTCATTTCCCTAGTTTTTCTATCCTCAAGGAAGTGCTAAGAAGCTATATTTTCAAAAGCAACAATTTCATTTATTGGGATCCAAATATGTTAAAATTTTTCGAAAATGACGAAAGTAGTATATATTCAATTGCTTGTTGAATAATTGAAAGTAATTGTATATATGATGACATATATATATATATTTTAAACATGCACCGTATAGCATACCCGCAAACTTAATTTTTATAACTCAGCTTCTAATCGACTTAATATAGGTGTATTTTTCGGTGTCGAAAAACATAAAAGCATGAGTTTTTAAACAAGGTTTTTTTTATTCACTAAAATAAGGAAAATAATTTCAACAGAAACCTCTTATATCAACCCTAAATTTTTCAACTAGAATCCTCCGTCGGTAACTATTTGAGATAACTGCCTTTCAGCAATAAATATCCGTTAAAGATTGATAGGACAAATTACAATAGAATGCATCTGTTTCAGTCGTTTTAAAATGTTGGAAATGTTAACAGATATTTAAATTACTACATATTTCTCAATTCCATTAATAAAATATTTAATTTCCTGAAATTGCAAAATATAGTCTTTTATATATTTGATGTCTAAAATTATTTTCACATTCATTTATATTTCTTGTCTATTATTGGAAATTAAAACACATTTAAAATTGATAAATCATTTTTTTATATAATACCATTGATTTTTCAAAATTTGCATAGAGATTTTTATATGGATGATTTTAAAAACATTTGTGATTTATCCCCACTAAATATATGCAAACTATGCACACAATACATGAATTCTTTAAAATCTCAAAACACGTGTTTTATCACTTAACTATATACTTTAAGAGAAAAAAATTTCTTTCTTTCAAAATATTTTTCTGAAGGCGAAAAAGAGACAATAAAAAGTAAAGGATAAGGCCTCAAAAAGCGAGTAAACCATGCGAAAAATCATGTTTTCAAAACACATTCATTCTGCATAATAAATTCTGCCTGAAATAGAATTTTATTTTAAATATAGTTTGCGCTATACAGAGCTGTATACTGTTGAAGAATTAAAAATTTGTAATACACGAATTATGCATATTGTTTGCAAAGAGATGAGTGAAATAAGATACTTTAATGAGTGAAATGAGATACTTTAACTTAGAATAAAGTGAAATGAAATACTTTTTATAATTTGGCATTGGTAATTTTAGGGTAATTTAACACTGATGAACACTTTTGTTTGATTTGTTTTCATTTTGGCAGTGCAATTTAAAGGCACTCTTAGAAAAATCTAGTAAAAACAGTGGGAGGTGTATAAAAATAGAATTTCGCTGTAATTATAACATAGTGAAGCAACAATGTGAAATAAATTTTATATTTTCTTAATCTTCTATCGTTAATAAATGATTCATTGTTAAAATTGAAATGGTGAAATCGGTTTAGTAGCATGTTAATTAATATTCCTTTACAGAACTCGCGCTAAGGATAAATAATTGGAGGGTTATCAGCGGCACAACGCATAATTTGTTGAGTTCCTCTATGTACGAATTTACGGTTATGTTTAGATAATTCAATTTAATATGCTTTCGCATAATTCTTGTATGATGGTTAAAGCGGTATTATTAATTAATCAACGCAGTAATCAATTAGCAGAAACAACAAGCAGACAACTATACTAGAAGGTCTTTATTTCACTTCTTTAAGACGTATAAAACTTAAAAAGACCAGAGCGCTTTCGAACGTAAATATGCTCTTCATCAGTGGCTACATGAAAATAGGAATGATCGTTCATATATAAACCAGAAAAGGTGACAAATTTGCATAATTACAACAATAAACTTGCGTTTATCTAAGGAGAATCCAAAAATACAAAACATTTTGCACAGATTCAAAAAATCGAGTATAAATGACGAAAAGAACAGTAAAAATTTACAATGTTATTACAGAATTTTCAAATTTCAAAAAAATTAAAATATGGGGGCAGACAGGCCCTATCCCCGAGAGGATGACGTCAAAGATAACTATGAAGAGACTTGAATTGCATGGAGTCAAGAATGAGTCGTCAAGCATAACTTAAAATCTGAACGGGTCAAAATTATAAATCGACAAGCGGTAAATATAAATAAAAGGGGATTCAAAAAGGAGAATATTACGAGGGTTATTACAACGCATAAGAAGGAAAGTTCTTTCAAAAATGGGCCGGAAATTTTCTTTAACAACAAAATGAGCAAGGGCCGTAGAAAGTTTACCATCTTTGACATCCCTAGCATGTTCTGCCATACGGATACCAATAGTACGTTTTGCACTGCCAATATAAAATTTAAAATTACCATCGATGGACAACAGGGGAACCACATACACCCCAGCAAAGCTTTTAAAGTCATCCTTATCACCCCGCTTATCAGAACGAATCCGGTTAAATAAAGAAGAAACATTAGAGTGAGCAGGCCTGAAACCAAACTCAAGCAGAACTGAATAAAGGGACGGAAAATCTTTAGATAAACGTACGTTTATTATTAATTGTATTTATACAAATTTGTCACCTTTTCTGGTCTATATATGAACGATCATTCCTATTTTCATGTAGCCACTGATGAAAAGCGTATTTACGCTCGAAAGCGCTCTGGCCTTTTTAAGTTTTGTACGTCTTAAAGAAGTGAAATAAAGACCTTCTAGTATAGTTGTGTGCTTGTTGTTTCTGCTAGTTGAAATCAGACGTGATACCAATTTTATTTATTTAGCAGTAATCAATATTTAAAGTGGTTTGAAAAGCTTCCTCTTTACTGTGCCACACTTTCCTGAAAGGGAAACTTGGCAAATTTTAGTGGTTTTCTGACAAGAAACACAAAGATTGCCAGTTCGAGAAAATTTATAAAAATAAATTTCCCAGAGTTTCAAACACACTGTTTAAACGTATATTTCCTAGTATGTATAAATAATTATATTTATACAGAATTCCATAACTTACGCTAAACAAATAATAGAATGAATATAATGGGTTTGTAAAATTTCTGGTTATTATTGTATAGATATAAATAATCGTATTTATACGGAATATCATGAATTGTGAAAAACATTCTATAAAAAATATATTTTATTTGTGAAAAGGTCAACCATCTTATAATTATATTGTTTCAAATCCGTGCGAGGCACAATTATTATGTTTTCAGTCTAGTTAAGCAATTACTTCTCAGAGCATTTGTCATGTTACGTTTCACTATATCTGTAATTCAATAAGGCAGCTGCAATCTCACATGAGATGTAGTCTCACCGTCCTTTCATATTCTAGATTGATTGATTGGATTCCTCTTATGATGTGGTTTAAACTCTCTAATAGTTTATAGTCAGAACTTCATTAATACTAGTCACATTACTGACATAAATTTCAAATCAGAGAAGTGAATTAAACTCACTTGGTGCTAAATCTGATAAAATGTATATTTAAAGAGATGTTTGCTAAAAGAGATTAATATTATAAATTAATCTCTTTTAGCAATAGTGGTAATATTGAGAATAGAAAAACCTAACTGATTTCAATCTCCCTATATTGAAAAAACGTAGCTGACACCGTCGCTGTTGTTTGACAAATTTAGTAACCCTCGAGATTCTCTGTCTTGTACCGCAAAAGCTATAGCGTACAAAAATATAAAATTCAGTACATTTATATAGGAATGTTAGAGCAACACTCTAATCTGAACCAATTTTTGATTTAAATTTAAATTTTAGAGTATTTAATGTCAAAGTCAGAGGAAGAGTATATTTGAACTGCGAGTTCGCGTCCTGGACGGACTACCAATAGCAAGACCACTAATTTTTGCAGGCATGTACCTATATCGTTTAATTTTTGCAAGACGGCGATTGTTTTTTTAAGTTTCAATTTAGTTTATGCGTTATTCCATTTTTCATGCATTTCTGAATAAACATTGCTTTTTTTCAGTATGGCAAATATTTGATTGGTCGAACCGATTTGGAGCATGAGGGCAGTCGTTTGCGCCGGTCGGATTGAAACGGTTCGCGATTCGATCTGTGGGGGTTAATGAATGCCAGCGAATAATGAGCAGACCCCAAACAGTCGTATTTCGTCTGCGTAACAGGCGGCACGACACAGGTCGCTGAGCTAACGCCAATGATTAGGGTAAACCAATATACCTCAAGTTGCTCATTATTTTTTACTATTAACAATAAATCCATTGAAATCAACTTGCTTTTCAGGTTTTTGGGTGATGCATTCGAGAGGAAAAGGGTGACACTGGTCATGATGCATTTCTCCAAATAATGTGTTTTGGGCAGAACGGATTTATAGTTATTGATGCGAAATAGATTATACTCCGTTCCTCCCCAAGCATAAATTAATGTAAACACTATGGTGATAAACTCGCTGATCAATGGAAATATCAGTATATTCTTCCGTTTATCCCTCATCAAAACCACCTCCAGAACCTCGACTCAAAATCACCTTCAGAAACAAGTTTTAGGCTAACTGATGCTCATATCAATACTGTATCACAATTTTAAGACTTTTTGCCGAAAAATGCCATGTCAGTTCCCAAAATGAAGCGGGGACAGAAACGAATAGCAAGGAATAGAGGCAAAACTGCATCATTTTCTTAGAAAGCCGAGTTAAACGAAGCAATAGAGAAAACTCAGAAAGCAAAAGCAAGAATAGAAAGTAGAAAAAGTAGAAAGTTAGATAAAATAAACGAGAAGTACACTATGAGAAAAGGACTTAAATAAATCAGAAGAAAAATGAGAGAAAAAGGATGAAATCGATAAAAATAAAAACTCGTCTTATTCGTACTGTAATGAACTGTATTTAACCGCAAAGGAAAGTTTGGTTTTGTACATTTAATGTAAAAAGTTAGCCCATAATTCATGCAATAATTATTTTTATATTAACTCAATATAAAAGAGAATATGATGAATCCGTACTTATTTGAAACCTTGTCAGCCATGAAGTAAAACAATATGTTTTTGCATTTTTCATTTTAAAAAGTTAACTCTTTCATCCTCTTTTCACCTGTAACTTTTAATTTTTTTTTTCTATTTGTTTCTTACCATTTACACTTTCAAAATGTGCTCTAATTGTTTGGAAGTCCATTTCGTCGCGATCTAATCAAGTAATATTTAATCTTATCAAATGCGGGGAAACTAAACACTCTGACAGAATTATGTTGCAACTTCTTAATAAGTTTTACTTTGTTTAACAATATATGGTGCTCAATAATAGTCTACTTAATCGAAAGCTGGCCCAGTTAAGTTCAGTTCCGTCGTCGAGTTTCAGTCTTTTGAGGCATTGTGGGGATCTTGGAGGAGAGAACGTCTAAAAGACTTCCCCCATTTTGTCCACTTCGAGGTAGAAATGGAAAAGCTGTTAGGTTCGATTCACTGTTAAGTACCTTATGTATACAAATATGCAGCCTTTAAAGCCACTGGAGGCTGATTGAGGTATTTTCGAAGAATTCTTATATTATCTGCTTTGGGAGAGGGACTCGAAAATCCAGCTACGTTAGGTTCGGTCCGATGATCGATTCTATAAGTGTACAAAAATTCAACTTTTTAAGTCACTGCAGGGCTTCCGGGGGATCTGAAAAGATTAAAAAGAAACATTTTCTCCGCCTCACGGGGGTAAATCGAAAATCCGGTTCACCAATCGATGGTCGACACTATATGTCTGCATAGATTCGGCCTTTAAGTTCCCCAGGGTCATTAGGTCACAGTAATTAAGTATCAGAATATGGTGCCGTATAACTATCCAACACGAAGATTAATTTCAAATTCGGTATGTTTGCTTGATGCACAAATTTATTTTAACATTTTAAAAATTATATTCAGACATTTTAAACAGAATTTTGCAGCCAATTTGGTAAAACGCCTTCCATCGAAAAATGCAATTCTTATCACAATGCTTTGTGAAATACAGATAAGAATGCGTTCCATGTAAATGCTTTTCAAGTTCCAGCACTCGCAGAATTCCAGGTGAGGATTCAGAATAGGCGTCCAATAGGGAGGACAGGGGGGCATTTACCCCCATTCGGGGGTTCACGGTTACAAATGAAGGCATTAAATTAATCCATGATGTACGTCATATTCTTCAGTTTGCCCTTGGCCTTCAGAAGTTTACAGCTCGTAAGAGCAGCGTGAGGGCTCATAAGCATTTAAACGATCAAGTTATTTAAATATAAGGTCACATACACGGCGGTCAGGCTCAGGACGCCCTCGGCAGACCAATACGGGAAGAGAAAATGGCAAACATTGTTCTTCCTTATAGTGAAATAAATCTTTGATTAGGATATATGTTACTTTTTGACTTTCCCTGCATACATAGTATAATGTATAGGGAAAGTATTGCGGCGGAAATTTGAATTCAAGTTTTGAAGTTTTGAACGGATGAGTACGTTTCAAGCATCCCTAAAATTAAATGGAACGTTTTTAATGTGATATGTGTATGTGTGCGTGTCTGTGAGTCTGTGTATGCGATTTCTCAGGAACAAATGGACCGTTTTGAATGAATAAAATTTAGGACAATTATTACAAATAGTGATTCCTAGAAGCCTATTAAAGCACCCCAAAATATTAAATAAACAATATGCTTATGCGCCCTTTTTTATTCTAAAACGAATGACATATTATTTAGAATGCTAACTTGGACCGTCGCTGAGATATTAAACATTTCCCAAATAAATGCATATACATTTTTTTATGAAAATAAACAGTTTTAGTATCATCAGATATGCAACACTTGGTGATAAATTTGGCCTCCGTAAAGAGAGTAATTTGGCGAATTATTGGAAAAATCGCGACTTTTTTAATGTGTTGCCAAATTGACAAAAATCACGCTAAAGTGACAAAAATGACGCTAAATTGATGAATTAATAATTAACATATTTTAATATAAGGGAGTATTGTGTTTAGCAGATGTTAGCAATATTTCCAATTGTCAAGTTATATTTGCTCGAGATATAATGTAACTTTGTTGTTCAAAATAATTTTACATGTTGTCACCCAGAAAAATATCAAAGGTCAGTGTATGTTAATATTGAGGATATTGACCAACATTATCTCGCATTGAAACAAATAAAGTACTTGCAGTATGTAGGGAAAGCTATATGCTGCTCGCACCAGATTATATTACGTTCTAGAATACGGAAATCATTCTGAGAGACCCTGCATCTCCTTCTACAGTTGAGGAGGACCCTGCATTTTTCTCTTTCAGATTTCAAATCATAGAAAACTGCAGATCTGACGAAAAAAATGTCCTTGCACTCAATTTTTGTAGCATAGTCGCTCGCTGAAATAACTCAACGGTCGGCCGCTACTAATATTGACATCATTCAAACATGTGCTGCACGCACGTATTCATCCATTTAAATTCAGCGTTTTTTCAGCTATTTCGTGATTCTAAAATTCATAGTCGGTACCTAATGAAAAAGTAATTTCTATGGAAAACGGCTAAATGTTCAACTTAGATTTTGGACAATTTTAAAAGCAAACTTTGAAAATGGCATCAAACAAAATCTAGCTAAAAGATGCTCCTATTTAGAGTAAATGTTGCTAATTAGTGTGGTGAATGTAACAATGAATTGTTAAGAAAAAATAAGTTTTTACATGTCCATACCTACACAACAGTGATGCATGGAAAATTAAAAATTAAATTTTAATCACACACGAAATTGAACCAAATTGAAGGTATAGGCACATTAAATTTTAAATTGTCGGAGATAAATGAGGATATAGGCAGATGAAATATTTACGGCAGTTTTTCATAAAATAAATTTTTGAAATGATAAGATTTATATATTTATTTATTGATTTGAATTGAATCTGGTACTCTCTCAATTTGGTTGAATTAATTTCACATGTGTTAAAAATTTCTTTTCTTTTCTGTGGACCACTGCAGTGTAGGAGAGAGATTTGAAATAGTACTTTTTCTCAATTAATTTTTTACTTATAGATTTCATTTTTTACGTATTTACGTTCACACCTACCTAGAATTTTACGTGGATCGTCACGTTACAATCAAGAGAACATCTCATCTATAGACACGGAACCGTAACTCATAGGTAAAATTCATGACATGGCCGGAAACATAGTCATTGTGTACGTAAAGGGCGTCGTTAATGGCGTAATGACGTAACGGTATGATATAGAAATCTGATAGATGAATATGTTCTGTGAGATGGAACTGCATTCCTAGTTTCAACTCTCTACGTGCTATGGATGGTAGCCGAAAAGGAGTTCACCAAAGAAGTATATAAATGACATAATGTGTAACGTAATGCTATTAATAATTTTATCATTACGTTACGTTACGATAAAATTTTATAGATGGAAACATTCTGTGAGACGAGTGTGTGCGCCGAATTTCTGCTATTTACGTGTTCTTGGGGCCGAGAATGAGCCCATCAAAGATGTTGAAGGAAATAACAGAGTGTTCACGTTAAGTTAATAAGTTTATGAAAAAGTATACTTGATATTCGTATTTGTTATCTAAAGCATAAATTATTTTTCATTCCTCACACATCATAATAAATCCCTAATATTCGTGAAAGAATTGTCCGTATTTTGCATTTAATTATAAAATGTCAAAAATCTGGAAAATATTCGTGAATATTTTGAATTTAACTCTACGAATAAAGTTTTAACAATTTGCTGGAAGTTTACCCATAAAATTATATTCCAACTATCATTAATCTTCTATTTTAATACATTTTAAGAACTCTATCGGTGGAACTTTGAAGCCGAGTCTTAGATATACTTTTAATAAATTGACATTATTATGATATATGAAACTTTTTGGGATGGGAAATACGCCAATTTAAATCCCAATTTTATCAAATATTCTTTCAGGATGAAATCTATTGAACAGCATTTAACCATATGTGTACGCATGTATTATGCATTATATGTAATATTAATCTAGACACATCATTAATTCAAATATTATTAATTAAAATAATAATTAAATAATATATTAAATAATTAACATATTAATTAAATAATATATTAATTGATTAATTAATATGTTATTAATTAAATAAAATTAGTGATTAAATAAAAATATGCTGTAAAATTTAATTGGGTCTCAAAGAGAAATGCCATCATATTTTGAAATGTAATTTTAGTTGAAATATATTTCTAATGAAATATGTTTTATAAAATAAAATGCTGATATACATAATCTGAAACGTAAGGAAATTCGTTAATATATCCATATGAAAAAAATTGCAATTGTTACATTCAGTTACAGAGACAATAAAATAATCCTTCATTTAAAAGAGCATGTACCCCATAAAAGGCGAAAAATAAATAAAAAGTGACTATATTTCAATATTTATATTTTGATTATATATGAACTTATAAAAATAAAATTTACCACACATAATTTTAAATTATTATCTTATAAATACTTCAAAAAATTTTTCATATATTGTGTATGGCTTTCTGAGGATGTGAAAGTTCTCCTTGTCATTAGTGTATTTTTAAAATGACCATATACAGGGTGTCCAAGACCGCCCAAAATCTGCACAGATTCCTCGCTTGGAATACATAAAAAATGGCCAAAGAACTGTACCTCTACGACTCGTAGTTTTCGAGAAAAATGAAAGAGAAAAGTATGACGTCATATCCGGTGTACGAAAAGACAACTTTATTGGAAACATGAACATCGGTATTTGCATATGTTTACATAGGAAGATGTCCAAAATGTCCACCGCGCATATCGAGACATGCATGCGCGCGCCGTGATCTGTAAATGTGTGGGCCGGCATACTAGGCAATCGCATGATTGGACCATATCTGCTGACTGAACGGCTCACGGGACATTCATACTTAGTATTTCTCCGTGATGTATTAACCGATTTCCTAGATGACATACCCTTAGTGGCAATACATGGCCTATGTTTCCAGCATGATGGTACTCCGGCGCATTTCAACTCTCTTGTACGTAACTGGCTGGGTATGGAATACCCAGGCCGCTGAATTGGACGTGGGGGTCCGGTGTTATGGCCGCCAAAATCGCCAGATCTGACACCTTTGGATTTCTTCCTATGGGGCCATGTGAAGGAATTGGTCTATCGAGACCTCGTTATTACAGAAAGTGACTTAGTTGCTCGTCTTCATGCTGCGTGTACTTTTGTGGACACCACGCTGCTGCATCGTGTGCAGTCAGCCATTCCAAGACACGCGCATGCATTCCTCGATGTGCGCGGTGGACATTTTGAACATCGTCCTATATAAGCATATGCAAACACCGATATTCGTGTTTCCACGCATATCTTATTCGTGTAAACAACACAACTTATTCGTGTTTCCACGCATAAGTTGTTCTTCGCACACCGGATATGACGCCATACTTTTTTTCTCGCATTTTTCTCGAAAACTGTGGGTCGTAGAGGTACAGTTCTTTGGACAATTGTTATGTATTCCAAGCGAGAAATCTGGCGGTGCAGAGTTTGGGCGGTCTTGATGGGACACCCTATATATATATATATATATATATATATATATATATATATATATATATATATATATATATATATATACTCATTGCCATAAAAATTTGAGTATCAAGAAGTATTTCTGGGATCGTAACGAAACTCGGAATGGAGGTACGTGTCAGGCAGATATGCAAATGAATGGAAATACAGCGAGATTGCGCATTGCGTAATATCACCAGAGGGCGTTGAACTTCGTTCTCCATGGCACAGAAAAAGGTATGCAGAGGTTTTATGCCTGTACTTAATCTGTTACAGAGGGAGGCTTTTTTATTAGATGCCGTCACTCCTCCATCGAAGACAATATGTACAGCTGTCAGAGTTCGAGAAGGGAAGAATCATAGGGATGATGGAAGCCGGATGGTCATCTCGGCCAGTAGCCTGCCACCTAGACAGTTCTGACTTTACTGTGAGGAGGTGTTGGGACCAGTGGATGAGAGAGAGGACGCATACATTTCAGCCAGGTTCAGGAAGCCCTCGGCAAACCGATAGCCGAGAAGACCGTCACACCACCTGACACGCATGCACAGCTTCAATTACAACATTGTCCACCATCCGAACACATGCAGCACCTTCACAACGGGCCTCTGTGTCTGCCCGTACCATCCTGAGGCGACTGGCTGAAGGACAATTGGTATCGAGGCGTCCATTACGTGTGCTGCCAACGACATCCACCTACCGTCGCCTCCGTTTGGAGTAGTGTTTCGCTCGACGGGATTGGACCGTAACCGAATGGAACCAGGTCGTCTTCAGCGACGAATCGAGATTCAATTTGGGAAGTGATGAGATCCGTGTACGTATGTGGAGGCTCCATGGTGAACATCTCAATCCTGCCTTCGCTTCATAGAGGCACGCCGCGCCAACAGCTGGTGTGATGGCATGGGTTGCCGTCGCATACGGCATCCGGTCACATCTAATATATATCCACGGAACCGTAACAGCCAGCAGTACGTTCGTCACACAACAAGGGTGTCGCAGGAATGCCTCCACCACATTACCACCCTTCCCTGAACTGTCCGATCCCCAAATTTGTCACCGATCGAGCATGTCCGGGATCACTTCTGGGCTGCTTACGAGTTTGATCGAACTAGAAGCGCATTTACAACAACTGTGGAATGAGATGACGTAGGACACCACATGGGACCTGTATGATTCAATGTCCACCCGTATCGCATTGTGTATTCACGCTAGAGATGACCCAACTGGGTATTTGAACATTCATTTGTTTGTAGTTTTCTTGTAATAAATTATCCTTTTGCTTTGATTTTGTAATCACTTACTTATATCAGCGTTGTACTCACATATATAACATTTCTTTCGATTCTATTAACTCCTTCTTGGTGCGCTAATTTTTATGACATTGAGTGCATATATATGTGTAAACGGAGAGAGAGAGGGAGAAATTATTTTCAATACTTTTTTAGAGAAATTCAAATATTAAATTTTACCATGGGTGGAGGACATGAATTTTGGGAGAGTATTTACCATGAAAAAAGTGCGTTATAGCATTTTAACATTGTGCCTTATCTTTCAATGTCTTTTAGAGATCTGAAAAATTTCCTATAATCACAAATCTGAAGTCCATTATTACCATTGAATGCTAAAATACGTCTTTTAGATTTCTGACGGTCAAAAACTTTTACTATGTAAGAAAGTTTAAAACACTGTCAGACTCATCATTTAAATATCTTTTGCCGCAAAATGGGAAAGAGATAAAAATCACTTCAAAAATAAATATATAAACCCAGGTTTTGTTACTGGGGATAATAGAAAATAAATAAAACTTACTATTTTCTATTTTAAATAGCTTTGAGAGGTAATTGGTTGGAGATGCCTTTCTTCTAAGCGATAACGTTTAAAGATAATGGAATTAAAAATAATGTCTTATCAGTCTCTTTCGACAATAAATATAAATGCATACCCAGTATTTCGATGTTATACTTCTATAGCGTAATTATGTAGTATATATTCTAATACACATTTTTTATAGAAATGGAGCACGGGATAGTACTTCTTCTAACTTTCATATTAGTTATTAGGACTGTAACGTTTAAGAATACTTTGAAACATCGATTTTACGTTCCTTCAGCTGTCCGAAAAAAAATCTTTCGACATGGAGAAACTTTAAACAAGGATCGTAAAACATTATAGAAATATGTATAATTGTATGTTAATATATTTTTGTCTTTCCAGGGTTACATTTCGACTCTGCAATAAACCCACTCGACTCACTTTAAACATGGACCCATCTTTGTTTCACGAGTTCTTTGCCCGCGCAAAAAGAGGGTTCTGAAAGGGTGTAAGGGTTGGCATATAGACATTGTTCGTTTTAATCTATCTCATGATCGTAATAGAAGTGGATGGTTGTCCATAGGGCGAATAGTGGGGCTCTTTCTTAATTTTTTGTTTTAATCAATTTTAGCCGCACAAATACATTTACACACACACACACACACACACACACATACACAGATACACACACAGTTACATACACACACATATGCCATGCATATACACACATACACACATACATTGCCTCGAAAGTACTCGGTTCGAGTTCAGGAATGCTTGAAACCAGCTCTTCCATCGGAAACTATAATTTGGATTTTTGACCTCGTCACAATACTCTTCCCCTTTAACTTTTGGAACATCTGAAGTTTCTTCATCGGTGTGAAAAGACCAAGACTGAGGGCAATAAAAAACCAAGAGTTTTCGAAACGATAGTCTGTTGTTATTATGTAATTTGCTCGACAATCTGCGCTATGTTTGTTTTGAATTTCAAAAATATTTTAAATCAAGTTTTGTTCATTTTTACTTTCATTATATACATAATGTATAAGGAAAGTATTGTGATGGGGTCGAAAATTCGAATTCAAGTTTTCGACGGGAGAGCACGTTTCAAACATCCCTGAACACGAATCAGGCGTTTTTGAGATGATGTTTGTGTGTGTGGTGGGAGGGGGGTGAAAGTATTGGTGTGTGTGTCAGTGAGTCTGTGGAGACGATAACTGATGAACGAATGGAGCGATTCGAACAAAATTTTCAATCCGTGAATACTGGAAACCTATTGTTTTTATACGCAATCGGATGTTCAGAACCCCCTTAAATTTTTGAGTGAATTTTGAAAAATCATAAAAAAATTAAAACCTTTAATAAAGTTACGTAAATAGTCATCTCTTATGTCATTTTTCATTTGAAAACGATTGACTAAATTTTAGACCGCTAGCGGGAACAGTCCTCGAGATATTGCCCATTTTTCAAATAAATTTATCAAAAATTGCATAAATTAAAAAAAATATTAACTGTTGAAAAACATGTTCACTTTTCATGTCATATCATGCGATAAATTTGGTGACACCACTCTCGTGGATCTAACTCGTTCCATTCATGAATATAGATACTTTGAGTAATACTTTTGCAGTTGAACGCCAATAGTCATTTTTCTGATATAAGAATAACTTATTTCTCCGTTCATAACGCTTGGCGAGATTTTGGCGGCGAATTTGTCGGAATGTCGCCAACTTGGTGACTTTTTCAAATGTTGTCTTAACGAAAATCTCGCCAAATGGATGGAAATGACGCTAAATCAATGACAATGACGCTAAATCAATGACAATGACGCTAAATCAATGAAAATGACGACTCATTGAAGAAAATTCAATGTCTTGGAAAGAATATAAGTATCTACTATAATAATAACCCATTTTTTTACTGTATCAATAGTAAATTCATTGCATTATATAAGGAAAGTCATGTGCTGACCACATCAGATTTTTTAAAGAATTATTCTGATTAGTATCTCATAAGATTTTTGAACTCTAAAATATTAACTTCCTCATACTGTTTAATAGAATATAGAGAAAGTATTGTTTTCACGAACATTTTCAAATTCGAGATTTTATTGCTAATATGTGTTTCAAGAGCTCCTAAACACGTTTCGACCATTTTTGAGGTGATATCTGTCTGTCTGTCTGTGGTTGATTTTTTGTGTACACGATACCAAATACAAATAGTAATGGATTTTCAATGTACTTTATATACGGCTTTATTTTAAAAAAATCTAGAACTAAATAGAATTGTTTTTTAAATTCAAGCAAAAACTTAAATTTTATATTTTTTTAACGTGACAGCATAGGATAAAATTTGACAATCTTGAAAGTCGGAGGAAGCGCTATAATCTTATTAAATCTTTACAGCAAAATTTTATTTAATTACTAATTTTATTTAATTAATAATAATTAATTAATCAATTCATATATTATTTAATTAATATATTAATTTATCAATAAAGTACTTAATTATTTAATTAATATATATTAATTACTAATATTTGAATTACGTAGTAAAGAACATAATGACGTAACGTTATGACGTAAAATTTTGTTAGACGAATAAGTTCCGTGAGATGGAACTGCGTTCCGAGTTTCAACTCTGTAAGTGCTCTGGTAGCCGCAAACGGGCTTAACAAAAATTGCCCACATAAACAACGTAACGTGGAAAGTAATGATGCAAATATTTTACAAACGGAAATGTTCTGTGAGATGAGAATGTTAACCGAGAATTTCCTATTCTTTATCTAAAACATAATTTATTTTGAATTTCTCACACATCATAACAAACTCACTATTTTTTTAACATGGTAGTATGGGATAGAATTTGATAATCATACATAAGAGGGTTTATTTATTGGTCAATGATCATGAGACTTAATAGTTAAAATCATGACTCTGAAAAAAAGCAGTGATACATTTTTTACTCTCCTTATATACATAGTTTAATATATAAGGGAAATATTGTGATGGGGTCGAAAATTCGAATTCGCGCTTTCGACAGGAGAACACGTTTCAAGTATCCCTGAAAACGAATCACACGTTTTTAATACGGTCTGTGAGTGTGTGTGTATGTGTGTCTGTATGTGTGTCTGTGTGTGTGTGTGTATGTGTGTGTGTGTGTCAGTGAGTCTGTGGAAACGATATCTCAATAACGAATGAAGCGATTTGAACGAAATTTGGTACACAAATTACAATCCATGAATACTGGAAGGCTATTGTTTTTATACAAAATCGAATGTTTAAGACCTCCCTTAAATTTTCGATTGAAATTTTGAAAAAATAGACAAAAAATCTAAACCTTTAATAAAGTGACGTAAATAAACATTTCTTATATAAATTTTCATTAGAAAACGATTGACATATATATTAGAAAGCTAGCATGAACCGTTCTTGAGATATTGTACATTTAAAAAAAATATCAAAAATCATATAAAGAAAATTAACTGTTGTGAAATATGTTCAATTTTCATAAGTAATATTATACCATTAAATTATTGCCATTATTTTCGTGGACCTAGCTGGTTCCATAAATGAGAAAATATACTTTGGGTAATACTTTTGTATTTAAACGTCAATAGTCATTTATCTGTTATAAGAATAACGCATATCTCCTTCCATAACGTATGGCAAGATTTTGCCGACTTATTTTGCGGATTGTTGCCAACTTGGCGACTTTTTAAATGTTGCCAAATTAAAGAATTTGTTGCCAAATTGATAAAAATGACGCTAAATCAATGAAAATGACGACTAATTGATGAAAGATGTATTTTTCGGAAAGAACACAAGGCTAGACTATAAGAATAATCCAGTTCTCCTTCAGTTCGTTCGTAGCTCTTGGCAAGTAATTTATCGGGACGTCGCCAATTTGGAGACTATTTTAAATGTTCCCAAAGTGGTAAAAATGTCGCCAAATTGATAGAAATTATGCCATATGGGAAGTAATGTTTCGCAAATTCTGATTTCCATCATATGACGGACATACCTTCTATAGTAAATAAGAAATGCGCTTCTTTCCGTTTGTTTGTAACACTTGATGATGCATTTGACGAATTTGTCGAATAATTTAGCAAAGTATCGCCAACTAGGCAATATTTCGTTCCAGATTGATAAAAATATAGTCCAAATTTGAAAAATGACGCAAAATTAATGAATTATTATTGATTGATGAATTAATTATTTAAATATTTTAATATATAGTTTATGTCGCCTTTTGAGGATGTTATCACATATTGATAATTGTTTATTTACAGTTGCGCGAAATACAAGTGAATTGGGTACCTTGAAATAGTTTTACATGTTTGTCATCTGGAAAATCGCCAATTCAGCGATAAAATCACAGTACCGTGAATCGTATATTATTTCTTGACTGTAAAAGTTGTAAATTCATTGCATTATATAGGAAAAGTCATGTACTGACCACATCAGATTTTTTTGTTGCTGGCGTTAACAACCCACCTTGGGGGCAGGTTACTCCCCCATCTCCCAAACACACAGGAGGTACATGTTAAGTATGATGTCAATCAAAATATTTTTTCAAGCCATTTAAAGTGAAGGGTAATACGATGTAATTGTAATTAATTGAACACATGAAACCGATTTTTCAAATTTTCTTATGTAAAATTTGAAAAAAAAAATCTGATATGAGAAAGTCGAGTGGTGCCACACTCTATTTAATTAATATTGATTTTATTTCCTAATTTAAAATGATTTCGTTGGACTAGAGAAAAAACAACGATAAAAATCTAGAAGTTTTCTGAGTTTTCGTGAAATGTATACTTCATTACAATTTATGACGATATATATTTTGAACTTTTGCTTTAATTGAGCTTTAAAGCGAAATGGTGCTGTTAAGGTTCTATATAACGGAAATTGAAACCCTTCATTAAATTTTAAACATGGTTAACCCATGAAATTAGCGATATTATAGTCCTACATAAAATCCTTACGGAAGAACTCGCAAAGTTTAGGATAGCTTAATAATGGTTTACAATTTAAGCAGATTGAAACCCTCGTTTCAATTTCTCACAGCTGAGTAAGTTTTGTTTTAATAGTTTTTATGCGTTCAACGCGTAATATTTACTCATTCCAACTCTTGCTAGTTATTTAGAATGAGTTATTTCCATTTTAATGTAGACTGTAAAATTAGTAGAAATTTTAACCACACATTTTTGGGCATTTACTCCATGTTTAATAATGTGGTTTTTTAATAATATAATGGAATTGGTCTTATTCCTTTGGTCGTCAAAATTTATTAATCGTCGTAAAAAACAAGCATCGAATTCATACATTTGAGCATATGTTGTTTTTTTATTTCAGATTTTTACTATTTATGTGGGCCATTTTGCGAAAAAAGGCAGATATTTTTTCGATCCGTATTAAAATCTAATCAGCATTAGAGTGACCAACACATGACTTACCTGCCAAAATGTATGAAATTTGGTCAATCAGTTCGAGTTACAGTGGAAACATTAATTGCACAAATATACCCACACACACAGTGACGCCACGTTAAAGATAGTTTTTTTTAGTTCTAGGTTGTTTTAAAAGTGTAGATCCGTCGAAAACTAGAGTTAAGACTTTCGACACGATTCCAATACTTTTCCCCTACATTACTATGTATTGTAATGTAAAAATACTGTGATACCAGACAAATTTCCAAATATGGACATGCAATCTACGGTGGTGTACAAATTCATGAGATCAACATAACAAGCATTACAATGGTGTCAGCAATTGGTTAACGGTTGTGGCATTACTCGGTTTGAATGTTTATAGCCTAATGAAAGTTAGGTGTAACCTCTGCCAAAATTGCAATATCTTCAAGCAGATAGCACATGATACTGGGTAAAGAGCTTATGGTCCAGATCAGTCTCTAACAGTCCCCTGTGCTCCATCAGAATGGGTGGAGCTGAATCTTCCCCAAAGAATTCAAGACACACAAGTCAGGAAATGTGCAAAGAATGTGATGATTATGGGATACAATCGAGACCGGAAATATGACTGGATGCACACGAGGCTGAAAATTACGTAATAGAGCACATGCAATTAATATAAGTCAGTTTACCAAATAAATCACGAATGTGCGGACGAAAGCACCAAACAAAGAGACAGTGGTGCTAAAAAATTGTCTCACTCACATATTTCCTTAACTTTAATGGAGAAAATGACAGTAATACATTTAAATTGGTATTTAAAGTGTTTAATATTTATTAACTATAATGAATTACCCGGCGGTACCCAAGTTCTAATTAAACGCAAACTACCTAAATAATATACAGTTTCCAAATCGCCGAATCAGTTTCAATACAAATCAACACAAAATGAGAAAATCCCTAATTTAAGCGCAAAAAGTCTCGCTCTACAATTGTTGACAGTTAATATAAAATAGAATAAACAATCTTCCCTTACTGTGGGCACGACAAATCTCGTTGACAGGTGTGGATTCGCAGTCGGAATCTCTAAAAATGTACCGAATTTTATTGTAGAACATCTTACAGGTTCGCTCGTTCAAACATCGTTGGAATGCCCGTTATTTGATTTTTTTCGATGGTGCCAAGATGTGAAAATATCCTTGATCGCTAAAGAGCCAATTTGTGAGAATATCGCTCAGAATTGTATTGAAGCATAAAACAATTAAAACACTAATTCGAATTTTGAAAATATCGCCGAGGTGCACCTTCTCAAGTCCTGAGGTATCTGTATACCAAAATTTCATCTTACAATCAAATCTTACAGGTTCGCTCGTTTCTGAAAATGACAAAAACTTGAGCATGAAATTAATGAAAACATATTGGAATGCGAAGATATACATCCACATTTTTGCCGAACTATAGAATTGTGCTAATCTTAGTTTTCAGATGCATTGAAAAAGTATCACATAACCTAAAAATATTTAAATTCTGGTGTAATTAAAGCTGTATATGAAGGAATTGACCTATGGCCGCAGTTCAAACATCGTTGGAAAGCACGTTATTTGAATTTTTTCGATGGTGTCAAGATGTGAAAATGTCTTTGATAGCTAAAGATCCAATTTGTGAGAATATAACTCAAAATTGTATTGAAGCATAAAACAATTGAAACACTAAATCGAATTTTAAAAATATTGCTGAGGTTCACCTTCTCAGATCCTGAGTTACCTGTGCACCAAATTTCATGTCTGTGCCACGTTTAGATTTCCCACTACAGACCGCACACACACAGAGAAGACAGACATTATCTTGTATTGTGTAAGATACATTGAAGAGAACGGTATAACACAGAGAAATGTGTGATATTTTTAATTTATTAAATATTTAATAATAAATAGTTTTTAATACGTTTAAAATAATTATTTTGCAATTTTCGAAATGACATTGAGCAATGTATATTATTCCACAATAATGGCTAAATTGCAACGACACTTGAAATTTTCGCATAAGGATTGATGTAGCAAGAATATGATGCAACATTTGGATTTGTTATGCTGTATCCCACATGTATTTAAAAAATACAGAATTTTTTGGAGTGATGCAATTTCTTTGGGAACAGCCATATACATTTATTCAGAACAAAGTTAAGGTGCACCAGTTTTAATACATCATTGACAACTACTTCAGCGTTATACCGTTTAACATTATTTACTTTTGTCTTTAATTAAAATATAAATAATAATAATAATTTACATTTCTCCGTTCACTTCCTCACATATAAAATTATAATCTACGTTTAAAAATGATTTGTTTATAGTTATTTTAAGAGATTTTAAATTCCTATTAGAAAAGGAAGATTTTAAAATAGTGTTTACTAAAAGCATTAAATATTTCCTTTGAAGTTGACTTTATTTGAGTATGTATATTCTTGAGCAACTAAACATTGTATTGAGGGATAAAAAAGTATGCAGTAAAGAGGGATAAAAACCGTTACAAACTCTGGCAGATGCTATAAAATATTATGAGATTTTAAAACCAAATCACATTTTTATTTTTATTAGTTCGGTAAAATAACTTGAATCTTAAAATAATGCATATTTATGAACTAAAAATAATCTCTCTCTTTCAGAAATATTGATTGCAAATGTTCTATGTCTTTCATCTGTAATATGTATTTGTTTAAAAGGATAAATTTCTTTTAAATTCGGATTATATCTTAAAAAATCATAAATACATATTTCTTTTTAATTTATTTCACGGAATTTCAATTTAGTCGAATATTATTTTTGTCAAGAAAGCAATATTTCATTTCAGCAAAGAAAGGAAAAATGATAGGATATAAAACGGAAACAAAGTAACACTTCTCAGTTAGCAGTGCAATGCTCCCTTGGCTTAACTCACATGTCTGTATGGATAATATAATTTGGTTTTAAAATATATAGTATTTAGCAAAACACATTTACATACAACTTAACATAGATTTATTTTTGAATTACTGAGAAAGTTATTTAAGTAAAATTAATTGGGCGTAAATAAGTTAATGTGACAGGGATTATCAAAGAAGGTCATTAGTCCTCTCTACTACCTTTCGTGTAGGGAAACTGTAAACACATTATGTTATGTAATAAATATCGTTTTCATAAATGTGCAACTCATTTACAATCCATCTCTATATTATGGATTGATAATTTAATGGCGTATCTGCACAGAATGTTTTTCTTTCTTTGATGGTATGACGGATGTATGTTTATTCTGTATGAAGCAAATTATTTTAGATTTCGACACTGGAACATTCATACGTATTTTTGTTAAAAACAAAATAACAAAGGAGTATTATTAAAAACTGCTTGATCTCAAACTGTTCTCATTGAAAGTTTCACTTCTTTATTTGACAAAAGTATTCTTTTAACCCTGTGCCATAACCCCGGAAGAATCTGCTCTTTAAATCTGTGTTCATTTATATCTATCGGTATATTTGCATTAAGGACCCGGTTCTAAATCTTAGTTTTGCTTGGTATTTAGTATTTAAGTCCATAAGTATCACTGGAGACTGTTTTGTCTGAAACTGTTCTTAATGAAAGTTTCACCCCTTTTATTTGACAAAACTTTTCCTTTAAATAGGTGTCTTAACCCCGGAATAATCTGCTCTATTTTAATTTATATCTATCATGATATTTGTAATAAGAACCCGGTTCAAAATAGTAGTTTTGTTTGGCATTTAGTATTTAAGTCCGCAAGTCTCATTGAAAATTGCTCTCAACGAAGCTTCTAGGCCAAAACTTTTCTTTTAACCCAGTGTCATAACCCCGGAACAATTTGCTCTTTAAATCTATTTCCATTTATATCTATTGTGATATTTGCAATAATGACCCGGTTCAAAATCTTAGATTCGATTGGTATTTAGTCTTTAATTCCATGAGTCAAACTACTTTCAACGTACCCAACAATTTTAAAATGTTCGCCTCTCCCCTTTTTCTGTATATGTCCTTTTAGAATATTGATTTTTCGTTTTTTCTAGTGCTCAGTATTTTTTATGTATACATTTATATAATTCTCATTGGATCTGCTTGCTTGTTGGTGTGACTGGCTAAAATGTGAAAATGTTAGTTGACATAGTATAAATTTCATATAAACTCATGTTTGTAAAAATTGCAACACCATGAAGGAATCACGCCGATTGAGCTGAAACAAATTCAAATTTAGGTAAGCTACGCAAATGATTAGAATTTCAGTCGCCACGCGTGCGTGGACTACCTCTTAACTACTGTTGTTACCGTATAAATAGATCTGTAACAGGACGTTATAAATAGTCTATGGTTGTCTACCATCGGTAAACATTTCATGAGAAGTCACTATTTCTCTATAATGACAGAAGGTGCCACATGAGCAAGTTAGAGTTTGAACGGGGACAAATTATCAACCTTCGTGAAGGGGGAGTTTCTTATCGTGCAACACCAACTCGTATAGAGCGCAATGCTACGACAGTGATGCAAGTGTAGAAAAGGTGGACTGAAGAAAACCGGACGAGTCACAAATCCAGCAGTGGACGAAGAAATGCTTCTTCGGCACAGGATGATAGACACCTCATCCGCATGGCAGTGATGGACCGTACAGCTTCATCTCGACAGTTAACAGAACGCTGAAGCACTGCTATAGGTGTGTCATTGCCAGCTCCAACAATTCGCCGCTGTTTGCTGCGCCGTGGACTGCGTGCAAGAATTCCTTTGTACAGCATTCCCCTGCCGCAAAACCATCGACGTCTGCGGCTACAATGGGCTCATCAACATAGACACTGGCGTGCCGATTGGCAACAAGTCGTTTATTCCGATGAATCCCTCTTTAATTTGGGGTATCGTGATGGTCGCATCCACTTTAAACGCTATAACGGTAAACGTTTACCTTCCGGAGTGCGTTGTCCAACGTCATACTGGACGAACGCCAAGTGTGATGGTTTAGGGCACCATTGGTATCTTGGACGATCTCAGCTGTTAAGAATTGTGAGTAATCTCAACAGAAACCGGTGTAACAGAGAAATTCTGGAGCTCGAGGTCCTACCCTTGTTTCAACGCATTCCTGGAGAAGTATTTCAACAGAACAATGCCCGTCCACATGTTGAATGTTCCAGTTTTTTTTTTAGCACAGCAGATAAGATTCTTCCTTAGCCTGCTTATTCATTGGATCGTCTATTAAACATGTCTGGGATTTCGTCGATCAGCGTTTCGCTCGTGAAACACTCGTCCCGTAGCTAATGCAGCTGAACTTTGGGTTCGGATAGAAGCAATCTGGAATGTTCTTTCTCAGGTACAAATTCGAGATCTGTTTGATTCGATGCCGTGTCGCATAGAAGCACTTACTGCTGCGCGTGATGGTTTCACCAAATAATGATTTTCGACATGTACTATTGTTTTTTAACTTTGTAAATTTAATTGTTTATTTGCATCAATACAGCTCGTTTGTGGAATACATTTCATTCGTTTCTGATGATTCCTTCATGTTGTGGCAATTTTTGCAAATCTTATTAGTTTATAATGGTTCTCTTCTTAATCCCTTCTGAGTGTGGATGTTTGAAACCCGAAATGGCTGAAAGCTTTTTATCCTGTGTATGTATATCCTAAATTATGAAAATGAAATTTTTAATACTTTAGTTATTTAACTTTGTTTAGCCAATGGACTATTATCATATTAATTTTATTTTATTTAATAAAAACGTTTTACATGCATAGATATTTTTAATCGTACAACTGAATGTTTCTCATAATTCTGGTATATGTTGGCCCTGCTTGGATTTTTCTGGGTATTTTCGTTTGACTGTTTTTCTGCCTTTGCAATATTTGCTATGTGAAACAGTTTTCTGTATTTTCTGCTGTAATTTCTATGTGTATATTATCTTATGGAAAAATATTTTTTCTGCCCGAAAATTTTTGATATCGATAATATTTGTTTTAATGAAGTATTTTAAAAATTAAAAACCGAGTGTTTTCCCACAAATCACACTTCCACTACAAATACCAGCTTCCATTCGCCGATTTTGTACATTACAGCGCTCTTCAGCAAAGAATTATAGATACCTGCAATGATGCCATAATATCTGCAACGTGACCTAGTTTTGCGAATTTTTGTGGTGAGTTATGAAGTCAGTCATACCTTGAAGTTGATGATCATTGCTAAAATTAGAAATAACATTTCCGATACAGATAACAGTATCTGTGGGCTGGTTTCGCCCTTTTTACGCGGAATACCTGATGCCTGTAATGAGAGCACGACATCTGTAAATATGTCGCAATTTTGTAGTCCTATGTGATAATCGTTAATGTCAATCATATCACACAGTTTTCCAAGTTACAGAGTGCTCAAAGTTTGTAAATTCTTCGATAAATTGATTTTCGATACGATGCCAATACTTTCCTTATACATTATCATGCATTGTAGGGAAAGTGAAAACTTAAAAGGAAAAAAACTTTTTGTGCTTAAAATAAATCCACCAGCATTAATGAAGCATAGGTATGAAACAAGCATGTGAATGAAATTTTATTGAAATAACATATTTGTGGTATCAGAATTTAAGTTTTGGATATTAGAAGGCCAAAATTATATTACAGAAGGACCGAAAAAAAATTAAAATAACGTTTTCAAAAATCTATAAAATAAAAAAAAAATTGCTATGGAAAGGAAATATTCCCAGTTGTTGTAAAGTCACCCATATAATGTTCCATACGGTAAAATAAAATTTAAAATAACTCGCATATGGTTCATGATATATCCTAAACAATTGCGAACATATATGTCAGATTTAATGAACTTACAACGAATTCAAGTATTTTATATTATTTAATATATTTTATATTTATATGATTTTCTTTTTCAATTTTAGACAAAAATCGTGAAATATTTTAACATAGAGCATGTTAGCGTTCTGTAGGTGTCATTCGCTCTCAAAAATAAAATTATTTTTGTAATATTTTTGGAAGTAACCGAGTATGTAAGTTGTTCTTAATGTAATTGTGCATTATCTGGGCTTGCTCAATCTGTAAAAGGAAGGTTATTACGAGTTTTCGAAACAATCGTCTTATCTGTACATATTTGCACAGCTATTCGAGATGGGATCTAATAATTTATTATTTATGAGCAAAGTCACATTCTGATTTTATAAATTTGAATATGTGAAACATTTATTAGTAGAAAAGAAAAACGAATGTGTTTATACAAATATAAAAGTTTGAAAACTATCTTAGAGAAACTATGAAACAAGAAAGGGAAAATGACTAACGCGTGAAGAAAAAAGAACAGACGTAAGGGGACAGCGGTAATGAGGTGAAATTAATGCTGATACAGCGATTTTGTTTCTACTCATGAGAGTGGTGTAGTTCACTTTACGATATAGCATATTCTTGCAGTTTCAGCCACAGAAAGTTCTCGTTCAGCATTAATGATCTTCCAATTTAAGATTACTATATATCTAATTTCTGTAGAAGGAGATCAATAGATATAACATGATGCACACATAAGCACACACACACACACAAGCACACACAAGCACACACAAGCACACACACACACACACACATATATATATATATATATATATATATATATACAAGGTGTCCCAAAACATTGACCTCGGTTTTATTCTTTAAATATTGATTTTAGACATATATTATAAATTACAAAGTTGCGTAAAAAAGGGTACACAATTTCATGAAATCGGTTAAAATTTTCAGGGATTAAATTTGAAGAAATACAAAATTTAAATTTTTATACGTCCCCCATACAAAAACATTTCCACTGAGTAAAATGTGTTCCATACACTAATAAGGTGATGCACAAAATTTCAGCATTTTAACGTAAAAAGTCTCATATGTTTAAACAAATTTGGCGAGGGATTAATCACAAATTAAAATGTAAATCTTTACAGCAAGAGTGCAAATGATGCAACGCAGAAATACATCATAGGTAAATAATGTCTGCCTCTTATATTTAATGGATCTTTAGCATATATCAAACATTTTGAACAAGCTTTGTAATCCTTGTGTAAACTTATTATTTCTCACAGTGTAGATACTTTGTACCAATTATCATTTATTTATGTAATCATTGTTTTTTTCGTAATTTGTGTATGACCCCTGAAACGCGATCTGCCAACATGATTTTTCCCCTTTGAGAACCCATGTCGATGCATCGAAAAGTGGTTTAAGTCATCATTTTTGTCTTTTCATATTTCTGGGACTTTTTATAATAAAATGCTGACATTTTGTATATCACCTTATTAGTGTATGGGGACACATTTTACTCATTGGCAATATTTGTGTACGGGGGCCGTATAAAAATTTAAATTTTGTATTTTTTAAGATTTAATTCCCTTGAAAATTTTAATCGATTTCATAAAAGTCTGAACTTTTTTTTACGCAACTTTATAATTTATTATATATATCTAAGATCAATATTTAAGGAATAAAAGCCGAGGACAATGTTTTTGGGACACCCTGTATATACATATATATATATATATATATATATATATATATATAAGTAAAATCTTCAATCTTCGTTAAAAGATAGCATATAATAGATTAGAAACGGTATAACCGGTATTGCAGTAAAGATGCTATAATTTTAGGATGAAACTGGGGTGGGGGGTTGTATTATGCTTTTACTCTAAAGAATGAGCTGCTTTTGTCTCTAAAACTTATTGGTGCCATCATAAATTTGTTAAATGCTGTATTTTCAACAAATTTTTTGCTTTAATATTATTTTTTGAACGATTGGGTCGATTTAAGTCAAATGAAAAAACTATATTGTTTCCATAGAACACGTTTCCAAGCACTTAACAATACTTCCAGTTTAGCCAGTGAATCAACAGATTTTTCTCTTAGTTTTTCATAGTTTTAATTCATCAGTTACCCGCCGGTCTACTTAAGTTTAACCAAGTGTGTACTATGTAAGTTTAAGCTTCCTATTTAAAATAAATCGTTCTCTCTACTGCAATTAATCTTCTAAAACGCAGCAGCAAATCAAAAACAATATCAACTGGATTCTGAGGGTAAAATATTCTCTTTCTTCAGAAAGAAATGCTACCAAACTACACCAGACGCCTTCTTACCCTGGTTGGCTTCATTTTAAATATTTTTAATCAGCAAGTAAATATTGTTTTTGCCTCTGAATCAGGCCAATACCGTTTACAGTTTATGGTATGCTATTTTTAAAAGCATATTTTAGATTTTAGTTGAGTATTACGTGTAAAACATTTGAAATAATTAATACAACATACACCTTTCTTCAAAAGATAATTTATTAAAATAAATCCGGCATGGACTATCGCTAAAAATACGAAATATTGGAATACCTTAAGACGACGTCCTTACTCTTTACTGACAGTTAAAGGTAATGTCATGCCATAACTGGAATTTTACGCTTTCTAATATTCTACACCAATAAGTTCAGCTTAGTCATAAAAGCCAAAGGAAATGAATGGAATTGTTTAGAGTGCACTATTTGGTTTACGACCGAGTTTTATATCTCATTTAAATACTAGGGTATGCGGATTAATATTCAAGTGCAAAAACAAACCTTCAAATATTTCGATTTATTTTATATGACTAGCAGATATACACGACCCCAATCGTGATATTGTATATGTGCTCATTCTAGTTAATGTCTGACTATAATAAAAAAAATCCTGTGAATTTTGCTACTGCATTGCGAACAGATGGAAAATCACATAGTTCTGAAATTTTGCATATAGACTATTATAAACCCGATGATATGCAAGAGGAGATGAGAATTTTGATTTAAGCCTTAGTTAATGAATATCAAGATTCTAAATATACAGTATGGGCAAATATTTAATAGGTCGAGCCGACATTCAACTTAACTGTGACGGGTTGCTGGCAGAAATGTCACAAAGATGGACTGAACAACTCTATATTTCACTATGGATTGCTTAGGAATGTTTTGCAACTATGATTGTCATGAACAATTACGATTACAATGTAATTAATAACTATTAATGTTGCTAACAATTATGCTTTATTATTGATTCTACAGATCGATTACCAGAGAATTTTTCGCAACTATCATTGTCGCCCTAATCACTAATTAAATAGTTACCTGGTTATTAATAAAGCTCAAATTCGATTCCTTATTAATATAGAATACCACCAAAGTAAAACCAATCCTATTACACTAAGAATTAAAATCGAAAACGATCAATAGCCACTATATAAAGCAGAAATAACTTCTGAAGCTCAATGTAGCGAAGTACGCTATTCATAAAATGAATGTTGAAAATCAGCATTGAGGATCTATGCAGTTTAAAGAAGTTTCAAGATTATCAGAGCATTTATTTTCTTACCATAGTAGTGTGTACATTATTACAAAAAGAGAAAGATTCTCGATGTTGGTGAGAGTTGCGAGTGAAGATGGAGCCCCTAGTTCTTTAAAAAAATGCCATTCGTAGTGTTTAATTCTCATATAAAAATAAAAATATTAAAAAACAAAATCTTATTTTCATGGACAAATACAAAGCTTAAAACATCCTAATCCCGTTTGAAAACCAATTTGTAAAAAATATGAAGTATAGCTGAGACAGCGACAAAAGATTGTAAAAAACAAACCTTTTACCATTTTTCTAGATGCAACAATGGAAAGAAAACATTCTACAATAAATTAAAATCTCAGAATGAAGACTAATTTAGTGTTGCAAGTAAATATAAAAGAAGGTTGAAAAATTCCAGATTTCGATACAATTAATTATATTTTAGTTTTAAATTAGCATAGTATACAATTTTAATCTAATGTAATAGTTTTAATGTACTCCCCATTTGGTTATTTGTAGTACATTCATTTAGTTCATTAGGTGTATCGTAAAAACTGAAGGGTTTTTTTTATATAGAAGATGCTTTCAGGTCAAAAAGTGATCACTCGTGAATAAAAAAGAACATATTTCAGAGCAATCTGCCTTTGAGCATATCTTGACTTTGTACATACCTTGATTCATTGTCTCATGTCATTTCTGCACTAGTGTCCATCCTAGTCTAAGACATTGGCGTCGGTTAATTTAATGCAATGGTGTAAGATATTGATGTGCCTTTAGAAAAGAGAAACAAATTAGAGTATCCAGATAACCAAATGTATGCAGACAACCAAATGAAAAAAAAAACAGATAAACAAATTTAATGTATGCATATAACCAAATGAGTCTGATTAAAAGTAAATTTAAATGTTGAGAAATAAAATATCACTTCGAAGAAGGAATAACTGTTTCTGCCATTCTGTTTTATGGCTTGAAGAATGACATAATACTTGGTCGAAGAGATCAACTGAAGACCAAGACAATGATACCAGTAGCACACCATTTTTCTACAGTCTATTAGAATATTTATTTAATTTCTTTTTATTTATCAATTAAAATATGAAATTATATTAAAAATTATTAAATGATAAAACATATTTAATAGAATCCAATTTTTAAGTAATTACCTAACATTTGGCGAATTTTGAATGATGGGAAAATTCAGAAATACGATATCTTGATGGTATCTGAGAACAATTGTAAACTCAAAAGATGCCAGTTTTTCGTAGTGCAAAGGAAATAGCTTTACCCATTTGTTGCAGCAAATTACATTAATCACGAGTTGTATTTCAAGTATTGCATTTCAAGGTTTTAAATTTTTACGGATCATTCCCCCCCCCCTGCCCCCGAAAAAAAACCACTTTTGTCTTTCGAAGTATGCAAAATTTTGATCAATACTAAGTTAATTCATAAGTCATCTAAAGGTAAAATTTCATGAAAATTGAACATATAGTTTTTAAGATAAAATAAGATAAATGCATGGCACGCCCTATGCATCACGTTTAAAATTATTAGTTTGAAAGCTGGAAATTGGAACTTTACCCATTGGCAATATTTTCTTTATAAGTATACTTGTTTCATAAAATTCAAGTATCGTTAAAATTTGATTATGGAAAACAATGTATATTATTCTTCATTGATATACAGAAACACGTTTGATATTTGTAAATAGTTTTCTCCTGTTCACAGTAAAATATCTATAAATTATTCTTATAGAAACATTCAGTCACTGTGCATGTCATTTCAAAACTTGCAGCAGCTTAACGCTGTTATCCAAAAAGTATCTCTTATTTTATGTTTGGATATTAACTTCAAAAAAGAAATTCAACTTAAAGGTTCATTACTTACTGCCCAAACAAAGTCGAAATGTTTATAGAATTTTATGTCATGATCTTAAAAACTTATGATACATAAAAATACTTTCAAACACGTGAAATCAACTTTAAACTTAATATTTTATTGCTTGTTGCAATATCTTTGAAGCCTAGTATTGAATTTTTTAAAAATACTTTTCGACTTACATGAGGTTTGTCGAAATATCTTTCCTATTATTTGTTTATAAATTAATAATAAGAAACTGTTTCTTTTTAAAGTAATTGCGCGTACTTTTGTAGCATTGCAAATTAATGGCAATTCTCGAGTTATTGAGGGTAATATATAAGTCTATAGGAAATATTAATTGTTGGAATTAAGCTATGGATGCTCCTGGTAACAACTATGATAAGCCAAATGCAGCCAATTGATTGACATCACTAAGGTGTTACCTGTTTGAAAATATAAACTTTTGCATAGTTTTAAGGAATTTTTTAAAAGTATTACTTGAGTACAAAAAAAGTTAAATGATCTAAAATTCTAACAGCTTTTTGCATAAACTGCAGTAGTGAACAGTTTCTCAAACTATTTTGATCCATTTGAAAACAATTATCATTCAATTAGCCATAGCAAACAAAATTTGAAATAAAATTAGTGCAGCTTCAAAAATAAGAACAGCAAAAGCAAAAGAAGATAATCTAAAGGAAATACCAAACATTTTAAAAATGTTCACTTATGGAAATGGCTCTCCGAAATAAAAGTATTTTCTTAAATGCTTTTATTTTGTTGGGCCCAAAAGTAAGATATTTTGGCTAAAATTTTGGGGCCTCAAAATTTATTTTTCCCAAAATAAGACAGATTTCTTAACTTATTTTATTATGTGTGCTTAACCTAAAATTCTAGCCTCAAAATTTTAGTTTCAGAAAAACTAATACTTTGGAGGACTGCTTTCACGTATTTTCCCTAAGGGAGTAAAAAGACCAGTTGCGCCACAGTACACTGTACATATTTTGAAAGAAATTCGCATAAAATACTATCAGAAAAATCCAGCTTTACTTTTCTACCTTTCATTACGTTGAACTTTTCGAAAACGCTACACTTCTAAGAAAAAATAACTTACTATGAATCATTAAAATCTACTCAAAATACAACAATGGATTGATTTTTCTTCTCAAAATTAGCTTTTTCAACCTTCAATTGAATAGGTTTTTAAACGAAAGCTCTTAAAGCTATAAAATACTTTTATTACCAACTTATATATTCTTTTTTTTTTCACAAATTTCAATTGAATGGGAATCAAATAAATTAATAGATTAAATATATTTGAAACTGATGATACATTCATTAATGTAAATAGAAGTATTTTTATATGAATATATCTTTATCTTTGCACTTTAAATGATTGAAGTTTTAACATTAATCAACATTAATGTAGGCAGCATGTCTCTTTCCCTACATAATGTAATATATTTTCTTCTTTCACAGAGAAGTAATAATTTAGATAATTCAAGGTACCATGGTTTTGGATTTGAGTTGTACATTAGAGTTTGGCGTTTTAGCAAATTGATTTAGAAAGGTGAGTCTCATTGCTATGACAACCACCGTTGGATGGTATCATAATTAAAGCTTCAAAATGTAGATAAGGTCATACCACAATCTATGTCTAAATGTACATAAAAATGTACAATCTAGGTCTAAATGTCAATCAAGGTCTAAATGTACATAAATGATCATAAGGTCATAATAAATGAGGTCATACCACAATGTTATTGACATAGCATTAACATTTTATAAATTGAAATCTGATCCATTTGGTGACATTATTAGTCAAATTAAAGTAAACTTTGTAATGATGAACTAATTAGAAACTTGTTGATTTTGTATACAGTATAAATAGGGTTCTAGTATTCTCTGGTTATAATAACGATATCAAATTGATTCCTAAATCCTTCATTACTTCGTGAGATATTATGTCTAACAATTCACGGATAATCATACATACATACATACATACATACATACACACACATATACAAATACACATTGCCTTAAATGGGGATACTTAAAACATATAAAGCTATCGAGAATTCGAATTCGAATTTTTACAAGGAGAAAAAATGTGGAGGTAAGTATAAAGAGTTAAAACCTCATATTAAAATAACACCAACATTGTTTGACACAGTAATTTAGGGGGCGCTAAGATATAAATAGTCTTGCATTGTATGTATTTCTATGGCGAAAGGTCTAAAATATTTATTTAAACTATTAATTTTGTATAAATAAATTATTAACGTAATGTAAAGTAGAACTGAAACAATAAAGAATATCCCTAAATATTCAAAATTATTTTACCTTTCAATTAATTTTCATCTCCATATATTCTGTACTCAATCTTACAATTATGTATAAATACTGATTAATTGTACTCATAATTTGCGAACCATTAATTTAAAAATAATCAAAAATACATATACTAAATACTATGCCTTTCTGTTGTGTCAACTAACAACAGCGGCTACTTTACTGACACTAGTGACACCTAGATATAATTCTCAAAGCATTTTGACATAGAAAGCGTTTTGAAGCGTTTCATCCATAGAAGTTTTATCTCCTTCTTTCTAACTCCATGGTTTAAATGCTAAATTACATGCTTTTTACGAAACATATAGAATCATTTTCAAATATAGAAGGAAATATGAAGCCATAATTCTGAAATTAAAATGCTTCTAGTAACTACAAATACTTCTAGTAATCTATTGATTACAAATATAGACGAAATTCAGATACCAAAATTAACCTGTTTCTTAAGGATAACATGTAAAAGTGTAAAATGCAGTTTATTAAAGTTCTCCCTTTTAGCCTTTGTATGTACCTTTAATGTATGTATTAAAATGTATTTATTAAAATGTATGTATTTTAAATATATGAAATGCAATGAACTTTCTAGCTGCTACGGTTCTCGAGTTATTCCCGGAAAACGAGTATATTCTTATGACACATCCTGGACGAGCTGATCCTATAAGGTTCAAAATCCAAAGAAATAAAATGTAATACAAAAGGCAACTACATACCAAATGTCATGTTACTGTTTCTGTACATATGTTCATGTTACTGTACAGTGTGCATATTACTGTACATGTTACTATACATACAGCTGTTTATGCTGCTACTAATAAGGTATATTTCTTTCAGATAAAATATGAAGTATTATTTAGTAAGTATTTTATAAAAATATTTTATATATACAAGTATAATGTAAATAAAATACAATATAATGTATATAAAATACAATTTAATACTATAAGTATTTTATATTATATTTTATTAAGTATTTTATATAATAGTTATATTAAATTTTTAAACTTAGAGATTTGTATTGTTCTCTTTTATTACATTCACAAATAAATTTAATATTAACAGCTATTTTAATTTCAGTCCATATATTACAGCTTAATTTCAAAACAAATACTGTTTGAATATAAGATATCTACGATATCAATCCTTGGAAAGCAATATAACCCATTAGTTAATGCAGCAGCAGCTGAAAACGGCAGTTTTCAAGCTGCTAATTGCCCATTATAAAACTGCAAATGATTCTTTGGGGGCGGGTAATAACATTTTGTTGAAGAGGGTTAGCACAATCTTTGAAATCTTAAACAATTAAATTTTATAATGCACTTTCAACTTATACTATTTCATTCCGTATATTTATTACAGTTTTGAAATGAATAATAGCTCATTTAAAATTTACAACTTGTAATTGTTACTGAACTCCCCATGCTAAAATTGTAACTTGTAACATGTAATTGTAATCGAACTACACGTATTATAAATTTTTAATTCACCTAACTGAACTGAATTTATCTGAAATGTGAAGATTATATTGCTACGCAGTTTTATATCACCTGAAACTGTTAGCAACTGAATAGCAATTAATATACTTCAGTTGTAACCACCTGTGTACTGTGTATTTATTCCATTACAAATGAATGACGTCAAATACACTTGATCTCACTTATAGTGAGATCAGATATAGCCAAGTATCGGTTATACAGAATGTTTTCTGTAACCTTGGATGTGACATACATTCCTAATGTTAAACGTATTTCTTATAGCGAACCATTAGATTGCTTTACCTCGGATAGTGCGAGAGATAAAGAAAATCAATTATTTTCATGGAATTTCTTGGAATACAAGCAAAGTATAAAGAGCAAAAATTATTTTTGGTTACAAACTTTCAACCACAAATGCGTTGAAATAGTTTAAACATATGATGATTGACTTCAGATTTTCAGATGATGCTTAGCATGATATTCTATCTCAAACAGAGAAAAACTGCTGGAAACATGCTGGTTTTTAACCAAAATCCAAAAATCCTCCATTTACGGTTTTGTGTATAAAGATAGTTAAATGTAAAATAGGTTACGACAAGAGAGAGTTCTACCAGTATATCTTATTTTTTATCAATTACATTATAGGCGATGATCGTTATGTTTTAAAACACAAGCAAAAGAGCCTTTATTGCTACAGCTATTGCAAATAACATTATTACTACAGCTATTGCAAATACCATTATTGCTACAGTTGCTGAAAATATGTCCTATGAATCCGACAAATTTGAAGAAAGCTGAATTGATTTAAAAAGTGAAAGGACAGAATCAAAATTTGCAGCAGAAAGCCTCCAAATTGACCTGACTATCTCCAAACCCACAACGTTAACTGAGGTGACAATTTAAATTCAATAGGAAAATACTATGTAAAATATATTTTAAAGTCAAAATAAAGTTGAGATATTTTTCAACGTAAATAAAAAAACAATAGAATGATTTTGGTAGGTTGCTTTTGTTGCCATTGGCGCCAATGCCTGCAAAGGGGGATCGAACTGTTTGGGATGGGGTATGCCAAATACCTGTCTTTATGAGAGGTTCTTCTTTTGGGATGGACGCTGTCCCACCCGTAAGGAAAAGGTTAATGAAGAACAGTTACTATGCAAAATGTTTTTTTATTAATGAATTCATTTAAAGTGTTGTGATAGTTCTGTGTAAGCATACGCGTTTTTTTATTACAAAGCAGCATTTCTTTAACTGGTGTTACGATGCACTAATAGGTTGCGAGTCAATTTTTGATGTGTCGTGAAATGCGACAATTTAAAAATTATTAAAAAAATAAAAATTCATGAAAATAGGAAAGTGAAAAAACAAAAAATGTCAACAAATAAGACGCATTGTATATAGAAAGAGAATCGGCAACGATAACAGCGCAAGCCTCGATCAGTAGATTTTTAAACGCGAGATAATGAAATGCTAATTACTAGCTTCTTAAAGGAGATTAAACAGTACTGGAAAAAGATTGGGATTGAAAATTCGCTCTAGAGTAACATGGCGATTGAAATAATATATATAAAGTGGAAATGGTAAGGAACTCACTTATTGATAGCTTCCAAAATACCTTCACACTAAAATAATTTGGGTCAAACCACACAAAAAACTGAGTTTACTGCCACTATGACACTTTTAAAGAAATAAATTTCCAGTTGAATCCTTGAAAACTTAAATATATCTGTATGAATAGGTTTCTTTATTGGTTTTTAGAATTGGATGAAATAATAGGTATGTTTTATTTTCTACTGAAAAGACCGTTTTAAAAAGTTTAATTTTACTCACTTGTTTACCTGCTTAAATGGTTCCCTCCTATAGGACTCTTTTAAGCAGATAAGCAAGTCGGTACAAGGTAAACAGTTGGTCTGTTTAAAAATATCTTTTCAGCATAAAGTGAAATAGACCCATTATTCCGTGCCATTCTCATATAAAAAAATGAAACAACACATTCATATTGATACAGTAACCTTTTTAAGTGTGTAACTAGAAATGCTACTTGTTTAAAAGTATCATTCTAGTGGCATTAAACCCAGTTTTTTGTGTCTATATACCCATATTTTTTTCAGTGTATAGACATTTGAATACATGGAAATAAAATTGTATTACTACTTTATTAAGTCAAAAACTTTCGGCAAAAGATTAGGATTGTGAATCAACGCCAGAGTTACATGACGATTGTGATATTAAAGTAGAGATGGGAAAGAACTAACTTATCGATATGTCCCAATACACCTTGTTAAAATGAATTTCAACCATAAAAGTTTGACAAAGTTCTAAACCTCTCTACGCTAATTTTTATTAACTTCAGGACCCTTGCTAACTTCTCTTTCTTTTCATTCAAGTTCTGAACGGCTCATTCTCGCTTTCCAAGCCACGCAGAGAGCTGAAACTCAACAGTCTATCTTCCAAAACATTTTCAACCCGCAACCTCACTTACTTAAGTAAGTTCGGCATGCCATGATGCCGAACTTTTTTTTAACAAAGAGTTTGCGTTTCTTGGTTGTCTTGAAGAAGAAGACCGTATTTCCCCTTCGAAACCGGTTGATCCATATATTTAATGTATGTTGTGCATTTATGAAGATCTATATTATTTAACTCACTTTCAAAAAATGTATCTTCCATTAAAATTACCCAGCGTTTCAGTTTTTATCTTTAATAAATTTCGAAAAAATGCAGCATTCTTTTATGAAGCGTTTTCAGCATTTATCTATTTCAATTATGCGTAGAATAGCGTTTTACCTTAACAAAGTAAGATCATTACATTTTTAAATGATTCTTGCCTTCTATTCAGGGCAGTGTATCTCCTTAGTAAACACTGTACAGAGTGAAAATGGGCAGTTTTGAAACTGCAAATGGCCCATTTTACCCCGCAAATAACCCTACGGGGACATATAATAGAATTTAACTGAAGTAAATTAAGTAAATTATTCTTAAATTTTATAACGGAGGAATGTAATGCGATTTCTAAATTTTAGTGAATATTGTTAATTTAAAGTTTATACATACTAAACATTCAGCTTAGATACTTCTGAGAGATATTATGCATATTTAACTGCAATTTATATGATAAAGATTTGACAAGAGAGAATATTTATGAATTGTATCTTTAAAATCTCTATTCGAGATGCTGTAAACAAAATATCGGTGCAGAAGAAAACTTTTATATCCAGGATATCTATTTAATGTGGACTGCACTGACTTGCGATATATCAGAATTATCGGACACTTCATCTGCAGCTACACTCTTAGTTTTGATGCCATTCAATCGGTCAAAGATTCAAGACCAGCAGAATAACCTAAAATTTTGAAAACTCGACCGTGCGAAGAGATAATAAACCTCTTTCAAAACCCTCTTTCAAAATTATCGAGTTCTTCTACTCTAGCTAAAATCTCGCTTTTCGTCTCATTCTATTTGTTTTAGCTTTCAGACCAACGGAAGAACAAAAATATCCAAAAATTCGAATTAGGAGTGATGAGGCGAAGGTATTTTCAGGAAACTTATAACACATTTTCTTTCAGAAATAATAATAGAAAAATATGATATAGTTTCTCTTCCAACCGGAAATATAAACACTTGAATCATTTTGTCGCTCATGGAAATAAGATTCAATTTATTTTCCCTTTTAACACGTTCACAGAATTATAAAATATGCAGAATTTTTAGGATTTAATCTGAAAGGGGTTTTGACATTCAGCAAAGTTACCAATAACTTTATTAACATTAAGCGTGTAGAGTTACATTGAATGACCTCTAACTACCTTGAACATGCAAAACTTGAACATGCTACCTTGAACATGCTACCTTGAACAGCTTGAAAATGCATGGAGGGGGGTCGCTGGTTGAAAGCATTGTCTAGTTTGCGTAGAGATGCAACGGCCATTATAAGAAAAATACGTTTTTTTAAATGCCCTGTGGCAACAGAAATTTGTGAACATACATATGAAATACAGATTGGGTACTATAAAAAGACACAAATTAGAATAGAAAAAGTATTATGCACGAAATTGCGTTTATCGCGTTGACAAATTATATAGAATGAGAACACACATCGATAGGAATTTTCCAGTTCAGTGCGTGTAATTAGAAATGACTAACACTTAAATTGATTTACATATACGGTATCAACATTATTTAATGTCTGCTGAATTCGTTGATAGCAGTTTAATTAAATTTCCAGACTCTAGTCTCCGCTTTTAGATTACCACCTGGAATGCCTTAGTAACCTTTGCCCTTGTGGTGAATAAAATATTTTTTGTAACCTGCTAGCAACTCCTTTTACACCAATTTTCCTTTTCTGGATGGTTTCCATGACATCTGGATCAAACAAATCTTTAAAATGAACAACGCATTTAGTGTTAAACGTATTTCAGACAACTCGAGTGTTTAGGGAAAAACACTAAATCTCATTTAATATATATGTTTTAATATTTATGCGTTTTTGATTTTACGCTTTATGCTATATCTGAAATAACAGACATTCAGGTTTTATTACATATATATTTTCTTTAATATTTAATTAAAAACAGTTTATTACAAACTTTTTTTAGTGAAATTGATCTGGCCTGTCTACAAAATAAGAACTAACGTCTGAGACATTCTAAGAAATATTTCTTCTGTTACTCTGGCCTCATTTCGGGCTCTAAATGCGAAGAGCTATGTCGGTTGTGTGGTACAATTTCAAGAACAAGTAACAATAACTTATTCATTTACTGAGACCTGCCATACACGTACAATTTGACCCTCAGTTACAACTGACAGGCCAAAGTGTGACAGTTATGCCCATTTATCCGACGCCCTACACACACAGATAGGGCTATTGGTTAATCATCTTCAGTCTGCCATGGAATCTTGTTGTGAGTAGACAGACGATGATCAGCAAATATGCGTACTGAAGACTCGGCAGGAAGGTCATACCATATACGTCAGTTCGACTACAGCGCCAACAGGGCCGTCCGACAGAACTGCGGGAATTTCACCAATCCAAATAATTTACCGGTAGGTCGTCCAGAATATACCACTTCGCCTTATAAACTTGAACTATTCAGGCCGATCGGAAGGTTAAACTATATGTGTATGGTGAATCTAATACATGCTTTAAAACATAAGTCTACTTTAGCAAAAAAGAATTTGCGAAAAAAATAACTAAAATATTGCATTTTGAAACTCAATTTATTTTTCGCTTTCATTAATGAAATCTTGGGATATTTTTTATTGAATTGTTTAAGAAATTTTGGTATATTTCAGTTTTACGTGACTTAGATGAGTAGCAATGGCTCTGATATTTCTAACTGTAATGGAAAAATGATTGACTAAAGTAAACAAAAATAAAAGAGTGTGACTGTTTATCGAATCTGTTTTATCGAATTTCTTCTTGAAAAGTAAATCATAAATGATAAAAAAGTACGTGTTAAAAAGCAAAAAATTGAGTGACAGAAACTTCTATAGCGTAGTCTAGGAAATGGAATTGTAACCGTTAGTTTTAAATTACCTTTATGTTGTTAATTAGTATTAGTATATTAAATTATATTTTTATATATTTTCTAATGTTAATACTGTTCTGGTTAGTTATAGGTATTGTTGGATGTTAGTTTTGCATTTTTTTTCCATGCAATACCTATTGGGGTAACTGTGACCGGGTTTTGTTAATTTTTTACCTTATTAGATAGTAATTATGTTTTACTGGGTGTTCAGTTTTTGTCTTTTAGGCTGTATTCTTCCCCCATTACATGTTAATACTATTTTGGACAGTTATGGGAATTTTTAAAATTACTTCTCTTGCTTTTAAGTTCCGAAGGATGATTTTTGGGGTCAATTGCGGCTGGATGCTGTTAATTTGTTACTTTAATAGTATAATAATTTGGTTTTATTGGGTGATAGGTTCTTTGTTCTTTAAGTTACAATTCCCTCTCTTTTGATAGCAGTTTTGGATAACTTTTGTCCGATAATACTGATTTTATGTATTTATCGGAGAAATTTTAGGTTTTATAATGGTTATCGGGTTTCTTATCATTTATTTTTGGCTGTAGTGTCATTTCTTTGTTGGTTTCTTGTTACGGTTCTTTGTTCACTTCCAACTTTGGACAGTTTTGGCTTATGGAGTTGTGGCGTCGGCTAATTATGAATTTTTGGTATAAATACAATTGGTCAAAGTTTTATGATTTTCGTTCGGTGGTGTGTGCTTACTTTCTATGGCTTTGTTGCTGCTTCTATCTCAGATTTTGATGGGTTCTGGATCGAAGGATGTTTAATCTAGCTAGGGTGAAGTGGGGTGGGGTGAGGGGTTACCGTTGGTTTTAAATATTTACTATTACTCCAATTTAGTGGGTATTACTTACCCAATCTTACCTTCAACTAGGAATATTTATTTTTGGTTGACTGCTGCTGATTCTTGAGGAACTTTGATAATATGGTTCTTGCATTACCTTAAAATTGTAGTGTTGATTATTAATTTTGGCTCTGTTCTATTGCGAGTCTCTGATTTTTTTAGTCTAATAGGCCCATGTGTTTTCAATTTACATTTTGGATAATATTGGTGGATTTGGATTATATTTAGCCTACAAAGTGTTAATTTATTGATTGCTAAGTTGTTTTGGGGGTTGATTGTTTTTGCGTCATTCAGTTTTGTAATTTTTTGGTATAGTTATTTGACTACTCTTCATTTCCTTCGGTTTTCTTACTGCTAGTTTTCTGGGCTTGGTTTATTTTTGGTTGCTCGGTTTTGGAAGTTTAGTCAGTTTAAACAGATGGGCGCCGAGATTTGGGAGAATTTTGTTTCGATGTCGGGATGTTGGGGTCTGGTTTATGTCCTTTATGGAATTGTCTTAGTGCAGTCTATATTTGATTTTACTTGTTTTATTTATTTGTGGGAAATCGCTTAATATGCTGTGGCTGTTTAAAACAATGGTTTATTAAATTCTTAGTTGACTACACTTAGGCTTAGTTATTTTTGTAGGATTTTGTTTTGCAGTTTTAAGCATTCTCCTAGCTCCTAGCTGTCTTATTTTCTTTCTTATTATATTTCCCTGTCGCTGGTATAGCGTTTTGATTATTTTAGTCTTTTCAATCTTTGATGTTTTGGATTGAATACTTGCTCTATTTATTAATTTAAAAAATGTATTTGTTTATATTAGTTACGGGTATACTAATTGCTTTAAAGCTTCCAGGGCAGCGGAGCTTGATTGTGTCCCATGAAAGACTGTTTTTGACTCGGAGGGGGATGTATCGTAAGATGTATTTCTTCAATTTCTTTACATTTATGGGGTTTAACTTGTATTTTCTGAAAATATTAATGCATGTTTCATCTTGAAATTTTGCTGCCTTTACTTTTATTAAAATAGCATTTGTATATGTTATTTTTGGGTATTTAATTACTTTCCAATTCACCCTGTATGTTTATTTGCTTTCAAGCTATTTCTACTAAGTGTGTAAGTTAACAATATTTTTTATTCATAACTGTTTGCTTTGTTATCTTTATTAATCGTGTAAATTCAATATTTCGTTTTATATTGTGAAATACTATGTTTTGAAATATTTATAATCACATTATTACTCAATTTTCTGAATAAGTGTATTGTTTTTATGTAACCATCCTATTGAAGCTGGAATATTATTTATTAATCGAGCTGATTTTAATAAAAAAACCTATGGGTGCCGGTCGCCTCGCAGTCCTTGTGGTCATGAGAATTGCCTGTTTGGTCCCTGTGTGGGAAGTCGCTGACCCGGTGGGTGAGGGTTTCGCCGTCTCCGTCGGGGCTTCTTACGGGATTGCTAGCGTCCAATCCCGCTCGACTGGGTGTGTATCTGGTTGTTCTTGGTACTTCTGGGGATGCGCTTGCTGTGTATCAGAATCGGCGGCTGTTTCTGTCTAGTGGGTGCGGGGAACGCGTCGTTAATTTTTGGTGTTTAGAGTCAATTATTTTTCCGGACGGGGACACAGATGCGCTAAACCACAAGGTAATCCCCTCCTCCTAATCTGGGTTATGGAACACAAAAACATCAAATAGCAAGTGGAAGCAGATTAAACTAAAAGTTTACACAAGTGATATGAAATATTTTCATTTTGCTGTTTTATGTATGAATATTTGCTATACTGAACCATAGATGCACAAACGTAAAATGAATATGATTTAAATTGCTATGCAATACATATTAAGGTACATGTCACGTGACTTGTATTTTGTAAGAAAAATATATTAATGTTTGTATTTTAAATGGAATTTTGCTATACGATTGTGGAGACTGGTTGGTAATCGTGAGGAAACGTCACACAACATATGGTATGGTAGCATGATACTACAGGATTAGACCAAAACTATCTTCGGGTCCGAATGTATAATTCGGAGTGTACTTCGTAACATGATCTATCGTATTTGTACTGGTGCAAGTGCCGATCGCCACAACGCTTATTCTCTAGGACGCGAGTACGGAGAAGCATGTGAATATGGCATTAGCTATCCTTTGAATACGCCTATTTTCAAACGTGAAGCTAATGGCATGAGTACTCGGGCAAACCTGTGAGGTCCGTACTTCAAATATGTAACTGCTAAGGGTGTGAAAAACCCAGACCACTCGACTCGCCCTAAGGCACGAGCAGCAAATTGAGTGGACCGGAACAACTGCTAAGGGTGTTGAAGGCCTAGGCCACTCCGCTGGCCCTAGGGCGTACAGCAGGAGTCTGAGTGGCCAGGAGGGTAACTGATAAGGGTGTTGTTGACCCAGACTGTCCGATTCATCCGAAAACATACAGCAGCAATTTGGACGGCCGGGAGAGACTGCTAAGGGCGATGAAGGCCCAGATCACTCGGCTGGCCCTAGGACTTACAGCAGCAATTTGAATGGTCGGGAAGGCTGCTAAGGGTGTTGAAAACCCAGGCCGTCCGACTCATCCGAAGACGAGCAACTATTTGGACGCTCGGGGAAAGCTTTTAAGGTTGTGTAACTTCGATAGTTGGATCCAGTCTGTAACTTCGATAGTTGGATCTTAGGAAAAGGGAGACTGCGTTTGGGAAGCTGCCATCTAGTGAGTAACGTAACGATGACCAATGTGAAGATTGCATGTGTTCTTTTTGTCCGTCGTTGGAACCGGAATGAATTCGTAGGGATTCTGAGTATGCTTTATAGTATGTTCGATTTTAATTGAAAATGTGTAAGAGACGGTTGACACACGTTGATGTGCCTAAGCTTTTTTTCTTACATATTGAATTAAAAAATATTTTCCTATTGAGACGTCGGGGGAAAATAACTTTATAACTGTCTTCGACATAGTATATGCAGTGGAATTTTTTTTTGTGTGTTTCTAGATGTGGGAGGAGGAAGAGGTAAATTTTCGCCACTTACATTTTGTAAAATTTACACCGTTTGAGCATTCTTGAAAGCATTAATGAGCACGTTAGTCAAATTAATAAATATAATAGTTTTTAACACTTTACAATATAGTTGAAAAGTGTTTATGACTTTGTTCATTCTGTCTGTCTGCCTATCTGTCTGTCTGTCTGTCTGTCCTTTAGCACGATAACTGCCGTAAAAATGACTTTATTAAAATGAAATTTTAGTATGTTTTTTAGACGGTCTGTGGGACCTATGGGAATATAAATAAATAATATCACCCAATTAGTTTTTTATTGAACCCGGGTTGAAAAAATGAAATACATGGAGCCCTATGGGACCTAATTCTTCAAACATTTTTTAAGCAAACTTAAAATTCACAAATTGCTTCAAAATTTTTAGAAAATATCCACATTATCCCATAAAATATATAAAAAAATGTTCAGTAAAATATATTAAGTAGTTTTTAATTAAAAATTATTTAATAGAGGGAAAAAAACAAATTCAATTAAATTCTGACTTTTGCGATATCCTCCAGAAAAAAAAAAAGAGATATATTATATAATAAATATCTTTCCAAGAGTTTAATCATTTTGTATATGAGAGAGGCATTTTAAATCAAATTTGGTAGATTATAACTCTTCATGATATACTTATTTTATAGCATTTTTAATGCACTTTCCTACGTCCTAGAGAGTTAATATTTGGTACACAGCTTAAATTTGTTGAACATTTTATTCTACAAAAATTTGGTGGATCTTTAAATATAGATCCTACATTTTTTTCGAAATGGCTTGCAAATAATTCCCGTTCACTTCTATAAATCATTGTTGTAATATTGTTAAAAATTCTGATGTGGGCAGCACATGTCTTTCGCTGCAGACTCATATTCACGTTCTCTTTATTTCTTCAATAATAATTTGAGTTTATCTGCACAAAATAACAGCTATAAGTATTTTAAATGACATTGAATTTGCACGTTAAACTTAAATTTGGTTCTCATTTGATAGCTGGACTTATTGTCAAAGGTGGCGTAGCAAAAACGCGAAAAAACTAGAATATCTAAAGAACGGCTAGTCCTAGAGTAATGGGGTTAGTCTTATTCTTTTTGTTGTCAAAAATCACGTATAAAATAGGAATTTAATTGTTATAATTGAGCACACGTAGTCTTTTATTTTTATATTTAACGATTTTTGCGAGCCATTTCGCAAAAATAGCCCGTTCCTTTTTCCCGAATCATACTAGAATAACCTATAAATGATTTATATACCAATATTTGTTAAATTTGGTATATAAATCACTTGTAGGATATTGAAATATTATAAACCAAATTTTGTTAAATTTCTTCCATTGGTTTTTAGCTAGAGTGGATAAAGGCAATTTCTGCCGGCCATTTCGCAAAGAAGGCAGATTCCTTTATTACGAATCCTACTATAATCTAATAAACATCAGGATTTCCCACAAAAAACATACCTACCAAATTTTATGAAATTCGGTCCATTAGTTTTTCAATTAGAGTGGATGCAATATCCTCACAGACACACAGAAACATACACAGATACACCCTTACACACACAGATGTCTTAATAAAAATAGTTTTTTCGTGTTCTAGAAGTCCCAAAACGTGTAGATCCTTCGAAAATTCGACTTCCGATCTTCGGGACGATTCCAATACTTTGAATACATACACACACATATATATATATATATATATATATATATATATATATATATATTATCTGTGTATTATCTGTGTATCTAAATTCCGTGCCTATGTAATTACAATAGTTGTGATTTTAAATTATCCCTAAATTTTTATTATTTCTTCAACGAAGCCTAATTTTAACTTATGCAGAATGCAAATATCTCAAGCGATTGTAAGGTGAGTTACATAAGAATTGCTGAATTTTTTTCACACAAAATTATTTAGCTCTGGAGTCTGGAATACAAGTTATATGAATGAAATATTCATTGATTTTGCATAGAGAATCAGATGATTTATATTTCGATACAGTTTTAAATATTTAAGTATAATAAATTACTGTAGTACTGTGATAATGTAAAAGATATCACCACTGAAAATATCACATTTTAGAGATTTTTAAATGAAATTGCATTTCAGTTGGAAAGTGTTTCATAATCAATGCTTATGCATGATTGATCTTTCTTGTTTTTATTTAAGTCTTTATGCAATATGATTCGGTAAAAATATCTATTTTATATAAGAAGTGCAAGTACATAATTTTTTATTTATTCTTGTTTTTAGTATTTATAATTTTAATTTAGCCATTATGATGTACAATAAAATGTTTCAAGGAAGAGCAGTCTAAGTTGCGAATATCTATGAGAACAATAATTCGAATATTTATTCTAAATACTCTAAAATTCGTGGTCACTTGACTTTCTGTTTTACAAAATTTCACGCTCAAATTTAATTTAAAAAAAAGTAAACAAATATATAGCTAACAAAATCTCTGATCTTCTGTGTGCTCATAATTTGGAATTTCTACAATTATTATAAAAATTATAATGCACTATTTCTTGTATCTTATGTGTAAAAATATTATAATAAAGTGTAGTAAAGTTATTGTAGGAAATACATGTGACTTATTGAGTTGTTATATATAACAGAAAATTAAAAAAATAATATGAAATTGTAAAGATTCAACTTCAAATAAATATTGTGCTGACTTACACAATAAGCACTGTAAATAATGAAAGACAAGAAACATAAATAATTTCTTTTCATTGCTTTTACCCAGACTATAAATAATTTTTATTGGAAAACTATTTTTTGCGAGCGCATATAATGCTTAACCCAATATGCTTCAATATATTACAAAACACTGGAAAGCTCTCCATATTTTCTACGAGAACAAGTAAATAAAATCATTTTTTATGAATTACATTTTTTGAATACACGTTTTGTGTGTAAAATCCGATATTCAACAAGTTAAAAATTATATAAATATGCAAGTGTAATTATTACAGATTCCACTAGAAGTATTATATTTTCTCTCCTGGTTTAAGTATCAGAACTCGAAAATCTTTCGATTTTTGTTTAAATGTATTTAAATATTTTTTTCACTTTATTCGGAGTTCAACACTCACTAGGATAGTTTATGGTATGTAAGAAATATATAGACTGAAGTTATGGGCATCAACGTCCTTTTTTTATGTATCGTGTTTAGTTTTTCAACAAAAAGAACATATTTCTGATGTTGGCCTTTGACAAACAGCTTGGTAATGTGATCTGTTGAAGCAAATGGTAGAATACTAAATCGATCAAACGACGGATATTAATAATGCGCTGAAGTATAATGCAGCAGAGGACTTAATGAAGATATGAACAGAGGAATTGTTTAGAACAAACACATCAATTTATTAACAAATGATCTATGGGGATGAAGTAAAATATGCTGATAATTTTCCCTCGATTTATTGAAAATATCTCTTATTTCAATACCTTTGCTATGCGGAATATTTCAAGCCGCAGTTCTTAAGATTCTAATGCAATTCATGAAAATATAATATTCAACGCACCCGAATCATCATCACGAGTACAAACAAATATATAATCAACGCTTGGATAATATATGATTCGGCATATTTGATAACATTAGAAAACAAAATTAAATAAAAGCAATTTGAAAACTTTTCATGGTGTTTATGATAGTGAATATACTTCCAAATACTGAATAGATTTTTAAATGCTGCCATTACACCATATGTTATTTAGTTTCGTTTTCTAGTGAATTAAAACATGTTTAAGGATGATGCATTGGCTAGTAGTATTAGCAAGTAGTACATTAATTAATTTGTAGATCATTATGAACATACTTTTACATCTACTGATAACCAAATTTACAGATATATTGATATTATTTGATTTATATAATTACCTTAGATACTAATAACATCTAATTAGGTTATCCAGATAATCTGGAAGTATTATCTAATGAACCATAAATAAGCAATAATGCTAGTCTTTTAGATTTAAATCTAAATTAACACTTTCCTGAACATCCATTTAAATAGAATTGAAGGTGGTATCTAACAACTTTACTCCTTGTATCAAAAATATAGAACACGCCTATAGTGAACTCCATCTATTTACTTGACAACTGCAACCTAGTTCAATCTGAGAATTATCATATTTTAATTCGAAGATAGCTAAGTGGCATGGCAGACTTTGGCGGTCCTAACAGATATTCGCAAAATTGTGGCACATAGTAATTTTTCATGCTGTTAGTACATTCGTCAGTGCAGAGGATTGACAGATTTGTTGTAGAGGACATCAGGAATTGTGGCGAGTACAAGTCGCTGTCAATTCCCAATATTATGTTCCGCACGTTCCTTCAGCATTTTGTTCGTTTCTGGTGTCGATTTCAACAAATTAAGCAATTCTAGAAGTTTGTTATTGGCTATTTTCGTCTAAGTCATCTCTAAGTTTGTTATCCCTATATATTTTATTATCCTCTAGGAGTGCTATAATCGATTTTATTCGATCGGGTATGGTAACTTTACTGTAGATTATCTTAACGTGTACACATATGGGCCTTTTCTAATAAAGTTATACAGGTGCTTAAGGACTTACCTAAAAATCCATAAAAACAATCTTAGCTATACATAGGATGATTTTTTCTCTTTTACAAAATCATGTAACGTACAATATAACCATATATTTATAAGCTAAATATACAATAATTTTCTCAGTATATACCAGACTAAGACAAAAAGTCAATATAAATTATTTGTAACAGTTGATTGGAGAGAAATGTATCGAAACAAACAGTTATGTTTACGGAATCTTTATCTGTGTATTTTCTATAGATCTAAATAAAATAAAATATATTGTTAAAATGTTCAATTTTAAACATGTATGAAATTTACTGTAGTTCCCAAGAGCACACATGAAATACCGGATGAATTAAACAATAATTTTAGACTGCATAGCTGAAAAGATGCAATTAATATTCAGTGAAATATACAGTACTATATTATTCGATATACGTACATATATATATATATATATATATATATATATATATATATATATATATATATATATATTAAGTCCGAATTAAAAAAATATTTTTAGAAGAGTACTATATTTCAAGGATAAAAAGGCAAAGATAAACAATTATATCAAGAAAAAAGTATGTTCTAATACATTAATATTCAAGGATTCAATGTTTAGCTTCCAGCTGTTAATGAAAGGTATTTTGCATTAAGTAATATAACATCCACCATTCTATGAAAAATATAATATATGGTATTTGTTGCACAAAATGCAAAATTTGGCAAAATGTTACACTATATAAATACGAGTTCCAGGAATCTAAAACTTGTCAAGTCAATTCATTTGAGACAATATGAATGCAAGAGAAATTGTGTAGATTGTATGAGTGTAACATGGTATAAACATTTGTATAACAAGTTATTTGGCGCTGTAGAGGCGAACATTATGGCATTGAGATATAGCATAGAACATTATGGCGTTGAGATATAGCATTGAATATTATAGCATTGAGATATAGCATTGAACATTATAGCATTGAGATATAGCATTGAACATTATGCCATTGAGATATGGCATTGAGATATAGCATAGAACATTATGGCGTTAAGATATAGCACTGAACATTATAGCATTGATATATTGCATAAAACATTATAGCATTGAACTAAACATTATATCATAGTGGCAAACATTATAGCATTGAGATAAATATACCTTAATTTCAAGGCGTTTAATAATACTACCTTATGATCGCTAGCTACAGATGGATACTTCAATTGGATTATGCTTATTGTCAAACTGACACTTTTAATTTTACTAAAAATAAAATCATAAAGAGTAATAACTGAAAACAAATACACACTACAGTTATACTCGTAATTATGTTTTTGATAAAATATCTCACAACATCAAAGTGTGAAAATACGATTTCAACTCAATATAAAATACAAAATTTGAATTTAAAATCTTCAGAATCTAGAAATTTATAAAAAAGAAATATATGATCCCTAATCTGGATGATCGGAATATTGAGGAAGAAATTTTTATTGCATATATGATTTTTCTTTGCAAACTTCAACAACACTTTTTTTCTATAGTTACCTTCATGTATATAGCTGAATAAGGATTTTGAAGAGGGGTTTTGAGTTTTGATGAGGAAAGGTTGTATACGCTGTGTTTCTGTAAAAGGAGTTGTTTATTAATTAAATGTGATATTTGCTTTTATAGCACTTGCAGTTTTTAACAAAAAGTAACTGGCAAATTCTATGAAAATTCGCCCTGACTGTTGTTTCAATAAATCTTCCAAGAATAAAAACTTAATCAGCGCATCTAAGATTGAATAAAAGTATAAACCAATTTAGTAGACAAATAACAGCCTTCTAAGTTAGTATAAAATGAGAGAACACTAGTACCAACAAAATACAGATCAATGTTACTACCTATTGTGTATTGAATTCGGCAGTTGATTTTACTCGTATCACGTTATCAACCCAACTGAATGATGACGATATTTTATACCCTCTGTGAAAAGTTTTGGAAAATAGCGTAACTGATTAAATTTTTAGCCAATCTACAAAATGCGAAATGTTTCTAGAACTCGTGAAAAGTCGCTAAGTTGGCGATATTTTGCCAATAACGTCGATAGTGTTACAGAGTTTTTCAGCAATGTCAAGCGAGCATGACCTTCAAATTGTAGCAGTGCATTTCTGTTAGGTATTCGGAACATTATGGTGTCATATCCGTTGGATACTTCCGTTTTAAATTTATTTCATGATTCAATCTGTACCTGTTCCTTAAGATGCTTCCTATAAAAAACAATGCAACAATAAAATATTTGTATGTCGTAAATATACGGATTTATTTCAATTTAATAATGTTTGAAGTGGTGGAGATCATAGGCGTCAAGTTTCCAAAAGACCACATTTCTAGTGTTTGATACATAATGAGAAAGAAAGCGTGGGTGCATCAATCATATTTACTGTCATTTAGAAATTGCGCTTTGCAGTACAAAGTGTGCTTCTTAATGCCGCGTAAATTACCTGCAGTAGATCTTCAGGGATTTAAGCTTTGAAATGTCATTGAAATGTGCGTTGCTCACTTACATTCCCGAAGTCGTTATCCTGCTAACTTAATAGATTTTAACCCACATCGGGAGACGCATATTTCATATGAAGTCTGAAATATTTACCATAATTCGATATGATTATGATATAGTATGTTCCTTGATCAAATGGAAATATATTTTGTAATTACTTAGTTCGAATAAATTTTTATCGTTTTGTAGTGTTAAATATTTTACTGTTCAAGACAGGGAAACAACTTTTATAACTAATATAAATTACAACGTTTTATTACATTTCATTTTGCTTAAAAATGTATAGTGCTTAGGGCTAAAAATAGTCACTTTAATCAGTAATTAGCCCGGTTAGGTTTTACTCCGTGGACGAGTTTCAGGTTGCTTAGACTCTTAAACCTGAAGTGACACAATTCTAATTATAATCTGAAAAACAAACATTCATAATCCTAACTGCCAAGGAGAAGCGAAAACGGTTTATTAAATTGCACTGGCTCGTAAAGACAACAAAACCCATAACCGTACCGAGTGTGGTAATATATTCTAAAACTGGCACTCTACCGTTTTCCACTTAAAATATTTCAATATTGCCTTAAAGCATTTGGAATATGCCGGATTCCTGTGTGTTGCTGCAGATCTATTTCCAACCTCATTCCCAGCTTTCCGCAGGAGGGTACTTCAAAGCATAATTTTCAGAAGTGTATAATTTAAATTAATAGAGAGGCATGAATACTTTCGTGGTTATCCAAGGTAACCAATATAGTGAGAATGCAAGAGATAAAGTTGTGAGTGTTGTGGTTTTAAGTCGAGGCCAATGCGTGGCTAGTGAGCATTATATCGTTCAGATAAAGACTTCTTCAATTCAAGACATTTAATCCGTCGTATACGACAGGTTATGAGCTTTCGTCAGAAATATACAGATCGGAATACAGCTGCTTTTGCATCAGTTTATAACCTCTTTATTTTATATAAAAACATCTCATATATTAAAATAATATATTTTATCTGTCCACCTGAAGAGCAAAATATTTTAAATAAAATAACGTTTTTGTAGATTATAAGTAACAAAAAAAAAATGATGATCGATAAGCTTAGCGTTCCTCTTTATTTTAATCTTGTTAATAATGCATTGTTCGTCTAAATGCAAAGAACATAAAATACCGATAAAAGAAAATTACTCAGAGCGAAACAACAAAAAGATAAAATTATGGTTGCGTTACTGGTGTAATATATTTTGTTTTCTGCTAAACTGCATAAAACGCTGAAGATCATTTTTTTTACTTTAACATTCCGTGATGTTTAATTTTTCATTCATTTGTTTCGAATTTATTCATAGATGTATCATTTTTCTAATTGTTTATAAATAAACCTCGATTTATTTCAGTGAATGGAGTATATTTTAGTAAATAAGCTTCATATGGTAAAGTAAATAAATTGATAGAGCATCACAGAGGTTAAATCTAAATTCCATTAAATTTATTTTAAGTACATGCAATTTATTACAACATTTATAATTTGTTCCCATACAAATTAAAATTAACAGCAAAGTACAATGGATATTATACATTAAATATTTCAATATATATAATATAACTATTTCTTTTGGGAGTAGAAGTCGCGGAGTACTTCCTTAATAACATTAGCCGAAATTTTATCAACTCCAGTGTGATCCGTAAGTGATTTAACTACCAAATGTGAAGATATTTTGTCGAATAGCACTTGAACTACATATGATGTAGTTCAGGTGCTATTCACTGCGCAGACAATCACACAGTATTCATTGCGCAGATAGTCACAGTAATCACTTCGCAGACCGTCACACAAACATACACACACACATATACTCAAACATGCACTCATACACGCTGATAGACATACTCCTACATTCAAACATTGAAGTCACGCTGAAAAATGTTTTTATGTTCTAAAGAACCCGAAACGTATTGTTCCATCGAAAATGTGAGTTTCAATTCTCAACTCCGTTTCCAATACTTTCCCTGCACATTATTATATTGTAGGGAAGGTACTAGATGTCTGTCAGAATTGTTGAAATCTCAAAAAGAATTTTTCGAGATATCAAATTCCTCTAGCAGACGGTATCTATCTCAAAATATGTCACTAGATTAAAAGAACTCGAGTTTGAAGCATATCGACAGACCTTACACGATATTTGTATCTCTCTTTCACGATGATGGATTGTTCAACACGAAGCATTATAGAAGACATGTCCAGAGAGAGAGAGATGGAAAATTGAAAAACTGATGCGCAATATTTTATATTTGTTTCCTTCTTACTTTTCATAAAACATGTAGAATATGCATAGGGAAGTATTGTAATGGAGTTAACAATTTTTGACCGATATCTCGATAGTAGATGTAGTACTTACTGTAATACATATAAAAAATTATGAAATAAAAAGTAAAATTGTTAATCTATTAAGCAAAATTATTGTTTATGTAGTTTCCTACAAGAAAATCTGCTGATTCACCACCCATACGCCAGGATATATTGTTTCGTAACTATTTGATTTATTTTGGATATTGGCGTCAAAAGGTGACCAAGCCGGTACGTGAATTGATAAAAAAAAGTCTCGTTCTCCGTATACTTTAAAATTTAAACTCATTTTATATATACCCTATCAGTCCGGAATTTTCCCACTAGCGGATAATTTTTAAATAAATATATTTTTTTTTAACATCGCTCCCCCATGTTTTGAAACATATTCCTATTAAGTGTGATCGAGTTACAACTGTTATATATGTTTTCATCAGGCTGCAAACAGGAATCCCCCTACATATATGAAATTGTTATCACCCTGGAATTGTTATAACCCTGCATATATGGAAAGATACTACTTCACAATATTCAATTATGCAGTAAACTGTAAAATATACATCAATGTGTCCTGTAAGACACAGGAAGTAGAAAGTTTTCTTATTATATAAAAACAGGAAAATTTTCTTCCACCAATACTTGTAGCTCTCTGCTTCAATTCAACTTGATAATTTCATGTTACTGAGCGGTTCAATTTATGCACATCCGGACAACTTTAACCAGGATCTTCAGTTTGAAGTAAATTCCCTACCAAAATGGGCATGTATGCGTACGTAGTGGTCTCATATCCAGAAATCTAATACGGCTCTTATAAATCTGAAGGACAGTCAAAAATTTTGCCACAAGTAAATCTTGCAGCTAGCTCACAGATTGTCCCCTTTCTGATGAATGTCTGTGTTTTCGAATTTACAAAATGTCTTGTTAAAAGTTTTCTTAGCTCGTACATTATTATGTTTCCTAGAAAGAAAATACCGCCTTATTTAAACTTTTTTTATCACTAAAATTATATCATTTAAATGCTTTACAGTGCACTTCAAACTGTTTAGCTTCGAAATGAAAAATATAATTGCAAATTGAATATTTCCTTTAAAGTAAAGCACGTGGCTTTGCTCACACTCAATAATTCACTGGTTCACAACATAAAATGCAGCACAAACATAAATGGCATGACAAACCATATCTAGTTTTTGTTTGAGTTTATATTCTCTGCTTTTATTTTTTATACTTTGCTTCTCATGGTCATATTTACATGTGTTTTTCTAATTTTTTAGTTCTTTCTCGTATGTTACATTAGGTGTCACTATTATACTGGGCACAGCTGTTTGACCATTTTCAGATTAAAAGGCACAGTCTTGTGTTCATTTGTTCGTTCAGGTTCGACTTTCATCACTGAAGAAGGTAATCTAAATGATTTCCGAAATGTCCATATGCCATTAATAATATATATCTTTATTTTCGCTACTGTTTTACATCCTGAACTAATTTATTATATTTCCTTATAATTTTTATAAATGATTTAACATTCTATATTTTCAAGTATGTCTAAGAGTATTAGAGCATAACTTCATTAATTAATACTATTAATTGTTTTGCACGTCGTTATGAAGTTTTGAAAAATATCACAGGGATTGTGATTCATTATTTTATGATCAGTAGTTAATGAGTTTCATTTATCTTTCGCGTAACACAAGAAAAAGATATAGATAATTGTTCTTACTAATTAAGAAATACTTTTTTATATATATTTCTTTCATAGAAACGAAAGAAAAATATGTTATCAACGTTTTATTGATTGCTTTAAGTTGTTGATATTTCTATGATTAATGGCATATGCTATATAATGAACAATAGGGGAAAAATATCAACTGCTCCACATAAAATGGGTGTTTTAAAAAATGGTTGCTTAAGACATCGTTCTAAATATGTTTCGCATTTTACGACTAGATGCTTTGATGTCTAAAATGTTTTAATATATATATATATATATATATATATATATATATATATATATATATATATATATATATATATATATATATATATATATATATACATATATATATATATATATACAGGGTGTCCCAAAAACATTGACCTCAACTTTTATTCGTTAAATATTGATCCTAGACATATATAATAAATTACAATGTTGCTCAAACAAATATACAGAATTTCATGAAATTGATAAAAATTTTCAGAGGATTAAATTTGAAAAAATACAAAATTTAAATTTTTATGCGGCCCCGTACAAAAACATTTCCAACCCAGTGTGTGAGGTAACCACAGGGACCGTACCCTCAACCCCTACCACCAACCTCTCGGAAGGACTTACGGACCCACATATTTAAAGTGATCGTACTCCGCGTTAACACGGCGGCAGTTTTGGCAGCGGCGGGAATCGAACCCAGGCCTACCGACTGCAATTTCTGCGCGCTAACCACTGGGCTACAGCGCCCACGATTTAGTAAATTGTGTATGACCCCTGAAACGCGATCTGCCATCATGAATTTTCCCCTGTGAAAACCCATGTCGATGCATAGACAAGTGGTTTAAGTCCATTTTTGTTATATCTCTGAGCCTTTTTATGATAAAATGCTAAAATTTTGTACATCACTTTATTAGTGTATGGGGCACATTTTACTCATTGGAAATGTTTTTGTACGGGGGCCGTATAAAAATTTAAATTTTGTATTTCTTAAAATTTAATTTCCTTGAAAATTTTAATCGATTTCATAAAATTCTGTATCTTCCTTTACGCAACTTTGTAATTTATTACATATGTCTAAGATCAATATTTAAGGAATAAAAGCCGAGGTCAATGTTTTTGGGACACCCTGTGCATGCACACACATGCACACACACACACACACACACACACACACTCACACACGTACATACATGCATTCAGAGAGAGATAGAGAGCACTAAATAACAAAATCAGTTTGTACACTTGTTATTTGACTTTTTATTAACCAGACCAAGACAAATAGGTGTTATTCTCAAACTCACACCCTCAAAATAGCACACTCACCAAACTTGTGTGATCAATTATACAAATCTCATTTAAATTATATTAACTTTACACAAACTTTTGAAAAATTTTCTTCTTTGTTGCTTATTAAAAATATACATTTCCTGAAAGTTTATAAATACCTTAATCCCTTTGGTCGAAAAGTCTGTAACTATAAATTTTTGTCAAAACGTTTAAATAACTCCGTTTCTTGTTCGTGTTTTTTTTAACCCAAATATCAACCGTATATAGGCAAACATCATGGGCATGTAATTACAGAAAACCTCAACATCATCATGGACCGCACACTAAAAAATATACTTAGCTATGGATCTAAATACAGACTTCTGCTTTTATTCAAGAATCAAAGAATTCTTCAAGCAATTGCAATATGTATTGATATATGTATATATAAATTAAATAGAACTACCCGTTTGATGACTTTTAAAGCTGGTAAGTACAAATCACCTGGTAAAATATTTGCTCTTTCAATCATCTTCACCATCTTATTAATTTAATAATAAAGCTATTTTTCACGAGATAAAATTTCTGCGAACTCATTTTTTCATTATATATGTTGATAATGCTGCTAGTAACTATACGTTTATATGCAAAAAAAATTATTTTGAAGAACTTAATAAACAACTCCCTACATCTGTATCATTAACATCCATCAAGCAAAATCAATCAATTATCAGTAAACAAATTGTAGCATACTACACACTTCTCAAACTTAAACATATTCTAAATTATCTATACTAATCTTACTTATACCAAAATTCCATAAAACTCCAATTACATTCAGAACCGTCACTATTGGATATGATTCATATACAAATGCAGCTGATAAAAACTACTTTCTATTCTAAATCAACTATATTATTTTACTGACCAGCGAACTCATATTGTACTCTATAACAAAAAAATCGACTCACCAAGAAGGAGTTGTCCTATTGTAATGAAATTTCGTATGCAAAGACATTTTGAGCGAACATGCAAATGAATAAAATTTGGTGTCCAAGGAATAAATATTGGGAGCTCTAGCGCATCGGAACTGCGTATTCAGCAGATGTATATAAGGAGAGATTCTAAAACTATGGTCAAAATTTCTGTTGCATTTCGACTGCGGATATCTTACGTCTTTGGTAGTCATTTCTGGCGCACTTACAGCACATCGGTACGTAGACAACATTCTACGACCGGTTGTGTTACCGTTCCTTTTGCGACTCCCCGAAATTACTTTTCAACAAGATAATATTCGACCGCACACGGCACGTGTTGCTATGAATTGTCTTCAAACTTGCTCAACACTTCCTTGGCCAGCTAGGTCTCCTGATCTCTCTCCTATAGAGCACATTTGGGGCGTTATGGGAAGGCGATTGTAACCATCCCGGAATGTTGACGATTTAGCCCAACAGTTGGAGACAATTTGGCAATACATTCCGCAGGACACCATCCATAAATTTTATCAGTCTATGCCACGCCGGGTGACATCTTGCATCTAGGCGAGAGATGGACCAACGCCTTATTGACTTCTTCCCTTTGTATACGGTTAAACTGTAAATCATTAAATTGTTCTGAAATTTTAATAGTTTCTTTTCGTATATATGTTCTTCACAGCTACCAATTTTTATCACAATCGGACAACTCCTTGGTGCGTCGATTTTTTTGTTATTGAGTGTATAAAAAATAGTTTAGAGCTAGTGGAAAACTTTAAACACACTTAACAAAGTTATTTATGATATTAAAACTTTTGATTTTAAATACCTTTTAAATAACATAGACATGCATGATTCATATAAAGTAATCATAAATTTATATGAAACATATGCTAACTTCCTTGATCTAAAAATTACAAAATTTAAAACTTTATTAAAACTCATTCTTTACAACCAAATATTTATCTCATGGTACTTGCATTTACAAATTAACACAAGGTATTCCACAGGGAGGAATCTCATTTACCATTCCAGCTAATTTATATCTACACTTTTATGAAATTAAGCACAACTTTTATAGTCATCTCATGTATCGTTTCATTGATAGCAAACAAACCTATTACTAACAAAATTTCAAAAGGTGCACCAAACATAACTTTTCAATTTTATCCTCCCAATCTGTAACTTATAGAAAATGTTTACTCTTCACCCTAAATCAATAACTTAGACATTAGTTTATATTTTCAAATTGCTGATAATCTTAAATTTAAGAGTTATGACAAATTTGATTCATACACTTTTGCAGTTAAGAAAATGCACTATTTCTCATCAAACCTTTCAAAATCTGTGTTTAAAAATATAATTAATAATCAATTAATGTGGATTATAATTCCATCCTGTTTTTATGAAGAACATATTCTAAATTTATTAACTTCCATCATCAAAAATCAATACCCTCCATATCTTATATATTCATATATCAAAACCAACTTCAATACGAAAATCAAATTAAAGAAACTTATTGATACCTCAATCTCATTAGACTTTGAATAGATGCTAGCTCTACACACCATCAAGCCACCAATAACCTTATACACAAATCATCAACCTGTATACAACTCAAACATTTATTTCTATTTAAAACAAAAATTTAATTACGAACGTAAAATTTAGCTACTTAAAACACTAAACTTAAACATTATTTTGAGTATTCCACCACTTTTTTACTTTTATTTCTGCATTGGATCATATTGATGATTCAGCGTATTCCTTTTCTCCAAGTTACATACTTTGACTCTCACTATTTCTTAAGTAATTTCTTGAACATTTAGGAGAGCAGAAGGTTAAAAAGCTCTTTCAACTTTCTATGTGAAGTGGTAAATAGTTTTATTATATTCTTAATTATCTTTTAATGTTCTGTGTTCACCTTTTTATTCAATTGCTTTGTTATATTTTTTGTTTTACTTCTAGTTATTGAACAAATCTTTCAATATCTACGTCAGGCCATATGCATAATTTCTGTAATGAATATATTACAGTGTGTATAGAGAAACGTAGATTTTAAGTATCTCCGAACCAGAAATGGCCTTGAAAGCCTCCATGGTTTCGGATATACTAATATTTTATTTCATTTAAATTCTTTGGAGTGATTTTGTCCCATTTTTTAATGGTAGCCGATATAGGCTCCATGTGCTTGATATTGCACTGTTCTTTCAAGGGGTTTAGTACCTGTATTGCATATCAAAGAAATTTTACTGAAATTCACGATATTTTATTTAGGTAATGTCACAGGATTAACTACTAATGTGGAGTTTTCTACTTGATGTCTTAGAAATATAATTATCTTACCATTAACCTTATATGTAGAACAGGGAACAAGGGGTTTTAATACCTATTTAGAACTTGTTTTATGTGTAACTGGCATTTCTTATGCACATCTTTGAGTAGCGCACTTTATCATTTGCTCTTCACACCATCAATTAATAGGGAATGAGTAACAAGTATTTGAATATATTGCATGCAATTAAAAGTTTGTAAGATTATCAACATGCATTTTGAAATATATTTTGTTAGATTCTATTCCTAATCATATAATTAATCTTAATGTCTCAATTGTGAACATGGCAAGTGATTTTAAAATAATTTATAGAGATCGACAAATACTGTCTTAAGAACTAGCTGTATAGAGGATCCAGATAAAAACTCCAATTATATTTTGAAGCTCTAATTGCTGCTGCAGATGCAGTACGACCCTCCACAGCCTTGCGGCGAATACTGCGGTCTTCCCTCTCAGTAGTGGCCCGTGTGCGACAGCACCCCGGTCTTCTTGAGACAGTGCCTTCCCGTGACCACTGCTGGCAACAATCATGCACAGTGGATATATCCCTACCAAGTCTTTCTGAAATATCGCGGAAAGAAAATCCAAACTTCTCGTAGCCCTATTATACGGCCTCGTTCAAACTCACTAAGCTGCTGATACTGCCTTCTTCGTCTCCTTAAAGGCATTCTTGACTCAAACCTAGCTCACAACGTCCAGTCTGGAAGATAAATTAACACTCACGAAGTTTACACCGAGTATTTAAAGTACACGTGATTTGCATGATCATAGTGGCGCTACTAGTGCCACCCTTATTCGTCTAGTTCGAACTTTGAATAGGAGTCATCTTTCGCACGTGCAAACGAGCCTCCCAAATTTCGTTTATCTAGCACAGTGTTCTTCAACCTGTGTTCCGCGGAACCCTAGGGTTCCACTCAAACGCTTTAGGGGTTCCGCGAATCGATACTACAATTCGTTGTTTTTGTTTTGTTTTTCTTTGTTTTCAATTTCATATGACATATATATGTATAATACAAATACTTTATATGAAATATTTATCTTCTTGTTTGAATTAATGCAAATTTATATCTTATATAAAGTTTTTATAACAAAGGCAGATACGCACCTTGTTCATAACATGTAATACGTAATATGACACATCCCCCCTAAAATGAAATCTGGGTGTGCTACTGAACGAAGGGTTCCATAAAAAAAATATCTCAAGAGAAGGGTTCCGCGAGAGGACAAAGGTTGAAGAACATTGATCTAGCACAACTCCTTCTTGATGTTGGGACTTTATTTTATATATAATATAGTATATATATATATATTGTATCGGACAGCAAAAATGGTTTGATTATATCAAATATGATTATTATTATGTTTCTGAACTTTCTATTTTGTATAACACTTGACTTCTTTAAACTAAGATAACACATTTGTATCTAACAATCAGAAAGAATCGTGATGGGATTAAGTCAAACACCAAACACAGATTACGTTTCGTAACGCATCAACTTGCATTACCATTATTCTCGCCTCTATGTCCAGATATACAACGCTACACATTTCACGCCTGCGCATTGGACTGGAAATCTTAACTAAACTGATATAGGACTGGAATGCAATACATAAATTAATAATCTACGTATAGGAGTGTTAATACTCTTAATAAATTAAACAGCATTTTATGTATTCAGTGATTATGATAAGTTATTCTTGCGGTAAGTTCACAGGAGAATTTAACATTTATAATTAGTACTTATATCGAGAACAAATTTTAAATAACCAGCCTTTCCACAGACCCTTCTCGCTTTCTCAATAACTAGTGGTCATGCCTACACATTTAATAGAATTTCTGAATATCAAAAGTAATTTCAAATTTAATCATAAAAATTGAATGGCAAATATTTTTAAGAGACAAATTAGTGTAAACTTTTTGAAAACCTTTTGTGTCGTTACCCCTCCATGCAAATTTTCGATTGATTGCGTTGACTTGGAAACTAAGATGGGTTGAATGAAATAAAATTCAAAATTCTGGCTTGAGTGAAAGTACTCGCCCATTTTGGAAGCTGGTTTTGATTTTTTTAACTATTCCTTTGCATCCTCACCCCCTTATTCGAATTTTCGAAATATTGATATTTTTCGTTGACCTGTAAGCTAACATATCGAATAAGACCAAAACTTGTATTCTATCTGGAGTAGAAGTGTTCAATAATTAAGCAAAGTCGTTTTGAGTGTTTTTATTATTGCTTTACACTGTCACCCCTAATTCAAATTTGTTGAAATTCCAGATTTTGGTCTTGAAGCTGAGAGTGATCGAATGACACCCTAACGAAGATTTTATCTACAGTGGAAGTGCCGTATAATATTAATACATCACTTCCTCATTGAATCACTTACATACTCATTCAATCCAGTACATATTATATGGATAAGATATATATAAGTTTCTTTCACAGACACAAAATTTACACCGGAACGATGCAAAAACTTTATTTTTGTTAAGTTCTTCGATATTTATGGGAAATCCGGGCAATATGGAATAGTAGGAGTACGTATGCTATTGCTCCCCCTACAATACATGGAAATGTATAGGGAAGATATTGGATACGTGTCAAAAATCGGAACTCGAATTTTGGAGGGATATACGTTTCGAGAAATCTGAAACCTGAAAAAACTATTTTAAACGCGACGGCTGTGTGTGTATGCATGTATGTCTATTTGTGCAATGTATGTATCCACTCTTGCTAAAAAGTAATTGACCAAATTTCACAAAATCTGGTAGATAATTCACTAGAAACGTTTCAGGAAAACCAATCCGAAAACGTGTTGTACATTTATCGATTGAACTTTTCGTTTCGCAGATATACGGGCCGACAACCAGCGATTTTGCAAGTATCAAAATGCAAAGCGTATCGTTTTCGTGAATAAAATGTGCTAAATTCACGAGAATGTTGTTAATATATTTATAGCAGAAAAACTTAATGCATGTTCGTCTTATGGAACGTTTTAGATAAATTTATTCAAAAATGTGCTAGGTATCGAGAACAGATCATGTAATGATTATGTATTAACGAAAGATAAAATGAATGGATCTTTTAACCATTTCAGGTTAGCTCATACTATTGCGCTCATTTGGGATTTCCAGGTCCAGACTTTTTACACTGCAGATGGAAATCCAGTGCATTTCCAAAACGTATGCCTGCGTATTTATCTTGATTTGCGCTGCATCTTAAGTAGTTCATTGTAAGCCTCATTACTTCTGTAACATTTCATCTCATCAAACCGTCATTTCCGATTTTCTAAGGCTTGATTGAGCGATTATTTTATCGCTCAAAATTGAGATTTAACATAAAGTAACTGAAAACTAATTCGAATTTAAATCAAAAATCACTTTGAGGTATCAGGAGACCTGGCCTTAAATACCAACTTGCCAAATTTCTTAGCTGGGATTCGCTTAAAATTCCCGCTACGTAACCAGCAAACATTTTTTTGAGTAAAATCAGGGCAATATGGAATAACTAAGGCAGCGTTTTTTAAAGTGGATTGCGCAGCAGTGTTTCAGGGTAAGGAAACCTTGACGCACAAATCACACAATAATCAGTTAACAGCTGTTTCGAGGATACGCTGGATTTCCTGATTATTGTGCTATTTTTGCTTATATATGTTGCTTAAGTTTTTTTTATCCTTCGTACAAAGTGTATTTTATTTATTTATTGAGTGTTCCAGTGGTTCTGCGAAGTTATAATTTCGCGGAAGTGTTCTAAATAATAACAATAATTAAAAAACGAGTAAAATTTTTAATGCATAATTTGATCGTAATGAGCCCCAATTTTGGTATTAAAAAAGTTAATTAGTACATTTTATAACACAAATGTTAAATTTTTTGGAGTACTCATAAAAGTAACTGGTCTGTTTCATGACTTAAACTGAAGCTCAGCAGGGGATCAAACTACGTGTTTAATATATGAGAAACTCCAAATATTAAATGATAAATATTAAATATTGAATAATTAATATACAAGATAGCCTAGTAACTTGTACAATTGCATAAGTTATATCAAGCATATAGAAAATTCTGTTTGGCGGGTGACTTTTTTTTTATTAATTTTTCTCGATAGACTTAATAAATCGAAATTTAAAATTCCAGTTTTGTCATGACTGAAAGCATGATTGGTTCAAACTTTGTACAACATTTTATTTGAATCAGTGGAGTTATAAGCTTTTGCACCCAATCATGCTTGTGTCGGTGTTAAGGAAGTCTACACTCGGAAATGGCTTCGCTTCAATAAATAAAGAAACACTACAATAGACTTATTTTTTCTTGATGGAGTTCCGCCATCGCATGGAATTTCCAAAAGTGTTCCGCGGAAAAAAAAGTTTGAAAAACACTGTTCCAGAAAAATTTACCCAGCTTCACCCGGAACCTAAATAAGTCACCACTGCTTAAATAACAGATAAAAACTACTCAATTTCCAATAACCTCATTTAAAGCAAAAATCAATCAAGCGCTCCGCCATGTCATCAACTTAGGAGAAGGAAATTTAAGTAGGTTGACATAGCTCAGCCTTTCTGCTGAAAATGTGCCAACGGTCTCCTAGTTTGCCTCTCGATTGCAAATTCTATAGAGCCACCTAAAACTCATAAAAATCTGTAAAAAAATAATTAAAATATATTATTGGAATGCAAAGATAGCGCCCCATATTCATGCCAAAAATTAAAATCACGCGATTCTTCAATTCTCTGATGCAAGAAAGTATTATTAATACAGCTTAAAATATTCATATTTCAATACATTTTTAATTAATGATCAAGAAATTATCTTACGAATTTGGATCAAAATGGCCTCTTTAGCCTGGGCGAAAGCTTTTGTTCCATCGCCCGTCTCATTGCTCCAACTAACAGTTTCTACTGTAAGACCCTCGGACGTGTTGTCCAAACCTTCAGATGAGCCGGATGACCTACAATGTGAAATAATTACATAAACAAATTCACTGATTATTATTTTTATTATTTATATAAATCGTTTATTAAATTTTTTGAAACATAACGGGTAAATTTCATCAAAATATGATAATAATATTTTTAATTTTTATTGTGAACTAGTGAGAATGAACTAGTGAGTATTGTTGCAGTTTTTCTGTTATACTAGATATTTACCCGTTCATCGTACGGGTATCATCGATAACAATAGAAAGCATTGCCAAACTGCACGCTAACCAGAAAGAATAAAATTAGAGCAAACGCATCACATAAGCGTACGATTAAACTTTTCAGCGAACGTCCGATATCAGCAAAGTTCTTCATTGCACAACATGAATACCATCGATTGCAAAATAGTGCCAACCCCTTTTCAAGATCTGTTATCTAGCAAATAGTTAAGAAAAAAAAGAAAGAAAAATCAGTTGCAACACCGACATGTTTTTCGCCAAGTAGCTGCTTTACGAAGCAACGGCAGTTTGATCTTTTTTAAGCAGAGTACAAAATGTAACTGCTTGAGCCCGTTTGCAAATAACAGTTTGTTTCATTTCGAAAAGCAGTTTTTCCAAATCGTTACGCATTTCTCTACTGTCAAGACGGGAATTCCGAGGGCATCAGAAGTCGCAACGGATTCCCGCTCGACACGGCAGACCGAGAAAAGTCTGACTTTCTCCAATTTTTCATACCCAGGTTCGAAACACACCTCCCGTCAGTTGGAGAATTCCAACTGATGACCTGTGAAGGAAACCCAACCAAAATCAAAAATACAAAAGAATTTACCTTTATCTTCAAGAATTCACCGGAATCTGAAAACACATAAATCAACACAATTTCTACACAAATAAGAACACATAATTTCGTTTAGCTTCTAAGTTTATTTAAAGGCCAAATTTAAAGGAGTTACCACAGAAAATACAAACGCTGATTCATATTCAGCTAGTAAACCACTGGACCACACTTCACTAAAAACATCGGCTCTTTGCCGGAAATTAATATTAATTCAATAGATCAATTAATTGCACATAAATTTCATATATTCTAATTTTACATAAAAGGGTATGGTCAATGAGAGAAAGCACACACACTCGAGGAACATAAAGGCTTAAGTAGTAACTGTATTTCAACCAGTATTAATTCAGCTGCTTTACTTAATAGGATTAATTTAGTAGCTATTTAGCTCAGGAGATCTTGAGAATACAACAGGAGGATCAGTCCACCGATACACAAGACAGACGCAGCATAGCAGCCACCAATTACCGAAAAGTCGCTTACCTCCATATCTAGAAGGACACAAGAAATGTCGTAGTCATACATCCACCAGAATACCCTCGGGGAGAATCTTCCCCGACCCAGGAAGGCGACAGGCTCGTCGCCGCAAGCAGGTTACGAGCAACGGCCCACACAGGGCACCGGTTTCATTTAGGACTTGAACAGTAGCGGTCTACAGGCATCTGGAACAGGAGGTTCCCAGACGGTCAACGGCGGCAGGAATACAACGGGACTAGGCATCAGCAGGGATCCGGATAAGCAGTGGCGACGATGACAGCAGTGGCGTCTCCCCCGACCCCCACAACACGGTAACTCAACCTGAGGGTTAAGCTTCGTGCCGTCGTGGGTTCGAAGATGTTTCCAGGGAGAGAGCACCGAATCAAGAATCACTCAGCTTTTAAACATTCCGGGTGGATCCAGAACCCGTCCAATTAAAATTATCAAGGGGCTCACATCTTCACATTTCCTCCAATCCAAAATTCCTTCCACTTCAAATTCATCCAGGGATCCGCCCCCACAACGGAAAAGTTAAGGCACATGCAGCAGCCACGTGAAGTCAAGAAGAACGAAGACACTCGTCTCCGCCAGCAAACAGGTGCCACCCAGACTAACGGACGCCATTCCCCGAGTGTGCGAGAATTATTATAGAATAAAAATGGCCACAATCAAAACAGATTTTGATACGTTTACAAATGCTAAAATATATACAATGACAAGAGGGTTCCAGGACACAGATTAATTAAATAAAAGTTTAAAAAGTACAGAAGTTATGCAATTTACAAAGGAGTGACGAATTCCGTCACGACACTACCCATCACTAGTAGAATGCAAATTCGCAATCTTTTACCACCCGCGAGCACAAAGATATATGTCTTTGTTCACTAATATCTCGAATTAAATACGGAATACAAACTTGAGTAACTGGAATCAAATTTTAAAACCCTGCTCAGTGAAGTAAACTGTACAACATGATCGCGTATGTAATTATTCAAGTTCAGCAACTACAAAGTGTCATTAACTATGGTAACTTGGAAAGATACGTAACATAAAATATTATCATTAACGTAGTTTATATGATCAGTTAACACAGATATCGTTAGAGTTTAATTGAAATTTATTTTGACATATATTTTAACAAAAAGAATGAACGTATGAAATGGTCTGTTGTACGCCGGGATTAGAATGTTATACTGAAACAAATAAAAATAATTCTCTATATAGGCTTATGTAGGTAGTTAAAAGCACGATATGAGAGGAAAGCGTGTTTTGAGTTTATTATCATTTTCTGTAATATTTCTAATAAATGGATACACAATTTGTATAATACAGTCTCTGTCTTCCAAAAATTATATGATTAGGATCCAAACACAATGGGCCACTATTCTCTCCACAGACGACATTTGCTCTGCGAACGGACATTAATAAATAATGCACGATTTAATATTCGAAACTTAACTTTTGGAGGGAAGTATTCCTTCCAAAAATTGCAAATATGACTTTGTGCTTTACTTTTGTATAGGTGGCGAAGACGACGAGGCAAAATATTTGGCGGCCATGACTCCTATAATAAATAAAACCAATTGAAAATCCTGACAATTGCGTTCAATTATACAAAATAAATATTATATATAAAATATTTATTAAATTTAATTCCAGACAGGCTGGACATTCTTGTATATAGCCAAGCCCACATTTGTTCCCTTACCTGTTTAGCTTTTCTCATGACATTGAAATAGTGTTTATTTAATGTAAAAAAGAGTGTGGAATTAATTAGATAGCTTATGTCTTAATTTCATTTTATTTTATTTATAGCATGAAAAGTCATAGGTGATTTTTTTCAGCGGCATTCACGTGTACATTTGACTAAATAAATATCCAAACATTGTTCTTCAATCCAGCTGCTCGGATTGCACAGTCAAACCAAAATTACTTATAATAATGTCCAGTATAAATAATTGTAATAATGGCCACTATAAATAAATGTGTATCTAAGTACGTGATTTTGCGTACAGTCAATGATAAACAGGTTTACAACGTAAAATTTAGCGCAAATAAGAACACATATTATTCCGGGTCTAATGATACATCTGGTTTTACTGTACGCCCCGTGGAGCCGGAGTAAGGAGCGGTGTTCGTATTTTTATTTGACCGTCTACAGTTCTTAGTTAAGCCTAAAACGGGCTTAATGGGCTTATTCTATTTATCCAGAATATGAGACTGAACAAATTTCAAAGTCAAAAATTATGTGTAACATGTACCACTAATATTTAATAATTAAATTTTATGTAATGAATGATTCAGATTAAGCATTGTACTTCAAAGTTAACATCAGCTATATCAGGAAAGTTGCACCTATTTATTATGGCTGCAACAAATTGAAATTAGTAAGATGATCCATCCTCACTGAACAATATTGGATATAAATGGTAGTATGAAAACCTACGTAGTAAGGTTACCTAATTTTTTGTAAATGTTAATTAGAAACAATTGAGCACAACTCAGCGATTTTACTGTACGCCCCTTGGTTTCAGAATAACGAGCGATTTCGGATTTTTATTTGGCTGATTTTATATTCCTCAGATAAGTCCCAAACATATAATATGTACCTACAAAGTATTAGATTGAATAAACTGGTTAATCCTTTATTTTCGTTATGTTTTTAATTGTCATACTGTTTTATAAACTGATATTTTTACAGTAATTTAAACGAATGTTTTAAAAGATTTAATGAAGATAGCTTATTTTGCTTCCGAAACAGCTTGTATCCTTTAGTTTTGTTAGGTATTATACAAATTTAAATTATTGTGCTCTACTTAAATTCTTATTTTTACAATATTCTTTACATTTTGTTACGTTATTTGATGATTGTGCTCATCTAGCTTCAGAAAACGGTTATACTTCTACTTATTTTATCATACAGCGCTTAAGTTCGCAATCTTATTGACTAAGAAAATGTCTTGAATCTTTTTGCTTATCTTTTACCCGTTCCTCTTAGTTTTCATCTTTTCTGTTATTCGTTTAGCAACAAACTCCTTCATGGGTAACGTGATGCTTAACAGTCGTGAGGTTAACAGTCGCCTACTTATTTTTGTTGTAGTGGTTGTTCTGTCTTTATGACCCAGATAATGATGCTAATATTTCCTCTTAAACCGGTTTGTACTGTTGCTAATTGACTTATGTTGTGTTCCTTGCAAATATTTTACTTTTAAACATCAATTGCTGATTTTTATTGTTAATTTATTTTATGCTTGAATATACCATAAGATTAAGAAAAAATTATGTAAAATTCATAGGTATTTCTAGGCACTAATTTTATCGTAAAACCTTTAATTTTATTAGCTATCCAAGGTTGGACTCTTAAAATATAAAACTTTTGCTATAAGTCATCCCTGATTTCACATTAGAAGTTTATGACTATTTCGCCCTTGTCAAAGTGGCACTTTACTGATGACGCAGTAATGGGACAATGTTTTAGTAGGGGGCTACACAAATTTAAATTTCTGTGTTATTTAGATATAGAACTGTTATGAACTGCGTCTAACCAACAGCGTTAAATAGCAGAGGTGCCACTGTTAAGAACTTTTATCTCAACAGGGAATAAACTACCAATATCCAATTAGACAAAAAACATTTATTGAGCATATAAGATTTTCATATTTAATTTTTTTTAAGACCTCTCTTATATTAAAAGGTAACGATAACTGTTCTTAAGATAATGAGATATTTTTGTGAAACAATAATAAGAAAATTAAATATTTTTATTATATTTATGGATAATTTATGTTACCATAAATTGATTTAATAATTATTTTTAGGATTTACTAGGAGTCATTTTCAAGATATTTAAATTTTTGTGAGTATTGTATCTAAAGAAATATTGGGACATTTTTTCCAATGAAAAAAAATCTAAGATGCATATTAATTTTCAGAAAGATCTGTGAGACCAGAAATAAATCTCACACGAAGTGCTGTGTTTGTGGTGATACACTTTTATGTACAAATATATGGTGTCTGAAACGGCAACAATACGTCCAGTCAAAAGGACGCCAGGGTTTACAGCATGTGAACTCAAAGGTCAACTGAAACCATAAATTAGGGAACTCAAGCCAGAAGGGGTCGAACGAACTCTTAAAATAATGTAAAGAATGGCATTGTATGGAATGCTAGCCAATTCAGAGCTTGTTACGTCACATTCAATGCTTCGCATGAGAGCAATCGGGGGAAAGACACCCCCGACAAATGGAGGGAACCACAACTTGTAACCGAAGAAGGCCACTGATCAACGACCAGAGCAGTGATGATTTAATACGACTTAAGAGCAGTGATGATTTAATACGACTTAGATAACTTCGAAACGATGATTTGCTCTGATATCTGCCCGACATTATGACATAACGACAACTAGAAATGTAGAGTGCTCCGTAGATATCCAAAAATAATGGAGATCTATTGATTTTGTGAGTGCAATCAGAGTACGAGCAGAAGCCGCACACCGAGAGTTATGGCGAGTACGAATATCTGATACCAGCATTTTGATATATGATAAAAGTCCAAGACAGCCTTGAAGATATGTGCCCATTGAAAATGATATCTGGTCCTAACTACTATTTAGGCGATCCCGTACTGGTCGCATATGTCCCCTCCGCAGAAATAATATAATTAAATATTGTAATTGAATTTAATAAATATTTATGTTTGTTAATAAATGTTAATGTTAATGTTAAATTGGTGTGATCCTTTTAGTATTATATTAATTAATAATTCCTTTACAGGACTCACGCACAGGTTAGATAATTGGAGGGTTATTGCAAAACACAACGCACAATAATATTAGTAATTAATGTTAACTTTAATTTTAAGTTATTCTTCTAAAATGTGTCCCACAAGATCGAATCATAATAATTCATTCGATGTTTTCCCACAAAATATTAGTTTGTTGCGGAACACAATCATTATAACTTAATAATGCATTTATTATTTTTGCTTCCATTACAGTGTACAGATAGTAGATGAACAGTCTGGGGATCTACATAAAAGTCATAAAGTGCAGTGATCGTCATAAAGTGCAGTGACAGCATCAGATTATTATATAAGGGAAGTTTTAATTCTATATGTGTGGTATTTATACTAATACTAGATTACTACTTTCTTTCCTGGTTTAACATTATAACGGCGGAAGTAGTCATTTTGACCGCATAACTACTTTGAGAAACGATTCCTCCATAACGACTAATCCCAACCCATTAAAATTTTATGACCTTTTTATTTTAATTATTACTTTAAAAAAATAAGGAAAGTCATAAAATTTCAATAGACAGGGATTAGCCGTTTCGAAGGAATCGTTTCTCAAAGTAGTTATGCGGTCAAAATGATCGCTTCCGTCGTTATAGTGTTAAATATGTATAAAAAGTTAGAAATCAACTCTTACATTTATGTACAGTAAACAGCACATAATATTATTTAACATCATGCATGGAAATGTTTAGTGTAGTTATGAAAACAAAACCATTTGGCTTTCTTACTTTCATGGATTCACACGGTTTAGTTATTCATGTTTACGGGTCCCGAATTTAAAATAATTTTTTATCACGTATTTGGGTACAATATCTTTGATAATCAAGTATTTATTCGTATGAAGCAATATAAAGCGAGGAATATATTTATTTTATAAAATATTTTTTCATGGAAATCAAATAAAAAATGACGTAATTCAAAAATGTCCTACACAATACTTTGGAACTTGAGGAGTTATTGTAGAAATAGTACTTTAATCACAGAGTCTTTTGCAATTTCTGTAAAATTCATCTATAGTTTCAGTTTTGCCTGCACCACATTTTAGAAAAATATTTTGCATTTAAGATGAGCTGAACTATGGTTGGACATATAGGAAATGAAGCATGTGGGTTCAGGAATGAAAACTGAAAATTATTTGTTTCCTTTTGTGAACGTAACAATCTTGTTATTGGAGGTAGCAAGTTCAAACATAAGGATATCCATAAGTTAACATGGATATCTCCTGATGGAAATACCAGGAACCAAATTGATCACATTGCTATAAATGGAAAATTTGCTAGGTCTATGATGGACGTTAGAGCAAAAAGGGGAGCGGATGTTGGAATTGACCATTTTATGCCAACAACACTATTAAAGTTAAAATTACAGACATGCTGTAGGAAAAATCAGAAAAGAAGAGGTGTTGGTTTCGATGTTGCAAAATTAAGGGGCAGATAAATTAGAGAAAAGTTTAGAGCTGAAGTGAGAAAAACTTACAGCCCCGGATTGCGATGCTGTGACACACGAAAACGGATCTTACAGTGTTGAAAAGAGATGGCATGATTTTGTGACAATATTTAATGAATCTGATGAAAATACAATCGGAAGAAAAGGAAAGACAAAAAGCAAAGAATGGATAACTGGTCAGTCTCGGAAGCTTATTGAACATAGAAGAAGGATAAAAATTTTATTGGATAGTACTAAATCCAAAAGACTTTACCACAGCTATAAAGAGAAATATAGTGTGGCGGACAGGAATGTCAAGTATTCGAAAGGACAAGAGAAAATATTTTGATGGGATTGCTGGAGAGGCGCAACATGCGGCTGAAGTAGGCCAAATGAGAACAGTGTACAGGTTGGTTAAGCAGATTAGTGGAGCTTATAGGAAACCCGAATGTGCAATCAAAGGCAAAGATGGTAAACTTCTGACTACGGATGCTGAGATCGGGACCAGGTGAAGAGAGCACTTCAGGGAGACCTTAAATGCAAAATGTGAAGATCATGCTGATCTATGTGTGGAGACATGTAATGTACCACCTATCCTTTGCATCTCCACAGAAGAAATTTTGCTGTGCGAAATTAAAGACGCCTTGAAGATGTTGAAGCCTGGTAAAGCCTGTGGAGGTGATCTAATTGCTGTTGAAATGCTGAAAGTAGACGTAGATTTAATAGCAGAGTTTTTGCAAACTCTGTTTAATGAAATTTGGGAAACCGAAAGAGTCCCGGAAAAATGGAAAGAAAGTACCATTATCAAATTACCAAAAAAGGGGGACTTATCGGTCTGTGATAATTGGAGAGGAATCAGTTCGATGTTTATACCCGCAAAGGTTTTTGGAAGAGTCCTTATCAACAGGCTAAAAGGCGAAGTTGAGGGTATGTTGAGAGAAGAACAGACTGGATTTAGGAGAGGTGTTGGAACAACATAACACATTTTCACCTTAAGAAATATTATTGAACAAAGCATTGAATTCAATGCGTCTCTGTACCTGAATTTTATTGATTTACGCAAAGCGTTTGATTCAATCAATAGTGAAACGTTGTGGAAAATTTTAGGGAGTTATGGTATCCCTCAAAAATTTATCAACATTATCATTGAGCTATATAAAAATAGCAAATGCTGTGTAGAGATGAATGGATACTTACAAACAGAAACTTTTTTTAATTGAGACAGAAATTTTTAACGCAAACTTTTTAAATTGAGACTGGTGTTAAACAGGGATGCGTGATGTCAGAACTATTATTTATAATAGTAATTGACTGGATCATAAAAAGAACTATCAGAAATAAGAGGCGAGTCATCAAATGGAACTTCACATCAGTATTGGAAGATCTAGATTCTGCTGATGATATTGTTTTGATGTCCTCGAGATTAGATGACTTAAAGCAGAAAACCAAGGTTTTTTCTGAACATTCTAAAGAGGTTGGTCTTCATATCAACAAGAACAAAACTAAAGTATTGAGATTAAAAGAAAACACATCAAACAGTATTGTTTTGGATAATGACCCCATTGAGAATGTGGATACGTTTACCTACTTGGTGTCATGGTGGGAAAAACGGGTGGAACTGATTAAGAGATCATAATTAGAATTGCTAAAGCCCAAAATTGTTTTCGTGGGCTCAACAAAGTGTGGAGAGCTTCCGAGATAAAGCTCAAGGCTAAACTAAATTTGTTTAATGCCTTGGTGAAGAGTGTACTATTATATGGAGCAGAAATGTGGAAAGTGATTAAATCCCAAAGTGCCAAACTTAATGCCTGGCAGGGCAAGTGCCTTAAGAGAACACTGGAAATTTTTTGGCCTAACACAATATCAAATAAGAACTTATATAAAGGACCAATTTAAAGCCCATTGGATATGACATCAAATATCGAAGATGGAAGTGGGTAGGCCATGGTTTGAGAATGCCATTGGACAGCATTCCCGCCGTTGCCCTGGACTGGGCACCTGAGGGCAGGCGGACAAGAGGTAGATCGAAGTTAACTTGGACACGGTTGGTGGAGAGGGAGAGAAACCAGGCGGGATGGGCGAGCTGGACTGAAGCGAGAGCTGCTGCACGCGATCGCAGTGTTTGAAAATCTAAGCTGAAGGCCTTAAGTGCCACTTAGGCACGAAGAGAATGATGATGATGATGATCGTTGGACATAGCAGACAAATCAAACCATATTAAGTTTGCTGCAAAGATCAAAAGTTTCATCTCTATGTCCCTTCGAATAAAAAAGACAATTAAATAAATCATATCTAAAAATTACATAAAAAAAATTAGTTGAATTTTTGAGAAATTATCTTCCGACATTTATCTCTGCACCGTGTTTTGCCAAACAGCTTGCATAATTTCAATCCTATACTTTCATCAAAGAGCATCACTTGTACAACGTAAAACTACAGGTAACTCGAAAATTTCACCAAAATTCGGTAAGTTTTTAAAAACGTTTATCATCGGTTCATGCACAGCAGTAATGGAGCACTTTATACAAGATTTCATTTTGAAGATGTTTAGCAGCAAATATTTATTCTCATATATATCCAAATTTATTAAAATCCTGAAATTTTCATTCCATCGTATTCATCAACAAAATTGACTTGTGAAACATTAATTTACACCACATATTCAAATTAAATAATATTGGTAAATCTATAGAAGTTAGCATCTGAAGTTATCATTATTAAAGAGGGGGTAGGCGCAACTCGTACAATATTCATCCGATCATGTTTAACATAGAACATTTTACAAAGCACGTTTAGCATAAACAGTATACAACACATATTCATATTCAGTTATCATAAAACAATGAATATCAGAAAAGGAAGATTGTGCACAGCATGTGTAATTTTTGTATGACCATGTTCACCTAGAAACTCTATCTATAAAACACCATATATCTAAATTGTAAAGAAATCAGTAAGTTATATTGTATAGAAGTTATATTCGAACATAGAGTAAAGATAGAATACCATATGATTTCCTTAATAGTTTTTATTCCAGAACAAACTTGGCCTGTAAAACATTAATTTACAGTAAATAATAACTAAATTAAAAATATACGTATACTAAATATACCCAAATTAAAAATATATGTTAAGTTGTATAGCAGATATCGTCGATTTATACAACGAAATCACAGTTTAACAACATATAATAAAGAACAATGTACAGTATCTTTAGTGTAAAATATAATCCATTGTAAATCTTAGATCGTGTTTAAATACTATAATAGTACACTTTCTGGAATGTAAACACGGATAGTTATCGATAGCTGAAAGGTCAGATACAGATAGTCATGGATAGAACACTTAATATCCCTATATTTTGAAAACCGTAAAGTGCAATGTTCAGTATGCATCTTCCGGTACTCAAACATAGCGAGAAGATTTCAGGATAAGCATTAATATCCTCCGATGGCTCGAAAATTTTGCACAAAGCTGAATCACCCAGTAGCTATCGTAAACTTTACATGTTCATGTCTCCATAACTTTATATTCCAATCTTTAATTTCATTATTTTCTCTAGACTATATTCCAAAAGGGCTCAAGTAGCTCAGATCGTGTAATAAATTGACTCGAATAGATCAGAAATTGTACTGGAAAATTTGAAAAATCCATGACCGCCTTTCCATCAGTTCAAGAAGAATGCGCAGAGACCAAGTTTTGTACACCAAACATCATAAACAGCAAGATTGAAAACACTTATATTGTAGTAACTAGTAAAAAAATGAAGTAAATCACTGTGAAAGACTTTCAGACAATGTAAACAACGTTTATAGAATACTTTTAGCACTTACAGTGGAGTAAAACTTCATTTCGGGCCCTTTGAAAATTCGTCGTTCCTCCGCGATGATCATCAAGATAACTCGTAGAAAAGCCCATAAGGCCACATCACGAACATTAAAATACCTATACATACACTATCTACAACTTTTAACTTAATATACCACACTTTTAACCTTCTATTGAGTACTATTCGTCCTAATATAACCATTTAAACCATCAATTTCAGCTAATAACAACATTTTAACACATTTTAAAAATCAGCTGCAAAATTACCTGACCGCCATGTTTCGTTCCGAGTTGAGGGTCTTATCGGACTTACCCTTCTTGGGCAGTGATTTGAGTTGAACATATCTTCAGATCAACAGATGCTTTATTCTCGTTCGTCGCGCACTGGAGTGATCGCTCCGTCTCGCTTTATGATGGCATACCACTGTTCTTGAATCTACCATAGGAATCTACATTTTGAAAATAACTCGAGAGGCAGAGCAGCTATAAAGTCTAAATTTAGTATGTCGTTGTCTTTTATGGTATATTTTATTTTTTTTTAATTTGAACCTTATCGATCCAGTCTATCTCCGGTCCCGGCATGAGTATGTAATTCTTGTTTGGGAATAACTTTAAAACCGGAGCAGCTAGAAAGTAAAATTTAGTATGCCGTTGTTTTTCGTAGATTTAATTTGCATGCATTTTAATACATATATTTTTACACATTTAAGTAATATACAAATAATAAATACTTTTTAAAACTATGGATTATTCTTTTACTTGCTTAATAACCCAGTTATCGTCGTCTAATATAATACAGCGTCGGAAGAACAGCACACACATACTTCTTATCACACCACGCATGAAAAAATTATCCCCACTTCGTATCCAATTTTCGAAATATATGATAAACTTCTACAGAAGTTATCGGAAGAGTACGCGGAACACGTAATTTTTATCCGGTCACGTCTAAGAACGATGCCCAGTGTGCAAAACGTAAAGGTTCAACACATAATCAGATATTTCCTTCCCGGTCGTCCATCCTGTTGCTCCAAGTCCTCTGGACGAGCCGGACGGCCTGGGGCTTTCACATAATCAGATATTTAAAAATCGATCCAGTTTTATAAAATAAGTTATCAAGGAGACAATCAACAAGAGGCCATATCAAATTTAGATGAGCTTAGAGGAGACAATCAACATCGATAAAGGGTGAAAAAAATTTGAGCAACGTAATTAAGTACAAATAAAGTGATAATACAGTAAAAATCTGCTCCGAGATATGCTGGATATCCTTCGCAAATATATACATTTACATATATACATATACATATACACACATATACACATACATACATATACACATACATATATACACACAGATACACACACACATACATATATAAACACACAGATACACACACACATACATACATATATACACACAGATACACACACACATACATATATAAACACACAGATACACACACACATAGATACACACAGATACACACACACATACATACACACAGATACACACACACATACATACACACAGATACACACATATATATATATATATATATATATATATATATATATATATATATATATATATATATATATATATATATATATATATATAGAGAGAGAGAGAGAGAGAGAGAGAGAGATACATATATAACACCATGAAACTTTGGATGTATAATTATGCAAATTGCGAGACAAACATAGCTGGCCGATATATGTAAATGATCTGAAATGCAAGTAGATTATGTAATTAGCTCGTGGGATAAAAGGGATGGAAACGGCAGATTAACCAATAGTTGTTACTGCCTGTTGTTTACGGAAATCCATTTACCGAGCTGCTTTTCGTTTCAGAAGACACGTGTTCTTGAAGAGATGCCTGACCGACAACGTTGAAGTCCGTTTCAGCATGTGAACGATCGTGCGAGGGGATTCATTTTATTCCTACGTACGGCTGGGTGCTCGTACCGGAGTACTGTGTTTGAAACACGCTTAGATGCGACCCCTGTGTAAAGTATTTGGAAAAGATGGATTGAATAAGGGCTTGTGAATCATTGCAGTGGTACAGGTCCATCCAGATGTTCGTCAGCAAGCTTTGATCGACGCATTCGAAGGCATGCGGTGGTGGCCCCACAAACGACGACTGTTGGCATTCTGCAGAATTTGCAGGGTACATTGGATATTCCAGTATGAGCGAGAACAGTTTCTCGACGATTAGTCGAACGCGGTTTGCACTCAAACCGTCCTTTAAGAAGACTGTCACTGATGACAAGACACCGACGTGAGACATTGCAATGGTGTCGGGCCTGAACCTCTTGGACGACTGAATGGGGCATGGTAGTGTTCAGTGAGTGTTCAGTCTCGCTTCTGTTCGTCAAATGACAGTCACTCTGTGAGAGTCAGGAGGCGACGTGGAAACAGATGCAAACCTAATACGGCCGTTGAACGCCCTACTGTTCGACAACGCGGCATCATGATTTGGGGGTGCCATCCGCTTCGATAGTCGGTCACCCCTTGTTCGTGTCAGAGCCACAATTACGACACGACGATATGCGGATGACGTGCTGCGGCCGGTTGCACTGCCCTACCTTTAGCGGTTGCAAAATGCTATTTTACAGCAAGATAACGCGCGACCGTACACAGCAACCATCAGCAGACACGCCTTGAAAGGTATCTAGGTGCTTCCTTGGCCTCCACTGTCTTCGGATCTCATAACCATCGAACATATGTGAAACTTGATTGGTCGTCGTTTGACTGCCCTGCCACTGAATCAAACAGAAGACCAGTGGAGATAGTTGAAGGCATGTGGTCATCCATCCCTCAGGGAATTATCCGCACGCTCATTGCATCTGTTCCTAGAAAGGTTGCTGCTTGTATCACCGCCAGAAGTGGTCCTACTGCCTACTGATGGTCCTACTGCCTACCAGTTATTTAGATATGCCATCTCTGTCTGTGTGTCTTTTATCATCACACTCTTTCTTGGAATTGCATATTCAGTGCCTGGTAGTGTCTATATATATATATATATATATATATATATATATATATATATATATATATATATATATATATATATATATATATATATATATATATATATATATGTATATATATATATGTATATATATATATATAAATTTTATGTGATATGCGCTTTGGAAGAGTGGTCACCTTTTCCAAGGCTGCAGTGCATAAAAAATTAGGACAACCGGCTGTATTTCTGCTCTGTCTGCGGACTAATATAGATTCAAAGGGCATGATCTGTGATAGCCCTTGTTAATCCAATTAATATGCAATTTATTTCTCTGGGGAGGGCGGAGTTGCAAGGGCCATCCTCATTTTTTCATCAGCGTTTTTTCTATCTTTGTCCCAATTGTTCCGTTTAGCATGCAACTTCCACTCTTATTTACAAGTATCACACTCACTGTGCGTTTCCCCACTGGGTTCCGATCTAAATTAGGTGGCACTTCCCGGCCGTCCAAACACTTTTCTGGTAGGTCAGATGGTCTGGGTCTCAACAACAACAACACACTATGCGTGTATACTTGGATTATTGGACTTGGCTTCTTATGCGCAAGCTAAGCAGGCTAAATCACGTTTATCGGCAGTGTCAGGCCCGCTGCGTCGGAAAAGTCGGTGTTCGGATTAAAAATGTCAGCACGTTGCGCAGCCTCTATGTCCCTGTAGAATACCAAAGCTACATCAAAAGGGCTTATTTAAGGTGTAGCCGTTTATCGGTTTATACACCTCCTTAGCGGGCACGTTTCTTTATTTTATTTATTGGGTTAAAAGAAGTGATTACTAAAAATAGTGATCTCTAGCTTCGGGCACTAATGCTAGTATTTTTTAATCTTTGACTTTTAAACTGTTCATTCTCACTCCAGATTTCACAACTTTTTCATCAACAATTTTTGCTATTTTTGGAAAATAAATGTTTTATTTTTTCGTTAAAAGGTGTACTTTATGAATAAATTCCCCAAAGCGGTACAATATGTCTTGCTTGTGCCAATAAAATCCATGTACCAATGAATGCCGATTATTTTTAAATCGACATTTATCAGACAGCGATTTCAATGAATTATTATACATTTTTATTCATAACTTTGAAATTTGATTACTCTAAAAGTTTTGTAAACCTTTTAAGGAGTATCATGTCATACAATGTTTTAACATTTAGGAATAATAGATTAGTTACTTCGAAGTTCAAAGCTGTGGCATGCAACTCGTATTTTCGTAATAAATGCATCTATTCTCTTTCATAATTAAATATTTACATCTTTTAAAAACGGATTTTAGTATATTTACAAAGAAAGTTGTTAAGTACTTAAAACTGACATTTAGAATGCAAACTATTACATGTACAATTTCCTCACAGGAAAACACCTAACATAAAATCCTTATAAATATAAAAGCTATATTTGTTTGATTTAGCATAATCTATTAATTTTAAATAAGAAGAAAACGCCTCACAATACTACGTCTTGCACTCACTTCTAAAATTCTGATTATAAACATTGCGAAAATCGTTGTACTGGAGATAAAAGATTTAGAATATTTTGGAACAGCAGCACCTTTATTACAACAAGGTTTTAAGCAGATCGTGTCGTAATAAATACGTTTCAGCTCCTTGACAAATATTTACTGCTTCGAAAATCGATTTTTAAGCATGTTTGCTGGGAAATTCATTTGTTAACTAGTTAAACTCACGATATTTCAGAACAAGGTAATGCGCATGATTTTATTCGAAAACAAACAAGCGCGTTCTTAGAATTGGGAATTTTTTTTTTAGTATAGTGCACTTTATATTAAATTAAAATTTTAATATGGTTGTTGGTTTGATAAATTTGAGACAAAATGCCAAGTGTTGTTGTTGAGACCCAGACCGTCCGACCTACCAGAAAGGTGTAAGGTAACCGTTTGGACAACCGGGAAGTGCCACCCAATTTAGACCGAAACCAAGTGGGGGAGGCATCCACAGGAACCGTACCCTACTTCCCCTACCACCAACCTCTCGGAAGGACTTACGGACCCACATGTTTAACATGATCGTACTCCGCATGAACACGGCGGCACTTGTGGCAACGTGCAAATCCAGCGCGCAAACCACCGGGCTACCACGCCCGAAATGTGCCAACAGCACGCGGTGTTCCCAGGAGGTCACCCACCCAAGTACTAACCGCGCCCGATGCTGCTTGACTTCGGTGATCTAACGAGAACCGGGGTTTTCATCGCGGTAGGGCCATTGGCCAAAATGCCAAGTGTGCAATACCTACAATACGATCTACTGTAACTAAAGAAAAAACATATAGCCTTTCATTAGCTCAATATATATAGAGCGTGTAGATGCGTGGTTTGAATCCTGTCTGGGATAAATACCGTTTGGTACGTTAAATTGGATTTCGAGCAGACGCGTAGCAGTGTAGGTTAAATGCACAGAGATCTACAATACACAGAGTTTCGATTTTTTTCAAGGACCGTACGCATCAAATGTTTATTAATTTTGCAATATTGAAGGTGTTTTTAAGTCTTTTTTAAATATTCATTCGTAAATCGTGTAATATCTGGAGAAAAGTTCGTGCTAGCACTAAAAGATTTAAAGAATTCGTTTTCTAATAAAAAAATATGTCTGAAAGGATTATTTATTCATACTTAGTATAGTTCCTGGTGTTTTTAATGTTTTTTCTTCAACAGTTCCTTCAAAACTTTTTATATGTTTTGAAAGTTTGATTGCGTTTCAAATCCATAGAGCTGCAGTATTTACTGATTCTAATAATCGTATAAAATTATTTTCGAAACGATTCATTCGTTCTTGAGATATTGCATCTACAGACTCCCGAACACACACACTAACATACATACACACGCGACAGTGAGAGAGAGGACATATAAAGCCGTCAAACAGGGTTTTCAATGAAATGAATTAAATTTTAAATATTAGCGGTTATGAGCTCACAAAAATCATTTTCCGAAGCTTAAACCTCTTTTGGATAAAATAACACGTAGAGTTGTATAATGTTATTTAAAGGAATTTCTTATGGAGCTTTAATGATGTATATGCTACACTATCTAACTGCTAAATCCAAATCCTTTTCACTTCCTTAATAAATACAGATAAAATATACGGCCTTGTCATAACAAAATGGCCTTGAAAAATATCATTCTTAGATAAAAAGTCTTAAAGCTTTTTTAAATGCAGGGACTATTTTCATTCGCTTTCGCATATCTTCTATATTAATTTAGATACGCTTTAAAAGTAAGTATCATAAAATTAATCCATTAAAAGAAAGCTAAGAAGCCATGTAAGGGTAAAGCGATGTATGTTACGATACGTCATTCACAAGGCCATAAAGCGGAGTCAGTGATTACAATTGTTTGAAGGGCGTTGTGAGACCTATTTTCAGGTAAAAAATAAACAGCGTGTACTAATTGAGAGATAAAATATAACTGCCTAGTAGTATTGAATTTAAATATCACAACTAAAGTTGTATTTAATGTTTTGATTAACGCACACTGTATTTTCACGTAACAGATTGCGATCATAGCACACATATGAAACAGTTTTAGTCATTTAATATTTATATATCTGATTTTATCAAGGAAATACAAGAAATATGTAAATGGCCTGTTTTGGCGCCATCCAAGCGACCCAGATTGAATCCGTTGTTCCTTCTCATTGTCATTTACAACAATGAATAAATATAGCACCCTGCAATGGGTGCTAAACTTGAAAGAAAAAAAATCATGTATTTGTGACTGTAGGGAATGCAGGTCTTTACCTCTATCCTAGTTACAAAGGACGAGTAACATTCGAAACAATACATTTCACGGGTGGTGTGGTGTAACTAATTTTTCATAAATTCCTGTAGAATTAGATCCAGATAGTAAAACAATTCAAGATTGGAACACCGTGTTTCCAAAAATGCTTTCCAGGATTTTCATATAAAAATTCACTACAGTGTGACTCAACTCAACTTTTTCATACCAGAATTCAATTTTTTTTTTCAAATTTTACAAGAAAAATTTAAAAAAATCGGTATCATGGGTCCAAGTTGTTACAACTATAGTACATTACCATTTATTTTAAAAAGCTTGAAAAAATATTTCGATTGTTACCATACCTGAAAATGTATCCCATCCGGGGTGTAATTTGCCCCCAAGGGGGGATAAAGACGTCACGAACAAAAAGCTATATCGCTGCTATTTTTCACAGCAATGATTGAAACTATTAATTTTCGTGATCATTGAACCATAAATAAATTCTTCAATGCATGATCAGGTTAACATTTGTCCTATGCTGCCATGGTAAGAAAATATAATATTTCGAATAAATTTCGAAGTTTTCTCTCGAATTAAAAAAATTCTATCTAGTTCACGATGTCTTGATAGAAAAGCGCGGTATAAAGTTTCATGAAAATCTACTGAAATTTGTGGCTGCTATCGTGTATACAAAGAATCGACCGCAAACATGAGACAGACAGAGGACATCATTCAAAAAACGAAAAGTGCTCATACAAGTGCACATCAAGTAGTAAAAATCATACAACGGTGTATGTAGCGTTTACATAAATTTATCGCATTTAGAATCAGCAGACGGACGCGCATATTATTTATCGAGGACATTTTATTTTTTTTTCGTATTACTCAGTACATTTGAACATGTACGGAGCCCATAATTAAGTTACAAACATAAAAAGATAAAGTTGTTGAATTGCGTTTAGCAATGAACAAATTTGTTTAAATTTATACAAAGAAAAAAGTTAAATTTCCGATTCAGAAATTTTCGCATAAACACGTTATTCAATTACTCACAGTTCAACTATATTCCTTTATAAATATTATATTTAAAGAGAGATATACATCTTCCAAAAAAAGTTTCTTTTAATAAAAACGATACTATACAGAAATTTTTAATTATTTAAGAGCAACAGCTTTGTTCCAACTGGAATAATCATTTTTTAAAGCGTGACGAAGGAATAATCGTTTCACAATACATTCGCGTTAGCTCTTAAGCAAATATTTACTATTTTAAAAATCCAATTTAGTATGTTTGCAGAGATCTGCGTTTGGTAGTGAAAATTTGACAATATTTGAAGTGACGGAAATTGTGCTTGTTTTCATAGAACAATGGGCAGGCTTCTTCGAAATAGAACAAACAGATAAACTTGATTGAAGATAGAAGAGTTATATTAAAAAAAAAATTCCAGTAAAATCTTAAACATAAGTTAAATAAAATATAATTGTGCAGCAAAATAAGGTTCTATGCCATTTTGTTTCCATTTCTGAACATTTTAGGATCTGACGAATAGCTTATTATTTTACCAATGTTGGGCTTATAGCATCAGATTCAAACACAATAAAACGGGCCTTAACAATTAGAGCACTTACGGTTGGTTCCTTTTTAGAAAGTAAGTTTTCCTATTTATTAAGGTTAGACACACTTTTTAGTATCCGGCCGTCCAGTCCAATTAGTTGCTAAAGTCCTCAGGATGAGTCGGACGATCTGGGTGTTCAACACTTTTTAGTGTGTCTAACGTATAGAAGTGAGAGTGTATTTATGCTTTTAGCAATGGAACTGTTCTTTATTATTTAATTTTGAGCAATATCTTACACTATTAATGTTACTAGTAAAGTCTGCAGGCATTCTTCTATATAATTCACTAAATAATAATAAGTTATATATACATAAAAAATAAAACTTTAGAATCCATGACAATGTCTTTTAACAAACAGTTAAATAAAATTACATCTTAACTCGTGCAATAAATAAGAGGTTCGTGACATACACTATTAATCGATTTTAAATCACAGTTTGTGCTCTTTTGTTTATGATAACTAAAAAAGAAACCAGTTAGAATCCTCGTGACTATGATGGTCACACACTGATTGAAGCGCAAACCATTACGCTTCCCAACTCGTTCATTGACGTCATATGCTAGCGAGTGGCATCTGGTAGACACCGTATCGAAGCAGTAAATTGGCTATGGTTTTCCGAAATCGAAATTTCTTGGCAAGGTGACCTATATTTTTAGACAAAATAGCTTAAAATCTATAAATTCTTTTCAATGAAGTATCCAAGTTTGGTTTTTTACTCGAGATATAAATTGCCCCAAATTAATTTTTCATTACTATCATTGGAACGAATAATTTCAAAGTGGTCTTAAAATGATCTCAACTGGTTATTTTGGATGCGACTATTTTTCACCCATGCAGTTTTTGATTCTGTTTAAAGGAATGTGCTCAAATTTGACTCCAACTTGCTGTTCGACGAATTTTAGTGTAGATGTTTCGACCTTTATAGATAACAAATGCTATATTCTTCCTTATTTTATAATACTGAGTGCAAAGAATTATTGCAATCTGCATAACAGTATATCGCACCGACTTTCAATCAAGAAATTATATATTATTACTAAATAATATCCAGATATAAACACAATCCTAAATCTAATTAACCCTAAACGGAAGTAATAAGAAAGATATTTTCAAAATAAACATCACAACTTTAGTTCTTACGCTTTTTTCTTTCAAACAACTCTGCACTTTTCCCTTGGAACAAAAATAAATCCAACCACAATTAATCACAGTCACTTTACTTATTAAGAAGAAAATGATACGTAATGGATTTTGTCAGCTTGGTCTTTAATTAATCATTCTTCCTGAAAGAAAAATGATTACGGATGTTCCAAAGTTTTATCCGGCAAAAACTTAATTTAATTGATGCAAAGAAATACCATATCGATAACGCATGCAAGCATTTTATTTCCGATTTTACTCATATTTAATTTAGGTAAGCTAAGTTATACTAAGTCGCATGATTAAGCTCTGCTAAGTATCAAGTAATGGATCAGCATGCACGTGTTCATATATAATTTTTTTTCTAAATTCTTAAGTTATTTTAACTGCTAATAAAAAGTAAACAAAAATAGTATGATTTAATCTAAAGATATATTTATCAACCAGAACTAACTTAATTCTTGAAAATCAATACCAAGAATTGGTACATATAAATCGATCTACAAAATTTGGTGTCCATTACAGAACCATAGCTAGAGAGGGGTCAAAGGGGGTTAAACTCCCCAAAAGGTATATTCAGCGACCTGCTAAAAATATTAAATTTTTTTCAGTATTATGACATTTCATCCAACATGTTACCCAAATTTTGCAATAAAAATAGCACGATGAGATATTTTTTAATAAATTACTTCGTTTTAAAGATTTTTTTAATTTAGCTAAATTTGTGTTTATACAGATGATAAATGCATTTACATATTTAACTTAAAAATATAAAAATTAAGATAATAGTATTTAAGCTACTTTGTTATTATTGCGGCGTTCACTGTTTCACATTGTAGAGTCAAATTCAACTGATAAGTAATTCAGAGTTAATATTAAATATTAATTTGTACTTACTTTCAGGAATTTTATTAGATTAACTAACAGCTAAGCTGCTAGTTAATTCTCATATCAAAAACAGTTGTAATTATTATATGTATAATATTGCTATACTGTAGTTATATAGGTTTTACTAATCATCTCTTAGCTTGCAAATGTAAATATGTAGTTAATGATTTATATGGATTGAGATATATAATAATAACTATTAGGATTTATGAATGCTAATGATTAACAGTGTTTTTAGTGAGCTCCTCCTTCAAGACTGTTGAGGCCCTTTTGAATTTCAATCCAACCCCTCTTGAATTTCATTTCCGGCCCTGATCAACACCCTCTGGATTTAGAGACCAAGGTAACACCCGTAGTATTTAAGCTACTTTGTTATTATTGCGACGTTCACTGTTTCACATTGTAGAGTCAAATTCAGCTAATAAGTAATTTAGCGTTAATATTAAATGTTAACTTGTACTTACTTTCAGGAATTTTATTAGATTAACTAACAGCTAATCTGCTAGTTAATTCTTATATTAAAATCAGTTGTAATTATTATATATATAATATTGCTATATAGTAGTTATATAGGTTTTACTAATCATCTCTTAGCTTGCAAATGTAAATATGCAGTTAATAATTTATATGGATTGAGATATATAATAATAACTATCATGGTTTATGAATGCTAATGATTAACAGTGCTTTTAGTGAGCTCCTCCTTCAAGACTGTTGAGGCCCCTTTGAATTTCAATTCAACCCCTCTTGAATTTCATTTCCGGACCTGGTCCATTAGAATATGCGTTTAAAAGTTAGAGCCCGTATGAACAAGCCAAACATTTGAGCTGCAGAGGGATTTCCGTGTGCTTTACATTCCAGTATTACTCTTCAGTTCATAATTACTTATTATGATTAACTAATAATTATTATAGGCTGCAGACGTATGCTGTTCGAGTGCTCCCACTTTCATCTTCCCCAGAAAAATAAGTTAAAATTCTTACTAAATGCGGTATGATGTAAATGCCTTTTCTCGTAAGAAATACTTGTAAAATGCAATATGGTTCTTTTTATTTTACTTCAATAGTTTAGTTATTTTTTCGCAAATTATATAAACCTTGACATCATGATCAAAATCTAGACACATAGAATTGTTATTTGTCCATCAGAACTATTCCCTAAATGCTAAATTATTCATGTATATAAATGTGACTCTAAACTAGGTATTGAAATGCCACGATTTGTTTTAGATAAAACAGAAGAGATAATATAGTGTAGTCTTGGTTGTAAACCGAATAAATTAGTAAGAGTGCAGTTATTACCAGTTGAGTGTAAACTTAGTTTGCTTAGGTTAATGTAAAACCTTGCTGCTTACACCTACTGGTTCAGTACGTCTTTCATATCCTAAGTCGATAAAACATTTTATTATTAATTTTCTATATATTTCATAGCTCTGTTTAATAAGCTTTTTTTTTTGGTAGAGAACATTTATATTAGCATTTTAACGATGTTATAATTATACTAATATCATCAACAGAGATCTAGTAAAGTTCGCCTAGGAAAGAGGTAGCTCTTTTCAGAGAATTAGCTCAGCGTTCTAATACATTGATAATCCATATTAATCAGATTCATTTATTAATAATAAATATAGCTAGTACATAATTGATTACTTAAACTATAAAACAAAGCAAGGGTATTGTTACTGAAATAAAAATAATTTTTATATCTAAATTCTTATTTCGATTGTGTATTGGGTCTATCTTAGACATTTACAGGGCGTCCCAAAAAGATTGAAACACGCTTTAATTCTTTAACCGTTGGAGATAAGTGGACAATGTAAATTGCAAAAATATTGAAAGTAAAGTAGGAAATAAGATTACGTTAACGAAATAGTCCTCCCATTAATTTTCAAAAAGTTACACTTTTTAAATTTTTATACGACCCCCTTAGACAAATTAGGTTAATTAGAAAATTTTTATATTTAATGCAATAAGATCATTTAAAAATCCGCATATCTGTATCTTAAAAATGAACGAAATTATGATAAAGGAAAAAATCTGACTTATGCCACTTTTCCGTACCATGTGAAAGGCTGTTTCATCAATGAAAATAATGATCATAAACAAATTGACGATGGAAATTGTTTAGATCAGAAATACGTTAATATATGTCATTTTTGTGATATGTCACAAATTTGCATTTTTAATTTGCTATATGGGCCCCATTCACAATGTTCAATTTTCAATTAAATATAACTCGCTCAATTTAAAAGATACAGATATGCGTGTTTTTTAATGATCTTGTTGCATTAAAAATAAAAAAATTCTGATTGACCAAATTTGCCTAAGAGGGTCGTATAAAAATTCAAAAAGGGTAACTTTTTAAAAATGAATGGGGGTGGGGACTATTTCATTAACGCAGTCTTATTTCCTGCCTTACTTTCAACATTTTTGCAATTTATATTGCTCATTTATTTCCAAAAGGTAAAAAATTAAAGCGCGTTTCAAGCTTTTTGGGACACCCTATAGTTGATCTTAGACCTATGTAAAATTCTGCGATGGATCTCTATATATGTTGCTCACACATTTTGCTTATCTGGATTTCCTAATGGCAGTCATAAAATTCTCCATATTGGTCACCCATACGGCCTCACTATCTGGAACCCGTACAGAAAGTACACTCTATGCTAATATGACATTATGAGTACGTACGAGTTTGCTATTAGGGTCTAAATATTTTCAAGCATAGGGTCAGCAGTTCAAGGGTGGATGGGGGGAAATACTACTGCAAGGGACACACACATCCACTTTGGAATTGAGTTGATATCAAAAGGAATATATATTTTTGTAAATATTGCCAATGACATGAAATATCATCGTATCAGAGCCAGGAAAACGCAATTCCATAAATTCGATTTTCGAAGCTTTTGATTTATTAAAGCTATAATGCCCTATGTTCGCTATTAAAACCAACCCATTTTAAAGTAAAATAAAGCTTTTCTAATAGAGATTTTTTTAATTTAATTTAAATATAAAATGCAGAATTAAATGCCCAGGCGGTGAAGTGGATAGCGTCTTCGGCTGCTGTCTGGTGGGCTCGGATTCGAATCCCGAGTAAGGCATGGGTGTTTAAATAGTTTAGTGAGGCAAGACAGTCTTTCGCCTTCTGGGTCCTCTTCTAAATGTAAAGCTGCACCTCCTCCGACCTTCGTAATTGATGCTTGTTTGTAATAAACTTTGTTTTCCTGTCTTGTGTGTCTTTCTTTATTCCTTCCTGCTTCCTGCGCCACTGGTCCTGAATCGGCTCCTCCGAAACAGGAGGTCATTAGAAACAACAACAACAACATAGAATTAAAAGTATATTTCTTTTATATTTCTTGTAAAATGAGTAAAACTGAGCTTAGGTTCGCCTGGTTATCATACGGCGATATGCAAAAGGTAAAACGAGTGGAAGTTAATTGCATAAAGATTGGAAAAATAATTTAAAAGAGTGGAAATGAATTGTATTATTATACGACTGTAGCAAGAGGAAATGCAAATCTGTGCATATTATGTGATAGTGTAAAGAAAAAGAAAGTAATCATCATTAGAGAAAAAATAATTTATTATATATTTATTATATTTAATGTAACTTTTTTAATATATATAATTTTTACTACTGGTTGAAGTAAACAAGACTTCAAAAAAATGCAGGCAATTATAATTCCTCTGACAGCTAATAATTAGACGTGTTATTAATAATATTTTAAAGGCAAGAGAAAAAAAACGGATTTTACAGGATAAACTACGCATTAACTTATTTCTCTTAGGAAATTTTAAATTTTTTGAAAAACAGTAATACTTGAAATATAGCTTCAAATGTTTATTACATTTTTAGCAGAAAAAAGTTGAATTTTAGTCAAATTACAAGTTTGTCCTAATTTTATAACTATTTAGTTCCAACGAATATTAAATTTAATTTAAGTAATCTTCCGTAATTCTAAAAAAAATATTTGTTCTTTTTTTTATCTTTTAAAGTATTAATGCATTTATTTTCTTTTCATTTAGAAGCACTAAAACAACTAATGCTAAACTGCACTATATATATATATATATATATATATAAATATATATAGTGTGTGTGTATGTGTATATATATACATACTCATGTTTGTAAAAATTGTAAAACCATGAAGGAATCATGCGATTGAGCTGAAACTTACAGCAAATATAAATTAGGGTGTGCTATGCAAATGATTAGAATTTCAGAGTCACCACGCATGTGTGCACTGAGCAGCACCCTCTGAACTGCTGCTTCAGCCGTGTAAATAGGGAGCTGTATCGGGACGGTGAACCTATGGTTACCTCCGGTAAACGTTTCATGAGAACTCACCATGCTTATATGATGACAGAGGACGCCTTACAAGCAAGTTGCGGAGTTTGAACATGGACAAAGGATCGGCCTTCGTGAAGAGGGTTTTCTATCGTGCAGTGGGACCTCATATGGAGCGCAATGTAACGGCCCTGATACGAGTGTGGAATCAGTGGACAGAAGAGATCCGAACGAGTCGCAAATCCGGCAGTGGACAACGAAATGTTACGTCAGCACGGGATGACAGACACATCATCCGCATAGCAGTGATGGACCGTACAGCTTCATCTCGACAGTTGACAGAACGTTGGGGCACTACTACAGGTATGTTATTGTTATCTCCAAAAATTGTAGGAATCTACAGCATCGTGGACGGCATGCAAAAATTACCTTGCACAGAATTCCCCTGACGCAAAACCATCGACACCTGAGGCTACCATAGGCTAATCAATATAGACACAAGCGTGCCGATTGCCAACAAATCGTCTTTTTCCGATGAATCTCACTTTAATTTTAGGTTCAGCGAACGCCGCATCCACGTTAGACGCTATTGCGGGGAATACCACTTTTCGCAGTGCGTTATCAAACGTTATACTGGAAGAAAGCCAACCGTGATGGCGCCATTGGGTATCTTGGACCATCTCAGCTGCTAAAATTTGTGGATTTATTTCAAGAGCAACAGGTGCATCAGAAAAGTTCTAAAGTTCGAAGTCGTATCCTCCAAAGCATTCCTGGAGCTGTGTTTTAACAGGGCTGTGTCCGTCCACATGTTGATAGGAATATTCAAGACTTCTTTTCAGCACAACAGCTACAGTTTCTTTCCTTGGCTTGCCTATTCATCGAATATGTCGCCTATACATATTTGAGATCTCGTCTTTTGGCGTATCGCTCGTGACGCTCGTCTCGTAGCTAATACAGATGAATTTTGGGTTCCGATAGAAGCAATCCAGAATGTTCTTCCTCAGGTATAAATTCAAACTCCATTTGATTCGATGTCACGTTGTATAGAAGCACTTATTGCAGTGTGTGGTGGATTCACCAAATACTGATTTTCGATATGCATTATTGTTTTATTGCTTTGTAAATGTAATCGTTTATTCGTATTAATACAGGTCGTTTGTGGAATAAATTTCATTCAATTATAATGATTGTTTCATGGTTTAGCAATTTCAACAGGAGTTTATATACACTATATAATCAAAAGTATCCGGACACTTTGGATGTTAGAATGTTTTTCGAATTTCTAGAGACAAATACTTGGCGAAGTGTTCTGTAACTTTGGCGATGTGAAGAACATGCTTAAACGCACACTTTCCAGTAAAGTTTCGGTGACTTATGCATTTAGGGAACCACCAAGATATTGAAAACGGGGGAAAATATATATGATCACCCTGCATCATAAAAAGCTGGAAATGATTTGTAAATGTTGCAAAATAGTTAACTAGCTTTGTTCAATATGCATAAGCATTTTCGTAAAATTAAAACGGATATTCATAAAGATATAAAAGTTTCTTTAAAAAAAAAAAAATGATGGTACATGTTTTTGCTTACAATATCCATAGGTTTCAATCAAATTTCACGAAACTTACAGAACATTTGTCAACGTCCAAGAAAAACATTACACTTCAATTGGAAATTAAAGCATTGAATATACGATGAGATATAGGCATTTGAAGAAACTAAGTTTTTACTGTGGAGGCGCGAAACATAGCAATAGTTTTATTTCATGATTTTGTAGTGAATACTGTAGAGCAACTTCACAAAAAATCCACTGGAATATCGGGAAAATTCACAAAGATATCGACGATAAGTGATCAGTTTTCCTTTAACTCTCTGAAAGAACCTGGATGATAAGGGGATTTCCACAAATTGACATTTTACAAATTCATGGGACACCCCTGTTCTGAAAATTAACTAGTTCAATTTTCTGCAAAGAATAATCAACAAGTACAGGGGTGTCCGGAGACTTTTGATCATTATTTGCATAAAATGTGATTGATTATAAATTGAATAAAAATTGAATTAAGTAGAGAAACATTTAGTCTTTAGTTTCTAGCATTACACTTTGCTTAATAGGCATCAGTACAACATTTTTTAACATTTTAGAGATGCACTACGATTTCCACTCCAACTTGCTCTCATATGCTCGCATTATTAAAAGAAAATGTATTAGTTTCTAGAAGAAACAAATCAGTTCTAGTTACTTTGTGAGATAAATCAAATTTTCGTGTTGAAGAAAAAATTTACAAATTGATCTATATCTTGCACCTGGTGGATTGGATTTAATTGAATTTTTAAACGCTTTAAAATAAGTTTCTGAATACGAAGGCTACTTTTCATCAGTGCCTTGTATTTACAGTCATAAAAACAAGTTTCAGGAAATCTATGATGGGTAAACGAAGACATAAAATTTCTCCTTGAATTTGCAATGTAAATAAATTAAATCTAATTTTCAATTAAATCTTAATTACTTACTTTCAAAATATAGGCATATAATGCAGATTGGAGTAAAAATTAATTGGTATATAGTTACTTAACCTGTTTAACGTTGTCTTTTTGTTTTTCTTTCTAGACACATGAAAAGCCCCAAGTGACCTAGAAGCCTGAATATTTTCACACTTATAGAATTTACTACGTTTCAGAAGCCAACATAGGTTAATTTTCGATTTACCCCCCTGGGGCGGCGAAACAAATGAATTCGAAATGGCTCGAAAAGCCTTTCTAAGCCGTCCAGAAGCGCCCCAGGTTACCTTAAAAAGTCTTTTCAGAGCTTCCCAAAGCCCTTCCACGTGACCTAAAATGCTGAATTTTTGCATATTTACAGTATTCACCATCGTACATAACCTAACGTAGTCAAAATTTCGCCCTTCTCCCCTGGGGCTGAGATTATGGTGTTTATATTACTGCTTTCCCAGACTCTCCAATGGCTTAAAAGGCTGAACGTTTGTACACTTTTAATATCAGCCAGTGGATAGAATCTAACAAAGCCGGATATTCGATATTTCTCCTGGAGTGAACTAAATAAGGGGGGGGGAGAGTCCCCACTGAGACATTAAACCCTGAAACTCGACTACCAAGCAGAATTTAACTGTGACAATTTTCAATTGAGACAACTATTTTCGACGTACCATACATTATTAAGCAAAAAGAAACTTATTAAAGAAAAAGTTGCAGAATAATTTTTCGTTTTACTGTTTTTGATAGGCTTAAATACTAGTAAAATGTATAAAGAAATATGAAATCTTTTTGCAATAAATTTTGTTTGGTAGAATTTTCTGAAAAGATGATTTTGACAAAAAAGAATTTTGCACATATGTTGCAAAAAAATTACTAACCAGTATTTTTACAAAGTGTTTAAAACTTCAAAAGAGGGTTATATTGAGCTTTGATTTATAAATGTATGTTTAAGTTGAATATTTTTCTTGTACGGTAAAATAGAAATGTATCTGCAAAATATTTTTTCTACAGATACTGGTGATACAGCAAGTTCAATCCTTAAAGATTTTAATTTAAATATCAGTATTATTTGAAAGTGTGTTTTGTTTTATTAAAAATCGATTATATCAGGTTCTCAGTTGTATATTTATCCTAACTGCACTTAGCACTCATGTATTGGTCGCAAGAAAAGTGCATTTTCTAATAGAAAAAACATTATCAAAATGCAAAATTCTGTAACTAGGAATGTTTAAATTAAGGGGATATGAGACTTTTCATTCAAGACATTTTTATGTTAAGTATTATGGTGAAAGTTGTGATTGTATTATATTTTAACATTGGTTTTGTTTCACGTTTTAATTTTTCACAAACTTTAGGGTTACTTTTGTTCTGGAGCATCAATTAAAATTGTAAGAGTATGAGCACGTATGTATATTCAGGCTTCACAATAGTTTTCAAGATTCCAGTCCAAGGCCTATGGATATAAGAAGCAGAGCAAATTCCCTTCGTCAACATGTGGACTTTTGCAGCCTACGACGTGTTCAGTGTCTTTGTTTGCAACTCTGTTTCGAAATTTACTAGAGTCGCAAATACAAAGAAATTTTTGAGATATTTTTTGGTTCAGAAAACATTGCGCATAATCTAAAAATATGTATAACTAACTTTTCCTTTATAATCAAGAAATTAACTTATTGGAAACAATAATTTTAATTTAATACCGTAAAAGATAGAAATGAAATGGCATTGTTTTTGGTTATTTAATGAAATGAATTGTATTGCCTTTTTTTAATCGTATAAATTTTCCTGTCAGCAAACAGCGTTTGAGAATACCTATACTATATAACATTCCTAAAAAGTCCGACGTGAATGATGAATATATTAAAACGTTTCTGTTTTTTAATTTTATAATTTGTACAATACATTTTAACTGATTTTATCTGTTGTTTAAGAGTAGGATTTTAAAAGTGTATGTGTAATATTTTGATTGTGAATTGCTTTTATTGATTTCTATTTGTGTGTTCCCTGTTGTCTTGCATTGTGATGATGCTGTATATTGTAATTGGATTTCATCAGTTGTGTATTATACATATAAACAAGAAAATTTATGACGGATCGTTTTATGGTGGCACATGATGTACACACTTCCTTTTTAACTATTAAGTATTTTTACACGTTTTTGCATTACTTATTTAGATCAGCCACGCTTTCTCTAGAATTCGATACGGAATCTATATCGGTCATAATCTGAGATCTATCTATAGCCAATTCTGAGAAATAGATGTTTTAAGAAAAGGTTTTGAACCGGTATTGAATAAAAGCAAAAGTTTGAAATTCATTGGAACCCTTTACTTCCTCCGAAATGTAATGCTAAATTGATATCAGTCATCATCTCAGATGTCATGTTTATAACCATCTTGATAAATATAGATGTTTCCAGAAAATTTTTTGAACCTAAAGTGAAAACACTTAGTAAATCACTATACCTTCTTCAAAATGTGGTATTAAAATCATATCAGTTATCAGAGAGCTATATATATATATAATCTCGAGATATAGATGATTAAAGTAAAATGATAATTTTTGAACTAAAAATAGATATGGAAATAGAAGGCAAATCTTCACTGAACACTCCCCGCCCCCACCACACACAAACACACTCAACCAATATCTTCTCCAAACTATCATGCTGAACCAAATTCAATCACAGTATAATCTCTATTTACATCAGAGAAATAGACATTTTAATGAAAACTTTTCAGTTAATACAGAAAAAAAATCACCAATAAATAAGAATAAAAGTTCAAGTAATTTTGCGCATTGGAATTTTTTTTTCAAGTACTACACTCTAAACATATTTTCACTTTATAATAGTTTGCACAGGAAATTTAGAAATCAAATGTTTTAAAAGTATCCTCTACGCTTTTCTGCAACAAAATTATATTCAGATTCCAAAGAGAAATTTCATGACAAAAACCTTTTCCATAAAATTATGAAAATATCATCTGTAGCTAAACATAAGCCCTTGCCCGAAATAATCTTGAAACATGCAAGTCTAAAACTTTGATCACCCATCCAGCGTCGAATCATTAAGTTTCTTGGTAAACAAGATTAAGTCAAGTAAACTAAGCGTGTTTACAGCATATTTTTCTGTTTTATTTCTTCGCGATAACTAATAACATTGTTTCGTAAAGTTAGATTGCTTCCAACGCTTTGCAAAAAATTAAAAAATTTCAATCGAGAAACTTATTTATATATATCATTTTTTTTACTCTACAAGTACTTTAAAGAAATAACTTAAAGTATGTAGCGACTATGCTTTATATAATATTATTAAAAATTCACATCACTTTGAGAACTATAATGTAATTGCATTTTATGCTATTTTTTTATTAAAATGCTTTGCAGATCTTAAAAGAAAATCATGTTTAACATCAGTCTTATTCTATTTTTTTCAGCTTATTTAAGTTCCCTAACTAAATTTTGACTTTGAGAAGTGTTAAAATTTAAATCTAATTTTATAAAGTCGGATAGATAATGGTGTGATGATTAAAATATGTCCTTTAGAGTTTGAGAAATTTAGTAGATAATACATTTTCTTCATTTTGAACATTTCTTATTCATGTATGAGTAAAATATATCTGAGTTTTTTAAACCCCATAACACTCCATTATAAAAGAATTTCTGCTTTCGTTTGTATAATTCTGTATGCTAAATATTTTATCTCCAGTTACAAAATAGTATGAAACTTGGATGGTACTGCTACTGCCGTTTGCTGCAAGCATGTATCTGTTTCATGCTATCTATAAAGCATGGAAAAATTAGTACCTGCATCGTCAGCTAGAAAACTATGCCCCAGTTATGCAAAATTCTATGAAGACTAACAAATACAGTCATGAATCCGGCATCAAATTCATAAAAACTGAGATTTAAGCTACATTAAGCTGCGATGACGTAATTCAATTCATGATGCATGCTATTATCTATAACAATAAGAGAATATGTCTGTGTGTTTATTTGTTTGTTTGTGTCTCTTGTAGTAGAAAATCTAAGCATTGTACTGTCATGAAATTTGGTACGCAAGTACTTCAGAACCCAAGAAGATGATTTTTGACTCTATTTGCTTAAATTCAAATTAGTTAGATATTTTATGTTCCAGCATGATTTTCAGCGATTTTCACAGAAATCGGCGCCTGAACGACCGAAAATATTATCGCAAAGTTTCCGTCTTAACACTATTAGAAAGATGGAGAAATTTTCTTTCAAACAAATTTTGAATGTGATTCCTACAATTAACAGACGAATTTTCGTGAATTATTAAAACTGTTACGTTTCGCGTGTTTAGAACATCTCCGATTTTTAGATTAGTATAAAGATTAACTCACAATTATTCCATCTTTATAATTTACCAGACGTTTCTTTAAATATCACACACTACTTCAATAAAAAATTATGTTTCTGCTATATTCTTTTCATCAATTACCAATTGTTATGTAAGACCTCATAAATTTTCAACATAATTCTAACAACACGCGATTTTACAGCGCTTGACAAAAAATGTTTCGATCATTTATGACGCCGATATGATATAAGATCGATACTGTGATGCAGAGGTTTTTATGAGGTGATAAATTTTGTAAATAAATTCCAAGGCGAGAAGAAGACGACTAAAAGGCTCTAAATTCGATATTATGGGCGGACAACGATTCATGGTGCGGGCAACGATTTGTTGAATTGCGTCACGTGTTGTTTGTGGACTCGAGGCGACGAAGGTGGCAACGGATGATGAGACAACTTCACTGGCAATAAAATATTGTAGAATAGAAGCCTAGACCAGACTTATCACAGAGGCCCGCTATTCAATGGGCGGACAGAGAAGTGTTGACAGAAAACCATGTACAAGAGATGGAATGATGAGATGAAGAGTTGTTATAGACATATTGCGTACACATCTGAAAAGTTGGTGAGTTAACATGGAGAAAAATAAAATATGGAGTTTGTAGGAACTGATACGTTTACAGGTCGTTTAATGCAGACGTTGAAAATGTGCAAGCGCAGAAAATGTTAAAAGTAAGTCCCAAACAGGACGTAGATCCCTATGAATCAGCATCATGAGCATGGCAAGAGCAAAGGTAAACCTGTATATTAGAAGTTCTATGGACAAGTAGTTAAAATTTGATTCAAGTCACTTGAAAATAACCTTGCATCACACTTATTAACTGCCAGGAGAATACGTTGTTAATTAATATAATAATCAATAAGTACAATGTTAAGTTTTAATGTAAAATTTAATAATAAGAATAGCTACAGTACAACTAGAAATTATAATAAAAATAATTAGAGCAAAAATGTCTATTCATTCTTCAAAGTTAAATATTTTAATATATGTATATTAATTTGTGTATATTAATTATGTATAATTTGTGTGTTTTAATTTGTGTATTTAATATATGTATATTAATTATTGTTATTTTAATATATGTATATTAATCAATTTACTTGCATTTTAGTAACTGACGAGACACACTGATGGGTTATCACAGCAGCAAATAAAATGCGACAGATACAATGCGAAAGAAAATAATTTTAAAAACTTTCAACATTGTAGCTACATTTTTAAAACTTGAAGAAAATCTCTGTCACAACGAAACTTTTGTTTGTACAGAGACTTCATAAAAGGACGTATCATTTTTTTTTACTTGGAACGCAAAACACCTAAATAGTTCCGTGTAAGTTTGAATAGTTTCCTAACAAGCTGCTTTTATCACAATAGTTCACTTCAACAAACTTTTGTATCCCCAACTATTATCAAACTTTCTTGTAAGAAAAGATAGTTCCCTAATTATGAAAAAGTATCTTTTTATTTTATTTTAAAAGTTTGAAATCCAGAGCTTATAATAAACATTATATACTGCGTTCTACAAATATTTTAAATATTTTTATAGGAGTATATACTAAATCTTCAAAATATTATAAGTCACTATTATTTATACTTTGCACAAGTCACAAAATAAGTACAAATTAAAACAATTAATATATGGAGGCAAATGATGCGTATTATTCAATATTAAGTATTAAACCATTTTTAATCACTGTTACATATTTATTTTGTACAAGTCTACACATTTTCGAAAAAACCGGAAGTGATAACTTCCAAATCGGAAATAAAAATTCTTACTGAACCCATTATTGCCTTTGGAATTCGATGCTAAGTTCATATCAGTCATCATCTAAGGTCTGTCTTTAGCCTATCTTAAGAATAGATGTTTCAAGACGTAAATTTAATCCGGAAGTGGGCGAAAAACCGGAAGGGGGAAATCTTTACTGAACCCCCGTTATCCTTCATAATTTGATGCTTAATCCATATCCGTCATCCTCTACACTATATTCATAGGAAATACTAAAATCCAAGAAATATATGTTTAAACGTAAATGTAAATATTTTTATCCAAAATTACATTTTCAAAAATGGAAGTAAAAAATTGGAGTGAATCTCTTACCCCCTCCCCCACAGAAATGTGATACTAATTCCATGTCAGTTCATTTTAATCTCTATTTATAGCCAATCTTAAGAAATAGATGTGTGGTGAAAAGAAATTATGATTGTATAGTAATCATTGTCGTTGTGGAGAGGTATCAATATAAAATGTTTGCTAAGAGATTTCTTCTGACAAATAACCTGCCTTTCTACAGTCTGGCTTCACCTAGAAAAAGCTAAATGTCCGAAAAGGAAAACACTAAAGATACTGGATACAAAAAGGGTGACACAATGGAATCTTTACTTATTACTTTCCTTATATACATAGTATAATGTATAAGGAAAGCATTGTGACAGGGTCGAAAATTCGAATTCAAGATTACGACGGGATAGCACTTTCAAACATCCCTGAACACGAATCAGACATTTTGAGGTGATGGCTGTATATGTGTGTATGTGTGTATGTCAGTGAGTCTGTGGGGATGATATCTCACGAATGAATCAAGCAATTCGAACAAAATTTTGTACAAAAATCACAATCAGTGAATACTGGAAACCTATTGTTTTTATACGCAATCGAATGTTAAAAACCTGCCTAAATTTTGAAATAAAATTTTAAAAAATCATCAAGAAATTAAAACATTCAATAAAATTACGTAAATAAACATTTCTTATTTAATTTTTCATTAGAAAATGATTGACATAAACTTTAGAACGTCAATATAAACCGTTCTCGAGATATATCACATTTTTCAAATAAATTTATCAAAAAATCACATAACATTGAAAAAAAATATTAACTATTGGGAAATATCTTCACTTTTCATATGTAATATTATGCGATACATTTATTATCATCATTCTCGTCGATCTAGTCCGTTCCATTCACGAGAGAAGAAACTTTGGGTAATAATTTTGCATTTGGACGTCATTAGTCGTTTATTTGCTATAAGAATAACTTGTTTCTCTGACCATAATGATTGACGAAATTTTAGTGATGAATTTGGCGGAATATCGTCAACTTAGCGAGTTTTTGAAATGTCAACAAATGGGTAAAAATGTCGCCAAATTGATAAAGATGTCGCCAAATTGATAAGAATGACGCTAAGTTATTGAAAATTACAACTAATTGATCAAAATTCAATATTTTGGAAAGAAAATAACACTCTACCATAAGACTCCGTCTGTAACACTTGGCAAAATTCTGACAACGAATTTTGGCGGCAAATCGCCAACTTGGGGACTTTTTCATATGTTGTCAAATTGATGTTATAAAATTGATAAAAATATCGCCAGATTGATAAAAATGATGCCAAATAGAATGCAATATTTTGGAAATTTTTAATTCCATCATATGGTCGGCATACCTTTTATTATATAAGAAATACTCTTCTAAATATCCCCAACTTGGCGATATTTGATACCACAGTGACGAAAAATTGTCGAAATCGCAAAAATGACTCCAAGTTACTGAAAATGATGCCTAATTTATGAATTTATTATTAAAATATTTACATATATGGACTATATTGCTTATGGATTATGCTATCAATATTGATAATTGTTAATTTAGAGTTGCGTAAAATATATGTTAATTGGGAACGAAATAGTTTTAGATGTTGACATCCAAATGTAGAATTTACCGCGCCAAATATGCAATTTAACGTTACAAAAAATTTGCCGTCGATATTTTTATCACTTTTCACAGTTAAAGAAGTAAATTCATTACATTATATATGGAAAGTCATGTGCTGCCCACATCAGATTTTTTTATTTATTTACACTCTTATCTTTCATTTTAAACTTATATTTCTTAATTACAAAATCTATTCTAGATTATTTAATATAGTTACTATTACAAAAATAGTTTTCATATGTCATATTTGATAACATATCGGTTGCACATCATCCGTTCCAAATATAAGTGGTGAAGTGTGCATAGGATATTCTTCAGAATACATTAATATACTATCAATAATTCCCCACAGTTTGCAATTAAAGGTGATAAGCTTTATAATGGAAGCTATATATTATTCAATTATATATGAATAATATTTAAACGTGTTAAGGACAGAGAAACTAGCATTCGCAATTATTAACTTTTTACTTTCCCTGTATATAGTATAATGTATGGGGAAAGTATTGCGACGGAGTCGAAAATTTGAATTCGAGTTTTAGGCAGAAGAGTTCGTTTTAAGCACCTCTGTACTCGAATTGATCGTTTCTGAGGTGATGTGTGTGTGTGTGTGTGCGCGCGCGCGTGAGTGTATGTATGTGGGTGTGTCTGTGTGTAGAGACAATAACCTACGAACGAATGAAGCGTTTCGAATGAAATTTAGTGCAAAATTTACTATCAGTGAATACAGGAATTTTATTAATTTTAGATACAATCAAATGTTCGGAAGAACTCCGGATTATCGAATGAAAATTTGAAAAAATTATCAAAAACTCTGAGTTTTCAATAATGTTGCGTAAATAGCAATATCTTAAGTAGTCTTTCATTTGAAAACGATTGACATAAAGGTTAGAACGCTAGTTCGAAGCGTTCTCGAGATATTACAATATATACACAAAAATGTATCAAAAAATCACGTAAAATTAAAAAAAGAATATATTAACTATTGTGAAATATGTTCATTTGTCATGTGTAATACTATGCGATAAATGTATTAGCATTACTTTCGTGAATCTAGTATGTTTCATTCACAACAGTAGATACTTTGTGCGATAGTTTTATATTTTTCAGAGGGTATGTGATGCATAAAATGAAGTTGATAAATAGTTTTGTAAAACGATACTATATACAAGTATTTAAGTGAGGGAGCTTCTGGAGAGCTTTCAGTGCCTTTTATAAAAATATATTTTATTCGTACCCCCACCCCCATAGGAGGGAAAAGAAAATTTGGCGCTGTGAGATTCTGCAGTATCATTAGCAGAAAAATGTATAGAGGGTAAAAAAATATTTTATTTCCCATTTCCCCAAATGTCTCTTCTCCGAAAGTCTACGGGTTTCAAAGAGTTTCTGGGTGTGAGATTGGTTTCGACCCCCTTGGTGACACCGCCGAATGCCTATAACATGATCGATACTATAAAATTGCAAATAGCTAGTATTGGAAAAGTCAAAATCACTTTAGACAGTTATTATATGAATGCAAGACATATTTTTAAAATAAAGAAATATCAATTTGTTTCAGAGCTGTAGATCAAAACTTAAATGTCCGTGAATATCTTATTGGATATTATGGGAAAACTCTTACAGATTTCAGAACACTATTTTCTGTAGTATGTTATGCATTAATGGCAGATCGAAAGATTGTGAAGTGCAAGCCTAAAAGGATATCTTTATAACTGTATGAGACATCTAGTATTATGCTGAGAGTTTAAAAATTCGACACTATGCATGGAACGCGATATCTGCTGATCATGAAATTTGGCATGCTTATTTAAATGGAAATATCAAAAAGTGTATTGATTTTCAGCTGAATAAAGTATAAGAAAACTGTACATTGTGTAATTTTTTTCCACAATATTAACATTTATTTATCTGTAACGAAAGGAATGTGTTGAACGCAGTAGCTTTTATCATGTATATCGATTTCTAGATATTGCTGAATAGATAGACATCGATAGCTAACGTAATATATTAGTAGAAATAAATTCAACATTTGAATTTTTAACTGTTTTTACTTTACGAATTATACTTAAATTTCGAAAATTCAATGTTTGTATTTAAATTGTTAAATTTATAAATGCGTTTGTTTATTTTGAAATATTTAAATTTTGACATGTTTTCACATTTAAATAAGTAAAATTTCAAGGCATTTTAAAAGACCTTAGTTTAGAAGTGTTTTATTTTCAATTGGATAATTGAAATATAGTTTTTATAACTGCTTTAGTTTACTTTAATGAATTTGAATGGTAAAAATGTAGACTCTTCATCTCATTTGAATAGTTAAAATGCGAAATATTCATATGTCATACTTTCGTAAATGATAATGTTATGCCTTTAACCTGTGTCATGTATCGGGATGGGATATTTCTATAATGCATAAATATGACGAAACTCTGAATTAGTAAAATATCCAGTTAGGAAGTGAGTATCTTTCAATTGTGTATTATATCTGTGTAAACAAGGCTGGTTTATCCCATAGGTAATCGATGCTGCCACTTAGAGCATTATCAAAGTAGTGGTGCAAAATGTATAGGCAGAATAAAATTATTACCTTTAAATATTTAACAAATAAATAAATAAACATATTTAAATCCACATATTTTCTAAATAATTCAAATATGGTATGCTTAAGCTAATATTACCACATATTCAATATAATCACTTGCTGAGATTTTCCACTCGTCCATTGATTTAGCTGAACGTCCTCCTTAATTTAATAAATTTTAGACATAGCTGTTTCATTCCCACTAAGGCATATCAGCCTTATTAATACTAAAATATAAACTGATCCTTTAATCGAAGACTTCATTGCGTTTATTTTAGTTAAAATAGATCTAATCATTAATAGATGTAGTCATTAAGAAATATAAAAAACATTTTAAAATTCAGCCAATGTTTTTATTAACTTAATTGGATATCCAGAGAGCGTTTAACCACTTGATTTTTCAGAGCTTATGGCCTCAAGGAACCAAACAGTAGCCAGCCCTGTATGTCACAAGTGACAAAGATTTCTATTGAAGTATTTGGTGCTCAAATTACCAGCTGTTTTTTTTTTTGTTTATAACATTTGTGTAGCTCTAAGAACATAATTCTTGCTGCCTTTATTTTTTTTTCTTCATGCATATAGCAGAAATAATTCGAGTTCTCTCAGTATATATATATATATATATATATATACTCTAAGACAAAAATATCGACACACCCCGCAAAATTATCGATAGAAATGAAACTTTACATGAAAACACTTTTCGACCGAATATGCACATGATCAAATATGTGCAGTCAATAAATGAAGAGTCGGAACTATAGCGCATTGAAATTGAGCACCAAGGTGGTGTTTATAAGGAGCGAACCTCTCTTTCAGGAACCAAACGTGCAGTGGAATTCGATTGCGTCTACGTACCTTGATTGTAACAAGGCCTTTCTGGCGAATTCGAGGCCACGACGATATGAGGGAGTTTGAAAGAGGGCGTGCGGTCGGATTACATGAGGCGAGATGGACACACCGGCGAATTTCTCGGCATTTTGGTAGGAACGATGCAACAATTGGACGATGTTGGCAGGAATGGGTACGGAATGGCACATTTCAGCAGCAAGCGGGCAGCAGACGGCTTAGAGCGACGACAGAACAGGAAGGTAGGCGATTATCAGGGTAGCTGTGGCAGCACGAGATTCGTCGTTATCAACCATCCAACGTGTGACAAACACGGAAATGACCACGCGGACTATTAATAGAAGACTACGGGAGCGTAATCTACTGGCGGTGCCCATTACTCTCCTTACCACAGACCAGTATGCACCGCCAACAGCGATGGCATTGGTGCAGGGGCCGATCAGCCTGCAATTGTTCCGATTGGGAACGAATTGTCTTCAGTGATGAGTCCCGTTTCGAACTGAGTTCCGACGACCAGCGCAGAAATGCGTGCGGTAAAGTTAACTTCAATATAGAGTGTATATAAGTATGAAAAAATATATACATCCTTTAAGATATGGAATACATTGATTAAGTGCTAACAATAGTTAAGAAGCAGCAATTTGCGGTAATAAACCATTAGCTTGAGTTCAAATAAAACCATTCTTATAATTAAAACTGGAAATTATACTCACAATCGAAAACATTGCAAGGAAAAATCATTTTACTATACAAAATATGTTACTATAGAAACAGTCTAGTCAATGTGCGTAGACTGGGTATATGAGGACAGCATTTAGTTACTAACCAGTCACTATTTCCATAGCGAATTCAAGATAGTCTTGCGCTAAATATATACTAATGATAAGAGAGCCACCGTAAGTGTGGGGCAGCCCAGTGGCTAGCGTGCGGGGATTGCATTTGGATGACTCGAATTCGATTCCCACCTCTGCCCAAACTGCCCCCGTGTTAACGCGGGGTAAAGGCATATTGAATATATGGGTTTGTAAATCCTTCCAAAAGGTTGGTGGTAGAAGAAGGAAGGTTTGGTCTCTGTAAATGCAGCTCCTACAGGGTTCCGGTCTAAATCGGGAGGCACTACCCTTGATGTCCAAACTGATACCTTATACTTTTGGATAGGTCGTACATTCGGGCTCAAAGAAGACAAATGCTCTACAAAAGCAAATTGTGTGACCTAGCTTCATCATATCATTGATTGGAAGATCCTACAATATAGCCGTGACTCCGCATTCGCTGATTCAGTATCCGCGGTTTACGGTGACTCGAATAAGAAAATTTGAAAAATTTATAAACATAAACAGTATTATAAACATAAACAGTATTATAAACATAAACAGTATAAAATTTATAAACATAAACAGTCCTGCAGTGCTGTGATGTAAAATAATGGTTTTTATTTGTCTGTCATCCCCTGAAACAGCATATGATACAATAAAAGTGCACTGTATATTTTCATTGTTTTATCATCTCTTGAGGAATAGACTATAACGACAGAATCTTGCTTCCATGAGTACGAAGTAGGAGAAAGAGGGGGAGAGAAAGCGCACTTTAAATGCACAATGTAATATACAGAATGTACACTTTATTATTAATTCGCTAGTGGGCTACAGTGAAAAGTCTCGAGAAAATTTTTATTTCACAAAACTTTATTTTTTTCAGAAATATAAAAAAAAAAATGTTTTTTTCTAAGATGTTTTTATTCATAAGATAGCATCAGCAGTTTTATTAGAGGCAAATCATAAGAAAAATGTGATCAATGGTTAAATTATTAATATTAGAAACTTGGCAGTGCTTAACTTTTCATTTTCACATGTTAAAAATGTTCGCTTATCTTATAGAAGCGAAACTGTATACAAAAATGGGATTTTGCGAGCCATTTCAGAAAAAATAACAGCATAAATATTTCATTCTCCAAATTTGAATGTGTTAAAATGTTCAACTAGATTAAGTAGTGCACCATATTTAAAGTCTCTCGGACGTAGGATAGTATGCGCCATCACAGAATTGGAAACATACAGCAAATCACACATCGGTCACGATGAGTTAAAGCTTTTAAAACACGTCTGTTCATACACGCAGCCTCTTGCTGGTGCCATTGATCTGTTTCTATTCAGATTCCTTCCAGAGAGGTCCACTCCTAGAGTGTAGTATATAGATCTTAGCTCTTAATAGCTTTGGTCCTCTTTTGCCTGGGGAGTGTTGTTGCGACCCAGACCGTCCGACCTACCAGAAAGGTGTAAGGTAACTGTTTGGACGGCCGGTGCCTAGGGAGTGTATAAATATGCTGAGTGTTCCCACGAAGCAGGTTATTTACAGGTTACGGGGAGAAACCGAATTTTATGACCATAACCCGACTGAAGTCGAGTCTCCTGGATACCACCCTCCTCCCTTATGGTGAATGGTCCCGTTGACTTTGCCCCTCCGGTCGCTGCCTTTCTTGGATATAACCGCTTTGGCTCTCTATCTCTCAGTTGGTGTAAACCATTCAAGGTTGCCCGGAGGTGCTGACTAATCTGTCTATGTTCATATGAAGAAGGCTCATTTTTTGCCTTTGAAACCAGTTAATACTTTTATTAAAATATTTGCTGTTATTAACAAAAAGTATTTCTTTTGCAGATTAATTCCGACATCAGTAGGAGCGAAATTTCATGGTTTTATTTATTAAGGAATGTGAAACCTAAATTGCTTAGTCTCTTGTGGCCCTTTTTATTCATTCGGAACTAGAGATTTAAGCTCCGTTAATCTCATAATAAATCCTCCTCTTTTACAGAGTAAATTTAATTAAATACAAAAAGAAATTCGTAGAGAGAATAATAAAATGTTCAAGAAACAATTTGCTGCAGAAGTCATACACAGACTGACAGACGGAAAAACAGACATACATGTTCTTTTGTTATGTAAAATATGCATCCATTTTTCATCAGCTGGTTCTTTCTGGAAATTTTAACCACACGCGAACCGGCGCGTATAATTTAGAATCCACTGCTGATTCACCATCATTGCTTATTTCATATTGTAAACTAGTGTTCCGGTCTTTAGAATCTGTGAACCAATTAATTCTGAACGTCACACTTAACAGATGCTAAATCACCATCCAGTTTGGGAACTTCAGGCCCCTTTGGATACATGCATAATTAATCAGGAGCTTTTGAGCGGCGAGGATTTGAATTGTTTCAAAGGATTATGGGACATAATACTCTAAGGAATATGCAATTGTAAAGGGAATTCTATGAGATCGAAGGTCTAATTTACAGTTAAGGTAAACTTAAATGTTCCGAGTATTAAAATTATGTGTTTTAAATCAATCGTTTTTAATTTACATTTAAAGTAATAGATCTGATATTCCTAACTAAAGTAGTCTGATTAATCATGTATTTGTTATTATCTAGTATCAGGATGTAGTCGATGTAGCTTTTTTCAGACACCTATGCTGATTTCTGGAAATATCTTAAATAACGAAATGGAATATTTGTGTGTGGATACATATCTCTATAATTATGTATGATGTACACAGTTAACACATGTCTTAAGAATGCCGCAGCGTAACATCCCTGCTGTGGCGTCTGAGTCCCTGCTGGCGTCCCTGCTGTGGCATCTGCACTTACTTGGGCGTCTGAGCGAAAAAGATTTCGGGGTCGACCCAAGCTTACTTGGAGGAGCCTAGTAGAGCAGGACAGAAATTTGATGTTATGGGCGAGCTGGTCAGAAGGAAGGGACACGGTACAGGTTCGACCAGGGTGACGACGCAAGCTGAAGGCCTTATGTGCCACTAGGCACGATGAGTTATAATGATGATGATGATGACACAGTTAACATGAATGGCAATCAATGTGTTGAAGACCCAGACCGTCCGACTCGTCCAGGGCAATCAATGTGTAACACAGTTAACTTGATACGAATTTCAATCAAAGTGTAACATAATTAACTTGATGGTCACTTGATGTGCAAATCCACATGCGTGAATTTACATGACACAACAAAATGCCGGCGGAAAGGAAAAAAGAAAACATCGGTGCGATAGATTGATATGTGCCATATCCTGGATGGAAAAAATCTAACCTGAAATTTGAATTGTTTATGTTCAAGAAAAGATTATTTTGAAAATATTTAGATAGATTAAAAATAAAAGTCACGCAACATTGCAACATGACTAGATACATCTACAGTATGGTATTTCTGCATAGCGATCTGCACCTCTGTTAGGCTGGAGAAACAGTCGTGACAAACTACATGAGCACATAAAATGCTGTCTCTTCCAGTCGAACTCCTCGCAGAAATGCGTCTAAAATGTCAAGCCATATCGTATTATTCCTTTCCAAAAGGTCCAAAACCCATTGGATCCTCAATAAGAGACTGTGCGCAATTGTTCGCTAAGCTAATCTAGTGGAGGGTAAGAATTCATAGAAAATTGTGCAGACTCCACAGATGAAAAGGTCTTCCAAATTCCGTTGCGTTATCGGTGGGGAAATAAACACCGGGTTTCTTGCCTCTTATGAGGAAGTCAAAGTGAGCTATGTCTCGATGCTGAACATCACCAGGGGATGCTTCTGGATAGATGTGAATTCTGTGAGTACAGTTATAATGTGACACGTGAAGTGCTCTTTATAATTAAGGATTTCAGGTGGGAATTTCTTCGCGAAAACGAAGACCCACCAAATAACAGCATTGTTTACTATTCAAAATTATCCATTCGGAACTTTACATTGTTCATCTCTACGTACTGTAGCTGAAAATACAAGTAACGTACAGCAACGATATTTGATAATGGTGATTATAAGCCTAAAACATCTCGGAGAGAAGTGGTTTGAAATTCGATTTGGTTTCTTATTTAATGAATGTTAAATTGGAATTTTGAATCTTGATCTAATTCTTACCATTGCTGTAAGGAAATTTCAAATATTTTGCAGTGCACTTTACACTCGTATTATTAAGAAATATCTAAAAATTGAAGTTAACTTTTTTAATTCGCTATGTGAACAATTAGAATGTATATGTTGCATAGTGCACAACTGCTTAGATATCAAAAACTGTAATACTCGATTTAAAATTCCAAGTAACCATTAAACATAGGTTTCTGAAATATTAGTAAAATAATTACAATAATCCATGCCGAGTGTTTCTTTTAACTGAATAACTCATGTCAAATTCCGTGAAAAATGAGTCATTTCATGCGTCAATGTCACTGATTGTCACACATGCCTGTAATGCTACACATGTTCAATGGCTTTTCACGTTTGACATTCTTTAAAACTCTTGCACAATTAATTCACACCATTCTGAAGTGAGAAAGATCGCATTATTGCAAAGTAATATTTGGAAATGGATTTATGCAGGTAATATTATAATACAGAGGAATTTCTCTAAAAATCAAGCTTAAATTGTCTGTTAAAAAATTAAAATTTGGTGGGGGGTGGATGGAATTTGACTGCAATGTCAAGCAGGAAGAGGCATCTCCGAAACCGGAAAATAATTTCTTAGTGGAAATATTAGGGAATCATTTATCATCCCCGAAATTCAAGGCTGAATCCATATCGGTTTTCATTCAAGCTTTATCTACACTCAATTCTGTAAAATAGATGTTTAAAGGAACATTTATGAAGTGGAAGTGCAAAATTAACAGTAAGTGGGAAATCCTTAAATAAGTCCCTACTGCTCCGAACTTTGATCCTAAATTCATATATTTCATCATCCTAAATTAATGTCTTTCTCCATCCTAAATTCATGTATTTCTCCATCCGAAATTTATGCATTTCTTTATTCTAATTTCATGTTTTTCTTCATCCTATATTCATGTCTGTGTTCATACCAAATTCATGTCTTTCTTCATAATAAATTCATGCATTTCTTCATCCCAAATTCATGTCATCAATCCGACCTACCCGAAAGTGTAAGGTAATTGTTTGAACGGCCGAGACAGTGCCACGCAATTTAGACGGAACAGATTAGGGACTACATCCACGTGGACCGTACTCTCCTTCCCCTACCACTAATCTCTCGAAGGGACATTCCGGCTCACAGATTTAACGTGCCTGCATTCCGGGTAAACACGGTGATAGTTTGGGCAGAGCTGGGAATCAAACTCGAATCCACCAAATGCCATAATCTCTGGGCTATCATGTGCCCTAAATCTGTGTCTGCGATTGTCTACGCTCTAGCTATTGTCAATTCTGTGATATAGATGTTTCAATGAACATTTTTTAGCATGATCATATGGTAAAACTGGCCATATCACTCGCACTCTGCACGGTTTCAATTGTTAAATGTCACAAATGTGGCATCTACTCATTTAATCAAAGTTGTTGAGCATCAGTTTTAATTGTTAGGTGCAAACTAAAATTAAATGAAGTATTTTTTATTTCTGGTGGTATTGAATTTTACTCTTAAATAAAATGAAAAGTTAAAGTATTGTGTAAAGTTAAAAGCTTTGTAGATTTTATGAAACAAGTAAAGCACGTGACTTTGCTCACACACAATAGATAAGGAACTGGATCACCTATTAAAATGAAGCGCAGATAAATTTGCATATTTATCAGCTTTGCATTTTACGTTGCGAACCAGTACATTATGTTCTGAAATATTTGGAACATGCAGATACGGTTGCAACGTATGAGCCAGAGACAATTCATTTCGACATATAGTAAAATTAAGGCTTTGACATCTTGAAAAACAAGACATTTTAGACATTAATTTTCGGATACAGAATGTTACCTTATGCAACTTTTATGCTAGTAACTATAAAGTGCACAAGGCATATTTCAAATAACTGAATAAAAAACGTCAAATAATTTAATTAGGGTATGTTAAATAATTTAATTAAAGGCATGTCAAATAAGTTAAATAAAGGCATATAAAATAATTTAATCGATTGTTTAAATCCAATAAACAATGAGGGAAGATTTAAGACAATTTATAGCATTTTTAGTTTACTTGTTTAAATTATTGAATTTAATTCGCAAAGTCACGAAATTGAATACAAAATAAGTATATCTCGACAATAACATAAATTATATACATACTAGCAGATGTGCCTATATTTGTCAGTTATTTTACATATGTGCAGGTTCTAAATGTATTTGGAATCATATTGACATTAGAAAGTAATGAAAAAAGAATTTGGAAGTAAAATAAATTTAATTCGGAACAATGAGAGAAGGCAAGTAAATTGTGATTTTTATCCATCTGTCTGTCATAAAATTTTAAAAATAAATAACACTCCCTCTGTTAACATTTTGCTGAGCAAAAAGGATCTACAAACTAACTAACTGTTAAAAAGAAATGTATTAAATAATTTTCAGAATTAATTCGAAGCTATTATTAATTAATAAATTATTTTACATTTTGTTTGGACTTAATAATTAATGAATAATTTTTTATCTGAGTTTCAACAATCTTATTAAAAAAACGGGATGTTTAAAATATTCAGATACTTAAATTATTTGATTTATTATATTTAATTGTGTCTACCGTTAGATCTCTAAAATGCATAACAAATCATTTCAAAATCCTTTTAGTTCATTATAAACTGGTAATTTATTTAATTAATTAATTGATATTTAATTAAAATACAGGAAATCGTTACAAAAAATAATCTTGCAAACATAAAATCACCGAGTAATAAATCCCCTACGCTTCAACTTAACTTTGGGATAATTTGTTAACATGAAATATTCTTCGAAATTCATTCCATTAACTTTAAAGTATTTAAATTAGATTCCTTTTAAGCTATTCTCTTTAACAAAGCACTTATTATACTTTCTATGCTAGTATAAGAAATGGCATTAAGATAATATTGCTACAAAATATAGTTACCATTAAGTATAATTGTAAATATTTTTACTCCTATGTAAAAAATAATTGATTCATCTAACACGTGAATCGTTCTACAAATTAACATATTTTTATGTTGTGGAACAAAATAATAGATATAATAATAGATATTTCTTATAACTATATCTCTGTAAACCATAGGTATTTGTTGCTACCAATTAAAATACTAACTGTTTCTGCCATACAAAATAATAAAATATTCGTATAGATATGCTTATTAAATTGTAGTATTTTCTGACATACGAATTGATAAATAACGTAAATTGATAAACACAATATCGAACCAGAGATAAATAAAATTTTGGATGAATATAATTTGGAACTAATGAATTCAAAATGAAAAACGAGCAAGTAAATTATATGATTTTTGTTTTATATATGCTTGTTACAAAATTTTAAAAATCATTTAAGCAGATCTTATGAATTGTTTTTCATTAAGTAAAATTGACCTTACTAGCTGTTAAAGGTAAATCTACCCCGTACTATTTAGAATCATTTCGAAGTTATTATTTATTAATACATTAATCTGCATTTTGTTCGAACTTTGTAATTAATAAAGAAAATTACGTTTTTTAAATCTAAATTTCAACAATCCTATTAACGAGATGTTTAAAATTTTCAGATCCTTAAATTGTTTTATGTATTATATTTAATTGTGTATTCATCCGATCGAAGTACTCATCCGAATGTGTACTCATCCCATTGTGTACTCATCCGAATAAGTCGTTTTAGCTCATTTAAATCTGGAAACTTATTTAGTTATTTTATTTATATCTAGCAAATATAAAATTGCACAGGCAGAGTTTCTTTTTGATGAATCTCTAATGCTTCTGCTTTACTTGGGGATAATTTGTCAACATGAAATATTCCTCGGAGTTTATTCCATTAACTTCAAGTATTAAGTGTATTTAAATTAGATTCATTTTAAGCTCTTCCCTTTAGAAAGGTACTTATAAATAAGTAAAAAAAGGGCTTTAAGATAATGCTGTTGTAAAAGGTCGTGGGAATTGAGCATACTTGTATTTTTATTTAAAAATTAATTAATTGGTCTGTAGCTCAACTTGATTTTCCCATACCAAAATTCATTTTTTTAAATCTTACAAGAAAATTTTGAAAAACCTGTATTGTAGATCCAAATGATTACAACTACGCCGTGTTACCATTCACTTTGAAAAGCTTGATAAAATCTTTCGTTTTATACCATACTTGACAAAGTACCCCCCGGTGGGTTGTAATTTGCCCCACAAGGGCGGCCAATGACGTCACGAACAAATAATTTTGTATCGAAGCTACTTTTCACAACAATGATTGAAACTATTAATTCTCGTGATTATTGAACCATGAATAAACCCTTTCATCCATGATTATGTCATCCATGATATTGTCCTACGCTGCCATGTTAAATAAATATAAAATTTTGAATAAAATTCAAAGTTTTCGCTCGAAGTTAAAAAAATTCTATCTAAATCTAGATTTTTTTTTTGTAACAAAGCCGGATAAAGTTTCGTGAAAATCCATTACTATTTGTGGCTGCTATTGTCTACCCATAAATCGACCGCAGCTATCAGACAGACAGACAGACAGACATATGGACATCATTCCTAAAATTATCAAAACGGCTTCAGAAGGTCTTAAAACATATATTGGCATCAAAATCAGAAAATCGAAAATTTTTTGGGAAACCATGCATTCTCAATATTACGTATGAGAAAGTGAAAATACAATGCACCCAACAAGTAAATTGTTTGTTCCACAAATTAACAAATTCAAATGTTACGGGGAAAATAATAGATATTTCGTACTAGATCTCTATAAAATAGGCCTTTGCTGCTGCCATACTAAATGGCATGTAGTTCGCTTGATTACTTCACGAAATATCGCAATCTTTGTGAATTATAAAATTTCTAATATCTCGCTCATATCTGCTAAATAATACCTTAAAAAAACTCAGTTTTTTTATAATGACAACATATACATTTTTAAAAATTTCTCCATTTTAGATAATAAAAGCGCAAATAATCCTTCTGTAAGTTGAGGCATTCTCTTTTAAATAAAACATCATAACATACATTACACATATACATATATATATACACACATATATCCACATATATATATACACACATATATACATATATATATATATATATATATATATATATATATATACACACACACATACATACACATACATACAAACACATACACACACACATACATACACATACATATATATACATATATATACACGCATGTCCAAAAGTTAAGAGTAGTTGCTGTTTATGTGAAAATTTCAGAAAATCTACATCGGAATGGAAATGAAATGCGGTATGCGGATGTAATAGGTTTATAGAAGAAGAAAGCAATGCAAAATAAGCATATTAACAACTTTAATTTTCCAAAGGAAAGGGTTGAAAGAAAAATGGGTCGTTATACGAGTGTCAAGTCAACCTCTGTTGAACAGAATGATTAAATCAATGTCATGCTGCATTTTAATAAGGTGTGTGGGAACCTCGCGTAGCTACACAACGATATTCCATACTTTCGATGAGGGTTTGGATGAGTTGTGTGCTCAAAGACTTCGAAGCCACACGGAGAGCAGTTTTCAATTCTGGAACGGAGCTTGGTGAGCACGGTCTGGGGTCTTCAGACCTCTGACATCTTTTCACTCACCTACAGTGTTGAATTGTTCGGCGCCATTGTAAAGATCATTGCTGCCCCAACCGTTAATCGAACTCTGGACCTCCGAACTGGTCAGCCGACGCTCTACCTTTGAGCTACTGGGACGAAATTGCAAGCTCTTATCGAAGTAGACTCTGCAAACTTTGTAACTGTGATGAATAAAGCAAACTTGATCAAACTTTATTATGAAAAAAGTACCTTAAGAAATTATTTAGTGTTGTTGAACTTATACAATGGTCAACTAATATTCACTAAGTTTCGTTTAGAATTTTATTTCAATGTACAGTTGAGTGCAGTCTGCGACACATTGTATTACAACAAGCATCAACGAGAGGAAAATATATCTAGGAGGGGCATGAGGGCTCTACGCCACATAAGCGTAATCAGGGCGAGCCATAACCCACCCAATGAGAGAGGGGGAATTAAAATATATCTCCATAGAATATACCTTGAGAAAAAAACATGCATTGTAAACCCCCTATTTGATCATACACCGCACTCTTTTAGAGGTATATGTTACGGTTACGATTCAGTTGCAGATTAAGTTCAGTATATACCAAAATTACATATGTAGATCTATATTTTGGTGAGACTAACAAAACTGCAAATTCTAAGTAACCCACATCGTGCCTCTTATATTCTGTGAATGCTTTTTTAATCCATTGTAACATACAAAAGGGAAAATTTGAAAATTTATTTTTAAGCATTTCTATCTCCTGAACTACTCTTTTCAAAAAATAAGACTGTGATTGAAGGGAATACTTTGATATAAGTTTTACCACCAAACAATTACCTGATGAATAAAAGAAGTTGAAGCAAGTATCTGCTGAAAAGAAGTTGAAGGACCAGTTTCTGCCTGTTATGACACATTATAATTTGAAATTGGTTCAACAAATTTACAAACTTTTGTTACTGTCTTTTCCTTTCCCTACAGTACAGGATAATGTGTAGGGAAAGTATTGGAATCGTAACGACAGTCGCAGCTAGAATTTTCGACATATCTTCCGTGTGTGTGCATGCGTGTGTGTGCGTGTATGTGTGTAAGACTGTGTAGTGTATATATCCACTCTAACTGAAAAACCAATTGAACAAATTTCATAAAAATTAGTACGTAAGTTACTTGTGGGTGACCCTGGCTCTGATTAGATTTTGGTATGATTCGAGAAAAAAGAACCCGCCATTTTTTGCGAAATGACTAGAAAAATTGCATGTATCTATTCTAGCTAAAACACTAATTTACCAAATTTCAGTTTGATTGACAGTCACTTGCAGGTTATCCCGGTGCTGATTAGATTTTGCTACTCTTCGGGAAAACATAACTTGCTATTTTTGTAAAATGACCCTCAAAAGTTATTACTATCTAAAATAAAAGACTGCGTATGCTTAAATGTATCCAATAACTGCTTATTCTGTGCGTAGCATTTGACAATAAAAATAATAAGACCAACCCAATGACTCTAGTAGTAGCCGTTCTCGAGATACTTTAGTTCTTTGCATGTTTGCATGTCGCTTTTGAATATATGTGCAGTTACCAAGTACAAAGAAAATTGAATTAAAAGTGCAAATTCAGCGTAATTCCAAATATGTATGCATGGTATTTTTTCTGTTTATTTTTGTGTATAAAGAAACTCAATTTAGTGAATGATTAAAGAAATAAAAATAAAACAAAATAAAGTCTGCAGGGAAAGTTATATGCTGCCCACATCAGATTTTTTATGTCCTATTAAGAACATGTTCATGACGAAATTGTAATGCGTTAAAAGGTTGCACACATCTTTGAATTAATTCAGATTCAATTTGTTAAATACTGATAATGCAAAAGAGGAATTAAAAATCTACTTTGTTATAGATGTCACAAAAATCTACTTTATTTATATCATGAAAGATTACAATCGAAAGCTGCTAAAAAAATACAAATGTATCTCACTGTTTTATTTATGATTAAATGAGAAAAAAAAATCTTGGGGTTTTCGTTTCTTTAGAATTTGTAATGCATTAAAAAGGCACACACATCTCCAATCTGATTCTGATTCAATTTGTTAAATACATATGACGCAAAGTAGGAATTAAAAATCTACTTTTACGAAAATCCACTTTTTTTTTTCAATTAAATACTTTACTTCTAACATATAATACCCTAACTATTAAAAATATAGTAATTTGAATATAAAACTCAAGTCGCCACAAGCGACGTGGGCTAGTGACGTCAAAAATTACATCACAAATTCACATACGGAAACAGCAGTTATACGACGTCTGTCATATAACAGGGCATTGCATATAAGCATAAAAGAAAGTGCTCAACTGATCGTGCATTACCACTGGTGGGACATGGTTTCTCCTGTCGTCTTCTAAGTGTAGACAATGAAATGAACAGCGAGCACACAGCTTCTTAAAGCAAGCATTTTATAATGTTTCTGATAGAAATATTCATAAATACCACTTCTAATCTATAAACGGTAGAGAACAAACAGCCTACCGCTAATAAAGTTTACGCAGTCTACCGCTAAAGTTTCTGTGCAGCGAATTTCGCAATATCCTAGAATGATACTGTAAAATAGGAAGGTTGAATATGTTTTAAAGATAATAAAATAATGCGCTTCATATTGACTGTATGTCTCACTGCGGAATAATATTCAGTCGCGAAGATATGCAATGATTTTACGGATAATATATACTAATGCATATCGCATTACGCATTAAGATCATGGGGAAAGGTTACTAAATGTATTTCCGTAAAACTGAATATATCAAAGAATTTGCGTGGGATTCGATTAATTTGATACATATCGCTATGCCAAAATGGTTTATATATCATAATAAATGTCTGAGGTATCTTGTCGGTGTTTCACCGATATAGAGAACATGTGTATGAATGCATTAAAATAAGATTAATGACGATAGGAATATTATTTTGCGCTCAAGTTCGTACCATAATAATCGTAATATAAAATCTGCCATTGACATGAGGTAATTGCATAAGACTCAATAACATCCCCCCTGCATTTTGCTGTTAAATATCATAATACTTTTAGTTTGTAAGTTCAGAAATGGTATCATTAACAGCCAAAATATAAATTAAAATATTTTTATGTTATGCAAATGCAAAGTATTCCATTTTAAGTAAACATATACCGCAACAAGGATTTTTCTTTTAAAGAAAAATTAGTTTCAATAACTTAATAGAAATGGATTTTTGCGAGAAGGGGAGATGTTAAAATTATTTTCAAAACTTCCAATATATCTCTGGTGACCAAGAAGACTGATTCTTTGCACACGTATAGTATTGACTGCGGGAAAGAGCCTAATGGAACCAGATTTCCGATTAAGATAATACATTGAAGTGATCGCTTTGATTCATATTTGATCATAATTATAGCATTAGTTTGATGGGGTTATGGATAATGATGTCTAAAGTTACCCTATGGAAAAAACCGAATTTGCGTGATTTTAAACATAAAATAGCTACAAAGGAGCATTTTCCTTGTTAAAATCATAAATATCTTTGGAGTACACATTACGTGATAGTTTGAGTGTACGATATTAGGAGCTACCAAAGAGCGTTTACTCCTCCAAGATCTTTACACTAGTGAGTACTTAAGGTTACTCAATCTGTTTCACAGAGATCAATTTTAATTAATCAAAATTACCAAATATTAGGAAAATCGCTTTAAAATAAAATATATTAATTGATTTAGACATTTAGATGTGCCGGTATCGAAAAATGTGGTTATAGCGAGCAAGAGTAGCAGTTTAGTAGATGTTCGAAACATAAACTGAACAAAGTAATTGCCAAATCTTTAACAAAAGTGATGCTAAATAAAAAATAAAATACATAAAAACGTAACAGAAATATAATATGTGAAATAAATAAAATAAATATAACACACATTTTTATATAATAACAATTTATTTTTTTTAGTTTTAGAATCCTTCTGTTTTGAAGATGTTACACTAAAGAAAATTGCAATATGTTTTCTTAGTAAATGCGTCTTATTTTAAAACTCAAAATTCATATTAAATTTTGATCTTAATTTGTTCCCGTGGAAAATTCATTTTAACAAAGAAGAAAATATATATGTATGGTCTTCAAATTTAATTTCGATGTGTCTTGACTGCTTAATATAACTGCACCAAAAAACCCCAATTCCATCAGTTTAATTTGTTTCAGCTGCATTTGAAATGATTTAAATTTATATCGGAATTTATTTATTATGTAGAATGTTTTTATCAGCTGTTATATTGAAATAACAAATTGATTTTGAATCATTTCTTTTTGTTGTTTATTCAACCTTTTAATAAAAATGAATATTTTCTTTTAATATTGATGTTTGCTTTAAATTTTGTCATATTAAAAAATACATATCTTTAAGAACATAGTGTTTCACTGTTAAAATTGGTAAACGTTATTCCAACACCTTGTGATATAAATTCATATATGATTTTTCTGTGCTATAATTTTACTGCTCGTTGATTGAAATTTGCTTTTAAGGGATATATTTTTAAATTGGATATGATTCTATACAGTTAAATAATTCTCCAGAGCATGCGCAATTAGAAGGATTTCCTTGAAGCGATTCTCCAATGTCCATGTGCTGTATATATATATATATTATATCACAGGCGATGTAACGTTTACAATGTTTTGTGATGTAAAAATGTTGTAATTAAACTGCAGTTTTGTACAGTGTAGATAAAATTCAGTTATTGTTTACATGTCCAAGCAACTTGCCTAATTATCCCGTTAAAAACATACATCAATTACAAGTTGAGCATTTTAAGATGCACTACCCAGCGATCCATTTTCAAAAATGATTTTAACTTGCCACAACTCTGGGAATAGGTTCGAGTAGTGGCATATGCGCCCGCTATGCCAACTACCATTCTACCCCGATACATATACACTCGCTATACAGGCAATTGTGAATAAATGTAATTTTACATTAAATCACGAACAATCATATACTGCAAAATTTACTAACGATTAACATCAAGGTAAAGTCATCCCGGTATAACTAAACTTTATGAATCTCTTAACTTGCAGTATCTTTGATATAACTATAACTCTTTTAAGAGTAGTAATTGCTGCAGAGTATTGTTGATTCAATTGCTACATTGGTGCTGTACCAGACGAAAATTTATGGAATACGAACGATAATTCAAAAATTGGAAAAGTGTATATCTCAGGCTATTTGGCCGTTGCACTTCAGTGAATGAAAGTCTGGTGAGAGCCCAGTGCTATCTATTGCGTACCAGGGTTCAGTGATGGCACGAAAAGAACCAAACACGTCTTTATAAAATAAATGTTCAAATGTATTTTCGGAAAGGCTCTTAGTTGATTAGAAGCGATAAGGCTCGGTTGAATAATGTAGTGATTGAATTGTGAGCAATTCAATACTAATGAGTACGCTTATATAATACGGTTCAATAAATAAATGTGGACAAAAAAGTGATTTATCTCTGGAGTTTTAGCAGTGCGAATTAATCGAATCGGGTAAAATAAATGTGATATAAGAAGTGGTAAAGCAACACAGGTTACAGCAAATGGTAAAATACCAAGAATTATGATCCAGCGCGAATAATTTTCTAAGTAAGTTTTCATTTAACGAGAGTACATAATTCGAAAAATCTTTTAATTCAAAATATATTTTGGAGATAACAACTTGAATTTTTCAACCAATCTTTATGGTCATAAAATAGGCTACCTAGAATTTTCAAAAAATAAATTGAAAATTCACAAAATTAGACACGCAAAGAATTCTTCCCCACTTCCATTTCTTTTAAAAATACACTTGCCTCTTAGAACACACGGAAAGGTAAAATAGCCGATTAAATGTATTATTTTGACTGGTTAGTTCAAGGCAGGGGGAGTTCCATGTGTCCGGCAACCAATCAAAAACTTGTCAGTCTGACTCCCACAGGAGTATGATTTTCTTATTCGTGACACCACGGACCAAGAGAGTTGTTGCCAAAGCACAGCAAGTTTTCCCGATATTACAATTAAAAATTGCTTTCTAATTTTGAAGTGGCAATATCCAGCCGTAAACAACTTGCGAAGATATTCTCCTACGTTCTGTGCACACCTACCTCAGTAACGTCAAATGATATTTAGTGACTTCGGTGGAATAGAATTAGAGTCATAGTTAACATATTCGATCTCTTCAGGGAGCTCGAAAACGAAATGTGAGAAAACCCCCGCGTATCCCTCCGAAATGCAGTTGAGGAGCTGAAATGGTCCGGGAGGCGTGTCGCCTCGGGCGTGACGGTCAGTCGTGGTCAACCAGGAAGGGGGTGTCAAGGCTTCTGACTCCGTATGGTGCTGCTATCTCGTGTTGAGAGGTGAGATCGTTAGAGAGGAAGGTTGCGTGTTTCAAACGTCCAGTCATCATTGTGGTGGAAAAGAGTCGCCGGGCCCCGAACCAGGGACACTTTGCTTACAAGACCGACAATATAATCACTGAGCTAAAGCTAGGTTCTCGTCCGTTCTTATAATTCGGGTACAGGTTCCAAGCATCTTTGATCAGATGTCTTTGCTGTCGAACTGCGATGCGCGTTGTTTTCCTAAATAAAAGGCCTTCAGCAATATCCTTAACTTTGAGTCTTCTGGCTCTAAGTTAATGAGCTAGAACTCGTTCTGTTAAACATCATAAGCTTTCTCAACTGGGGGTTTAACTAATGTCTCGAATACATTTCAGCATCCGAGTTGACGTAATCACCGAAAAAAATTCAGTCATATCAACAGGAATTCTAGCTAATATAAACTGTGATTCTACTTGTGCAAACCCTAACGCCAGATCATATTCCCAAAATTTAGCTGCCTTAAAAGCTACCCTTCACAGATTTGGCTGTTCTGGGAATGTTTCAGACTGAACTTGACCCCTTTTCTCAGTTAAGTTAGTCATCATGTGCCAAGCCCTATAGTATAGTAAATGATATTGCTAATTAAAATATTCTATTAAAATATTTAATTTAATGCTCCTAAAAATATGTTTAAGAATATATGTTCTTGGTATGTGAAATTATCTTCACAGGCAGATCTGGAGAATAAAACATCCTGCTACTGTTTGTAAACAAATTTACAACGAATATGAAATTGAACCAATGAACCAATATGCAAAATATAAGCACTAAATTTATATGGGACCCATACGACTTATATTTGAGAACATTAGAAGATATGATATACCCTTGTATTAGAAGATTACACGTACTACAACATATGAGTTTCTAAAATATTTGCTAAATTAAAACAGATGACGTAATAAATTGAAAATATTTATATTCTCGTAATCTTTAACTAAAAGGCTGTAATTGCTTCCAATATATGCTAATATATGTCAAAACATATGCCAATATACCTGTACTACTTATATTCTCTCTTTTTGTGAATGGCCTCAGACAGGGAGGTGCACTGGCTTGCCTTCTCTTTAATCTTGCCCTTCAAAGGATTGTAAGAGATTCTAACATTAACACTAGAGGTACAATTTTTAATAAATCTGTGCAGATCTTTGCATTTGCTGATGACATTGTTATTGTCGTATGAACCACGGAAGCACTTAGACAAGCCTTCCTTTTTTTGGAAGCTGAGGCAAGAAAGATGCGTTTTGCCATTAATCAGAATAAAACTAAATATGTGCCATGCACCAATTTTAATAATCTTTATCTTGAGATAGGAGAGTACAGGTTTGAAACTGTTAACAGTTTCAAATATTTAGGCTCTGAAATGAACACATTAAATAATATAACTCCAGAGGTCCGTAACAGAGTTATTACTGCTAATAGATGTTTTTGTACTACAAAAATATTTGAAATCTAATTTTATCAGCAGAAAAACCAAAATGCTCATTTATAAAATTTGATTAGACCCGTTCTCACTTACGCTGCTGAGACATGGGCAATGACAGAGAAGGACAAAGAAACTCTTGCTATATTTGAAAGAAAAATCTTGAGAATCATATTTGGAGGAATAAAGTGTGATAATTATTGGAGAAGAAGGACCAACTTGGAGATTTCAAATTATTTGGGGAGCCAGATATTATTAAATTTATAGCAATACAGAGAATTAAATGGCAGGACACTTAATGAGATTGGATGACAGTCGAGCCACAAAAAATATCTTCTTGGCTAAACCAATTGGTACCCGAAAAAGAGGGAAATCAAATCTTAGGTGGTGTAACTGCCTGGAAAAAGACCTGAAAATTATTAAGGTGATTAATTGGAAAACATTGGTCAAGAACAGGACGGCATGGAATAGGATTCTAAGGAAAGCCAGGGCCCACCCGGGGCTGTCGCGCCAGTGAAGAAGACTTATATTCTCTTAGATTAGAAGATACACCAGTGCAGTTGTAGAATATTACCGTATTACCTACAATATATGAGTTTCAACAATTAAATAAAACAATGACGTAATAAATTGAAAAAAACCATAATCCCTGAAATTATCAATAATAATTAATGTTTAAACCTCAATTCATATAATCCAGTCAAAAATGCAAAATCGGCGAAATTTATTTTATATACATATCTTTATTATTTAAATCGAAAAAGATTTAATAAAATTCGTCTGTCACATAAACACATTGGGTTTAAATCCGTCGCTAAACGACATTACATAATTTTCTTCACATAAATTGGAGGGAAAAACATCGTTTTTTTTCATAATGATATCTTTATGGAAGGTTAAATTTTTCGTTTTTGATTAATATCTAAACAACCTCTGGTCTTAGAAACTCGAAACATGGCCTAAATTTTAAGTGGAGCTATTTCAAGGCTACCTACAAAATTTCATTAAATTCGGTTTAGCCGTTCACCTGTGATAATGAAACAAACATACATATATACAGACAGACAGACAGATTTTTAATTGTATTTAGATACAGGAACCTTATTGAAAAAAATATTTTTTTAAATAACGTAATTTCTTACTTCCTTAAAGCGGATAATGTGATCTAATCCAAATCATTGAATGAATGCTTGTTGCCATTCGACATACGATAATAACGTGTACAAGTTACTCACACTAGAAATTATGTTGCTTGATTATACGACAAACAGATAAGTATCATTCTAGGGGATTTTATTGAATAGATGAGGAAAGGCATATTTTCTATTAGTTTTGTGTTTTATCTCACAAGTTTTACCACAAATGTAAATTATTTCATCTGAATTTAATTATAAATTATACTTGGATTTGGTTGTGTTTTATTCTCATTAATTAATGATTTCTGTCATGTCGCAATTCTGCGCGCCATGAGCCTTTCGTGTTTTTCTGTGAGAAAAACACTTTTCTTTCCTTCCGTGCCTGCGCTGTTTTTCGGTAGGCCTTGTTTGAATTTGTTTTACATTAAAAACTGTGTTTCGTCGAGAATCCGTTGGCTCGGGCCAGGATTTCTGTCTCGCCTGGATGTGTGGCGTGTGGTCTTGAGGAGAAGCCTGTTGCTGGGCGCGCTTGCCTGCCAATCAGGAAGCAGCGCTGAGGAGAAGTTTTTGCTGGACTCTTGAGACCCGGGGGATTCGGCTTGGAAGTTTCGTTTGGAGAAGTCGCATCGAATTTTTTTCTTAAACTTTTAAGACAAAGGCTTTGGCCAAAATGGCTAAGTGTTCTTGGATGGAGATATTTTGTTTCTGATGAAACCACGATCCATTCCTGGAGCCTGGATGAAGAAGTTCCTGGAGAAGATTCGACGTTCTTTATCTAAATTCTAAATTTACTTTTTTTATTCCAGGATGATTTTTACTGTGGATTGAGATTGTACTTTGGAGTGTACGGGATGGATGACTTACTTGGAATTGATCTGGTGTAAAGCCCTGTTGAAATTTGAGAAATCCTGGACACTCGTTTTTGGAATTAATTCGGTTCCCTTCAAGTAGTGTTTCCGAACTTGAAACTTTTCTGTGAAATTTTGGTTTAGTTCATCGGTACAGGTAACCCCTTTATGTTTTGGAACCAGAAGTTCCAACTGAAATATGGCACAAATTAATATAATACAGGCACACTAAATATTGGTTGATTTTGAATAATACTAGCATTGTTGAATTTACGAAATATTATTAAAATATATAATTATTGAAATATTATTGAGCAGAGCATAATTTGAATGATAAATGTTTAATGATAACGGAAGCTCTGAATCATACTGAATAATAATTTGGAAGTAAATGATTATTGATAAATAAATGCTAATGATTGAATAAAATTTGATTTGTTTAAATTGATAAATGTGCCCTTTCTCTTGTATTCCGTCATGTTGTTTGCTCACTGATTACCATCTAGAATCTAATTCTTCTAGACTGGGAAAACCCCATCTAAATAACATTGCCTGGGTTAAGTTAAGTATGATAATTACCACTATGATATTCTATATTGTTTTTGTTGTGATATACAATCACTGGCTGTTTTGTGCGTAGCGGAATCTCTTCCAACAATTTGGTTCCGAGACCGCTACCACAATTTCACTTAAGTAACGAAGCCCCTTAAAGTTCTAAATTTTAGTTTTGTGGTACGTTTTTTTAACGTGGGTAATAATGAGAAATAAAATAATATTTTATAACTATAAAAGCATCCATCACATGAAGAAAAATTATGTGCTGTCCACATCAGATTTCTTTGTATATATTTCCACTCATATCCGTTTCACTACTATTACCATTATGAATATAAAACATTAACGTTATAAAAGGAAAAATCAATATATTTCTATTATTAAGCATACAAAATTTCCATCAAACTTATCCATCACTTGAGTCAAATTTATTACAAGAACATCGATATATCTTCCATCCTGATTGGTTGTAAATACTTAATAAAATTTATTTTATGGCTTTCGATTTCCTTTCAAGTTAATAGAAAATGAGAAATTGATTTGAGTTTAGAACTTACCTCATCTTTATATTCTGCTTCACCTGAAGTAGAAGTTTGTGATATCATTTACGGAGTTATATGATTACAAAGCAGAGTGTGGGCTGCCATCATTTTAAAAAATCGATTGTTTGGAAACATTTTCAAATCAATATCCTTAATGGATACAGTTCCCGTTTCACGATATTCTTGGATTCGATTCAATAAGTTGGAATGCTGTACATTGAATACGTATGCATCAGTTTCACTGATGTTTAGGTTTAGCTTGTAGCATTAAATTTGTGTAAATTTTATTCATAATTTATTTGAATAATTTATTTACAAATTAACCAAACTGAGCTCCTGAAAATATTAAAATTGTAATGTGAGCACTCGCGAACCATCACATTCTATGACAAGTGTGAGGACTTAGTACAGAGTTTCAATTGACTGATTTTCGTTGACATAAGACATATAGCAAAAATATTTTAATGTCGGAATTATTAGAACAAATAAAAGTTCTTCCAAAATTGTTGCCTGTAGGATCAAGTTAAAATGTAGAAAGATATACAGTTATTTTATTTGCTCAATAGATAGAGCATAATCTGAACAACCTCAGATTTGATTCAAGGATGAATTGACATGGTAACTTTATAGTGACGCCTGAATAATTTTATCATGAAGATTACATGCAGTGGATGATTATGTCCTGAATAATATAGAATTTTAAAATTTTCCAGGATTCTGCGATTTATGGCGGGAATTTCATTTCAGGCTGCATACATATTTTATTAGCAGCGCTATTAGGACATAAATAAGATCACCAAAAGTAGATGTCTGTAGGATCCATTTAAAAAATAAAGGGCAAATTAATTGTTTTCGTTACTTAATGAATAAAACATCAACTGACCAACCTATATCAGGTGATTCGATTCATTATTGCGACATAAGAATTTCACACTGACCCTTGAAACATTTTTCTCTGAAGGTTATATACAATTTAATTCCCTGTGACAAAAGAACTTTATATTGGCGGCTGAGTAATTTTATCTTGAAGGTTAGATACTGGAGATGACTATGTACTAATAATATTCATATCTATGTCAAACTAATATTCATTGCTAGGAATAAATATCCTTAGTTATTTAACTGAAACTCAGTAAAATAGAATATTACATATATATCATGGAGGACAGATTCTTGTGGTACGTTTTAGAAATGTATGGTATTAACCTTTCTGGATTAAAACTTGGACGATGTGCAAAATATACTTCACTTTTAATCATGATGTTCTCTCATCTGTCTCTGTTTCACATAACATTAGCTCCTCTTTCTGCATTTTTCCGTCTATTACCGTATATTTCCGTCTATGGGATATACAAACTGTGGTATATATTGGCTCAACTGTGGCTCATTTCAATAAATGCTTCTCTCATTTAGTTTTTGTTGTATATGAACAAGATACTATTATCGACAATACTGTCCAAATTGTGCAGAAGCCAGAAATATTTTAAAGTATCTGAGAACATACTGTTCAAACTTTTAAATCCCATTATTAGGATCATCTTAGTTTCACTATTTATTTTTTGCACATTAGCTAAAATTTTCTCAGAAATTGAAGACAGTGCAATTTTGGACTGGGGCCATTCTGATACTAATTTGATTTTGGTATGATTCGGAAAAATATAACCGACCCTTTTTTCGAAATGGCCAGCAAAATTTGTGAAAATGAGAAATACATAAAATTTCTAAAATATCTTAAATAATTACTTGTTCCTCGCGTAAGCTTGGACAACACAGCAAATAAAACTAATTCCAGGACTCTAGAATAAAACGTTTTAAAAGCTGGCTGAAGAACTTAACGGGCATTGAGTTGGCAAATGAAACGAAACATGCATTAAAACTGCCAATTGGGTATGATATTAAAAAAGTATGCATGTTATTTTCTGCAATTAAACTCAAAGTAAGACATCATGAAATAAAAAATAATAAAATTAATTTGAATTTGTAGGGAAAGCCTAGTGCTGCTCGCATCAGAAGTTTTAGAATTATTTTACGCTTTGTCTCGAGTAACATTATTTAAAATAGAAAAATCTGCAAATACAAAAGTTAACTTTTTAAAATATATACTTTCAGGAGATTTGTATTTAAGGATGAGATGAAAAATTTTACCTTATTATCATCGTACATGCGTCAAAAGTGAAATTTCAACACCATGAAGGAATGCAAGTAGCCATTTGCAAATCACACTATCGGTAGAAGAGAGAATCCTATGCAAATAATTAAAAGAACAAATAAAGATATGCAAAAATATTCGTTTATTCAGTAAAGAATATGGTCTTCATGGCTAGCTATACAGTCCGCTAAACGGCAAGGCATGCTATCGGTGAGGCAATTGATGGTTGACTGAGGTACTTGACCTACCAAACAGCGTCCACTGCGGCACGCAGTTCGTCTACGGTATGTACCGGTGATCCCCGGTGCACCTGGCGTCCTGAATGGGAGAGAGATCCAGCGAGGCTGCTGACCAAGAAAGGATGTGAATTCCGTTCAGGTTGTTGAGTGTTCAATGTGTGGTGTGACATTATCGTGCTGGAACACGGTGACGGGGACAGTCTGCACCAGTGGTCGAACCACAGGCAGCACAGCTTGTGTGACGTACAGGTCCACCGTCAGATTACCTGCAATGTGCACCACAGCTGTCCGCTGATCAAACATGATACCGTTCCAAACAATGGTGCTTAGTGTGGGGCCGGTGTGACGCTGGGTAATATGTGTTGGCATGTGGCGTTCTTAGGGAAACCACCACACCCGTCCACGGCTGTCATTCCTCCACATGCAGAAGTGAGATTCATCCGTAAACAATACCTGATGCCATTCATTGGTTTAGCTGTGATGACGATGACAACACGCCAGACGACCAACCCTGTTTCGAGCGCTTAATGGCACCCAAGTGGCTGGCCGCCGTGAGATCAGCTGTACTTTTGCGAATGGTTTGTGTGTACGTAGGTGCAACCATTCGTTGATGGTGGCAAACTGTTTCGGATGTCACTTGCTGTTGCGAACGGGTCTCGACGAATCATTCGGCGAATCTGTCGGTGTGTGCTCTCTGTCGTATGCTTGCTCGATTGACTCCATATTCGATGTGTTCCTTGATGTTCCTGCGTCCATCGTATCACACATTTCTGGATGGTACTCACGTCGTGCCCAACACGCGTGGCAATTGCATGCATTGACAAACCCGCGTCACGTAGCTCCAGGATACAGTCTCTTTCCCCTGCCGTTAACTGCTAGTACACAGCACATTGACGTCTTCGAGACATCACTTCTTCACTTTTTCGAAAGTTCTTCTACTGCAACTCGTCGCTGTTAGCACTTAACGGACGAACCGTCTTTTGACCCTTATCAACCGCAACTGGTTATCACGTCACATGACCCAATACGTACGAAAACTTAATCATTTGAATATGATTCTCTCTTCTCTCCATACTGTGATTTGAATATGGCTACGTTCAATCCTTCATGGTGTTGCACTTTCACTTTTGACGAGTAAATTATAATATTGTGTCCAAAGCATGTAGTATCATGAAAATTTATTTACGTATCTGAAACCTGCCTGATAAATGTAATATATTTGTATGTGAATGTTATTGTACAAACCTTCTAGAAGTAACCACAGTATAGAACTTAGATATTGGGCATTATAACAAACTGTAATAATCATGTCACGGGTGCACAATTACGATACAGAATCCATATAACTAAAGTGTCACATTTAAATGAAATAGAAAAATAAGTGACGAAGAATAGAAATTGATCATGTTCTAGTAAATATATGGTTACGCAAAGGTGTACATATGCCAACACATACATATGGTCAACAAATACAAATGCATGCAGTTTTTTTATAGTAAATTTAGTTGATGCGTTTTTGTCTCGCATATTAATTCAACACGCTTGTTCTCCGACAAAGCTCTGTTGTCTGTGTTGTGATCTCGGCAGCTCTTCTATTATCTTCATTGGTTTGTCACTTCTTTTACACTTCAACAATCTATGTAAAGACAATGAATCTGTTAAATGATATTTTAGTCTAACATGTGACATCGAGTTTTTTTTTTTTTTTTCAAATGGCCAGGCACTTTGACCTTCGCCATTCGCCTTTATTACGGCGGCCAGAGAGTGAACCATTTAGCCGTCCATTGACTTTGCCCCAGGCGCACCAGAGGGGGCGGATCACATTGAGTCCACAGCACAAACATCCATGCCTTATGTGGGGCTCGAACCCACAACGTGGCGGTAGAGCGATTGCTACGGAAAGGCTTGCCTTGACCACTCGACAACCACGTCGGCCATGTGACAGCGGCTTGTCATAATAAAATGAAATTTAATTTTACAGACTTATTAATTTACCAGTTTATGATTCAAATAAGTCTGTGAACACACAATTTATTCATCAAAGTACTGTAAAAGGAACTTGGTAAGACTCATAGCATCCTAAACAAGAATTCCTGTCGGAATTAATAACATTGTCAGACCAATAAACACTTGAGATGTAGAAATCCGATGACTTTAGTGTACAATTCATTTATTGCGAAATACATTTAGAAATCTGATTTTGACAGTACAGTATTGCTCTAGAGCACAATGCTTCAATCGGAATAGATTTTATAAATGCGAATAATTCTTGAACTGTCGTATCTACTGGCCTTTGACATTGCATTCAATGATATTAATGATAAATGAAGAAAATATTTAGCGATTTCTGTTTTAATATCATATTCAAAGAGAATAATTTGTAATTGTAAGACATTTAAGTACATATAGGTCAGACATTTTCTCAAAGAAAATGATAATTTGGTTTAAAACACGAACTTTTGTGCCGTGCTATATATTATTACCAAAAGTCTATAATATATATATAAAGCAGTTTTAAAACAATCGTTTCAAATAAGATTTGACTATATAAAATAAATTAACTGCTAGGATTTCAAATAACCGATACCATGCATAATATTTATATTTTAGTTAAATTATGCAACAATTAAGAGACCTGCAATGGCAGCAAGAAAATTTGTAACTTGCCACAATTTCAAGTATCTCTATGATATTTAATACATACTACTGCTGGTTTCAAAATTTTTTACCTTCCCTGAAATACATGGTAACGTATAGGGAAAGTATTGGAACCGTGTCGAAAAACGCAACTCAACATTTCGACGGATCTACCTGTTTCGGGACCTCTAGAACACAAAAAACTATTTTTACCGTGACGTCTGTGTGTGTGTCTGTGTCTGTATGTCTGTCTGTCTGTGCAGATTTTGTATCCACTCTAACTAAAAAACCAATTGATTTAATTTCTTAAAATTTGATAGGTAAGTCCCTTGTGGGTGACCCTGATGCTGATTAGATTTTGTTACGATTCTGGATAAATGAACCTGCCTTTTCTGCGAACATGTGCAAGAACATATGCAATGAACAAGTTCAATGAACATATGCAATGTGCTATAAATTCGGGTACATCTATGATGGTATTCGTTGCTTATAGCCGGTTTCAATCTTTATATGAATCAATTCAGTCCACGCAATTGATCACTATACGCTAATTCAATAAATAAAGCATAACGTTTGAAACAATAACAAATAACTATTTCTAACACCGCTATTTTGATACGCATACCGTTACATATTTTTATCACTACACTGAGATTCAGCCTTCTATGAGCTTTTGTAGGGTATAGAAATTTTTTTCAAAAAACTGATTTGCTTTTTCCTTGGGGAGGAGAGAGATAAAAAATTCGTTTACGTTAGGAGCTGTCTCATATTCGATGCTATAAGTGCTCAAAAATTCCGTCTTCCAGAGATTACCGGGGGTATTCATTTGTGTCGGGAAAGACACAAATACGTTAGACAATTCTTCTATATATGTCAAATTTGGAGATTTTGCATATGGTAATGAAATAGGTAATTTTTAAAATTTTTAAAACATTAAGTAAAAAGTACATGAAAAGAAAATAATAAACAATGTAAAGAACGTTGCTGTTCCAACCGAGAAACAAACTATAAACCTTCATACTGACAAGCTGGTGATCTACCTTTGAGCTACTGAGACGGAATTTCAAGCTCTTACCGTGCAATTGGACTCTGTATTTTCCACCGTCTAATGTGAGATTGGTGTGGAATTGACAATGTAACTGACCACTGTTTGCTATTTTATTACCTTAGGTTGGCCTCCTGATGCTATTTTTATCCTCCATGTTAGCGTTCTGCGCAGTCGTTGACCTCTGAATTTGAAATTGGCTCAATATACCAGAGTCCACAAATTTTGCCCTAATTGTGCCAGAGTTATTATCAGACTTCCGGCATCTTTGCACTAACCTACAGGGTTCATTTTTTGGGCACCATTCTAGAAATCTTTGCTGCTCCAACCGGGAATCGAACCACGACTCTACGTACTGACCAGCCGTCGTTCTATAGCTGAGCTACAGGGACGGAATTGGTTTCTTATCGTCGAGAAGCTCATTATCGGGAGAAAAATTTCGAAATTGAGGCACTGAAAATATCTGCCACTCATTTTGCTCGAATCGCTTAACTACCTTACGATTCCCTGTTCAGCGTTTTGATATATAATTGGAAAATTACATATAAGATAAAATATTTTGTATCCATTTGATCTTGTTTATATATTGTTTTAAAACAATATTTTGAATTAAAGTTCATATACTTTGAAGATGTTACTCATTAGAATGAAACAATAAAGTACGCCATCTTTTACATATATCAAAATGTTTAGGAAAATAAATCCATTTTCTAATGTTTATTTCATAATAACTAATTGTAGAACCATCAATAAATAGAAAATTAATCCATGATGATTTGACGTTAATTAACGTTCCTTTGCTGGTGAAAAATAAACCCACCTCAAAATAAAATGTCACTAAAAGTGAAGATTCACAAAAGTGAAAATATATGTGTTCAGTCCCATTAAATCCGACTATTTTCATTTTGAAAATACATATTTATGAGTTTTTAAGAAATAATCCTGCTTTTAAGGAGCATTTTTCATTTTAACCGCACAGTAAGTAAATTCTGCATTTCAATATTTTTTACACTCGTTACTTTATAATCTAAAATACTACTTTTCGTACATAAATGCATATCATCTTATGATAAGAGGTATTTTAGGATGCAAATAATTTTAAAGAAGATTATGTCCCACAATCGTGTACTATATTTTTCTATTCTCAGCAAGTAAAGGACTATTGCTCCTATTTAATGCATGAGTATTTTTTGCTTCAATGGTAAGATGCTTAACAAGTGATTTTTATTCTGATGTTCTAATTCGATTTCAGATGAAATATTTAACATTTTTAGTAAGACAAGATACTCTGTAATCTTTCATCCAAATAAAAGAATGTCCAGAAAAGAGCATTTTTGGAATTTAAAGATAATTAAAATATGTTATACTGTGCAGAGTATTAGGGAAATAATCTGTATAATTTGAGAAGTACATTATAAGTATAAAATTAAAAAATATATATTTTAAGTAGAAGTATACTTAGATTACGGAAATGCATATTTGGAGATTCGAAAATTCCGAGTACTTAAAATAAAAAGAAGTAATATAACTTTAAATTTTTCGTAGGTAGCAATCAATGTACGCAATGCAGCTTTCTTTTTGTAATTTGATGTGTCCAAATCTTGACTTTTCTGCATATTAACAAATTTTAATTTTAAGGGGTACCAAAAATAAATTATAGCTTACTTATGACTAACCTTTGTTGAAAATAAATAGGCTTGCTTATTTTTGCTACCGATTACAATAAGCATACTAAATTTCAATTTACTGCTTGAATATTTCGAAAATATCGCTCTACCTTTGTAAAAGCAAAATTACGAATATCTCGAGAATAGTCCTTTAATTTTAAACACGATTTTATTAATTTTGGTTAAAAGTTTTTACAATGCATTTAGTCATTTGAAAACGCATTCTACTGACTTTGCATAAAACGTACGTACAGCTCACAATAGCAGACAGATGTTTGATTCACGTTTGCTGTAGCAACATTAGTTGCTGATCGAGAAAGCTACATTTCAAGTGTCCTGACGAAGAATACTGATTTTCGTCTTCGAAACCGGTCGACACTATTAATTTTGTATTTTATGCTGATTTTAATGAAGTTATTCAAGTTTTATAATAGAAATATATGTAAATTTTTATATTTTTATATTTTTCCTTTTAGGTCAATGCTATAACTGGGTGTTATAGCATTGGCCACTTTAAACATAAAATAATTATGTTTAAAGTGGCTAGCTTTGAAAAAAAATTACATAATTATGACTTTACAATTTATTTTTCGATTTTTACATTCCTTATATACATAATGTATAAGGAAAGTATTGTGACAGGGTCGAAAATTCGAATTCGAATTTTCGAAGGGAGAGCACGTTTCAAGTATCCCTGATTACGAATCGAACATTTTTGAAGTGATGTCTGTGTGTGTGAGTGTGTGTGTGTGTGTGTGTGAAAGTATGTGTGTGTGTGTGTGTGTCAGTGTGAGACTCTGGAGACGATATTTCACGAACCAATGGAGCGATTCGAATGAACTTTGGTCCAAAAATCACAATCCGTGAATACTGGAAGTCTATTGTTTTAAATGTTTTAAAACACAATCGAATGTTCAGAAACCCCTAAATTTTCAAGTGAAAATTTAAAAAAAATCATCAAAAAATCAAAACCTATAATAAAGTTACTGAAATAGACATTTCTTATGTAATTTTTCCTTAGAAAACGATTGACATAAACTTTAGAACGCTAGCATGAACCGTTCTCGAGATATTGCGCATTTTTCAAATAAATTTGTCAAAAAATCCCATAAACTAAAAAAAAAAATATTAACTGTTAAGAAACATGTTCACTTTTCATATGTAATATCATGCGATAAATTTGGTGACATCATTCTCGTGGATCTAACTCGTTCCATTCACGAGAAAAGCTACTTTGAGTAATACTTTTGTATTTGAACGCCAATAGTCATTTATCCGCTGTAAGAATAACTTATTTCTCCGTCCATAATGCTTGGCGAGATTTTAGCGACGAATTTCGCGAAATGTCGCCAACTTGGCGACATTTTTAAATGTTGCCAAGTTAACGAAAATCTCGCCAAATGGATAAAAAGGACTCTAAATCAATGAAAATGACGAATAATTGAAGAAAATTGAATATCTTGGAATGAATATGAGTATCTACTATAAGAATAACATTTTTTTAACTGTAAAAGTAGTAAATTCAATGCATTATATAAGGAAAGTCATGTGCTGCCCACATCAGATTTTTTAAAGTATAAATACTTGTCATGCTATTTTTTAAAGTATAAATACTTGTCACAAATTAATGGACCATTGACATTTATCCATTGATTTAAACGTACCAAATTGAATTCGATGATTCTGATTTGTTTATCAGCTGTAATAAACTACATACTTAAAAACAATTTACCGGTTTAAACTACATCTAAAACAAAATCGTATAGCTAGATAATGGCTTTTAATTAATTTCTTATCAATACAGACAATTATTATAGCGTTCAAAATATTTATAAATCATAAACTAATCCATAAGTAGTGAGTTTATTCTAATTTTTAAATTTCTTGCATTTTAGTTTAAAATATTTTTGAACGGTGCATAATAGCATCTTATACATGACTGCAGTTACTTTTAAATAAGAAAGATCACGTATTACATATACAATTTTTCAACATATGTAAGGATCTTACCTTGATGGGTGCCATTGTAATAGTCTAACTTTGATTCTTCACATCTACACAAGATCAATCCACCTTTAATTATATCTGAATCTGAGACAAATCTCATATTACACAACACGTAGACTATTAATAATACTCACATCAATTAAAAGCTTAAAATTCTTTATTTATAGGTCACCTTGCTAAAAACTCAAAACATAGATACACTACATAACATGCAAATATATATACAATATTATACAAAAGTTATTTTAGTTTTATAATCCTAGCCATAGCTACACTGCTGGTTACACTGCTGGCTATAGGTACATTATCTGTAATCTAAATATACCAGTTGAACATACTCTCCCTACGCGTAATTCGTAACATACTTATTCAACATAATAAACACGTTTATTTTGCAATACTGAATCTGAAACGAAGATGAAAATATTTTGCTCAATAACTTTCTATACTATGGCCCCACCCCCCGATAATCCTCTTTGATCAACATATATACACCTGAAATCATCAGAGTAGCAGATTCGTTGGCGGCATGGCAGGATACGTAGAACTAACACGACAATTGGCAAAACATTGCAAAACTATTGCGGAATTAATGAAACTCTAAAGTATACCATTAAATAGATTTGGCTAATCACGAGACTGCGCTTCTTCAGAAGTGAAGTGAAAATATTTGCATAACATGAATATAAAGAATCCTTACGCATGTTTATAGATAATTACGAAATCTCCTTTTCTACCACGTTCCAATATTTTCCAGATACAAAGGAAAATGTGGAAAGGAAAAAAAATATTCATGTTTTAATTTTAAATATTATGCACGTTTAAATATTATTCATTTTTAAATATTATTCATCTTTAAAAGTTATTTATCTTTAAATATTCTGCATATTTAAAAGCTATTCATCTTTAAATATTATTCATCTCTAAAAGTTATTCATCTTTAAATATTATTCATCTTTAAAAGTTAATCCCCTTTAAATATTATTCATCTTAAAAAACTATTCAGCTTTACATATTATGCATTTTTAAAGTTATTCATATTTATGTGTTATTCACCTTTGAAAATTTAAATATTATAATTATTATAAAAATTGTGATTTATCTATTATTTATTTCTAAATATCATTCATCTTTAAACAGTCATTTTTACTGAATCGATCTTTAAGGTTTTTTTGGGTACATACAATTTAAATTATATTACAATATTTTGATATTCATATTTTATCATAATACATTTTTTCACTTCTCCCGAAACATATTTTAAGACACGCTGGTATAGAAAATTATATCCCTGGCTCTGGGTTTTAACCCAAATTTTTATTGCGAGAGAAATATCATGGGCTGGGAGGCTGTGAGGAAAAATGGTTTCGAGTGTTTAAGGATCTCGATCTGAAAACATTCTATTTATTAAGTGTATATATTATTCATCTTTAACATTTTGTATTCTGTTACTGATCTATCTTTAAAACTGTTTTAGGCAAATGTATTTATTTTGCACATGAAATCATTTTATGTATATTTTAAGTTTTCATATTTTATCACAAAAGAATGTCTCTCTTAATATGGAACACAGTTTGGCATACGTCGGTACAATGAATTATATCGTTGTAGTTTATACATAAAAGTGGTAAATTAAGTTTCATTCTATGCCAAATTAGTATCAAAGAAGTATTTATAAACATCATAAACACATATTTTCCATAAAAGAATCTTATTCATGTGTTTGGGTAACCTGTTGCCAACTTCGAAAAATAAACTATTAAAGTAAATAAAATTTATATTAAGATTAAATAAAAACGCATTATAAACTAAAAACAATTATAAATAAAAAATAAATTAATTGCAAGTACAAGATCCTAAAATGCTACTTTTAGCAATATGATTTTATCGAACATATTTGTGAAATATCAAAGAAAATCTCTATTAACATATATGAATTTCGTTTTGAATTCCATTAAACATAATCAGAATAAAACAACAAATTAGTCCCAAAGACGTTTATCTTAATTTAAATAGTTATTAAAACCTGCGGGGAATATTAGTACTACGAATATATTTCTTCCTGCTGTTTTATTTAATATAAATGTTATTCAAGTATAGCATATTTTAAGATTTCTGATTCTATTAAATTACACATTTAAAGTGAAATATTCATGGGATTGATAAGAAGTTCGCAAATCACATTCTTTACTTTATTATGAATTAATCCATCAAATATTATTCAAATAAATGGGAATATATAGTATAAAGTGCCAATGTTTTTCTCGATATTTAAACTTAGATTTTACTCGAAACTTCACATTCCTACTTTCAACTCAATCGTGAAGCTGAATGCACTTAGCAAGGAAATTATTCATGAGTCATTTGATGAAATACCGCAGATTTCTTTCTAAGAAAAATTCCGTACTTCATAAACGGACATAATTAGCAACGTATATATCGTGGAAAGTGAAGTGAATCTGGCTTTTTTCACAGCCGGAAAATTTTGAATATTTCAAAGTTCAAAATATTGGTATGTTAGTAACTTTATAAAATGTCCTATCTTAGATAACTTGATGATGAAATCTGAACTTTAATGCAAAGTTGTTCAATAATGGTTTCCCTCGAATAAGTATAATGCTTAGGTAACATATTTAAAATTTACTAACTTATCAAAATATATTTTTAAAAATGACCAGATGTTTGATATTTAATGAAATGTTTAACTGTAGTAAAATGTGATGCATAAATTATACTGAAACAATATTCAAAAGCAGCAAAAGTATTATGATACAATATTTAATTTGTATTTTATGGAAGTTAAATAACGTTGTAGAAAGTGAAAGAAATTAACATAGAGAAAATGTAAAATATGTAAAAAAATGGAAAATGCGTATTCATATCAATGTTTGTTTTCCTTTTTGAAGATAACTCACAATTCCGACACATAAAACGTATTGTGCAATTTTCACTAAAGAAAAGGGTTTAACTTAGAAGAAAAGTCAGTCAATCCGAATTCTTCAATTTTCATAACACATTTTCGGACATTATAATAAAAAATATCAATCATTATGGAAAAATATAGCTGCTAAAGCTAAACAGCAAAACTGAAAATTTTTAATAAAAATCCGTTTTTTTCGCACTGCACAAATTCATTTTCTACTGCGCACAGTATACGCTACTGCACGTTAATGAAACGTAAAATACCGATCATGTATGACCGATTTAATATTCACATTACGTTAAACTATAACAATATTTTGTGTCATGATATTGGACTCCGATATTGGATGGGTTTGAAGCTTATTACACGATATATACAATATATAATCGAATCACAAAACATAAACCGATAATATATAACTGGATACTGCAGTGATCTCTGAAGTTTATAACCTTATATTTAATGTTCATTATTTTAGATTACGCTGAGTCATAATTTTCCTCATTACATAGCTAGCTGAATATGATTAACGTCACACATTTTTTACCCAGTTATCATATAGGAAGAATTCTAGGATGTACCATAAGGTGCACCGATACTTTCCTTTTCAATTTATGGATTTCTAAATAAAACTCGCTTCGAAAGATGCTTTCTGCAGCCAGATTAAGAGTTTTTGACGCTTTACTGGTCTTTTCTACACTTAAGAGGCCATACAGTAGGCTATAATTTAAAGTGGCATTTGATTCGAATCACTACATTTTGTATTCACAGGGTTCTGTAAATGTGCCTGGAATTCAAGCCAAACTCTCATGGATCAGAAATCTATATAATTAACCGTTCAGCTACAGCTAAACCTTGAAGCTTTTGCAAATTCTAAACTAGGTCTTTTGCCCATGCTTGAGTATTTGAAATGTTTTATTAAGATATTTCTTGGCCCGAAAAGCTTTGTTTCCTCTCCAAAATAAAAAAACGAGTTTTCTTATGAAGAAAAGAAACCGAAAGCAAATTTCTTCACTAGTAAATGTAATAAATAATCTCACTGCAACAACTGGCTATTTAGGGATGACTACAGAATTTATTGTTCAATTGAAGATCAATACAGATTTTATTGTTCACTACAGAAGTTTTCAAATTTGTGGTCAAGCTTCCTAGCTGCCTTTATATGATACTCATCGATTGATGGTTGACGCAAACAGCGAAATTCTTCTTCTGATGTTTGTTATTGCAGTGAAAAATTATATTTAATTCTATTGTTAAGTGATATAGATGCAAAATCCGTCGAAAAAAATATATACCAATAAATTTGAAGCAATTTCCACTGGTGCAATTAGCGTGAATACACCGGATTCACACTCGTTTACCATGCTATAGAGTAAATGTAACGATGTTAATTCATTATCGACTTCCATTTGTTTCGCTTGCATATCAGAAAAAAATAAGGATATAAACATAATATTTCACTGCCGTCAGTTTTACCTTAGCGTTAGTTAGCCAGTTTAAAAATGAAACACTGCATCTGCTTCATTCAAATTTCTAAAGTATTGGGAAACTGCCAATACGTTTTAATTCCTTAACCGTTACTCATCGTAGTAATTATGATATTCCATTCCATAGCAAATGATATTGAATAACGTGAGGAAATGTTAGACAACTGTTTTAATTAATTTTAAATATTCTGGGATACTTTATAAATTTAGTTATTTAATGATATTCTGCGTACAAAATTGATATTATTTAGAATAAATCCACTGTTTATATAAATTAATGAAAAACTCTGCATTGCAGATGTATAAGATTTTAAACGTATAAAAGAAACTGTTAAAAATTAACGATTAAATTATGAATTAAAAAAATCGTAATCATGCTTCCCTTGCACTACCCCCACTGTTTATATAAATTAATGAAAAACTCTGCATTGCAGATGTATAAGATTTTAAACGTATAAAAGAAACTGTTAAAAATTAACGATTAAATTATGAATTAAAAAAATCGTAATCATGCTTCCCTTGCACTATGTAGCAACATCTAGTTGCCAAAAATCCATATACCAGAGGTTTGCAAGTCTGCGACCCACGAAAATGTTTGTTACAGTTACTGCAGTAACAACTGTCCAGTGCTAATGATCACTATCAAGAGCTAACTAAGTTTAAAATTTTAACATTAAATTAGGCATTACGTATAGATAAATTAGTTGAATTTAACAGACACTGATAAAAAGGTACTGTATACATTTATAACACAAGGTGGGGGTAAACTCCATGTCAATTCTATGTAATATAAATTCACGTATGATGTAAATTTTTTGGGTGTGTTGCAATTTTACTACACCTTGAATTGTTTTAATTTTCCTTCAAAGTTATGTATTCTCCAATAGAAGCATATGACGCAATACAACAAAACTAAATTTTGTAAACTCAATTAATGCATGGAAATTTTCCAATGCATTCTCGATTAAAAGAATTTCACTGAAATGATCTTACAATGTAACGCATGTATCGTAAATATCTGTTATATCACATGTGGTTTACTCAGCATATACGATCTCTCGATAGCAACAGCAAACGCGTATTGATTGTAAAACGCGAATTAACCTACGCTATTTTCATCTCGCTACGCTCTTTTACACATACCCAAGTAATACCGACTAAGATGGAGACATCGGGGTAATTACATAATTCTATTATTTATTCTATGCACCATTACACAGTGCAGATTTCAGGAGTTAAACGAAATTTAAACAAATAATAACACTTAAGCAAAATCTTTTATTATATAAAATATACAAAAAAATATTTTTGGTTCAAATTTATGCTATGAAAAAGTATTTCACATTTAACTTTTCGCATTTTTTAAATCTATGTCGCGATGAATAAAATGTTTTCTGGTTTGAGTCTACCAAAAGGCTATTCAAATGGATTCTGTTGAAAACATTTACCGATTACTCGTGGACCATAAATAAAAAAATCTGATGTGGGCAACACATGACTTTCCTTATATAATGTAATGAATTTACTACTTTTACAGTAAGAAAAATAGGTTTTTCTTATAGTATATACTAATATTCTTTCCAAGATATTGAATTTTCGGCAATTAGTCGTCATTTTTATTGATTTAGCGTCATTTTTATCCATTTCGCGAGATTTTGGCTAATTTGGCAACATTTCAAAAATTCGCCAAGTTGGCGACATTCCGCCAAATTCGTCGCTAAAATCTCGCCAAGCGTTATGGACGAAGAAATAGGTTATTCTTACAGCAGATAATGACTATTGGCGTTCAAATACAAAAGTATTACTCAAAGTATCTTTTTTCATGAATGGAACGAGCTAGATCCACGAGAATGATGTCACCCAATTTATCACATGGTATTACATATGAAAAGTGAACATATTTCTCAATACGGAATATTTTTTTTCATTTTATATGACTTTTTGATAATTTTTTTGAAAAATGTGCAATATCTGGAGAACGGTTCATGTTAGCGTTCTAAAATTTATGTCAATCATTTTCTAATGAAAAATTACATAAGAAATGTCTATTTGCGCAACTTTATTAGTGGTTTTGATTTTTGACGATTTTTTCAAAATTTTATTCGAAAATTTAGGGGGGTTCTGCAGATTCGATTATGTATAAAACATTAGACTTCCAGTGTTGTCAGTTATCGTCTCCAAAGATTCACTGACACACACACAGACATCACTTCAAAAATGTTTGATCCGTGATCAGGGATGCTTGAAACGTGATTTCTCGTCGAAAACTCGAATTCGACTTTTTGACCCCGTCACAATACTTTCCTTATACATTATGTATATAAGGAAAGTAATAGAATGAAATTTAGATTTGAAATAAAATATTTGAGACAATATGGAATTAAAAATATATTTAATTTTCCATATTTTTTCTTGGTCCCTGTAACACCTGTGAAAAAGTAATTTATAATGAAACCATCTGCTTAAATGTTCATCCATCTCTGTCATATTTATTGTAAAACATACCATCTCAATGCCCCCCAAATTCGCAGAATGTGAATGGGCCTGGTCTAATGGGAGCGTGGCCATGTAAATTATTGATACCTCTTTCAGTTATTCACAATTAAATACTGTTGAGATCTAAATAAAAGTAATTTTCGAAAATTGAACATTATTACCAGGATGTTTTAATTTCTCTAATTTCTTTATATGAGGCAGAACATACGTTCTTTGCCTGAGCTCCTATAATAATATAAAGTACCCCTTTATGATTAGAATATACAGGATATTTCACAAAGGACTCCCTAACTTTGAAATGAAACAACTCTGAAACGGTCATCGATAGAAGACTGAAACAAGTGATATGTTTAATGTGAAAGCTGTAAAAATCTGATGCAATAGTTTCTAAATTAGTTACAAATTTTGCTGACAGATGATGATGTACGCTGTAGTCGCATTACGGAGTCCGAGAAATATGCTATAAATAGTGGTGACTCTTCGTGGTAAAGCAGTCGTTGCAATCACTTCAAAATCGATTCAAAATGCGCACCTTGCACAGCACAGAGATGGCGCAAACGACGAATGAAATTGGTAGTCACCTTCTGTAATGTGTCAACAGAAATGGATGCACATGCCTGACAGATCAACTCTTCAAGCTTATCCAGTGTTGCAGGATTGTTGAGGAAAACAGTGTCCCTCAATGTGCCCCACATCAAGTAGTCACAAGGCGTAAGATTGGGTGAATATGGAGATCAATCCATGCCTGTTCCAGTAAATGTTGTTGTTGTTGAGACCCAGACCGTCCGACCTACCAGAAAGGTGTAAGGTAACTGTTTGGACAGCCGGGAAGTGCCACCCAATTTAGACCGGAACCCAGTGGGGGAGGCATCCACAGGGAGCGTACCCTCCTTCCCCTTGTTCCAGTAAATGTGAAATAGTTCAAAGCAATGACTCTATTACTGAAGTATTCCTCAAGAAAGGCAAAAACGGCTGCTGGTGCAGTGTGGTCGGGCCCCATCTTGCATGAACCACTAAGTACCTGGTCGATCCTCCAACGCTTGTAGTGTGGCGACAAATTGTTCCAAAAAATTTCAGTAGTTCAGTAGTAATCGTTTATCGCAAGAAAAAAGGCCACTGATGTCCTTGCTACATACTGCAGCCCAAACGGTAACTTTTGGGTAATGCAGTGGTCGTGCTTGATACAAATGCGGGTTTTCGGTACCCCCAAAACGCCAGGTTTGTCTGTTCACGACACCATGCGGGTAAAAATGGGCCTAATCTGTAGGCCATATGTAGCCAACAACAATTCAATCACCATCAATCATGGCGAACATATCGTTCGCGAATTCTTTTCTTTGTCTCACAGCTGAAACTGATATGACTTGGTTACATTGAATCTTAAACGGAAACATATCTAAGGCGCTCCTCAGGATTCTGTACGAGCTGGATGGCGTTAATTTGGATTCAGCTGCAACTCTTCGGATGAATTTCCTCAGATTAGACTGAATAACTGCAGCAACTGTCGCGACATTTTCAGGTGTAACTGCAGATTGCCTGGGACCAACATGTCCCAATAGCTCATCAGCCACACTGCCTGTAAGTTGAAATTTGTCGAAAAGCTGACGAATTGTTTTCACATCAGGACCTTTGACAACTATAAATCGGGATTTAAAACTGCGTCTTGTCGCTGTAGGACTGCGATTTAACCGGTGATACTCGAGTATCAGAAAAGCACGTTGCTCCACGGAATACATGACTTCATCCTTTTCCTTTAGTACGCTAACCTCCTTTTACATTTCAACAGCCGAACCGTCCAAAGATTGAACGCTCTGTGCTTCAGAGAACTTTTTATAGGGATCCGTATTGAGACTACAGCTTACATCGCCATCTGTCAGCAACATTTGTAACTAATTTTGAAACATTTGTATCAGATTTTTACGGGTTTTCCAATAAGCATATCACTTGTTTCAGTGTTTTATCGATCACCATTTCCGACTTGCTGCTTTTCAAATTTAGGGAGTCCTTTGTAAAACACCCTGTATATATAAATGAGAAAATGCATTGAACACTTTAATGCATGGAGCACTTAAGCGAAATATGTTATTATATAAAACATACTGATGAAATATTTTTGGTTCAAATGTATGGTATGACAAAATATTTCATGTTTAATTTTTGCATTTTTATATTCTGTAGAGCGATAGAGTAATGATACCCATTTTGAGCCTACCGAAATGCTATCCAAATGGATTTCCTCTCTTTCAAATTTCATAAACATTCATTAAGGATTTACTCATGTAGCTATTCAAAATAAACGAAATAAATCTAAAAATATGTATTCCGAACTTAACTGCGGACTATATTACCAAATAGTGATTTAATGTTAAATAAAATAACTTTTATTTGAATATTTGACTAATCAATGAATGATATATAAAAGTTCCGTGTTAGAATTTTATTTGAAAGTAATGTTTTTTAGCTAATTATATATTTTCGATTATATATTCCTTATCAAATGATTTTTTAAAACATCTATATATTCACCTTTCAGAGTATTTTATGCAATAACTATAAATTTTTATTATTCCAACATATTCATAAAACTCAGTTGTAAACTTGAGGACCAATGTTTATTTTTGTGTGTGTTAGATTTGGGATAAAATTTTTATTGCTTGTACGTATTTAAGTAGTTTTTAATGCAAAATGCATATATGAGATCATATAAGTAGTTTCTCATATAAGTTCGATTTTTTATGATACTTTTTGGAAAGTATAATGACACTCAGGTGAATCCTTACTTATAATTATTGGGATTTTTATTGAAGACTGCATTCGACCGTAAAATATAAAGAATAAGTTTATGGCGATATTTAAAGTTTATATACAGTTTTAAAAGTAGATATTGTATATCAAATATTTAAAGAAGGTATAAAAATATGCATGGTTAGTTTCTTCTAGCATTTATAAGTAATGAATGATAATATTTTCTAACATTTATAGGTAATTAATAAGAATGTTTAACCAGGTTATGTACTTAAAATACATAACTCACCTCAATGTTTTAAAGTTTGGCAGACGAAGGTTACACGAAATATATGCATGTATTAAATTAAAACATATGTAAAATGATTATTTATTATTCTCCATTAGAGACCTTTCCAGTTGATGTAAATTATAGATTGAAGACTTTTATAGATTAGACTTATAGATTTATTAGAGTATACTTATAGATTATTGTTGATTAATTGTAGATTGAAGACTTTTATTCATTTTGGTTCAGAACCGAATTTTCCGTTACTGTCTGTGGTCTGTCCCCCGGCGAAAATTGATTTACGCATATTTAATCTTAAGAATCTGTGCTTTACGTTGCTTAAGTACAATTTTAGACATGTGAAAAATAATATTATTGTACTCGAAATATGTATGGATTAATTAGAAAGAATTTACCACATGCGTAACAAATGTTATGAAATAGTAATAAGTAAAACAAATCAATAATAATAATAATAATTATTAAAATATAACCCTACGAACCAACGCTTTCGTACCTGTGCTTTCATTACATTGATTCAAAAGCAAATTATGGGTGTAAAGATTTTCTTTAAAGGGGAGATACGAATTTAAAAAAAAATAAAAATAATTCACTCATCTTAACATTTGGAGGTTCAGGGAATAAAAATGTGAATTCTGAATATTTAAATGTAAGGTTTGTCTTAAAATAGACATATGAATGTAATTTATTAAAATAAAAAATAAGCGAATACATTTCTAATTATTTAATCTTTCAGCGGAATTCTGAGGAATTTTCACAATCTTCACCCCATAATCCAATTGTAACGATCGAAATAAATCATTGTACAGTTTTAAACTTTTATCCGACTTACGGTACAAAAACTTAATTTCATAATGAGATCTGAACGGAAATTGGTAGCGAAATTTTCCTCCTTTCGATAAATATTTTCACGAAGCATGTGTCTGTGAATAAAATGCCATGCATTTTCATACGTGCCTTACGTTTGAAGCATTAACTTAATTTTAAAATTCAGACATCGAGGAAAGTTTTCATAGTCCGATCATGATATTCTAGTAGGATTTCAATGCATGATTTTATCCTCTTCACAAAATAATAAGCATCTAACGTGATTTACATACTTAGTTAATGCAGTGAGTGCAAATAATGCAGTTAATGCAGTGAGTGCTTAGTTAATGCAAATTCCCATTTCCTGATGCAAAGATGAAGTGATTGATCAATGCACGTAAATTGCAGCGAAACAAGTGACGTTTTTTAACACTTTACAACAAAGTTGAAAAGTGTTTATGACTTTGTTCATTCTGTCTGTCTGTCTGTCTGTCTGTCTGTCTGTCTGTCTGTCTGTCTGTCTGTCTGTCTGTCTGTCCGTTAGCACGATAACTGCAGTAAAAATGAGTTTATCAAAATGAAATTTTAGTATGTTGTTCAGACGGTCTGTAGGACCTATGGGAATATAAATAAATAATATCACCCAATTAGTTTTTTATTGAACCCGGGTTGAAAAAATGAAATACATTGAACCCTATGGGACCTAATTTTTCAAACATTTTTTAAGTAAATTTAAAATTCACGAATTGCTTCGAAATTTTTAGGAAATATTCACATTATCCCATAGAATATATAAAAAAAAATTCAGTAAAATATGTTAAGTAGTTTTTAATTAAAAAAATTATTTAATATAGGGAAAAAAACAAATTCAATTAAATTCTGACTTTAGGATATCTTCCAGAAAGAAAAGAGAGAGATATTATATAATAAATATCTCTCCATTTGTTTAAACGTTTGCATACGGGAGTGGCTTCATATTTTAAAATAAATTTGGTAGATAACAATTTTTCATTTTTTTTAAATTTTATATAACTCTTCATGATAAATTTAATTGATGGCATTTTAAATGCACTTTCCTACGTCCTAGATAGTTAAAATTTGGTACACAGCTTAAATTTGTTGAACATTTTATTCGACAAAAATTTGATGGATCTTTAAATATAGATCATACATTTTTTTCGAAATGGCCTGAAAATAATCCCCGTTCACTTCTATAAATCATTGGTGTAATATTGTTAAAAATTTTGATGTGGACAGCACATGTCTTTCTCTGCAGACTCATATTCGTTCTCTTTATTTATTCAATGATAATTTGAGTTTATCTGCACAACATAAGTATTTTAAATGACATTGAATTTACACGTTAAACTTAAATTTGGTTCTCATTTGATAGCTGGACTTATTGTCAAAGGTGACGTAGCGAAAACGCGAAAAACTAGAATATCTCAAGAACGGCTAGTCCTAGAGTAATGTGGTTAGTCTTATTCTTTTTGTTGTCAAAAATCACATATAAAATAGGAATTTAATTGATATAATTGAGCACACGTAGTCTTTTATTTTTATATATAACGATTTTTGCTGGCCATTTCGCAAAAATAGCCCGTTCCTTTTTCCCGAATCGTAGTAGAATAACCTACAAATGATTTATATACAAAATTTTGTTAAATTTGGTATATAAATCACTTGTAGGTTATTGAAATATTATACTCCAAATTTTGTTAAATTTGGTTCATTAGTTTTTAGCTAGAGTGGATAAAGGCAATTTCTGCGGCCATTTCGCAAAGAAGGCAGATTCTTTTATTACGAATCGTACTATAATCTAATGAACATCAGGATTTCCCACAAAAAACATACCTACCAAATTGTATGAAATTCGGTCCATTAGTTTTTCAATTAGAGTGGATGTAATATCCACACAGACACACAGAAACATACACAGATACACCCTTACACACACAGACGTCTTCCTAAAAGTAGTTTTTTCGTGTTCTAGAAGTCCCAAAACGTGTAGATCCTTTGAAAATTCGAGTTCCGATCTTCGGCACGATTCCAATACTTTGAGTACATACACATACACATATATATTATCTGTGTATTATCTGTGTATCTAAATTCCGTGCCTATGCAATTACAATAGTTGTGATTTTAAATGATCCCTAAACTTTTATTATTTCTTCAAGGAAGCCTAATTTTAACATATGCAGAATGCAAATATCTCAAGCGATTGTAAGATGAATTACATAAGAATTGCTGAATTTTTTTCACACAAAATTATTTAGCTCTGGAGTCTGGAATACAAGTTATATGAATGAAATATTTATTGATTTTGCATAAAGAATCAGATGATTTATATTTCGATACAGTTTTAAATATTTAAGTATAATAAATTACTGTAGTACTGTGATAATGTAAAAGATATTACCACTGAATGAATCACATTTTAGAAATTTTTAAATGAAATTACATTTCAGTTGGAAAGTGTTTCATAATCAATGTTTATGCATGATTGATCTTTCTTGTTTTAATGAGTAATTACGTAGCCGTTCAATTTTTTTTCATTTATGGAAGTATGCGCAAGCTTCTTAACTCTGTAAGGAACACAGACTGGGGTGGGAGGGGCACACGCTGTGAGCTATTTGAGGATTTATTATTATATGGATTAGTTATTTGGATTAGATATTATTATTATTTGGATTAGTTATTTGGATTAGCTATTATTATTTGGATTAGTTATTTGAGGAGGGCGGTCTGACGTAGTTAATTAAATATTGAATTGGGGTTCAGCGTCCCATGCACCCATGTATATTACAGGCGCTATTGGTATACCTCCGATTTGTGTAATCTTGTCGTTAGTCGTGATCAGTTCGCATAGCGCATCGGGGCACTATATATCTGTATGTCTAGTTCTATGAAAATGTATCGTTAGGTGTTCTTGATAAAAGGTAGCTGTTCAAATATAACAGTTACTAAGTGAATTTTAGAAAATATTATTTAAAAATTGACATCTAGCTGCTGTACTCGCAGGTAGAGATCTCTCACCTATCACTTATCATTTTGTTAATGCTCTGCATTTACATCTCGAGCATTTTATCAGAATTATATTACTCAATTACACTGTTTTTGAACTCTGATTAAAAACATGTATGAATTTATATAAAATAAGGATTACTAAACTTTAGTGATTTTTCCTATGTTAGACCTACGTACTTTAAGAGGACGTACAAAGCGACTACATAGCAACAATTTAATGTGAGACCAATTTCTAATTTGGAAATCCCATATGCCGCTATAAAAAAGAGTTAGGTCGTAATATGTTAAAGGAATGTCCATCAAAGTTAGGTACTTCTAACAACTGTCAACTCTCATACAGCTTTATGAAATGATTGTTCAACACGAAAATATTTCTTTTGACAACTATGATGTATTATTTACAAACTTATTTGGCAGCTGCTCTGATATTTTGTCCTACTTTCCACTACGGGTAACGTGACACCGAAGAATGAAACAGCACAAAGGAAAAAAAATATGTTAAATTTTGAATGTAGAATAAAATGCTTAAAAGTCGAAAAAAAACACACACATTTTATTTATGTTTGAATGACAGCGTTTTGTAATATGTGTATATTTTAGAATATTGCTGCATTCAAAGATGCATTTACAAAATGCGAACTTTAAATGCTCAGATGAAAAGAGTTTTCGGCTTGAATTGGTTATCTATAGACATGAATAAAAACACATTCTTAAAACGTCATCTTTGGTGTTGGTTTGAAATATATGAGTATTTAAATTAGAGAGGATTTATTGAGCTTAATTTAAAATAGAATAAATAAATGCAATATTTATATAAGAATTGCAGAATTCTACTAGCATATGACACCAGATAGTGAAAGTTAGTGCATGATGTGGGTGGCTTGTCCCCTACATAATATGATGACTACATTTTCACAGCAAAAAACTGCGATGTAACCATGGAGTTTTACGTAGTGTTGACAGATACTGAAAGTAAAATTATGTCGATCATTCATTTCTTATAATTTTATAAACTCACACTGATTTCGTTAACATGTTTAACACGAGTCACGTTTAACATGTGTCACATGTTTTCCTAACATGTGTTATACGTATAATTTTATAAACTCACACTTATTTTGTTAAAGTGTTTAACAAGTACCATGTTTAACATGTGTCACATATTTCGCTGGCATGTGTCACACTCATTTCGTTAACCGGTTTAACATTCAAAATATATCAAGTTTCTTCCAACAAAAGTAGGAAACTTTCTTGTGTGTTTTTTGTTTATTACTTATAGGGCAGAATGCCCGCGGGTCTCACTCGCTAGTCATATGAGTACTGCTTGTGAGAAATGTTTATCATTTGACTGTGTACTATCATTTGCAAAAAATGTTTGGATCATTCTGTATGTATCTCAGACAATTAACTGCGTTCGTGTGAAAATGCAATACAAGAACAAGAACAGAGTAAATGAGATGAACCTAATACTGATGGGGAGATAATTAGCAATGTTTATTCGCAAAGTTTGTGTCTCTTAGCTGATAATGACGCGATTTAGTTAATTTTGTTGTAGCGAATTATTGGGATAGCTATATTTGCAATTGGGATTGCTATATTGCAATTGGGATCACTATATATTGTATGTTCTATGTTCTACATTTTTTACCAGACTACTTTGTTATCTGAAAATATATACCGTATTCCAAAAATGCTGGATCATAAATACTTTAGCAATGTTCAGCAAAGTTTGATCCTTCTAATTGATGTCAACCCTCCAACAGTTTTATGAAATCATTGTTCAACGCAAAAATATTTCTTTTGACACCTATGATGAATTATTTACAAATCCATTTGGCAGCTGTTCCAATATTTTATACTATTTTAATAGGGCTAACGTGATAGAGAAAAATGAAACAGTGCAAAAGAAAAGCAAAGGAGTTTTGAGTGCAGACTAAAATGTATAAAAATGAAGAAAAGCACTTATTTTATTCATATTCGAATTATCAGGTTTTTTAAGATATGTCCATAAATAATATTACGTTTAATGATGCATTTATAAAATATGAACTTTAATCGCCCAGATGAAAAGAGGTTTTGTCTTGAATAAAATTCATTATATAGCCAAAAGTAATAAAACACATTAAAAAACATCATCTTTGTTTATTATTAAAATATCTACGATAATTAAATTAGTGATAATTAATTGTACTTAATTGATAATCGGATTAATAGATGTACATTTTTCTTAGTATTACTTGTGAGAAAAGTATTATATTGTGAATACGTATGATTATTTTCATACAAATAACAATACATTTTACTTTGTGTAGCTCAGATAAATAATTGTATTCTTGAAAATATAAAACACGAATGATAGAGAACAGTAAATGATATGAAATTAATGTAGATACATAGTTTATTAGCACTGTTTATAGCTGTGTTGGAATGTTTTACCTGATAGTGACCTCCTTTAGTTAATTTTATTGAGGAATATTCTTAAATTTGCATCAATTGGGAGCTCTGTCTCGGAAATATTAGTGATCCATGTTTATTGGCTCCATTATACAACTTTAATATTTTTTGTAAACAGGACAGTGATATTTTAACAACCGGTATACGTTCAAGTTAAAAGGGACATTTTGCACTGTTTGTAATACATTTAAAGTAATTACGTAAAATTAATAACAAGTTTCATTTCATTAAGTTAAAATATATATTCCAACCAATAAGCAATCCGTTTTCAAAACCATTAATAATTTAACAACCGTTTTCTAGAAACTGGTGGAAATCGACTGACAGACACCATTATAGTAGACATTATTTAAAATACTCTGACTAGCAAAGAGAAACATTGAGCCATTCATTAAAGTATACAATAAATTATTTAAAGGTACTTAAGTGGGATACCATTTTGAAGCCCATTCCACTTTGATACATTTGTCATTATACATTTTGTATTTTTAGCGATTTTTGTACTCCAAATCTTCTAGTGAATATTGTTTATATACTCGTATTAGTAATTGAAATATTAATTTTTCAGCTTTGTTTTCATGTACCAAGTATAAAAATTTGAAATATAACTTTAAAGCTATTTATCTACTATTTCGTATTTATCTAAGTACCAGCGGATATATAGGTAAAAACCTTAATTTGTACCTCACATAAAGAAAATTTATAAAAAATTAAATTGATCCCCAATTTGCCTTCACTTCGTGTATTCTCAAATTTTATTTATAAACCGTTTCTAGATGAATTCTAAAATAAACTTCTAAAAATCTGCCCTTAAATGAATGAAAGCAACGAAAAGTTTAAACCCCAAACGCTTCTTAATCTCTGATCCATTATATTGATAAAAGTATCATTGAAAATCATTCTAATTTGATTTTCATCACATTTTAAATATTGCATATATTTCAGAGCGATACTGGATATATCTAAATAGAGTTCACGCTCTGTTGTAAAAAATCATATGAAAAATGAATTTTGAAACTTTTGAAATATACTGTAGCAATTTACGTATAATGTTGGTGGACAAATGAATCAAATATTCAATGATAAACAACAATAATAGGCCTTTTGCTTGAAAAATGTTCCATTTTAATTTAATTTGTCTGATTATCACCAACTTACCCACCCATAAACTTAAAATATGTCTTTAATCACCAAATGGTTTGACATGCTATTCTTAAATTTTTAAATTTTCAGAAATCATACCTTCTTCTTCTTAAATTATAACAATATGTCAAAATATAACATTTTTATCATATTAATGCATTTTCTGTTGGTTAAATTAAAAGTTTCAACGAACTTAAAGAGTGTACAAAACCGCTATCAAATTTGTACAGACGCGGTGAAATCTAGTAAAGAATTCGCAAAATACATTGCAGTTGTTAGAAGCTCAATACTTTCTCATACTCCACGATTGCAGTATGGAGAAAATGCTTTTATCCTAGCAATAAAAAACAATTTAACATGATCGTTCATTTAAAATTAATTACTACGAATGTACTTTTTATCGAACACAATGGAAAGATAATCATGCTAAGATTGTTATTTTTAGTAACATCATATTCTAATTCACATAATGGATTGTTATTTAGAGAAGGTGGTATAGTATGCAAATGAAATTTATATAAAAACAAATAGTTTACAAATAAATATTAAATTTAAAGAATCCCATAAAATGTAGCTGTATGATATACAATTTGCATGATATTGTGTTTATAACATCATCGTCATTTAACGTCATGATAGACTATTAAGCAAAAAAATTATCTATTTATCAACAAACACTCGTTAGCATTATATGATTCCACCGGAATCGAAAGTAAAAAAATCTGATGTAGGCAACACATGACTTTCCTTATGTAATGCAATGAATTTACTACTTTTAGAGTTAAAAAAAATGCTATTCCTATAGTAGATGTGACAATATTTTCACATATTTTGATACATAACCCTGGGAAAAAAGGGAATGGTGTAAATATATTGAAATGTATACTATGTTTTGTGATTTATGTTTATAGCTAGGCCTTTGCACAGACGGAATTGGGATTTTTTGGCGCCGTTGGGTTGTGTGCGCACTGACATGGATTGTAAATATTCAGAGATTTAATTGCAGCAAAATGTCAAAGTTGAGCTACAAATCTTTGAAAATTTATAGCCCTGTCAGGTGTGGCGCGCGTCGGTGTCCGGTATTTTGGACCACCCTGGTTTTGTATGCCCTCTGGTTCTTGTATTTTAGTGGAACGCATAAAAAATTAGCGTCGCTTCTAGACCAATGGTGAAGCATTTTTGGACCTCCTCCTTTTTTATAGCGTTTGGGAACAGCGAATGAGAGTTGGGGGGACTTCCTCCCTGTTTTTGTCGTTCCCCTTGTTTGTAAAATTCTGAAAGTTTTAAGAAATGTAAATATCGTCAGTTGCTTTTCTGAGCTCGAGTAGAGAGCACTCCAAGTGCGGGGCACTTGTATTTCGGTGTAGCCCGACCCGGCATGTATTTTGATGCATCTCTGAGCCGGCATCCGCGGTCCTTATCTCGGGCGGCAATGCTTTTGCCGAGGAGCCGACGTGGTGAGTCCGGTATAGAAGGCGACTCGTAGCCAAATCGAGCCGAGCTTATCTCAGCGCGAGGGCGCATTTTCTTCGGGCAGTTCGACCAGAAAATGGAAGAAGGTCGTCATATGTTAATTGGTTGCAGTTCACACAGCTCTACCACCAAAACGGCGCGGTGTAGGACCTTTGCTCCTTTAGCTGCATTTAAGCCGTGGTTACGTAAATACTGTGTGCACGGAATAATTTGCGGAGCATCAATCCAGGGGTCCTAAGCAGCAGTCAATCTCTACAAATAAAGCATCCGATCTCCATTCTTTAGGCAAGGGCCTGTACGCATGCTCACTCAAGAGCCGCTGGGTCTAAGCCGCATTAAGAGGAGGAGAAGGAAAGTGAACAGTATGCCTATCGTCATTTGTTTTTGTTAATTGCAGTGCAACACAGCTCTACCACTAAAACGGCGCGGTGTAGGACCTTGCTCCTTTAGCTGCATTTAAGCCGTGGTAACTGTAACACTGCGTGTATGGAGTGATAGAGGAGCATCAATCCCGGGATCCTAAGCAGCAGACAAGTCTCTACGAAAACGTATATATTTGGCAAAGCCTGTACGCATGCTCACTCAAGAGCCGCTGGGACTGAGGCAGATATTAAGAGGAGGAGAACGAAAGTGGACGGTGTGCCCATCTCAAAAAAAATACTTGGCAATAACTTATGACCGATGATATGCAACCTAGTGTTTCCCGGACTGGTAGTGTTTTCCATGAACATTTCAGAATCAATGAACTAAACATTCAATTAATTGTGCCACCCTTTCCTACGTGCAGAGGTCAGCTACAGCACTCAGTGAGAGTCCTATGTATGAAGGTATGGAAATTATATATTGATTTTAAAATGTATACATGAATGTTCAAGTAACTGATGTAATCCAATAGTGTGAGGGCAAGGTTATGCTAAATGGGTGTTTTTTTTGCAAAATTGAATATATATATATATTGTGTTCTTAACAAAAGTAATTTAATTACAAATTTGAATTTTTATAAATATGCAAATTAATGCAAAATAAACCGTGCACCCCGAGGTCAAGTTTAGGTAATTTGGGAACTCTTTTGTAATTGCGTATTTGTATATTAATGTTTAAAATTGAGATTTCATGTGTTCTATAAATAAATTGTAGTTGGCCACAAAAATGGGAGTGATTATTTTGTTGTAGTAAACGCAATGTACTTTGGTCCAATCGGACCCCACTATACTTTAACGCGCTTGAGCCTGGTGGGACTATTTGGTGAGTATCTTTAATGTATTTATGTGTTTAAGTTTAGTGTATTTATGTGTAAAATTCACCTCACCACAGTAGATACTTATATTCTTTCCAATATATTGAATTTTCTTCAATTAGTTGATATTTTCATTGAATTGGCGTCATTTTTATCCGTTTGGTGAGATGTTTGTTAATTTGGCAACAATTAAAAATGTGGCCACGTTGGCGACTTTCCGCCAAATTCGTCGCCAAAATCTCGCCAAGCGTTATGGACGGAGAAATAAGTTATTCTTACAGCACATAAATGACTATTGGCGCTCAAATACAAAAATATTACTCAACGTATCTTTTTTCATGAATGGAACGAGCTAGTTCTACGAGAATGAGGTCACCAAATTTATCGCATGGTATTACATATGGAAAATGAACATGTTTCTCAATAAGAAATATATATTTTTTATATGACTTTTTGATATTTTTTTTGAAAAATGTGCAATATTTCAAGAACGGTTCATGCTAGCATTCTAAAATTTATGTCAATCGTTTTCTAATGAAAATTTACATAAGAAATATCTATTTGCGTAGCTTTATTAGCGGTTTTGATTTTTTGACGATTGCTTCAAAATTTCACTCGAAAATTTAGGGAGTTTTGAACATTCGATTGCATATAAAAACAATAGGCTTCCAGTGTTTACGAATTGGGATTTTTGTACTAAATTTCGTTCGAATCAGTCCATCCTTTTGTCAGTTATCGTCTCCACAGACTCACTGACACACACACACAAATACTTTCACACACACACACATACAGTTCTTCAAAAATGTTTGATTCGTGATCAGGGATGCTTGAAACGTGCTCTCCCGACGAAAACTCGAATTCGAATTTTCACCCCCGTCACAATACCTTCCTTATACATTATGTTTATATGAGGAAAGTAATAAAGCCACTTATCCCGAAGATTTTAAATTTTCATAAACACAACTCAACTCAATTTATGCATTAAATACAGGCAAATTTGTTTTTCATAATATCCAACGTTTAAAAATTTGGTTGTTTAAAAATAAGTTGAAAATAATATCTATGATACTAAATACAACTTGGCTTTCTCACTCATTTATATTCCGTTAATTGTAGGTCTATTATATAGATATATTGTAGGTCCATTAAATTCCGTATATTGTAGATATATTATATTCCATATATTACGCCGATTTGCATAATAATCAGTATCATTGTTGAATAAAGGACGTACTGTTCTGAGATTTCGTTTGCAATATGTTCTTTTAAAAATATTCTTGAATGTTTTGTTAAATAAAATTATAAATTTCTCTTTTCTGAATTTGACAAGATGCTTATAATGCCGATAATATGGTATATTTGACTATTTGTGTTAGTATATACTATTTGAATATGATTTGTATTTATCGTGCAGCTAAAACTATAATTTTATCGTACAGACTACACTAACCTATCGTCATTATGTTATGATACTTAATAAAAATTAATACTATGAAAGTGTAAATTTTGAATATTGGGTTTTTGTTATGAAATTTAAGTTTTTTTTATCTAGTTCTAGATTTTTACCTAAAATTTAATAACGGCATGGGCATTCGTTCCAGAGTTATCATATCCACGCATCACATACATGCATACATATACACATACATATAACCGTAAATAAGAGAAACTTTTCTCTGAAAGTGTGGGAAAGATGATCAGCAAGTTTTAAAATATATTTTTCGTCAAAATCTCAAATTCAAAAATTTTTTAAGAAAGCAATTCTTTATCTGTTCCATAGTCTGAGGGGGAAAAAATCTAACTCTTTCATTTCTAGATCTTCAGATCTTAAACTATAACATGTTTTTGAAATAAACAACAATGATATAGCATAAGCAACAAAAAGCAATAATTAAAATATAACACCAAGTATAAACTCCGAAAACTCAAGTAAACTCCAGGATAAAAGAAAGTGTGAACTATTGTGAACACCGTAAGAACCACTTGCTGATTAATGCCAGTAAAAAGTAAAACCATAACTGAATTTTACGCGATCCAATATCCTGCACCAATAGGTTAGCCTAATGCTCATAAAAACTAAAGGAATCGAATGCAATCGTTCAGAAGATCTCAGTGTGGTTTATGATTCAGTGTTCAATATCATTTAAATACGCAAATATATGACTTTTATTTGTCTCTTTAAAACAGGAATTTAAAATGTTTCGATTAATTTCGATCAAGTTAAAATAACCTATATATTTTCCTTGGTAAAATTATATAATAATTTACAACTAAAAGCAAATTTATAACTAAAAGAATAACTAAAAAAATAAGTTATAATTCATAATGATGCTGGTAGTTCAGGAACACCACATCAAAAGTAAATTTAAGATTTAAAAATAAATTTGATAGATAAATATATTTGAAATTTAATAATATGTGGAATACTGAAAAGTGAAATAAAATTCTTTATCTTATTGTTTGTATAGAACAAAATTATTACATGTGTATTGATTTGTTTATTAAATTATCCTAGAAATATTCACGTAAGTATTAATCGCACTTGGATGGACTTTAACATCAGTTGTATTTAAGTAGACTTGAATGATTTGGAGTCGATCTATAATGAATGATAAACGACAAAACTACGCCCCAAGAAATAAAATTTCTCCATCACCCTTCAGACTAAGCAAAAGTGATTCACGTATACAAGTTATTTTAATTGAAATTAATATCTTCTATATATATGGTGAAGTTGTAAATTCAACCCAATCTATCAAATATGGTTTATCATATATATGATTATTTTAGATGTATATGGTTACTTAAGATTTGTTTATCATCAATCAGATATGGTTACTTTGCTTATAGCGTATCCTATAAGTACTGCAGATGTTTTGTCTTGTTATCTCTAGATAGCAACTGCGAATACATAATGACTGGTCAAAACACTGGGAATTTCTATCCTGTTGAACTCGTTCCCACTGAGCCAGACAATAGTGATCAGAATAGATAGATCGATGTTATTAGTTCTATTTATTTCAATTCTTTGCAGTGTCTTCCGGCGAAGATTTCTTGATCTAGCATCAAGCAGATATATAGAAAAGCATAACACTAAAAAAATATTTTATTATATAAAATAAGCTTCTAAAATAGTTTTGTTCATATGTACAGTATCCAAAAAATATTTCACACTTAAATTTTCGTATTATTACTTTCCTTATATACATAATGTATAAGGAAAGTATTGTGACGGGGTCGAAAATTCGAATTCGAGTTTTCGACGGGAGAGCACGTTTCAAGCATCCCTGATCACGAATCAAATATTTTTGATGTGATGTCTGTGTGTGTGTGTGCGTGTCAGTGAGTGTGTGGAGACGATAACTGACGAACGAATGGACCGATACAAACCAAATTTGGTACAAAAATCATAATCCGTAAACACTGGAAGACTATTGTTTTTATACGTAATCGAATGTTCAGAACCCCCCTAAATTTTCGAATGTAATTTTGAAAAAATCGTCAAAAAATCAAAACCACTAATAAAGTTACGCAAATAGACATTTCTTATGTAATTTTTCATTAGAAAACGATTGACATAAATTTTAGAACGCTAACATGAACCATTCTCGAGATATTAAACATTTTTGAAAAAAATTATTAAAAAGTCATATAAAATAATAAAAAAAATATTTCCTATTGAGAACCATGTTCACTTTTCATATGTAATATCCTGCGATAAATTGGGTGACATCATTCTCGTGGATTTAGCTCGTTCCATTCATGAAAAAATATACTTTGAGTAATACTTTTGCAATTGAAAGCCAATAATCATTTATCTACTGTAAGAATAACTTATTTCTTCGTCTATAACGCTTGGCGAGATTTCTGCGACGAATTTGGGGGAATGTCGCCAACTTGGCGACTTTTTGAAATGCTGCCAAATTAACGGAAATCTCGCTAAATGGATAAAAATGACGCTAAATCAATGAAAATGACGACTAATTGTCGAAAATTCAATATCTTGGAAAGAATATTAGTATCTACTATAAGAAAAACCTATTTTTTTATTGTAAAAGTAGTAAATTCATTATATTATATAAGGAAAGTCATGTGTTGCCCACATCAGATTATTTTATTCTATGGCTCGACGTGATATAGTTATTCGCTTTGAGCTTAACGAAGGGTTATGAAAATGGATTCCGTTTAAAAAGTTACCGATAGCTTGTAGATCATAAATAAAATAAAATAAAATTTAAACTTGAAATGGAATACTAGTTAAGAGACTATATGGAACTAAAAAGTTATTTCATTTTCTACAATTTTTCTTGGCTATTCTAACGCGTGCGATAAAAGTAATTTGTAATGAAACCGTCCGTTTAAATGTGTACCCATTTCCGTTATATTTATTGCAAAAAATACCATTTCAATACCCCAAGAAGACTGTGAATGGTGACCAAGAAGACCAAGATTAAGAATAATGGGCGTGGTCTACTGGGGGCGTTGCCATGCAAAATTTTAATTTTTGTGACAGCTATTCACACTTAGATTCACACTTAGATACACTTATACAAATAAAGGCAATTTTTGGAAAATTGAGCTTAATTATCAGGCTTTTTAATTTTGTTTAATAACAGTATGAAAATCCCACTGAAAAGCCCTACTGATTTAATTTTTCATATTTTTTCCTGCTCATTTTAGCAGAGATAAAGTAAGTTGTAATGGCACCATCTGCTTAAATGTGCACTCATCTGTGCCATATCTATTGTAAAAAATACTATTTCAATGTTCCCCACAAAACCTGATAATGTAAATAATGGGCGAGGTCTTATCGGGATGTAATCATATAAACTATTTATACTCGTCCCGGCTATTATCACTTAAATATTGTCAATATTCTGGTCATAATGGTAATTTCCTACAATAGAGCATAATTGTGCACGATTTTTTTTTCTAATTTCCGTATTCGTAGCCTGTGCTCCTAGAAAAATATAAAATCCGTCCTTTGCAATTATTAGAGGGCACCTACGAGTATAAATAAGAAGATTTATCGAGATTGAGACGAAACAAATCGAATATTTTACAAACAATGAAAATGTACACATTCATGTAACATTTTAATATGGTGATTTAAGCAGAATAATATGAAGATGATTTAAGCAAAATAACATGAAGATGATTCAAGCAGAATAACATGAAGATGATTCAAGCAGAATACTTTGAATTTAACAAGGAATTTATCTTAACATGGTTATAAGCAGTTTTGGGCAGTCATACATTGACATGCTTAGATCCGAGCAAGCGACCTCTCAGTTCAGTTGGCAAGTTAGATCAGAAATGTATATGAAGGAAATATATTAATACATAGAAGTGGAGTACAAGCAAATTTCGAGTTTTCCTTTCCCCAAAGAAAAATTCGTTACCCTCAGAATCTCACGTTATGCACACATGTTTCCGTCAATTTTATGTTGAAAAAATAGTACAGTTTCCTTACAGAGTTTTGTTCAAGAAGACGTTCTTTGCTAGAATATTGTTGAAAATCGTCAAATGACGCCAAATAGATGTATTTATAAGTGAGGAAACTTTCATTGAATTATAATTGAAACTTTTGCTCAAAAAACAATATAGAAATTTATACATCTGTTTTGCTGTAAATACCCCCACCGGAAAAAAAGTACGTAAAATAATTTAGCATTAAATTTTAACAAGCTTTCAAATCGGATATATGTCTCTAAAAGCAATTATCAAAGCTCTAAGTCAACTATGCTGAAACACACTGTATAACCACAGTTATCTGATGTAAGGAAATCACGTTATTGCGATTTTCCATAAATTAATTTACTGGTCCTAAAACGCTAGATATTCCACGTAAATATCACACTGAAATATTTCAATGTAATTTTCCTATATAAATACGCTTTCTCGGAATTGAATTCTAGAATATTTCTTAGATATACAACAGTGTTTTTTTCCCTCTCAATGTCTTTAACAAAATAAATGTATTTTGCCGTACCCATACCTAAGGAAAGCATACTGAATATTTAAAACTAGTTTTTCTACGCTCGCAGTAAATAATCTACAAGCGTTCTCGCATAAAAAATTCAGCAAGAATGTTTTGGATCTCAAAGCCTGAAGCAGCTTGATACTATTCTCAGAAAAGTTTATCTTCTTTTATGTGTATACGGTATTCGACTTAAATGCTCGTTACTTACAACCAAAACAAACTAAAATGTTTATGGGGGTTTTGTGTCATGACCTCAGAAATTTATGATACGTAAGAATACATTCTTGTGTGGGAATTTCTATGGCAACTTTCTATGTTTTCTAGATATTGTAGTATATCCGTAGGTCTTTATTTGTGAAAAAAGTGTTCGTTTTAAATTTAAATATAAAAAAATTAAATTGAATTTCGTATAATACACATTTAAAATATTTTAAAAGATTAACATTTTACCAAATGGCGTAACTTTCTTGTTTAATCCTTTGCAGGCATTTTATGGAGTTACTTTAGTTGTTAAATTTAGAATATCAAAAGAAATGACTCACACCATAAAATTGTACTTTTTGGTTCTCATTATAGCTCACGCGTTGTGTATTTGGGTGTAACTTAGGTGTGCATAAATAGATTATCTACAAGTTGTAAATTGCACGAAAATCGTCAAAAACTAAGGTGCTTTTATAGCGCAATTATATATTTTTCATTCTAATGATCAATTCATTGCATTATATGCAAATAAATAAAATATTTCGAAGTACCCAATTGACTTATATTTCGCGCATCTCTAAATTGGCAATTATCAATATTATAGCATCTGTTATAAGCTCTATAGTCGAAATATTAACATCTTTTAATCATTATGCGAGACCAGAAATAGATCTCACATTTGTTGGTGAGACAGTTTTATGCCAGTAATGTATGAGTCCGAAACATCGGACAATACCTCCAGTCTGAATGACGTCAAGGTTTACAGCACGTGAACCCAAAGATCAGATAAAACCATAAATTTCGGGGTGTCAAGATAGAGGGGGTCGAACGATCTCGTAAGAAAATGGAAGTATCAGCATTGGATAAAAGATTAACCAATGGAGAAGGTGCTTGTTGCGTAACCCTGAAGGCCGCAAATGAGAGAAAAGGGGGAGTAACAGTCCAGAAGCAAAAAAGAGCCACGACCTATCACCAGAGAACGACCCTATGAGAATAACGACGATGACTTGGAATATACTAGTTCGAAATTATGACTATCACAATGATGATACTCAGATAAAGAAAAATACTTGCTCGACATGATGACATAACGGCGATACTGACTTAAAATAAGAACGGTGATACTTGGTGAATACAGCACGCCGACTAGAGATGCAGAGTGTTTCGTAGATGTTCCAAAATAATGGCTAAATCTATTGCTTTGTGCAGTGTGATTAAAAGTACGAGATGGAGCCAAACACCCAGAGTTACGGCCAATACGAGTGACTGATGCAACCATTATGGTCTATGGTCAAGGCCGAAAGTGAAGGTATGTGTTTCTCAAATATTTACAAGTCATCAAAACATTTTAGGCAATTTAAGTGGTCTCACATTATCTTCCTCATCCGAAATAATTAGTAATACGAATAATTATTGTAATTAAATAATTGAGTGTGTTATGTTGTTAATAAATGATTTATTGTTAAGTTAAAATGGTGTAATTCGTTTAGTACTATATTAATTAATAATTATTTTACAGAACTCGCGCAAAAGATAAATAATTGGAGGGTTATTAGCGGGCACAAAAAATGCAATGTACAAATAATAATGAGTTCCACTATGTACGATTTTACGGCCATGTTAAGATATAGTATATGTTAATAATAAATTTAGTTAAAAGTTTAACTTTAAGTTCTTTTAATAAGTAGTTACCACACATCAATTTATCAATTTCGCGTTACTTTCGTTAATTTAGAGTAACTTTTTAAATTTTGACGATATTTTCGTTAATCTGGGTCGAAATATCGCCAAGTTGGCGATGTTTTGCTACATGTCTATCACCGAGTGTTACATACAAAGGGAGAATAGCTCCTTTTATATATAAATAACTATTGGCGAATTGCTAGGCGTCAAAATACAAAACTATTACCCAAAGTACCTTTTCTCGTGAATGATGTTGACAAATTTATCTCATAATATTATATATGAAAAGTGAACATACTTTACAATAGTTAATACATTTTCTTTTAATTGTATGTGATTTTTGATACATTCTTTGAAAAATGTGCAATAGTTCGAGAACACAGTTCGTGATAGTGCTCTAAAGTATGTTGTTGATTGTTGAAACCCAGACCGTCCGACCTACCAGAAAGGTGTAAGGTAACTGTTTGGACGGTCGGGAAGTGCCACCCAATTTAGACCGGAACCCAGTGGGGGAGGCATCCACAGGGACCGTACCCTCCTTCCCCTACCACCAACCTCTCGGAAGGACTTTCGGACCCACATGTTTAACGTGATCGTACTCCGCATGAACACGGCGGCAGTTTTGGCAGTGGCTGGAATCGAACCCGGGCCTACCGAGTGCAACTCCAGCGCGCTAACCAATGGGCTACCGCGCCCCGCTCTAAAGTATGTGTCATTCGTTTTCTTATGTGAATAAGAAATTATCATTTACATAAAATTATTAAAGGTTCTTATTTTTTAATGTATTTTTCAAAATTTTATTCGAAAATTTGAGGGTCTTCCGAGCATTCGATTGCATGTATAGAATCAATAGAGTTCCAGTATTCACTGATTGTAATATTTGTACAAAACTTCATTCAAAACGCTTCATTCGCAGTGACACGTCCCATCCGCAGACACTCGACGCACATGCACACAGACATCACCTCAAAAAAGTTCTATTCATGTTCCGGGCTGCTCGAAATATACTGTTCCGTCGCAAATTAGAATTCAAATTTTCGACAGTGTCGGACTAATTTCCTTTTACGTTGTATTATGTATATAAGGAAAATAATATTTAAATGAAATTGTTTCACTAAAAATTCTAAAATATTGCAATTGCGATACAAGTAGGGGGTAATAGTATAGTAGAAGGTATAGTAGGGGGTATAGTTGCGGTACATACTATGGGGTGAGAATGAATGGCAAAACAGAGTTTAGACTCACGCTCGAAATATTATTTAAAGGCATGTACAATTTATTATGAATAAAAACAAATCCTCGTGGATAATTATAACATGTTGCAATCGTCCCTATACATTGTGTTGTTTTTGTCCGCGTTCGACGTTTATAAATCAAGAGCATATTTTATCAATATTGCTAGGTATTTAACATGTATCGTAATAAACATGCGATATGAAGTAAAAGTCATTTAAAATTACATTGAATATATAGATGACTTCCACTTCAAAATGCTAAGACATATAAAAATAAAGGCATTAGAAAATTTTACTAATATGCATCAAAATAATGTTTTAAAGCCTGACATCTAAAAATCAAAAGGGAAACATTCAATGTTTTCATACAGAACAGCTGTTCATAAGGCGATATGGATTCTTTCAAAACGCGAAAACTCTGTACAGGTAAAGATGGCTGTTACAATTAAGCCGTGCTACATTTTCCCCAAGTATTTATTCTCTATTCCTGCAGTTGGTGTAATTGTTATTCTGAAAGTAGTTGGTCTGAGTTCTAGTACGATGTTGAAAGCAATTTAATTTTTCGATTATTTTGTATCCCCTGGAAAGCAGCTACAAATTTTATTGTATGAATCGTGAACGTCAAGTAAGATTGATATTGAATCATCACACGTTCTGAACTGAAAAGAAAATATAGAATTGGTATGTTTAAACCATATCTTATAGACTTGGTATATTATCTTACTTATCAATTTCAACCTTTTTTTAACTAATATTTACACAAAATGCGTTTATCCAAATCATCGGTTCTCTCGCCATCCTTCTTTATCCCTGGGGGTAGGTATTTTTAATTAGTTTACTTGACTTATTTTCCGTTGCCATGGCAAAGGTAATTGAGTTTTATACTAATCGCCAACTTTTAATTCGAACTTTGTAATTTTTTATCTGGATAAAATCATCCTTAAGCAGTATTTTTTCTTATTTTAATTAAAAAAGTATTAAATATTTAATTGCTCATTTAACTTAAGACATAACTAGGAAGGAAGAAAATTCATTTTAATTATTTTTTTCGTCTAGAACTAAAAACCTTATTTACTTAGTGTATCTGTTGGTTGTTTAAATACATATATTCCTATTGGTTTGAAAAATTACGGTGTTTTCGAATAACCACATTTTATTTTTTCTTATACATGTAAAAGAAGTAGAAAATGCAAAAGTAAATGAAAGTCTCGTGCTATTTATTCACAATCCTTGTATTTAAAATTAAAAATACTGTTAAGTCATGTTCATGAAATAAGTTTCCATTCACTCTTTAAAATTTACATTCATATTTACAAGTGTTTTTCTATAATTTTAGTTGAACAAAGCTCTAGTTTTCTGATATCAACATTTCATTCTATTACTTTATCTACATATATAATTAAGATATATGAGTAGTAGTATGATGAGGTCGAAAGTTCATATTCGTGTTTTTGGTAAAAATGCAAACTTTAAGCATTCCTGAATTCGAATAGAAGGTATTTAGCTCTACGCGTAAATGTATATCAGTGTGTGTGCGTGTGTATTTTAGAGTCTGTCTTTTATAGGCTTGAAGAGTCTGCCTCCCGATTTCGTAGAATATCGGAAGTAGGAAGAGGGCTTTTCATGACCTTGAGGCGCCAATTCAAAAGAAACATACTATATATATATATATATATATATATATATATATATATATATATATATATATATATATAATATATATATATATATATATATATATATGTATATATATATATATATATATATATATAAATATATATGTGTGTGCGTGTGTGTGTATGCGAGTGTGTGGGCACGATCTCACTAAGGGATGAAACGTTTCGAAAATAATTTAGTACGATTATTACATTATTACAATCAGTGAGTACTGGATCTCTCTTGATTTAAAATATAATCGAACGTTCTGAAGACCCTTCAGTTTTCGAATGAAATTTTGAAAAATCATCAACAGATTATGAAGTAATTAAGGTTTAAGAAAATTAGCTTACGCTTCTTCTAAACAATGGTAGTATTAATTTTTAGAAAAAGCGTTAGCTATTTTCTTAAACAGTTTTCTGGTAACCATGTTTATTCTATAAGCTGTACTGAAAAATTTATTAAACATCTCTTTAATACTAATTTTGTTCCAAATTGCACTTTTCATAGTTTCGACGTTGTGTCCCTGTTTCCAAATGTTCCCGATTCTACTGCTATTAACATTATTGCCCAAAACTTCTATGTCAAAATTGTACTATTCCCTCTATCGATGCAATAACTTTTGCATTAAACATTGTTGCAGGGGCAAATTACTTTAGTTTTTGTGATAATATAACCTTGCAAACAACGGGCGCCCCTCCTTATTTGGGGCATTTTGGCGGAGGCTGTGTTACAGGAGCGGGATAACGTGATTTTGTCTTTATTTTCCATTAAACCTATTCTTTTGTGCCGTTATGTGGATGATGTGTTTATTGTGAGCGACCTCCTTAATCTTTTGGATAATGTCCCTGATTTTTCCCCTCTATTAATTTTACCCTTGGATATGAGTCAAATTTTTCTTTACCTTCTTTGGATGTTCACCTTTCCCATAACTCTCTTAGTTTTCATACTTCTGTTTTTCGTAAATCCACTTTTACTAATACTTGTATTCCAACTAACTCCTCTGACACAATTTCTTCTAAAAAGCCTCTTTCATTGCTTATTTTTATCGTACTTTTAACGTTTGTTCACCTATTTCTGATTTAGTTACTGAAATTGATTTTATCTTTAATCTTGGCCATGAGGCTGCTTACTCTTTCGAGTTTACTTATAAAATATTTTACTCTATTCGCTATAATTATATTTATCCCAATACTTACCTTGTTCCTCTTTCTAATCTTATGTCATATAAATCTAGTTTTCCTTTTCACCCGGCAATTTTTCGTCTTCTTATTCATTTTTGCCTCCAGATCAAGTAATTAGCATAAATACGATTGCATATGTAATAAGGTAAAGTTGTCCTTATCAAAAATTACTATCTTAGGACTTACATTGATGCCTTCACTAAGGGTGGAGCATGTAAACTCCTGGTTCTCAAGCCGGAGAGACAAATACACAAAATATAAATAAACACACTTAACTAAATTGACCAATTTATTTAATATTTAAGTTATAGATATCCATTTAAGCCTTGATTAATAATACTATTCATAAATCCATTATTATAATATATCTAGCACTGACAATATTTCATTAATAAACATATGTACACACTTAATATAATTGACATATATATTTAGACACTTTCCTTTAATCTACCGAAACTCAAAATAGTTCTATTAGTTTAAACTACAAGAACTCGTTATTACAACACGACTCGTACGAACTGATTGTTCATTATTAGAATAACCATTAAATGTGTGCCTTCCGTGCTAATTAGTGACAAGTGAAACATATAAATACCTCTCATCTCTTGCATTTAACACTTATTCGCGCAATCACTATGCTGTAAGATACTATTGCACATCACATATCTGAGCCGCGCTTTCGTTTTGCGTGCTCACTGTAGATATTTTTTGCACAAAACCAAGAGACATGTTGTTAGTTCGTTCGAAAATTGAAGTCTCGCTAACCTTCTGGAACAAAACTTTGGGGCACTTTTTTTTCCCCCTTTGGTTCCAAACCACCTCTCCCATTTGTCGTTGATGCAGAAGGGGATGAACACTGTTTATCTATGATTGTGTTGCAATTGGTTTCCTCTGCTGCATTTAGATTGCTTATTATCTTTCTTGGCATTTGTAATTGGGGGTGGAACATGTAGTACAAATATTGTACTACATCATATAAACATTTTTTCTTGATCGTCAGGGATTCTCTGCTTTACATGCGACGCATGCGCAACTCCTCTGCACTGGCTCATAAAAACCAGGCGCGTTATAATGTAGCGCCATGTTACGTATATTCTTGTAAATAGTTTATGTTAAGTTCCTGTAAATAAACTTTCCTTTTATAAATGCTTCTGTTATGATTAAGGAACGACATCGCACCCTTTGCCATAGAGAGGTGACCCTGAGATGTGTTAGCTCCAACTATCCTGAAATGTGATGGATCCAATCCAATTTGCCTGAAACGTGAAAACTCCAACTTACTAGAGACGTAATGCCTCAAATTATGTGAGTATCTGATTCAATTTACGCGAGTTCTGAAAAAAAAATTCGTATTCAGTTCCTAATGTAATAATAACTACAACTTAGACGACTAAAACTCTTTTGACACCAGACAACGATACAAAAATGCTTCCGCTTCGAAAGAAGATCTTTGTTCTGCTGAACTCTCAAAACTTGATTTTAAATCACCTGCGATCTGTTAAACAAATCCAGATTTATGCCTTTTGCACACCTGGACTCTCAATTTCTGGTTTCTGGAATCGTAAATGAAAAAACAAAATTGCATTGCGTAATTGCAGCTCTAGATTGAGATATATTGACTCATGTCACAGATCTAAATCGCATAGCTCCTGAAAATGAATCATATACAGTACTGAAAAAACGAATCATTTCGCACTTTGCAGATTCTGAAGTCACAAAACATCCCACAATTTTGCAAGAATTGCAGTTAGGAGATGGGAAACCAAGTCATTTACTCCGCGAAATGCAAGATCTCGCCGGAACCAAAATGCACGAAGGCGTACTTCGCACGTTGTTTTTCCAACGACTATATAACAAATTCCATCGATTAGTTTAAAGCTACTGAAAAACATGTTAGAATTGACGAGAAAAATGCGATGTTTCAACTTCACATTCAGTGTCAGAAGTAGCAAAGAATAGTCATATTTCACGCTTAAATGCCCAAGTTGAAACCTGACGAAAACCGTAGAGCAACTTAAAAAAACCGCAAACTACTGTGCAATCTAAACAATGAACTCAATCTCGATCCAGAACTCTATCAAAATCAAGATATGAACCGCAAACAAGATATGGACCGCAAACAAGATATGAACCGCAAACAAGATATGAACCGCAAACAAGATATGAACTGCAAACAAGATATGAACCGCAAACAAGATATGAACCGCAAACAAAATATGAACCACAAACCAGATATGAACCGCAAACAAGATATGAATTGCAAACAACATATCGACCGTAATCCTGAAAAAACGATGATCGTTGGTACTACACAAAATTTCAAGATCAAGCTCGCAAGTGTGTAAAACCGTGCAAATATTAAACGGAAAACTAGGTGGCTCTATCATTTCACCGATGATGCATAGATGCATTGAAAACAGTCGCTTATTCTCATACGACAAGTTATCTCATATAAAGTTTCTAGTCGACAACAGTGCTATGATATCATCTCTTTCAAGCAACAGGCATATTGCCACAGTAAAAAGAGAATTCCCGTTATACGAATTTCGGATTACTAATCGACATGAAAAATCAAAGATTAATCAACAGCTGTACAATAGTCAGTATTAAAGGAAGAACGGCGCATATATTATCACTTGGACTGACAATAGTGAGTCACTATTCACCATATTCTCGTTTGCAAAGCGGATTTCCAAGTTTAAAGTAAACCAATTCCGTGCGAGTCATAAAGCATGATACAACTCACTGCATTAAAAATCGAGGAAATCCAGTTCATGCAAAAGTAAGACGTTTAGCACCAGACAAGCTAAAATCTGTAAAAAAGTTCAAATTTCTACGACAAGGCATTTGTAGACGATCAAAAAGCATATGTGCAAGCCCCATACATGTCGTAATGAAAAAAGATTGCGGATTTTGAGTGTGCGGAAAATTCAAGAAGATAAACGTAGTAACAATTCCATATAGATATCCCACAGCTCATATCTACGATTTTGCACAGAACCTCGAAAATAAACAAAAATTCTCTACGCTCGATTTGGTACTACACACTACCGGATTCCAGTACGGGCATACTACAGGATTTCCCGAAAACAGATGGGATATCGCCGTTCGGAATATTTGAGTTTGTGTTCATGCTATTTGGTTTATGCAACGCAGCTCAAACCTTTCAAAGATTCATGTACGAAATCTTACACGATTCAGAATTTTGTTTTGTATATATCGACGATTGCTTAATCCCTTCAGAAAACGAAGCCAAACACCAAGAGCACTTACGCATGGTATTCGAGCGTTTTCCGAAGTACGGAGTAGTAATAAATACTTCCAAATGCGTGTTTTGCCAATTCCAAGTTAAGATTCTAGGACAAATGATTACGGTTGAAGGTATGTCTCCTGTACCAGAGAAAGTATCTACCATACAAAATTTTTCTGTACCAAAAACTGTGCAGGATTGAAGAAGATTTTTAGCGATTTTAATTTTGTATCGTAGGTTTTTACCCCAAGCTGCAGGAACAAAAGCAGTTCTGTACAATTTAATACCTGGAAACAAAAAACACAGTTTGCAAGTGCAGTGGACCGAAAACACAAAAACTGCTTTTCAAGCGTGTACAAATTTATTTTCAAGTGATTCACTATTAACTTATCCTATAACAAATGGTGAATTTTCCTTTTCGGCAGACTCATCTATAGTAGCATTCCTGAAAATGACGGGATCGGCATTGCAACAAAAACAAAATGGAAAGTTATGCCCATTAGCATTCTTTTCACTCAAACTAAATGCCGTAGAATTGAAATACAGCGCTTACGACCGTGAACTTCCCGCAGCATATTCTACTGTAAAGCATTTTTGGCATATGCTAAAAGGAAGATATTTTATTTTATACACCGATAATAAACCTCTTACATTTGCATTTCAACAAAATACCGAAAATATGTCCACACGTCAATTAAGACACCTGGAATATATTAGTCAATTTTACATTTAATATCAAATACATTCCCGGTTCAACAAATGTTGTAGCTGACGCTCTTTCTCGCATAGAAGAATCCATACATCAAATGCGCTTGATTACGAAGCAATTGCAAAAGCACAAACTGGAGACGAACTAAGTGATCTCAAAAACTGTTATCCTTCGTTACAATTGCTATTGATCCATCAGGTGCCATACTTTTTCAATGTGACACCTCAACAGGCGAAATTCGGCCGTACATACCGCAGAGTTTTCGAAAGCAAGTGTTTCACAACATCCACGATCTCGCTCATCCAGGAGTTCAAGGAACCGTTAACATGGTTCGAAAACGAATCAGTTGGCCTTCCCTTCGAAAGGACTGTGCCGAATGGAACCGTACGTGCATCGAATACCGAAAATCAAAAGTACATCGACACACTAACTCACGTTTAGGAAATTTCAATTCATCTAATGGCAAATTTCAACATGTCCACATCGACATTGTCGGACCTATACCGGTATCGAAGGGATTTCGACATCTACTCACTTGTGTCGACCGATATACGCAATGGCCAGCAGCCATTCCATTAGAGGATCAAACTGCATCCACAGTCGCGGAAGCATTTTATTCTGGTTGGATTCCTCGAGTTGGCGTACCGAGGTCATCATTACTGATAAGGATTGACAATTCGAAAGTAATTTATTTCATCACTTAATGGGATTTTAGGAAGTCGAAAACCCAGAACGGCAATATATCATCCTGTCGCAAATTCCATGGTGGAATGCTTTCACCGCCAACTCAAATCGACAATACGCAGTAAAGAAACAGAACGTTTGATAGAAGTACTACCAAGTGTACTTTTAGGAATCTGATCCACAATCAAAGAAGATCTAAAAGCTTCTAGTCCAGAATTAATCCACGACACATCCTTACGATTGCCATGGGAATTTCTATGTGACACATCACTAATGGACATCCCAAAACATACACATGAATTCGTTTTACAATTAAAATAACAAATGCAACGACTAAGACAGTTCCAGCTTCACGTCATTCAAAAAATGTTTTTATCCACAAGAAACTTCCCAAGTCAAGTCATGATTTTGTACTAAACGACTTCGTACGTCGACCGTTGCAGACCCCATGCGATGGTCCTTTCCCACTGTGTGCACGCACAGAAAACATTTGCACATTGTACATCCGCGGACGAAAATGCAACATCTGCATTGATGGATTGAAACCCGCATTCCTATTAAACCCTTTAGAAGACAAAAAAGGAACATCTATAGCGGTTTCTGTCCAATCAACACCTTCCACCTCTTCCTCTACAGTAACCAGGTATGGAAGACATGTTGATTTCAGATTTCTAGTTCTTTCACGATGAGGGGGGTGTACTATGGCGACACCCATCTAGCTATTTGCATAAAGCCCACAGATCAAGTAATTAGCATAAATGCGATTAGCGTAAAAACTTTCCTTCCTGATCCCCAGAGACTCTCTGTTTTGCATGCGTGCATGCGCAAAGCGTCTACACGGGCTCATAAAAGCCAGCCCCAGAACATTCTCAATAGCGATGCAGACATTCGTATTTGGATGACTACGTTCACGCGCGTTATGATGTAGCGCCATCCTATGCATATTCTTGCAAATAGTTTACTTTAAGATCCTGTAAATAAACTTCTCTGTTTTAAATGTTTCTGTTATGATTAAGATACGACATCGGACCTTTCGCCATAATCGTATTCGTTCAGATAAATTTAAGGATAAAAAAAACTTTATGTGCCAGGCTGAAAGGTACTTTATCAATTTTTTATCTCCCGAAAATAATTGTAAGTTCTACATTGGCAGTACTAAACGTACTCTCAGTATTCGTTCAGCTGAACATGTTCGTGATGTTAAAAACGGGAAACTGTAAACGGATCCAGCCCAGTTTGTTATTAACGATAATTTTCATCCTATGTTTGATAATACTTTTCTTTTAATTAGATGTAATAACCCCCGTAATATTTTACTGTATGAATCCATTTTCATGTATCTTTACCGTGATTCCATTTGCAATTTTGATTCTGCTTAGATCCTTAGTCATGCTTGGCGTCTCGTTCTCGACTCACTACGTGTTAAACATTTATATGATTTCTGAATATTTAATAGATGCTTTACTTTGTCTTTGACGACATTTTTATTGGTTACCATTTAATTTATGAACCTTTTCCCTTTATTGCACTTTTTGTATTTTACACTTAAATTATATTTTAAATGCCTCGTATTTAAAAATATAAAATATTTAATATGTAAATTTTGTCTAGCTATTATACCCTGTATTTACGTACATGTTCGCCACTTATTTTCACTTTGCCTCTGATGAAGGACATAATAATACGGTATGGCTGTGTAATTTTAATACGTCGTAAAAGGAGATTTTAATAAAATACTTTTAATTATGCCTAGTTTTGGGTTGTCTTTATTTATTATTTATATTTTAATTAAACATCAATTAGTCGCCATGCTCTTTAATTCAGCACAATTTTTCCAATGTTGAAGATATATTCATTAATTTGTCATTATTAAAATAGTCGTCAAGTTGGCGATTACTAGCTAAATTAGTCACTAAATTTGCCAAATGTATTACCTAGCGATACAGATAGACAGATAGAATGGCGTTTTTCATATATAAGTAAATAACTTCTGGTGCATTATTGGCTTTCGCAATACAAAAAAAATCTCATGTGGGCAGCGTATGGCTTTCTTTATATAATGCAATGAATTCACTACTTTTACAGTAAAAAAAATGGATTATTTTTATAGTAGATATTTATATTCTTTCCAAGATATTGAATTTTCGTCAATGAGTCGTAATTTTCATTGATTTAACGTCATTTTTATACTTTTGGCGAGTTTCTCGTTAATTTAGCAACATTTGAAAAAGTCGCCAAGTTACATTCCACCAAATTCGTCGCCAAAATCTCGCCAAGCATTATGGACGGAGAAATAAGTTATTCATACAGCAGATAAATGACTATTGGCGTTAAAATACAAAAGTATTACTCAAGGTATCTTTTTTCATGAATGGAACGAGCTAGATCCACGAGAATGATGCTACCAATTTTATCGCATGGTATTACGTATGAAAAGTGAGCATGTTTCTCAATAGCAATTTTTTTTATTTTATATATTTTTTTGAAAAATGTGCAATATCTCGAGAACAGTTCATGTTAGCGTTCTAAAATTTATGTCAATCATTTTTTAATGAAAAGTTACATAAGAAATGTTTATTTGCATAACTTTATTAGAGGTTTTGAATTTTTGACGATTTTTTCAAACTTTCACTCAAAAATTTAGGGAGGTTCTGAACATTCGATTGCGTATAAAAACAATAGGCTTCCAGTGTTTATGGATTGTAATTTTGTACCAAATTTCATTCAAATCGGTATATTCGTTCATCAGTTATCGTCTCCACAGATTCACTAACACACACACGCACACACACATTCCTTCACACACACATACACACATACATCACTTAAATGTTCGATTCATGATTAGGGATGCTTGAAATGTGCTCTCCCGTTGAGAACTCGAATTTAAATTTTCGACCCCTTCACAATACATTCCTTATACATTGTGTTATAATTATTTTCCTTATATACAGTAAGGTATCTTTACTCGTGGATAGATCGACCGAGATCTACGAGAATGATGTTGACAAATTTGTCTAATGATATTGCATATGAAAAGTGTCCACGATAAGTAAAATACGTGACTCTGCGCACAATCAACAATAAACTGGTTTAAAATGTAAAATGTAGCTCAATTTTATCTCGATGTGCCCTACATCTTACGTTAAAAATAAAGTGATTCTGGGAATTGACAGTAATAAGGTTACTTATTATTTTTGTGGATATTTATAATTTTAATTTTATATGGAAATTGTAAAGAACCTTGCTGCCCCAACCGGGAATCGAAACATGGATCTTCGTACGGGCCAGCCAAAGCTCTACAGTTAGCTATTGGAAAGGAATTATAAGCTCTCATCGTCGAAGCGGACTTTTTTTTTAAAAATTAATAATCCGTACTATAAATTCGACATTTTAATCTCAGAAATATAAATTTCGAAGCATAATTTTGAGCGACTCCACTTTATGTAACAATTTATAACGTTTATCTAAATATTTATAACTCAGCGTTAATAGTTAAGTAAAAACAAATATATTTTTATTTTTGAAAGTTTTCTTCCTTATGTTCCGCGGAGAGCAATATATCCCATTATCAACGCAAATCTGGATGAAAATAGGTGTTTTTAACGACGTAAATGGTCAGTTTTAAAACCGCAAACGACCATTTGGGGAGATGGCAATGGAATTTAGTTGAAGATTAAGAGAATTGCTTGGTAAATTTATTCCAGAAGGAAATAATACGATTTTTTTACTATTTTTGTGGATATGCATAATTAAAATTTATTTAACGTAACCGGAATAATTTGAAAATTAATTCGGAGAGGGAATTTCCAATAAAATGAAATACTAATAAATGTAAAATACTCATAAACTGTTACTTCAATTACATGGTCGTACAGAAAGCGTAGACAGTCAGTCAAAAATCAGTGATTTAAAACCTGGTTTCAATACGAGTTTTGAACCAGGGTTGGTTAGGTCCAAGTAGGACGAGATCATTTCCTGACAGGGTGTTCAAAGTACAAGGGTCCCAGGCTTCATTTATGAATGATAAAAACTATTTTTTTCCGCTTGTAAGGGATCGCTAGGGATGTTATTTCCCGCTGGGGTGTTTAGAGGTCCAAGCCGACACTGCTGTGGACAACATATATCGAATTGTGAATCATTTTATCTTGCAGGGTAGATGCAGTGGATCACTGAGACACGAAAACTACAGAATTATACTTTTGGGGAATCCTACGATGAATGCTATTCTGATTGAAAAAGCAAAAAAGAGGGAAGTTCTTACCGCAGATGCCATACTTGGTTGAAGACGTGTCCTAGAAATGTTTCACTTAGGGAGAAATGCTTTTTGTTTTGCCTTAAAAATTCATTGACATCCTTAATTTATAATGTTTGCAGTTATACGGAGTTTCTTTAAATCTCTAATTTTTAAAAAAAGTTGTTAAACTTCTAAATTGATCAGAAAACATATTTTCTATGGTAGATTTTGTGAGACCAGAATAATTGCAGGAATAGATTTCACACCAGACTTAGGTGAAACAGTTTTATGTTCTTTATTTATGGTTTTCTGTAATGGCAAACAATGCGCCAGACGTAAAGACGCTAGTTTTATTGCTCCTTGGTCCGAGAGGGCAGCTAGACCATAAAACTTAAGTTGCTGATATGAAGCCACGAGAGTGGTTAAAGATGTTACCAATAGCAAGATGTCTGGCCGCATTGTCCAATGCCAATCAGAGCCAAAGAGGCGTGTCAGACCTCAGGCTGAAGAGGTGGCAACATATGGAAAGTTCTAGAGATTCAGATACGAGAATGCAATGAGAGAGCAGTGAGATTGAATTAAGAGCTGCAGAGCAAAAGAGACGCAGAGTCACAGTTCCAGCAAGAGAGCAGAATGCCATGATGATTCCGTAGATATCCCACAGAAATTCCCTAAATACACTTCGACGAAAGAGACAGAAACGAAATATCCAGGTCCTAAGGGAACTTCAACCGCAGAGTCCGAGATGCAACAAAAACATATTACGAGCTGTGGTCTAAAGACAACCAACCGATATGTGCGAGTTAAGTATTATAAAAGGTCATTAATGCAGTTTCGGTCTTTTTTACGTAACTGGTCTCACACGTCAACTCTCCTCCGCAAATAATATATACTAATTTTTGTAATGAATTTAGTAATTAAGATAACGCTCTGAATAAATTATTTTATTTGTAAAGTTAACAATGGTGCAATTAATTGAGTAGTATAATGCTAATAAGTATTATATTCCAGCAAATCGCTCTAAAGAAAATAATGGTGGGTTTTAATAGCGGCAAACGCCACAATGTGTTTAATATTTAAATGTTATAACGATCAATGAGCTACGATATTACGGCCATGTTTATATAATTCAATTTAATATTATTCTTTGCATAATTCTCATATGATGGTTAAAGCTGTATTAGTAAATAATCAACGCAATTAGGAACAAATAAACTTTAATGTTTTATTTTCAAATATGCGGTATTATTAAGTAACCAACGCAGTAATCATATCTAATAAAGTAATAATCTTTAAGTTCCCTTTTGTGTGCACCACAGTTTTAAAGAAAAGTATATGCAAAACACGTGGTCTTTGTGCTTCCAATAGCTAGCAGAAGTTATCTGAAACCCAAATGTGAAGATTATTGTTTCCAGACATAAGAATGGCAAAACTTTAAAGTTGGTTAATCCTTGGTTTTATTTAGTATCTTTATACGAATGGTAAGAAAGTATAAAATTGGATATTAGTAAAAAATAATTCATTGAATGTCTTTAGGGCACATTTCAAATATATAAGAAAGTAATTGGTGTCAGTCCAATGTATAAGTCGTCTGCTGGCTCTCAAAATATGGGTTGCTCATTTCTCTATTGAGACATAAAACTGTGGGCCTTAGGCTAATTGTGGTTCGCGAACTACTCCAATCTGACACGCTGCCCGGTGCATAAAGTGAAAAATCGGAAATACAATATTTATCATAACTTAAGGCCATCTCGTTTCACATGCCCTACGCTATTTTTATCCATTCCATACGAAACATGCAGTTTTGATCGAGAATTAAAAAGCAGAATAATAAGCACAATATTATTTCGGTGCCGTAACTACAGAATATATATTTTTTACTTTCTAGTTTTTTTTTCTCCCCTACTCCTTAATCATGGTGTCGGAAACATTGGCCTTTAGGGCTTGTAGAAGCAGATTGCTGACGCATTTTTATAAATTTCTTCTGAAACCCGTATCTTTTACAAATTAAAATAGTTGCACTAGAAATTACCTTTAGAATTGGTACGACACATGTATGTCAATTTATTTCAGAATTTATTCATCATGTACTTAAAAACTGTGGGTGTATCATAAGTCACTGATTAAGACTTGCAAACTATTTAAATGATTTGAGATTGCACTTTTGAGACCCAGCAAAAAGTTCGAGCAAAGGAACAGCATTTTCATGCATAGTGTTGTTCGAAAATAATATATTTGGAATATTTTTATCACACATTTTATTCGAAAAATTTATATTTATTACTTACCCAACTTGGTAATGAATAGTGAAAATATTGGAATCATGTGAAAAATCGCAACTGGAGTTTGTTATTTAAGGATCTACATCTTTCTAGCATTTCAGAACCCGAGAAATCTGTGTGCGTGTCTGTCTGAAAGAACTTAACTTTTTTTGCAAAATGGCCCGAAAAAAATCGCATGTATCTAGCGAAAATTTAATTGACTAAATTTCACAAAATTTGGAAAATAAGTCACTTGTGGATTACCTTTGCTGCTGATTAGATTTCTGTAAAATTTGGGGAAAAAATACTGCATTTTTTATTAAATGGCCCACACAAATCGTCATAATCTAAAATAAAAGATTATGCTCAAATGTATCAATTACATTCTTGTTTTATACATAATGTATGAAGATGAAGGGAATATAACCGATCTCATCACTTTAGGACTAACCGTTCTCGAGATATTTTAGATTAGTCACATGTTTGCTACGTCGCCTTTGAAAATACGTCCAGTTAACGACGAAAATTGAAAACAAAAATTTAATTAAAAGTGCAAATTCAAAGTAATTTCAAATAATTATATGTTCTGTATTGTGCAATTAAACTCAATTTGAACATTTATTAAAGAAATAAAGAGAACATGAATGTCAGTCTGTAGCGAAAATCAGGTGCTGTTCACATCAGATTTTTTTATTCAATTTATTACTTATTGCACTTTATTTTACAAGCAGATTTCAAGTATTAATTTTTTTAATTTGTTTTTCCCCACTAATTGTTGTTTTCCCCACTAATTTTTGTTTTCCCCACTAAATGTTGCTTAGTCCCACTAAATGTTGCTTAGCCCCACTAAATGCTGTTTTGTCCCACTAAAATTTCAATGTGTCCAGCGGGTAGAAAAGTTGGGAGGACGGTGCTCTAATTCATAGAATTGTTTGTATTTCAAACATTAAATTGTATTTAATTATCAGTGTATTTCAACTGTTAAGAGACCGAAAAATTTTGCTAAGCACGGTTCTCATAAAGCATAATACAAGAGATGCACCAATGAAACTATTCTGTTTAACACAGAAATTCGAGTAATGAGTTGAATTTTAAATGCTTGCTCGTTCTGTAAACTAAAAGTTGAAAACAATAATGATGTAATAGTGAGAAAGCGGTGATTGAATATAATGACGTATTTGGAAAAATTAAACCATTGAATAAATTTAAATGTAAAAGAATAGAGAGTATAAATTGGCATAATTTGCTTAGAAAAGTTTGTGCAAATTTCGAAGGCAGTTCACAAACAGCAGTGATTTGGTTGAATGGATTCAAGGGCGGATAGTACTTTTACATCCGTTTTAATAGTAGTATAATGTGCTTTTGTTTGAAATCTTACTAATCATTTATGTGTATTTTGCCACATAATTTTTACAGCATGTATTAGGAAGTCCACAGACTATGTATCAATTTCATTGATTTAACATACTATCTGGAAAACCGAATGTTGAGGGCGGGTTGTAGAAGACCCAGACCACAAGACCAACCCTAAGGCTTATGGCAGCTTAATGTGTGGCCGGCAGGGGGGGGGGTGTTGTTGTTGAGACCCAGACCATCCGACCTACCAGAAAGGTGTAAGGTAACCGTTTGGATGGCCGGGAAGTGTCACCCAATTTAGACCGGAACCCAGTGGGGGAGGCAGTGGGGTAGAGAAGCTGAGTGGTAAATTTACTGCGCATATATTTTTTTTTATAATTTGCTATGTTATTTCCAAATATTGCAATACTAAGTCAAAATCATCAAGATGAATAAGAAGTACATGAAGAATGAACATCGAAACAAAGGTGATTTATTAATTCTTTTTTGTTTGCATTATATTGAAAATTTTGAATCAAAATTCTATTCCTTTGTGTATATTTATTTTATTCTTCATTTTCGAGTTCTATAGGAGTTATATTTGAGCTAACTTCCATGGTGTTCAAAAATTCTTTGTATACAACATTACTGGTGTGAGGTAGCTTTTCTAATAGTAGCAGAACAGCAAAAGTGATTTACCACTTGATTCTGGGAAAGCCAACATACCGCATTTCATGCATGAAGACGTATACATAGAGGTCGACGCCAACCAATGCGAAGGTTTGACCTTGGGCTTTATGGACGCTTAGAGCGAACGCTGGTCTTACAAGAAACTGATGCCGTTGAATTGTACACCCAAATTGACCTTAAGTCTAACAAGAATCTCGGGATGTGTACTTATCGACCAGATTGTGAAGGTTTGGCATGCCGATGCATTACACATCAAAGCTGATCTTTGTTTCAGTCTAACGTAAATCGTTAAATGCGTAATTCTTGGGCAGATTATAAAGGTTTGGTATGTCGTTGCATTATACATCCAAGTTGACGTTTGCTTAAGTCGGACATGAATCGCGGAATGTGTACATTTCGACCAGGTTCTGAAGGTTTGGTACATCGATGCATTGAACATCCAAGTTAGCCTTTGCTTGAGTGGCACGTGAATCGTGGAATGTTGTTGTTGTTGAGACCCAGATCGTCCGACCTACCAGGAAGGTGTACGGTAACTGATTGGACGGCCGAGAAGTGCCACCCAATTTAGACTGGAACCCAGTGGGGGAGGCATCCACAGGGACCGTACCCTCCTTCCCCTACTACCAACCTCTCGGAAGGACTTACGGACCCACATGTTTAACGTGATCGTACTCCGCATGAACACGGTTGCAGTTGTGGCAGCGTGCAAATCCAGCGCGCAAACCACCGGGCTACCGCGCTCGAAATGTGCCAACAGCACGCAGTGTTCTCAAGTGGTCACCCACCCAAGTACTAACCGCGCCCGATGCTACATGACTTAGGTGATCTACTAGAACCGGTGCTTTCAGCATGGTAGGGCCGTTGGCGTGAATCGTGGAATGTGTACTTAGCCAGATTATGAAAGTTTGTCATGTTGTTGCATTGTACATCCAAGTGGACCTTTGTAAGGGACCAATGTGAATCGCGAAATGTGTACTTTTCGGCCTGATTGTCCGTCACTTCCGTTTCATCCCTGTCATATTTCTTACAATATTTAGTTTTTCGCACCCAAAGATGTTTGACATCAAATATATCAATGCACTTTCTATTTCATTAAAAAAGTGATAAGAAGTATCTATAACCGGATAAGAAGTGCATATCTTTAAGAGAAAACTAATGCAAGATGAGTTGCCCCCCATATTATGTAAATTTAAAATATAAAAATTTAAGCGTAATTTATTATTAACAGGAGCAAATACTCAGCGTTGCTCAGGATTTAAGATGCAGAGCTCTGTTTAGCAGTACAGCTGAACTGACAAACAATACAAAAAATCAGATGTGGGCAGCACATGAATTTCCCTGCAGACTTATATTTACGTTATCTTTATTTTTATTATATTTAATTCACTTTTAATTCAATATTCGTTCTCATTTGATAACTGGACTTCTTTTCAAAGGTGGCGTAGAGAAAATACGAAAAAACTAAAATATCTCGAGAACGGCTAGTCCTAGTGTAATGGAGTTGGTCTTATTATTTTCTTCGTTAAAAATTAAGTATTAAACAAGCATTTTATGGATATATTTGATCATACGTAGTTTTTTATTTTAGATTTTGGCGACTTTTGCGGGCCATTTTGCAAAAAATGGCAGGTTATTTTTTTCTAAATCATACCAAAATCCAATCAGCACCAGGGTGTCCCACAAGTGACTTACCTACCGAATTTTGTGGAATTCGATCCATTAGTTTTTCAGATAGAGTGGATACAAGCTTTTGCGGGCCATTTCGCAAAAAAAGCAGGCTCTTTTATCTCAAATCGTACCCAAAACTAATCAGCACCAGATTCGCCTACAAGTGACTTATCTACCAAATTTTATGAAATTCGGTCAATTACTTTTTTAGTTAGAGTGGATACAAAATCTGAACAAACAGACAGACAGACACACACACAGACAGACACACAGACAGACAGACACACACACAGACAGACACACAGACAGACAGACACACACACAGACGTCACGCTAAAAATAGTTTTTTCGTATTCTAGAGGTCTCGAAACGTGTAGATCCGTCGGAAACTCGAGTTGCGATTTTCGACATGATTCCAATACTTTCCCTATACATTACCATGTATTGCAGGGAAAGTAAAAAGGAAATAACGCTTTAACACACGTTTAGAACAAATAACATAAAAAAATGTGACGTCTCGACTTTCAGTGAAGTATTCTCCTTCACATGAGTCACATGAAACCCATAGTGATGAACATGCCCCTAATTGTGACTGCAACAGGAGGAAAATTCAGGGTGATCGTAGTAAACGTTCAAATGCAATAGAAAAACTGTTATAGACCCACTTAAAATTTCACAAAAAGTGCAGAGAAAGGTAGTTAAACAAATAAATATTATAATCTGAAGATATAACTTGATACTTATGCCATCAAGTTGAATAGTATGAATCTTGAATTTGCGATGCGCAGAAATATAAAAAGAATTGCATAAATTGCGCATATTTTGATGAATGTTAGTTTTTTCAATTAGAAGGAATTGTCCTACGGATTTGGTTCAAATCTCGTTTGGAAAGATGCGTCTTCTATCTTTCCGCAGATTCCATGATAACTTAGTGATAATATTTTCGTTCACTAAGAAACCGATTTGTGTAAAAATAATTAATAATTAATAAAATAACTAAACAGCAAAAACAACTATATAATTAATTCAAAACAAAAAAGTCTCTCCACAGTCTTTTTGGACCTCATGTGATTTATAACTGTGAAGTATATTATAGCTGTGGGGTAGCCTAAATTTTCTGCTGCGCGACCATCAGACGAACAGACAGACAACAAATAAACACACATCATATTTTATTAAGTAATATATTAAAACGCAGCGAATACTTTTTATTTACTTTCCATGCAATACCTGGTAATGTATAGGGAAAGTATTGGTATCATGCCGAAAATCGCAACTCGGGTTTTCGACGGATCTACACGTTTCAAGAAGTCTAGAATACGTAAAAACTATTTTCAGCTTGATGTCTGTGCGTCTGTCTGTGTGTCTGTCTGTGTGTCTGTCTGGCGTGTGTCCGGCTGTGTGTCTGTCTGTCTGTACAGATTTTGTATCCACTCCAACTAGAAAACTTATTGACTGAATTTCATAAAATTTGGTAGGTAAATTTCTTGTAAGCGAATCTGGTGCTGACTAGTTTTGGGTACGATTTGTGATAAAAGAACCCGCCTTTTTTTGCGAAATGGCCTACAAAAGCCTGTATCCGCTCTAGCTGAAAAACTAATAGACCGAATTTCACATAATTCGGTAGATAAGTCTTTTCCTGGGTCTTTCCCTTTGGTTGTCCTGGTGCTGATTAAGTTTTGGTACGATTCGGAAAAAATAACCTGCTTTATTTTGCAAAATGGCCTGCAAAAATCGTCAAAATCTGAAATAAAAAACTACGTATGCTCAAATATATCCATTAAATGCTTGTTTTATACGTAAGTTTTAACCATGGAAAGAATAAGATTAACCCCATTACACTAGGACTAGCCGTTCTCGAGATACATTAGTTTTTTCGTATTTCCTCTACTTCACCTTTGAAAATTAGTTACCGAATGAGAACGAAAATTGAATTAAAAGTGAATTAAATTTAATTTAAATAAAGATAACGTAGATATAAGTCTGCAGGGAAAGTCATGTACTGCCCATATCAGATTTTTAAAACAATATTATTCGTTTTTATTGTATTAGAAATGAAATTTTATTAATCACAAAACCTGCAATAACGAAAACATTCTTATTAAAAGACTGCAATAACATATTACCTTCGTTGTGCTCATTAATGAAATGTTTGACTGCATTTTTTTTATCGAAATAATTGAGGAATTTTCGTGAAGTCTTTTTTTCCCTCATAGATAAAATAAAATGGTTCTGATAGTTTGGTCTGTAATGGAAAAATGATTGACTAAACTAAAAAAAACGAAAACCTGACTAAAGATATCGACCTTATCTCCAGTCATGACTGTTTTCTAAGTTTATCGACCTTCCTCCAACAAAATAAATCACAAATGATAAAAAGTGTGCCTTAAAAAACTAAAACAAAATATATGATAAGAAACATAAACAAGAGTGTGGAGGTAGAAAAGCTTAAACTAAAAGATACAGGAGTTCTGAAATTTATTTGCTCTATGGTTGTTTCTAAAAATAATTTATCTTAGTAAGATTGAAACAGAAAAATGCACAAAGAAAGTTAAAATCTCTAAGTAATATGCATACATACATGTGAAACACAATTTAGCTTTAAAAAATCAGCAAAGAGGATAAATAAATGAGGTAAGCTCGTTTTGACAACATCGCGTGCTTTCTTAGTCAGAACAATAAGAAACAAGAAAGGTCAATCATGCTTAAATCATTGATTATGAAACACTTTCCAACTTCAATGCAATTTTATTTAACCATCTCTAAAATGCAATACATTCCTCAGTAATAGTTTAAAACTTATTACAATACTACATTAATTTATTATATTTAAAAACTTAAAACTTCATCGAAAAATATTAACTTCATTTAAATGGTGGCATTGAAATACAAATTGCCTGGTTTAAACAATTCTAAAATGCGATACTTTCCTCGGTAATATTGTTAAAATTATAATACTACAATAATTTATTATATTTGAAATCTTCATAAAAAAAAAACTGAAATTCATTCAAATGACGTCATATAAAAAATAACACGCCTGGCTCTCTATAAAAGCAGCATTTCATTCATAAATATATTCCCATTCATTTCATTTATCAAAATACTATAATAATTTATTTTATTTAAAAATTAAAACCACGGAGCTACAATTAATTGAACTCTATTCTTAAAACTTCAACGAAAAAAATCATCCTTCTCTCTGTAAAATCAATGGATATTTCATTCATGTCAGCTACGCAGACCCCATAAGGTAAATAATTTTGCGTTAAAGAAATACAGCAATTCTAATACAACTCATTCTACATATTTTGCTGTTTACATTTTACATAAGTGAAAAAGAGTCTTCGTTGTAAAATTAATCAAATTTGGATGATCATTTAAACTCAAATATATCGTAATTGCGCTGTTTCAGTATTTAGATGCACAGAATTTAAGCAAAAATAAAGCGGTTTTAAGACGGATACAACACTCAATATGAATTAAAAAGAAGTTCAAAAATCACGATTTTGAGACAAAATGGATACCATATTTTATTTTGAAGTGGGTCACATGATTTTTTCATATCATGGTCACTTGATCCTTCATATAAGAGGTGTAATAATTATTTTAATTTTTATTTAAAACACTCCTGAATATATTTTGTTGAATTTTTTTTATATATTTTATGGAACAATATGAATATTACCTAAAATTTTCGAAGCAATTTGTGAATTTTAAATCCGCTTAAAAAATGTTTGAAAAATTAGAACCCATAGGGTTCAATGTATTTCATTTTTTCAACCCGGATTCAATCCAAAACTAATTGAGTGATATTATTCATTTATACTCTCATAGGTCCTACAGACCAGACATACTACAGACCAGACCTACAACAACATACCAAAATTTCATTTTGATTAAGTCATTTTTACGGCAGTTATAGTACTAACGGACAGACAGACAGACAGAATGAATAAAGTCATAAACACTTTTCAACTTTGTTGCCAATTGTTAGAAACGTTTTTAATAATTTATTCGAAGAAACTTATATACCAAATTATTTAATGCTATTATTATGGAAAGTGATATTACGCAAGCAAATTTTTTTAGTAATTAAGATCTATATTTTTCTTCAATTCATAATATAAAGCATGACAAATATTTAGAAGACATAGGTAAACCATTGTTGAGTTCAGCTCATTCGAAACTATCCTATTAAAACTTATCTGACATTGTAATTATGTATGTTAATATGGCTGCGAATTCGTGACATATTAGAATAGTTGCCTTTTTACTTTCCTTATATACATAATGTATAAGGAAAGTTTTGTGACGGGGTCGAAAATTCGAATTCGAGTTTTCGACGGGAGAGCACGTTTGAAGCGCATCCCTGATCACGAATCGGACATTTTTGAGGTGATGTCTGTGTGTGTGCGTGCGTATGTGTGTGTGTGTGAGAGAGAGACTTTGGAGACGATATCTCACGAACGAATGGAGCGAGTTGAATGAAATTTAATACAAAAAATCACAATCCGTGAATGCTGGAAGCCTATTGTTTTTAAAAGGAATTGAATGTTCAAAACTCCCCTGAATTTTCAAGTGAAATATTGAAAAAAATCATAAAAAAATCAAAACCTCTAATAAAGTTACACAAATAGATATTTCTTATGTAATTTTTTCTTATAAAACGATTGACATAAACTTTAGAACGCTAGCATAAACCGTTCTCGAGATATTTCACATTATTAAAATATATTTATAAAAAAATCCCATAAATTAACAAAAAATAATCGAAGCAAACTAACTGTTGAGAAATATGTTCACATTTCAAATGTTATATAATGCGATAAATTTGGTGACATCTTTTTCGTGGATCTAGCTCATTCCATTCATGAGAAAAGATACTTTGAGTAATACTTTTGTATTTGAACGCCAATAGTCATTTATCTGCTATAAGAATAACTCCTTTCTCCTTCCATAACACTTGGCGAGATTTGGTGACGAATTTGGCGGAATGTCGCCAAATTAACGAAAATCTCGCCAAATGGTTATAAATGACACTAAGTCAATGAAAATAACGACTAATTGACGAAAATTCAATATCTTGAAAATAATATAAATATCTGCTATAAGAATAAGCTATTTTTTTGCTGTAAAAGTAGTAAATTTATTGCATTATATAAGGAAAGTCATGTGCTGCCCACATCAGATTTTTTTAAATGCGACAAAATAGCATGTATACAAAGTGTTTAAAAAATAAAAATAATATTCTGATTTTCATTATTTGAAAATATCATTAAAAAATATGATGTCGGCTGCACATGACTTTACTTATATAATGCAAGGAACTACTACTTTTACAGCAAAAACATTGTTTATTCTTATAGTAGATACCTATAATCTTTTCAAAATATTGAACTTTCGCCAATTAGTTGTCATTTTCATTGATTTAGCGTCATTTTTAAACATTTGGCGAGATTTTCGTTAATTTGGCAATATTTAAAAAAGTCGCCAAGAAGGCGACATTCTTCCAAATTTGTCGCCAAAATATCGCTAAGCGTTATGGACGGAGAAATAAGTTATTCTTATACCAAATAGATGACTATTGGTGTTCAAATACAAAAGTATTATTCAAAATATCTTTTCTCATGAATGGAATGAGCTAGATCCACGAAAATGATATCACCAAATTTATCGCATGATATTACATATGAAAAGTGACCGTGATTCTCAACAGTTAATATTTTTTTTAATTTATAGGATTTCTTGATAAATTTATTTGAAAAATGTGCAATATCTCGAGAACGGTTTATACTAGCGTTCTAAAGTTTATGTCAATCGTTTTCTAAGGAAAAATTACATAAGAAATGTCTATTTGCGTAACTATATTAAAGGTTTTGATTTTTTGATGATTTTTTTAAAATTTCACTCGAAAATTTAGTGGAGTTCTGAACATTCGATTCCGTTTAAAAACAATAGGCTTTCAGTATTCACGGATTGCGATTTTAGTACCAAGTGCTATTTGAATCGCTCTATTCGTTCGTGAGATATCTTCTCCACAGACTCATTGATACACACACACGCAGGCATCACCTCAAAAATGTTTGATACGTGATCAGGGATGCTTGAAACGTGCTCTCCCGTCAGAAATTCGAATTCTAATTTTCGACCCCGTCACAATACTTCCTTTATACATTATGTATATAAGGAAAGTAAAAACATTTTAAATTGCACTGATTTAGTAAAATGTCCTAAAAAGTGAAAGAAATGTAGCTATTGCACCATTCTTGGTCACATGCAACTAAAATTAAAACCGTGGGCCGCCCATAAAATACTTGTATTTGGACATTAACAGATGTTTGTGCAATAATAAGAGATAATATATACATGACATTTGTAACACAATATTTGTATTACATGTTACATTCCAATTACGGATGCCAACCTAGCCATTTCGAAATTCCAATTACGGATGCCAACCTAGTTAATGAGCTATTTAAATGTTGCTGAGGGAGCCAATGGCAATACAAACATAAATAAGCAGCGCATCCCCTTCTTCACTTCAACGAATCAACAACGACACTACAATGTGAAAAGAAAAAGGTTTGAGAGAATGTTCTAGAACTTTCCAACAGATGCGATTTCGACAGCGTCCTAGACGCACCTGAAGTTTTTGGTAGTCGTCTTAAAACTTCGAACGAGTCAGCATCATGTTTTTGGTTTTTGTGAAAAAATGTCTGTAGATTGTGAGCGAATGAATGGTAGCCTGCGCAAGTACGCGAAGTGCAACGATTTTCCCACATCAGTGAGATGGCACGAATATGCACGTAACAAAGAGTAGAGGTAACCGATTTCAATTGTCACTATTAGCACGGAAGGCACACCTTTAACGAGTATTAAGATAATTAACTACCAGTTCGTATGAGTAGATCGTATGAACAAGTTCGAAAATATTGAACTATAAGAATTATCTTTATAGATTGTTTAAAGGAAACTGTTATTTAAGAAATTTAAGCCAATGTTTTTTATGTGTGTAAATATATATTAATGTAATATTGTTAGTATTATGTGTCTTTAAATAATTGATTTAATCATAATATAATTACTCCAGATTATAATAGATATCTATTAAGTAAAATATTATAATAAATTGAGCAATTAAGCATGTGTGTTTCTTTATGTTTTGTGTGTTCGTAGTCCGAGCTTGAGAACCGGGAGCTTACATGCTCCACCCTTAGTGGCGGCATCATAGGTACGTCCTATACTGGTAATTTTTGATAAGGACAATTTTACCTTATGACATGATGTCGCCGCGCGAATTGGTGCCGTATGTGGTCAAGCTCGGAGAGAATTAATTTTCATAAGAGAAAGTAAAATATATAAGTAAAAGGCAAAATTAAATTTAATAATGAGTTTGAATATAATAGTAAATTTAATAATGAGTTTGAATATAAAAGTGAATTTAATAATAAATGGAATGTAATATTGAATTTAACAATGAATTTAATAATGAGATATAACTCAGTAGAATGATAAGAAAATGCATGAAAATGATAATTTAAATATGTATTATATGATTGTATATATATGTATGTATTAGCATAAATATTTAAAATAGAGTCAGAATTGTATGACAGTGTATTAAATCATGGCGCCGAATAAAACTAGGCAAACAAATAAAAGAGCGAGGCAAGATCCGCCGATTAATGTAAATAGCAGTATAACAGATAATTCGGCTGTAGCAAATAACGCGATCCAGATACAGATGCCCGCAAATCAAGCGCAGCAAAATACATCGTTGCCAATTATGCAGATGTTACCATCATTTGATGGACAAAAAGAAAATAATGTCAATTTCTTTATCATACAATTTAAGGAAATAGCGGAGTTAACTTTAAGGAAATAGCGGAGCGGTTCATGGTCCGAACAAGAGAAAATCATAATTGTCAAATCAAGATTAAAGGGAAAGGCTCAGCAATTTCTAGCAGAAAATATTGCTCTGCAAAAGGAAAAATCATATGAAAAATTCATGGAGTTATTAAAAAACAAATTTGAAAGGAAACAAACATTAGTGCAAAAACACAACAATTTTAACAATCTGAAACATTTACCAAATATGACAATTAAGGAACTTGCACAAGAAATCGAAAACCAGGCGATAATTTTTCTAGAAGTAGATGAAACAATGGACGCAAATGTAAAAAAAATTACAGAGAAAATTAAACTCACCAAATTTTTACAGATAGTCAGAGAAGATTTAAGAACAGAAATAAAAAAAATGACCCGAAAACCATTGACGAAGCAGTGAAAATAGCTGAGGTGATAGAATCCGCATTGGAGGAAGATAGTGATTGTATAAATAGTATTGAAATAGAAAATAAAATAATTGAGAATGTAGAAATAAATCATGTAAAAACTGAAAATAATGCAGAAAAGCCGCCACAGAAATTCTGTATAGCGTGCGGTCGCAACAATCACTGGATGTCAGAATGTTTTACGCTGCAAAAAGTACAAAATAATTTAAAAAGGGCATTCACAAATGAAAACAGCAGTCAAGAAACTACCAATTTTCAACAAAGACCCACTATTCAAAATAATTATGCACACTATAGTAGGGCGAATTTCAGAAGAGGTAATTTCATAAATAACCGGGGAATACGGCGGCGTGCAGGAAATAACAGACAATTTCAAAGTAATAACAGAAGATCATATCAGAATAATGGACCACATTATGAAAGCAATCATAGGCAATATCAGAATAATGAATATTTAAACTAAGAAAGGGACCTCGAAATAAAAGACAAACAGAAAGTTATAAGGCATCAAATAAGGATTCGAGATCCCATAAAATTGCAAGCAAAATTAATAAGGATGCACAAAATTTAAATGAACATCTACTGAATTCAACATATGGACAGAGTGACGCATTGCCAATGATTAACATTAATTTAGAAAATATAAAAACAGTGGCTCTCATAGATAGTGGCGCAAGTGTCACTTTATTATCAGATAACATTTTTCAAAAAATCAAAAATAAAATTAAAATTAACTATTTATCTAGACAAGTAAAAATACAGACTATGACCAAAGAAAACATTCAATTTTCAAAATGCATCAGCTTTAGCTTTAAAATTGAAAACAAAAGATGCAAAAATTCTTTTTTCATAACTAAACAATTAAACAACACACCCTATGAAATAATCTTAGGATTTGATTTTCTCAAAAATCATCATGCCATAATTGACACAAATAAATTAATATTAAAATTTGTCAAAGAATCCATATCTGTACCATTTCAAGACAAAAATCAAGAAAAAGCACAGGAACCAGAAAATAATTATACAAGAGTTGAACATATTCAATGCTTAAATGCAAGCTTAGCGCATAAAATTAAATTACTACCTAAAGAAACAAAATCAATAAAATTAAAATTAAATGAAAACCATTTTGAGGATAAGGAGGTATTGTTAAATATTACAAATTCATTAAAAGATTTACACGCTGAGCATTCTGTACATTATGTAAATAATAGAAAATTTATTTCTACTCTTTTAACAAACAAAACAGAAGAAGAGATTCATCTAAATAAAAATATGATATTTGGTACTGTAACACCGCAGTTTGAAATTTATGAAGAGAAACATGATACTGATAAAATTTTACAAATTAACAATATCGAAAGCTTAAATGATCCACAAAAAATGGACATTTCAGCGTTACGAAAAGCGGAATTAACACCGCAAGATTTTAAACTAGATCACTTACAAGAAAATGAAAAACATATATTGCTAAAATTACTGTTACAAAATTATGATGTATTTTCGAAATCATACAAAACGCTGGGAATGACAGAAGAAATAGTACCGGAATTTAATTTACTACACCAATACCCAATTCAGTGTAAACCTTATCCCTTGCCAAAAATGTTAAAACCTGTACTCGAAAGTGAGATAAAACAATTGTGTGAAGCTGGAATTATACAAAAATCTACAAGTAATTATGCGTTCCCATGCTTATTGATAAAGAAGAAAGCCAGTATTAATAGTAATAATGCCAATAAAGAACAAAAATATCGTTTAGCCGTAGATTACAGGCTACTTAATCAAATTACTGAATTACTGCCCGTAAATATTGGTAAAATTAGCGACATTCTGCACAACATCGCAGGCCACAAATTATATACTGTAATTGATTTAAAAGCCGCGTTTTTTCAGATAAAAATCAAACCTGAATATGGGTCGATACTCACATTCGTAACGAAGGAAGCCGCCTATAGCCCTAATAGAATGCCTTTTGGCGCAAAAAACTCATCAGCCTATTTCTCATTACTAATGATGAAATGCTTAGGAGATTTAAAAGATCAGAAAATTGAATTTTATTTAGATGACATTGTAATTGCCGCAAACTCATTCGAGAAAATGTTGGAGAAATTAAAAACGGTATTTTCGAGATTAGCTAAATTTGGTTTAACCATTGACCCTTCAAAATTACAAATGTGTAAAGAGAACATTAAATTTCTAGGATTTAAAATAAGTAAGGAAGGCATAACACCTTCAGATGATAATGTACAAAAAATAACGAATTTCCCTGTGCCAACGACAGTAAAAAAAGTAAAATCATTTTTAGGTTTATGTAATTATTTTAGGCAGATCATACCAAATTTTTCTGAACTATGCAATCCTTTAATTGAATTAACAAAGAAAGATAAAGAATTTATATGGACGGAGAAATGCGATGAAGCGTTTGTAACATTGCAAAACGCGATTTTATCGAAACCGGTAGTCAAGGCAGCTGATATGTCAAAGCCGTTCTTTTTGTCAACTGATTGTTCAAAAGTAGCCGCGTCAGGAATTTTACTTCAATCAGTGAACGGAAATTTTCATCCTATCGAGTATTATAGCAGGAAACTTTCAGACAGTGAAAAGAAATATCCGAGCATGAAGCTAGAATTGTTAGCAATTCACGACGCTATAATACATTTCAAAGATTTTTTATATGGTACGCATTTTACGGTGTTTACTGATTCTAAAGCGTTAACGCACTTTATTAATTTGGAAAATCAAAATTCTGATTTAATCGCAAGATGGTTATTAAATTTACAACAATATTCATTTGACATAAAATACATTAAAGGACAAGATAATCCCAGTGATTTTATGTCGCGACAAATTTTTTCTGAACAAACTAAGACTAAATTAATAAATAACTTTATTGCTAATGACAGCGCTATAACAATAGCCAAAATTTTAGAAGAGCAAGCAAAAGATAGAGAGATAAAGAAAATTATTAACGGACTAAATGCAAAATGTAAACAGCCAAAATATGTAAATAAATACTATAAAGATGTAAATACGGGTTTAATTATGATAAAGACTGCTAGAAATATCAGAAATCCTATGCAAAAGGACAGAATTCTAATACCTCACAGTCTAAAATTCGCAGTTATTGAGTTAGCTCATACACCACATTTTGGAGTTGAAAAAACCTATCAAATTCTGAATAGAAAGTATTACTGGAAAGGAGCATACAGTGATGTAAAGAATTTTTGCGCATCATGTGATGCATGTTTATGTTACAAAAATAAGGCTATAAGACCTATGCCATTACAACATGTGCCACGTCCATGTCAACAAAATCACACGGTGGCATTAGACATTGTAGGGAAGCTACCGAGAAGTAACGGACAGCACGAGTACATCATAACGATGATAGACCATTACTCGAGATTCCTGGAGGCAGTACCCGTGAGAAATATTACAACTGCGAGTGTATTACAGGTCCTAACGAATTGGATCTCACAAAATGGCGTTCCTATGTGGCTGCTGACTGATAATGCTCGGCAACTGAAAAGCGAGGAATTTAAAAAATTCGCAGAGCAACATGGTATAAAATTGAAATATACTTCAATTTACAAACCCAGCTCAAATGCAATTTTAGAAAGAAGCCACTTGGGAATAAAAAATTCTTTGGCAGCAATGGCTGACCAAACATTTAATTGGCACAAAGTATTGCCATATGTCAAATTATTTCATAATGCGACACCTAGCGCAAATATAGACCACAGTCCCGCTATTTTGTTTCTCACCAGAGATTTGAAATTACCCGGAGAAAATAATCTGGAAATAGCGGACCCTGATGACAGTCCGAATTTAACTAAAACTGAATATGATAATGACGTCAGTGAAGCACTTACTTTAGCGGAAAAAATTAATAGATATACAAAACGAAAACAAATTCAAGCCCAAAGTCGCCAAGAAAGAATTTTTAAAAGAGTTAGACAGCAGAAATTATTAAAAGGACAAATTGTGTACTTAAAAAACCTGAGACCCACCACAGCATTACAAAAAAAATTTCAAGGACCATTTCGCATCGTAAAGGTGATCCGTAACAATAATTACGCTATCACACCTATGTACGATCCAAATAAAAAATGGATAGTGGTTCATGCAAATAAATTATATAAAGCAGAACCGCGTAAAAAGTATTTACAAAATAAACAAACACGGCGAACTGTTGACAGAAGTCAATCGTATGTAAACAAAGAATATAACGCCAATAATCATAATTATCAGAGTCCGAGACGTTATAATCTGAGGACACGCAAAAAATAGCATTCGAAAGCAAAATAATATAAAAGTAAAAAAAAAAAAAAATTTAAAATTGTCTGCTAAATTAAGTGGAAAAATTAAAATATTATAGAGCAGAAATAAATAGTAAGTGTATGCAAATAAATGCAGCACAAGGTGTAGAGCCAGTGAATCTATATAAATAAAAATGAAAATCTGTCTGTCTGTCTGTCTGTCTGTCTGTCTGTCTGTCTGTCTGTCTGTCTGTCTGTCACACCATCACGGGAGAACGGCTGAACCGAATTTGATGAAATTTTGTGGGTAGGCCAGAAATAGCCCCACTTAAAATTATATCCGTGTTTTGAGTTTCTACGACCAGTGGTTCTCGAGATATTAGTAAAAAACGAAATTTTCGTTTGTCTCATCATCACGGAAAAACGGCTGAACCGAATTTAATGAAATTTGGTGAATAGCCTTGAAATATCCCCCCATAAATTTTGTCCAAGTTTCGAGTTTCTAAGACCTGGGGTTGTCGAGATATTAATGAAAAACGGAACTTTTTCCTAGGAGTTCTACTCCCTAACTCCGTGGTTTATCCAAACGAAAAGCTTGAAAATCGTTTGAAAGTGAATTAAAATTTAATCTCTGAGTTTGATGGGAGATTTTTTGCGTTAATTAGTCACTTTCTGAAAAAATGAATTGTTTGAAACATGATTTAAAGGAGAAATCTATCTCCATGGTTCATGGTTTATTTAAAACAAGCTTTTACGGAACAATGAGAAGTATAGAGAAATCAAAATCGTTATTTAATTTCGCAGTTTATGTTATAAGACATGACATATTTAACATGTTATAAGATTCTATCTTATATCATGTTACTCACAAACGCAATTAAATTAAATCTGTCTGTTAATTTTAATAATTATTTTTTCGATTTGAATAATAAATAAATGGATATAAAAATATATTTTAGAAAAGAACGATTTGATTTTTCTTATAGCATTTTTGACTGGATAATATCAATTACGGTCTTCAGGTTTAAAAATTATTGTTATTTATATTTTCGGGGATTATTGATTCAAGGATTATTGATATTTTCAAGTTATTATGCAATTATTTTATTATGACAAAAATTGTTTAAACTCATATATGGTATGTTGTACGAATCTTCTACAAATACACGTGTATATCTTTTAATCTACGAGAATATAAGTAGTACAGGTATATTGACATATGTTTTGATATATATTGGCATATATTGGAATCAATTACGACCTTCTGGTATAAAGAGTACGGATATTATTGATGTTTTCAATTTATTACGTCATCTCTTTTATTTTGGCAAATATTTTTGAGACGCATATTGTAATGCGGGTAATCTTCTACTAACACATTGGCATATTTTCTGATCTGCGACAATATAATTAGTACGGCGTTGCATATATTCATTCAATTCCTATTTTTTCTTCTGTAAATTTGCTTACAAAAGGGGGCAGGATGTTTTATTCTTCAGATCTGATCGTGAAGATAATTTTGCATAGTGAGAACATATATTCTTAAACTTCTCTTTAGGAGCAATAAATTTAATATTTTAACAGAATTTGCACATGATTGCGAACTTTAAGTTTCTTTAAATTATACACTCCGTACGAATAACGGGTGTGCTGTTAGTGGTTAATAAATTTTAACATTTTAGGAGGATATATCATGTTGCTCGGCATCGCAATTAAATTAAATGTGTTTGTTAATGTTTTTATTATTTTTTTTCGATTTAAATAATAAATAAATGGATAAATGGATATAAAAGTATATCTTATGAATGGACGGTTTGATTTTTCTTTTAATTATATTAATTGCTGACTGCGTACATCAATTTCATTTATTTTGGCAAAGAGTTTTCAAGCTTATATCGTATTTAGCTACTAAACTCATATATTGTGTTTAGCCAATAAATTCATATAGCCGATTGTTGAAACAGAAAAAGAGTAGAGCGGGTATATCTTCTAATACAATTGTAGTGTTTTCATTTAGTATATTGAAACGGGATAAGAATGTTTCATTCAGATCTGCAAATTCAAAGCTACGAATTTGGAGGGATATCGCTAATTCGACAACTTTTCTTAAACTTTGCCAAATTGACGGAAATGTCGCCAAATTGATATAAACGACACACAACAGCTGCCATATAACAGCTGCCATAAACTTTCGGGTTGGTCGTGTGGCTTGGGTCTTCTACATATCAATGAAATTTTTTTTTGTTTTGTTAGAAGAGAGTACTGAAATGATGTTTGGTTAGCATTTCTCTGTCAGACCAACCATCCTACTTAGTAATACATTTAGCGAATTTTTAAAATGTCACCAAATTGATAAAAATGTTTTCAAATCTATAAAAATATCTTAAAATTGATAAAATTGCGCTACATAAATGATATTAATTGTTTTTTGTTAGGGGATAGTATTGTGATGATATTTCGTCAATTTGTCGCAAAGTGGAACTGTCAGTTCTACAGTCCCACTTGGCGATAAATTTGGCGATTTTTTAAATGTCGCTAATTTGACGAAACTGTCGCCAAATGTTCCATAGAAATAGAACTATCTAGACGATATTTTTTCTACCAATTTATTTGAAGCAAATGATATCATGTCGCTTAGCAACGGATTTAAATCCAATGTGTTTATGCGGCAGACGATTTTTATTAAAACCTTTCCGATTTGAATAATGAAGATATGTATATAAAATAAATTTCATTGCCATTTCATTTTGGACTGGATAATATCAATTATACTCTTCAGGTTTAAACATTATTATTATTGATATTTTCCGGAATTATTGATTCAGGGATTATTGATATTTTTAAGTTATTACGCCATTGTTTTATTGCGGCAAAAATTGCTGACACACGCATATTGTACGTTGTACGAGTAATCTTCTAGGAATGCACGGGTATATCTTCTAACCTACGAGAATATAATTAGTACAGGTATATTGGCATATATTTTGACATATATTGGCATATATATTGGAATCAAGTACAGTCTTCTGGTATGAAGATTAAGGGGATTAATTATATATTCAATTTATTACGTCGTCTGTTGTATTTTACCAAAAAACATTTGTGACTCATATTGCAAAACGGGTAATCTTCTACTAATAATCGGACATTATAAGTAGTACGTGTATATCTTCCCATATAATTTTAGCACTTTAATTTTGACATATATTGGAATAAATGACTGTCTTCAGATTTAAAGATTACGGGCTTATTGGTATTTTCAATTTATTCATGTAATCTACTAATACAGGTTATATTTTCTAATATTCGCGTATATAATTAGTACGGGTCCCATACAATTTTAACGTTTTTATTTTGCATATATTGATTCAATTCCATATTTTTTTTTATATTTTCTTACATAAGGGGTCCAAGATGTTTTATTCTTCAGATATGTCCATGAAGATAATTTTATATTGCGAGAACAGAGATTCTTAAACTTCTTTTTAGGAGCATTATATTAAATATTTTAACAGAATATTTTGATTAAACATGTCATTTAGTATACTATAAGAATTTGGGCATGATTATGAATTTCAAGTTTCTTTATATTATATACTCCGTACGAAGAACGGGTATGCTGCTAGTTCAAAAATAAAATTTGGAAAAGTTTTACAATATGTGTAATATTATACAATAATGTTAAAATTAATTCAAATGATATTCTGCAAAATAATTTTTTAGTATTCTACAATAGTTATTGAATAGTTTAGAAGTTGTTCTGCAATAATTGTTTTTTACGATTCTACAATAAAATTAAAATTAATTGGAAAGCACTCTACAAGATGTGTAGCAGTCTATAATGGATTTTAAATTAAATTAGATGGTATTATAAAATATATTAGTTTCCTACAATATTTTGAAATTAAATTGGAAAGCATTTTGAAATAATTTTGGTAGTCTACAGTAAATGTAAAAATTAAGTTGGAAGGTAGTCTACAAATAGATATTTTTGGTTAATGTAAAGAAAATGAATATAATTATAATAATAGAAAATTTATGTAGATAGAGCAACTTTCAAAATTAAGTGATAAATAAGTAAATAGACAACAAGTGTGTTACAAATAGCATAGTGCCACAATATGTGCAAAACATAGGGCAGCAAAAGTATATGGTTATTTTAGTATGTATTGTGTATTGTATATTATGTATGGTATATTGTGAAAACTGTAGTGTTGAGGAAAAGTGTGTAGTAGTGAAGACTTAGTGTGAGGATAGGCATGATAGTTATCCAAAATGCACGGTAGTCAACAAAATCGCAAAATTAAATAAAACTTCAAAAAAAAATTGTCTGGAGGAAGGCAAGTCCAGCGGATAGGAATTTTTAAATCATGGATTTTTCTGCAACAACAGCAACAAAAAAAAAAGAACAGTAGGAAAGTTTATCAGCGGGTTGACTGGTTAGCAGTAATGTTGTCAATAAGTATCAACGTGTACAACGTAAAAGTATTAGCGCCAGCCCATTTTATTAAAATTATCAGCGTTTCATCAAGTAGCAGTACAGCAAAACTAAAAAGTTATAGATTCTCGTCCCTTTTATGCAAGTAGATATTAAATAAATGAACGGACAATGATAAAAGATAAATAATTTATATGAAAATATAAGTAAAATAAATAAATTTAATCTTAGAAAATATAAGTAAAGTAAATAATTCAGTGGACGTAAAAAAAAAAAAAATAAATAAATAAAATAAAAATAAAAGATATCTGAAGTATAAATAATATGTAATACAATAATGATTTCAGGAAATTAAAATGTTTGAGAACAAAATAAAAACGGAGACTCGGAAAATTTTGAAGTGAAAGAAAATAGTAAATAAATGTTTTTTTCCCTTCCAAACAAAATAAAAATTAGGCTACATTATAAAAATGGACATTGTCAAATACTATGTAAGTGGGGATAAAGAGCAGGGAGATTAGGACCAACGAACTCGTAGGACAGTTATAAAATAAAGTAAATATGAGGATAATATTTTTGATAAAACAAATATGAGGATAATATATTTTGTAAAATAAATATGAGGATAACATATTTGTAAAATTAATATGAGGATAAAATTTTTGTAAATATGAGGATTTTGTAAATATGAGGATAAAACAAAAATATAGGTAATAAATAAACATTTATGTATAGATACATAACTTATATATAGAGCAATAAACATCAGAAAAAATATGTAGAAGTGATAAATAATACATACAATACCCCTCAATGTTCTAAAAATAAATAAACTAACATGTGTTGTAAGAAAGAGAGAGAGAGAAATAAATAAATTTTACGTACTTTCAATTTGTATTACTTGTACGGTGACTGATGAATTAAGGGTAGGAGTGTCGTAATAGGGAGTTGGCAATTCAAGAATCTTGATGGTCATGTGTCTTTATTGATAACAAATGATGAATGGCTGTAGAGGTCAACGAGGAAGTGGCAAATTTTGTTTCCAATGGTAACATGCTGATGAAGTATATGCACTGTTTCATTTTTCTTGTACGGGTCTTGAAAAAATTGTATAACATAATTAATAAAATGCAAAATAAAGTCATGGAACATGGTAAATGCAAGTATATAATATTCAAAATCATAAAAGTATTAATTAAATACCTCATAAAAAGCTGACAGAATAAAAGCAAAATCATAAATAAATAAATAAATAAAAGTGTGAAGTCAAAAATAACACTCACAGCTGATGTAAATAATAATTAGTAAATTAATAGATATATATTGCATAAATAGTGTATACAGACCTTTTACGAAAACAAGCAATCTAAAAAAAACAAAATAAAAGTTAATTACATAAATGGATTAATAAACTTCAATAAAATAGGATTAATGTCCCATCCTTCACAGTCAGCGTAACAGCTCCAGATATGGCCATTGTACGGCGAAAGCTAGTCACCGTCAAAATAAATAGCCAGGCTAAAAATAAACATCGGAGAAAATCTCCCATGCATAGTACGAGAATAATACAAAAAAAGTTCTATTGTAAGCATACAATAAATGTATCAAAATTTAAAATTATAATTGCAGGCAATTATAGTTATTTAAAAATACCGGCCGGTATATAAAAAATAAAATACATTAGGAAAACACATTGATTTGTATGTAAATGATAAATGATTGAGTATGTTAATAAATTATTGCATTAATTAGACATCACAGTAAATAAAAAAAAAAAAAAGAAATAACAGATAAAATCAAATATGAAAGAATTATATATAAATAAATAAATATGTAAAGTTATGCTGAAACGGGAACATAAAGTCAGTTATATCAGTAACATAACAAAAGCATGGTATATTCATAATACTACACATAAAATAATATATCACGCGTTGTTGCAACAAGGGATAAATAAATCCAATAAATTAAAAGTACATGAAATCAAAATAATAATTCAACAGTCAGATCTGTGTTAAGGTTATAAGATAATAATAATAAAAAATATATATATATATTAAATTAAATAGAATTAATAACAACATATGTAAAATAAATATATAATATGATACACATAAAATATAATTGTAATTAAATTCCTTAAAAGGATACACGTAAAACCTCTCACTTCAATGTGAGCGTAAGCCGTCAAGATCGGACAGTCTGAAAAGCCCGCGCTTGTGAAGAATATACCGCCAAAATCGCAAACGATAACGATTATTTGGGCAGAACAGGAGATTGAAAGTTGCAATCTTATGTAACGTTCCGTGCTTCGGGGGGTCGGGGCGCAGAAAATCGCCATGCATGACCGATTGTTCGCAGTTGCCATGGAAACGCGTAGGAGAAGAGAGGAAAGCTACGGGTCAAGCGAAATCTTTTCTTTTTTTCTTTTTCTCCCCTTCCGCCAGTGCAGTTGTTTCACACTAAGGGGCAGCCGAAGAGGAAATTTAAAGGCATACGTGTTATTGTGGAGATGCAGTATTTTGGAGTAGCGAAATGAGTATATAGATTTGATATTTTAAATGCCGAGACGTAATATGATATAATTATGATGTGCAAAATACCCATGATTGATACACGCTTAAACAGTTATATAACATGTATGTGTATTACAAATAAGAAATATATACAGCTAAAAAATTGTCGAAAAATTATTTACGTCTGTGAAAATGAGAAATCAAGGTAATGAATTGTGTATAGTTTAATGTAATGTTGTGAAATTGTATATAAATAGAAATGCAAATAACAATTATGATATAGTCTTCATTTGAAGTGTACAATAGACTGTACTAAGCAACATATTGAAAATATAAATATTGAAGTACCGGAACTTTGAAAGTTAAGTCACAGGATGGTGACTCATTCTTTCGTGCTCATGATAATTCAATGTGACAATAACGTGTCTTCCGTGCTCATGATAATTCCATGTGACAATAAGGTGTCTTCCGTGCTCATGATAATTCCATGTGACAATAAGGTGTCTTCCGTGCTCATGATAATTCCATGTGACAATAAGGTGTCTTCCGTGCTCGTGATAATTCCATGTGACAATATAGTGTGCCTTCCGAACAGTGATAATTTCTTCATGTACAGCAGTATATGTGTTACCAAGTACGATGGTGTATCTTCCGAACAGTGAGTGCCTTCATTTTAGTGACATGTCGGTTGTAATGCACCGATATATGTATGTCAATGTTACAATATAGTGTGTCTTACATGCGGTGATCTGCATTTCTGTGACAGATATATGTGCAGTGGATCAAAGCAACATTTCCACAGTAGCCGCAATGTGTACACATATGTATTCAGTGCAATGTTTACCGTGTGCTGAAATTTTCTCTCTGCAAGGGGGGATATCATGTAACACAATATTTGTATTACATGTTACATTCCAATTACGGATGCCAACCTAGCCATTTCGAAATTCCAATTGCGGATGCCAACCTAGCTAATGAGCTATTTAAATGTTGCTGAGGGAGCCAATGGCAATACAAACATAAATAAGCAGCGCATCCCCTTCTTCACTTCAACGAATCAACAACGACACTACAATGTGAAAAGAAAAAGGTTTGAGAGAATGTTCTAGAACTTTCCAACAGATGCGATTTCGACAGCGTCCTAGACGCACCTGAAGTTTTTGGTAGTCGTCTTAAAACTTCGAACGAGTCAGCATCATGTTTTTGGTTTTTGTGAAAAAATGTCTGTAGATTGTGAGCGAATGAATGGTAGCCTGCGCAAGTACGCGAAGTGCAACGATTTTCCCACATCAGTGAGATGGCACGAATATGCACGTAACAAAGAGTAGAGGTAACCGATTTCAATTGTCACTATTAGCACGGAAGGCACACCTTTAACGAGTATTAAGATAATTAACTACCAGTTCGTATGAGTAGATCGTATGAACAAGTTCGAAAATATTGAACTATAAGAATTATCTTTATAGATTGTTTAAAGGAAACTGTTATTTAAGAAATTTAAGCCAATGTTTTTTATGTGTGTAAATATATATTAATGTAATATTGTTAGTATTATGTGTCTTTAAATAATTGATTTAATCATAATATAATTACTCCAGATTATAATAGATATCTATTAAGTAAAATATTATAATAAATTGAGCAATTAAGCATGTGTGTTTCTTTATGTTTTGTGTGTTCGTAGTCCGAGCTTGAGAACCGGGAGCTTACATGCTCCACCCTTAGTGGCGGCATCATAGGTACGTCCTATACTGGTAATTTTTGATAAGGACAATTTTACCTTATGACAACATTTATAAGAATGATTATATACAATTCATTTTTATTTAACAATTTTGATTTAACAATCCGCTATTCATTTCATGTTATCACTTCTATAGTTCCTTGAAATTCTGCTAATGCCCAAATGCAATGTTTTAAGGGCGCCCTACGGTTTTATTTTTAGTCGCATATGACTGAGCAGTTGTGATAGCTAAAAATTGTACTTCTTTTTAGGGTATTTTACTAAATTAGTGTAACTTAAAATAATTTTTTATAATATTTTACTTTATACTTTTCAGTCTTTCAAGACCAGCATCAACCACGGAATCGATTGGCACTCAAATTTGAGTAATAATATAATAAGAAATATTATTGTAAATCCGTACTTTCTAAGAAATAAAAGAATCCATACCTTCAAAAAAGATCGAACTACAAATGACAGAAGAATAGTGCAAGAGGGGATCAAGAAGCATTATCCTGCAAATTTTCTTAGACATTATTATAATACTGCATACAACGATGAAGGAAACGCTTATTTTAAGGATATAACTTGTACACACCTGTGATGTTATCGATTTTGGAAATGATAACTGTGAGATACACCTACAAGGAACTAACTGATAGCGCCCCCTAGTGGTAGTATAATGCTATATATAGTTTGCACTCTCCTTTGTAAACGACTCTTGGCCTTTTTCATAATGGTTTTTTACTTCGGCTTTGTACTTCGGTATTTTCTTCGATACTTGAGTTTTATACTCACTTCCGCGGTCAGTGTCTTGTGCTCGAAACCGTTTCGGAAGTCAAGTTTCGGCAAAGTATTTGGTACCGGGAGTGTTACCTGGGTGTAATAGCATGCCATAACCGGGAACGAGGGGTCACAATCCCCCTCGGCCATTAATGATTTCCCGTTGGCTTGATTCCCATTTCGCCTTAATGATTTTATTTGCTATATCTGCTTTACGTACTTGTGCAGCATTGCGCCATCTTCGTAAGCCTTTTTTAACACTTTACAACAAAGTTGAAAAGTGTTTATGACTTTGTTCTTTCTGTCTGTCTGTCTGTCCGTTAGCACGATAACTGCCGTAAAAATGACTTAATCAAAATGAAATTTTAGTATGTTGTTCAGACGGTCTGTAGAACCTATGAGAATATAAATGAATAATATTACCCAATTAGTTTTGGATTGAACCGGGGTCGAAAAAATGAAATACATTGAGCCCTATGGGACCTAATTTTTCAGACATTTTTAAGCGGATTTAAAATTCACAAATTGCTTCCAAAATTTTAGGTAATATTCAAATTGTTCCATAAAATATATAAAAAAAATTCAGCGAAATATATTCAGTAGTTTTCTAAATAAAAATTAAAATAGTAATTACACCTCTTATATGAAGCGATCACGTGACCATGATATGAAACGATCACATGACCCACTTCAAAATGATATATGGCATCCATCTTGTCTCAAAATCGTGATTTTTAAAGTTTTTTTTAATTCATATTGAGTGTTGTATCCGTCCTAAAACTACTTTATTTTTGCTTAAATTCTGTGCATCTACATACTGAAACAACGCAGTGACAATATATTTGAGTTTAAATGCTCATCTAAATCTGATTATTTCTACAACTAAGCCTATTTTTCACCTATGTAAAAAGTAAACAGCAAAATATATAGAGTGAGTTGTATTAGAATTCCTGTATTTTTTTAACACAAAATAATTTAGTCCATGGAGTCTGCAGGGCTGATATGAATGAAATATTAATTGATTTCATAAAGAGAAGGACGATTTTTTTCGATGAAGTTTCAAGCATAGAGTTTAATTTTTTGTAGCTCCATGGTCTTAAACAAAATGTTTAAATAAAATAAATTATTATAGTATTGTGATGAATGAAATGAATGGGAGAAAGTTATGAATGGAATCCTGTTTTTATAGAGAGATCCAGGCGTGTTATTTTTTCTATGACGCCATTTGAATTAATTTCAGTTGTTTTCGATGAAGTTTTCAAATATAATGAATTATCGTAGTATTATGATAATTCTAAAACTATTACCGAGGAATGTATAACATTTTAGAGATGTTTTAACCAGGTAATTTATATTTCAATGCAGTCATTTGAATGAAGTTCATTTTTTTCGATGAAGGTTTAAGTTTTCAAATATAATAAATTAATGCAGTATTGTGATAAGTTTCAAAATATTATCGAAGAATGTATTGCCTTTTAGACTTGTTTAAATAATATTGCATTAAAGTTGGAAAGTGTTTCATAATCAATGCTTAAGCATGATTGATCTTTCTTGTTCATACTTATGTATGCTTTCGTTTTCTTCATCTGATTACTTTTGTATTATATTATATATATATACATGTATATATATATATATATCCAAAAGGAAATGTTATATGCTTATTATTTATTTGTATTGCATTTGTATAATATATATATATATATATATATATATATATATATATATAAGTTCGAGTTATATAAGTTAAAGTTTCGAATGAGTTATGTTAGTTAAATAAGGATATCTACCTCCGGTTCAAAAATTCTAATTTTCCTTGTTACGTCTAATTCTCAGAATCGACTATAGATAGTACTTAGATGATGACTAATATGGAATCATTATCATATGTTTAGGATGTTGAGCGATTAATTAAGAATTGCAAAGCGTGCTTCTTTTCTACATTCGCTAAAAATTTCTTGAAGCATCTATTTTTTAGAATGGCTATTGATAAGAGTTTAGATGATGACATATTCAGCACTAAATTCTGGTGTATTAGTCTCACTGGGTATTTCCACTTCCAATTCTGAAGATATCGCATCATATTTTTTCCAAAATTCCAATGTCGGTACAAATAAGTGTGGGAAAGATAATAAAAATTCTACTAGTTCCTTCGAAAATGAAGTGTATACATCACTTACCACCCTATGATGTCTTTTTCGTAAATTTATTTTGCTAAAAATGTTTGGGACATTAAACTGAAATTATATAAATTCACGCATCTAGTCATAAATGCATTATAAGTTTGTCACTAGTGTTAAGAATGATCATGAAGTGCTAGTCTCAAATCAACAACTTTTCCTTCTTGGGTATTTCATATTTCTCCGTGGAAAACCATCCATCATTTAGGAAGAGAAGATTTAGAAGAAACCGAAACAAGCAAAAATTCTGTCGTTTCGCATGAAGTTGATTTTATTTCAAGTGACAGGTTTTATGATGAATCTATTTTCCTCCTCTTTCCTTTTATCTATCTTCAAATGCAGTTTCAGCTTATTTGCTGAGAGTCTCTGCGAAACGTAACTGCATATTTGAGTACTTGGATGGCATTTCTAAAAGCTATTTTACCGTAGCTCTAAAAACCCGACTAATACTTGACCCCAAAATATAAAAATCACATTCAAGTATAGGCCTCGGCTGTACATCCGTGTGTTCTATTTGCATTTTAGAGACCGTGGTTGTCCTTAAAAAAAGTATTTTCAACATTTACAGAGTCTTGTCTCTGATTCCCGAAATCCATACTGCTTTGCCTGTGTTATGCCAGTGTATAATGTAAAAGCATTTGTCATGTAAGGCATAGTGATGAATAATTATCAGTTACTAGTTATTTGATAACTGAAGAAGATAAAAAAGTAGAAAACACAGATTTGGAATACACAATATATCTATATATATATATAAATATATATATATATATATATATATATATATATATATATATATAAATATATATATATATATAAATATATATATATATATATATATATATATATATATATATATATATATATATTTATATATATATATTTATATATATTTATTTATATATTTATATATATTTATTTATATATATATATATATATTTATTTATATATATATATATATATATATATATATATATAAAGTATAAATAGCATGTAAAAAATTGGAAAAAAGAAGGAAGGCTTAGCGAGAAGGCTTTATATAAAAGGTCATAGCAGTTTGAAGGACTAGTATGCCTACCAGTAATGGACTGCACCTTATCATTGGACTTTTCTTTTTCAACGGTCTTGTGATGATTGTTACTGTCACTTCGGAGGTTGGCTTCAGCCAAGGCTGGCGTCCAGGAGTGCAATGCCGCGGCAATTATGACATGCATGTTGACAACTGGGGTGTAAGGTCACAACCCCTTACCGCCATTAAGTAAGCTTCTCGCTAAGCCTTCCTTCTTTTTTCCAATTTTTTACATGCTATTTATACATTTTATATCGTGTATAGTATTTGTAGCTGCTTTGCGCATAAATGCTATAACACTTCAATATCTTTAATAATTTCCACTTTCTATCTTATATATTATATATATATATATATATATATATATATATATATATATATATATATATATATATATATATATATATATATATATATATATATATATATATATATACCTCGTTGATCTCGGCTTTTATTCTTTAAATATTGATCTTAGACATATATAATAAATTACAAAGTTGAGTAAAAAAGGTTCAGAATTATTTTAAGAAACCGATTAAAATTTTCAAGGGAATTAAATTTTAAGAAATACAAAATTTAAATTTTTATACTGCCTTGTGCAAAAATATTTTTAATGAGTAAAATGTGCACTGATCAGGTGATGTACAAAATTTCAGTATTTTATCATAAAAAGTCCCAGAGATATGAAAATACAAAAAAAAAGCTGACTTGAACCATTTTTCGATGCATCGACATGGGTTCTCAGAGGAAAAAAATCATGTCGGCAGATCGCGTTTCAGGGGTCATATACAAATTACGAAAGAAAATTATTACATAAATAAATAATAATTTTGCTATTTATTGGTACAAAAGTGTATACACTGTGTAGAAATAATAACTTTATACAAATATTACTTTTATACACTTTTTGAAAGGGGTGGTTCGCTTCGTCGCAAAGACCTCATCTTGTACATACACTCTTAAACCACGCTAGTGAATATTTGGGAAGACTGGTCGGTGCTAATAAGAGACCCATCATTCTAGTGATTTAATAATTCACTATCGAAGCTACATGTAATGTGTTTCATCCTCATCGATTATAAACAGATCCCAATCCAACTAGTTGCGAAAATACTAAAACTTTGTAGTGTAACTTAGCAGCGGTTTAGTATAATGTTCTATACATCACCCCACAGTCTGGAGTAAAAACCAAGGTGGACTCACCAAAACTTGATAAATAAGGCCTTTACAGAATTTAGTTCCGTGTATAATACTATTTTATTTTAATAAAATTACAAATAAAAATACTGAGTATCTGATTGTGGAGAAAGTAAATTTAACTAATAAATTTTTAAATTTAGGTTTTAATATATAATGTTTATACTATAATTAGTATATAATATTTATATAATATTTATACTATATAGTATTTATACTATAATTTAAAACCTACTACTATATTTTTTTATTAAATAGTATATAAAATTTATTTTTAAATATTTTAAATAATATTTCCGTGCGTATAGAGTACATTGCACTTGTTCCGAAAATAACCCACCAAATATATCTCTAAAGTGCGATTCAATTTAACTAATCTGAAAAGTAAATCATTGGTCAATGACTACCATATTTATCTTTTAAATTGTATATTAATTTAGGTAGCACTCAATTATTAAAAAATGCATTTACGAACAATACTTTATACAACAACAACTGATTTACTCTTTCTGAGAGAGACCTAGGAGGATATATGAGACCAGCAATATTTATTGACATATAACAAAAAATCAGCGCTTTACCTGATTGTAACAATACTTCTATATCATAAGTTTTAACTTTTTGTATGTGCGAACATTTTGTTGTCCTCCATTTTGAGGATCGTTCTTAACTTGTTTATCGTCTTCATATCATGGAAAATCTGATTTAACTGACGTCGTCCTCGTATCTCAACGATCCTTTTCTTAATTTACTAATTTCTTCGTTAGATATTCTTAATGTAGTTTTTATCTTGTTTGGGGGGAAATACGCCTTCTTTGTGTTTGATTGGTCTTGCATTTTATGATAGCTAAAGGCCGGTCCTGGTTGGATGACACCTTTTTGATTTATTTTTCCGAAAGCATATGTTACGTCCATGTAAACATCGTGACTTTCAACCTGATGATTTATTGAATTTATGAGTCGTAAACATGGTTATGTCGTATTACTTATAATATATATATATATATATATATATATACTACTTCTTCATTTGGTCTCACACTGACTATGTTTATGCAATAGTTTGCTATGTGTTTGAAAATATCGATATAATAATATGTATCTCTGTTTAGATACAATGAATATATTTTTGTCGAGTTTTGACGAAAATACTGATGTAAGATGAATGAATCTGATGTAATAGCAACTATTTATGTACAATGTAATAAATAATTTCCTTCAGCATTTCATGATAGGCTTTAAAATATTTTACCATTTGGAAATGCACTTCATTTGCAAAATGAAAAGGTAGTCACGATAAATTTTAATGAAAGTGAATTTTGTAATTAAGTGTCTAATTATGATCAATTGTTCTCACCATTTCAATAATAGAATGGTTCATCCCGTGTTTAAGGTTATATCAGTGTGAGTGATTAATGCATATAGCCTACTTAAGCGTACTTATTGGAGAATTCTTGGCAGCTTTTGAGGAACGCTATCAGTCAAGCCATTGAGAGCAGCTACCCTTCAGAGTATCATCACATGCCATGATTTGATTTAATTACTCATACACCCATATATTGAGAATATATAGTGACGATGATTTATCCATAAGGAGTTTGATTATCACATGTTATATGTATGCTTTATGATATTATATGACTAATATATGAATTGATTTGTAGATTATTACCTAAATATTCTGTGAAGACATAATCAGAAGATATTGTTTCTTTTTTGTTTTAAATGCTGGAGTATTTTTAAATTTATAAATAAACCTTGTACTTAAGCAAGGGGTCAATTTTGATTTTAGTTTTCAACATAATGTTGAGGTCGGTTAGGATTTTTTGTTTTCAATGATAAAATGCCAAACTTTTACTTTTGAATAATTATGAGATATAAGGAAAACTCCATGATCAACGTATTAGGCCCAAATAGAATAACAATACAACATACATATATTTCAAGAAGAAGCTGGATAGCTTCGTCAGCGCTCGACAGGCAAAAATATCAAATTTGTTGGTCTATTTAGCACTACCGAAGCGGTTTCAAGCGGATCTTCAGCCATCCACATCTAACTAAGTTTGAACTAAAGTATTGGTGAGGCAAACGTGACCAATTTGAAGATTGGTGGGAAAATCTTAGCAGATTAGCATTAAATACTACATCTATCGTTTTCTCCGATCGAAGCAAATTAAAAAGGAATATTGTTTATATATTGCATTGTCACTTTCAAATTAGCAAAACATGTGAAATTGAATATTTAAAAGAGTCACACACTATACATATTTCGTTAATTTTATAATGAATTATTAATACTTTACAAAAGTGTATTTTTTAAACATAAAAAACGCCATAATATAAACATTAGACAGGAAAAAATTCAAACAATTGAATATGTTTTATGAATAAGCAAATATATTGCCGTAAAACATATTTCCCTCAATCACTTCCATAAATCCTTAGCACATTACAATATTTGGTTGATACGTATATTACTCAATTTGAAACTTAAGGTTTTGATCAATGACAGTGTTTATTTCTCCTGAGTTGTTGCAAAGGCGAATACCATTCAGAACACTAATTCACTTGTCAAACTAATGACCCAAATTTATCATGACCAACCCATTAGCTCTGTAAAACTTTGCAGCATATGATCTCAGATATGACGAATGAATCACATTTTGAATCTGAATCAATGTCTATGGGAAATTCACGAAATACATATATTTGATCACTCTTTCAGATGCATTCACCGTGAGAAGATGACGATGTTTAAGAGAGAGGAATTTGTTTGAGATTATGATAACATGCGTTCTGAAATATCTAACATTAATTGGAAAGGCATCGATAAAGGAAGAAAATGTAATCTAGGAAGGAATTGTACATGATGTTTCATTAGGTAGTGTGGCAACCGAAAACAAAAAATCTGATGTGGGCAGCACAGGACTTTCCCTGCAGACGTTTATATTCACGTTCTCTTTATTTATTTTTAAATTTATTTCACTTTTAATTCAATTTTCGTTCTCATTCGGTAACCGGACTTATTATTAAAGGTGGCGTAGAGAAAATACGAAAAACTAAAATATCTCAAGAACGGCAAGTCCTAGTGTGATGGGGTTGATCTTTTTCTTTTCGTCGTTAAAGATTACGTATTAAACGAGCATTTAATGGATATATTTGAGTATATCTAGTTCATTAGTTTAGATTTTGACGATTTTAGCGGGCCATTTTGCAAAAAAAGGCAGGTTATTTTTTTTTTTAATCATACCAAAATCTAATCAGCACCAGGGTAACCCACAAGTGACTCATCTACTAAATTTTGTGAAATTCGGTTCATTAGTTTTTCAGTTACAGTGGATACAAGCTTTTGCGGGCCTATTCGCAAAAAAGGCGGGTTCTTTTATCCCGAATCGTACCCAAAACTAATCAGCACCAGAGTAGCCCACAAGTGACTTACCTACTAAATTTTATGAAATTCGGTCGATTACTTTTTTAGTTAGAGTGGATACAAAATCTGCACAGACAGACACAGAGACAGACACACAGACAGACACACAGACACATACACAGACACACACACACAGACGTCACGCTAAAAATGGTTTTTTCGTATTCTACAAGTCTCGAAACGTGTAGATCCGTCGAAAACTCGAGTTGTGATTTTCGGCATGATTCCAATACTTTCCCTATTATTACCATGTATTGCAGGGAAAGTAAAAAGATAAAAGCTTGTAGTTTAGCTTTATAATTAACATTAATTAAAAATTTATTTTTAAATTTAAATTCATCAATTTGACATGGCCGTTATTCTCATATAGTGGAATTATTATTTAATGTACATTGCTTGTTGTGCCGCAATAAACCCTCCAATTATTTTTACCTTTTGTGTGAGTCCTGAAACGACTTATTAATTAATATAAAAAGATTAGACCAATTTAAACTTAACAATAACATTTATTAAAGACACAAAATACCTATTCAATTCCAATACATTAACTACTATTCCTATTAATTATTTATTAAGATAGAATGTGAGAGGGGAGCACGTGAGACCCTGAACCATATACCTAACATATTTATTAGCCTGTGGATATTTGAGGAACACATACCTTCAATTTGGGCCTTTGCAATGGACCGTAATGCTTGCAAATTCTTGGTTGCACTGAACACATCTAGATCTCCCTTATTTGGGAACTTCCACGCAATATTCTGATTCTTTAGTATTGTCGTTCTATCATAATGGCAGGCAAGCCTCCGCCCAAATCATAACGTCGCAGTCGTTGCACACATGTCCTATTTCAGTCAAAACTCATAATCGCGTCCTAAGTCAAAATCCAACTGTTTCGTCAAAGTCTGATCTCCATCTTTTTTCGTCTACATCTGATCTCGTTCTCTCTTCGTCTGTGGTTCCTTCGGTGGTGGTGGTGTGTGTGTGGGGGGGGGTGTAGCTCCGCCTTTACTTCTTTGGCGCTCATTGGTTCTTCTTTACCCAGTTGCACTATTGCACATTTAGTATGGCCCAGCTCAGCCCCTCTGGTATTACACCCCTAAATTTATAGTATTTTGACCTTAAAGTTCAAGTCCTCATAAACCCTGGTACCAGCCAGACTACAGCTTTGTTTGCCGTTCTGGGCATCATAAATTTCACAAATAAAAGTGTCTCATGTGAGAACAATTTCTGGTCTCACAGGTAGTGCCTCAATAATCTTCCGATATTTTCCTTCCCATTCTACATAAAAACATGACGCTTGATTTGCAAATGACCGTGATTCTCGAGAAATGAGCAGTAGGGATTTCTGAAATAACGTAATGACATATTATGTGTGGCTTCATCAGACGTTCGACAGAGTTATTTCTGCCCGGCATCAATATGAACTTCCCTGTTGAACGCCGTTTAGGCTAGCTGAATACACTATAGCGGATAAGGTATTTATTATGAAAAGTTATTGCATAATAAAGTCAATGAAGGTAACACATTACGAAATCTCACGCTATCCAGACTGCAATATCTCACCTCCAGTTAAAGTAGCTACAGCAAGGAGAAACGTGCGAACTCTTTCTTTCCTTCGATCTAAACCGTTCGACCGACCAGAAGGTGTAAGGTATCTATTTGGACAGTCGGAACACTTCCACCCCAATTATACCGGAATGCAGTGAAAGCAGCATCCACAGGGACCGTACCCTCCATACATTACCACCAACCTCTCGGGAGGGTTTTCAGGCCCACATATTTAACGTGTCCGTCGTGAGTGAACACGAAAACAGTTTAGACGGAGTCGGGATTCGAATTCGGATGCTCCAAGAGCAATTCCTGTACCTTAAACACTGGGATGCGCCGCCCCAAGTGCAAATTTTTGGATAAGTTTGGGGAAGAAACTCATTTTAGGGCGACTACGCAGTGAAACATGCTATATAAGTTAATAAATATGTCGTACTTAACCATGCTGAAACATTAAGTACACTCTTTGAAAATAATTTTTAGAAGAATTTATTTCTCGTTTACTTAAGAAAAGCTAATCAATTTCTTACTGAAGAAAAACAGATCAATTTAAGACGAGTTCATACAATATAGAATAAATTCCAAATACAGATGGAACATAAGCAGCTCAGTAGCTCAACCGATACATTTTTTCGTCAGTCGAAGCTCGGTTGTACAATGAGCAGAGCAAGTTAAACAATGGGCAGAGCGTTTTCTGATTTGCCGCAAATTTGTGGTTCGATGTCCAGTTCGGACAAGATGTCTTAAAAATAGTGATTAGAAAAAAATATATTTCATAGCCCTTGACATAGTTGTGCAATTTTATCTAACTCGAAGTCTGAAAAATTCTATAACTAGTAACATAACAATTCGATTTCATTTTCTTTTCACTTATTTCAGTTGGCTCACATTAATCAATTATACAAACTTTTTATAGTTTATTGTGATAATGCAATAAAATGGGACATGCGTGATACGATTTTTAATAAATAATGGCTTTTAAGTTTTATATCTTTATACACTGCTTTACGCAGTATTTCTTGAACTGTTCAAGGTTTTTTTTTTATGAAAGAAAAATAAATCATATTTCCAGACATTATATTGACTAATTACTCTCTAGATATTCTTACTGCAAGATCTTTATTTGGGGAATGTGACTGTCATGTTATCCAGCCGTCATCATTAATAATAATCAATTCTGTTACTGAAAAATTTGGTAGCAAATGCTATTATTTTAACTTCCAATATTTTTCTTTGACTTACCTTCTGCGCATTTGTTTAGCTACGTTCGTAATTTTAACATTTTGACTAGAAAATTAAATTGAAATACATATATAGAAAGATTTTATACATGTATCGTTTTTCAATGCAAGTACAGGTATTTTTATAGCGGTTACTCGCTCTTTAGACAGAATAGGCAATAAGTGCTGTAATAGGAGGAGCAATCGCTATGTGTCGAAATTTTGTGATTCTTTGTGGTGTGTATTTCGTAATTAGTTGCACTATATATCCGGCTTCACATTATAAAAATAAGTTTCAGCTCAGTCTGAATGATATTTCAATATATACAGTTATAGTGACAGAACGCTGCAATTCCTGTCTTTTGAAACTCCTCTATTAGCGAGAGTTTTGGAAATTAATCATTAAAACTTGGGCTAAATGTTCTTACATTTTAATGCTGGCTGTGACGCAAAACTCACAGTGGTTGATTGTCCTCACAAAGGTTAGCAAAATAATGACATATGAAGTTTTATTTCTGTCATTGTAGATATAAGCTATTATGTGTTGAAGAATGATAAAAATCGCGAAAGTCGTCCGTAGATGCTAATATCTGCAACGAGTGCACTATTTCTAACTTTGTAAAATTGCCGAGTTCTGTCACTACTAACAACTACAGATTTCTACTCATATTTTTACACATGCTTATAGAGTATTATAGCATTTTATACCATAAACAATTCTAAAAAAATGATAAATATACGAGTATTTATATGGGACATGAAAATGGTGTATAATTATTACTAGATACACCTTTAATAAATCTGCTACAAAAAATGGGGTGTACTTGAGTATGTATATAAGAGTATGAAAATTATTACTTTAAACATGCATGTTAAATTGAAGAACTATGTACGTTTTCAATCATTTTGACAGTTTGAAAGCTAGCGTGCTGAAATTTCACTGTTTCAAAATTACAATGCTTGTAACAATTTTCTTTTATCAAAGCGTTTTTAACTATCATATGGAGTATTTTTTGCGTTTAGAACACTAATTCTCATTCCAGATACATCTAAATAGGGGCATTTTAAATATGAATGTTCAAATTATATAAAATAGGTACAGAAAGGTGTATTAAGGGTCAATGGTGGCATTTTTTGAGAAGGCTAACAAATTACAAAATACATAAGAGAAAGTCTTGTGCAATAGTGGACAATTGCTTCTCAAATTATTTATTGCAGTTCAGATGCTCGAATTTCTTCGATACAACGTGCATATACAATGAGCAATAAGGCACGTGCCTTTCAATACTTTGGTGATTGGAACAAACACAGTTGGAGGTGGGTCCTCCGCATAAGAAAACAAATTTTTGCAGTCTGCAGAAATTATTATGCTCAATGTTTTCAAAAACTTTCAGTAGCAAATTCAGTGGTAGAAAAAGAAATCTCTGATGACACTCAAAACGGATTACCCTGATAACTTATAATGTCTAATTGAAGATACCAACAAAGACTGTGGCCAGAGAAGGTATCATAGTATTAAATTAATTGAATCCACAATCCCGTGGAGAGCTTTGACAAGTGACATGTGTCTCTAATGTCGGCTGCATGAAAGCTTGCGCTGAACTCTAATTAACGACAACCAGACACCCATTTTAATTCATTATAATAAGGTTAATATTGATAATACAGAGGCTGTTCACACATTTTTTAGACGATGTATATTGTATTCACAAAACTAAATTACATAAAATTCTTGTGTTTTAAATGTTCTATTTGACATCCCTTATTCTGAACTATCCTTCGACACCGCAATTTCCAGGATAATAATGCCTTTTGAAGTGTCAGAAGAGGTATTCTATCCCATTCCTCCTGAACAGCTTTCCAGAGTCCTGTAAGAGTTTTGGGACGACATTTGGATAATGCAGATTTTAAAAGTCCGAAAGCACAAAAATCCATAGGTGATACATCGGGAGATTTAGTAGGAATATCAGTGAAGGGTATGGCCTTGATACCAGTTTTTTGTTCCATTTCTTTTAGGAAATTTACAGTGGATTTTGATGTGTGACTGCTAGCTGTGTCCTGATGGAGTCTCACAGATTGATGGCACTGTGGGTAAAGCGATGGTATTTCATTCAGAAAAATTGGCGATAAAATATGTTCCTGATAGTATTTGGAGTTAATCTTGACATTTTTCCACACTCTCTTTATTTTTAACTTGCCATTATAAGAAAAACCAGCAACAATCATGAATCCCTTAGAAAAACTTTCTTTCGATTCTTTGAACCATGTACTTAAATTTTTTTCTCCCCTTTTATGATAATAAATGGCTCTTTTTTTGTTGCAATCATTTAAATACACCCATGATTCATCTATTGTGACAATTGTTTTCCATTTTTCTTTGGATAAGTGTTTCTCATATAGAATTCTGCAGCGTGTCCTGCGTTCAGCGATATTATTTGGAAGAAGACGATGCACATTGCGTTTTTTCGCTTTCTTAAGATTTAAATCAACGTTTATCATTTTGTTTACAGTGGACACCGAGCATTTTAATGATTTTGCAACTGTCCTTTGACTAGGGAGATTTTCTATTAACATTAAACAACGTACCTTTGCAATAGTCGAAGATGTCCGTTTTTTCCTTGGATACATGTTTGGAATTTTTGTCCCACTTGAGGCTCCAATTTGACGTTTTTTTCCTTTCCTGTTGACGATATTACCTATCGACGCTTTAGATATCACAAAACCATGACTCTCACATCGTTTTTGGATAACAGAGTATGCATATTTCTCTTCGGAAAGAGCATAAATGTAGCCTTCGAACCACTGTTTTGTTAAAAACGCCATTTTTGAATAAAAACAAAACTTTCAAGCCGCAGACGATAATTTTGACTTTTCAAAACATAGTACAATTGGAATTATTTCTTTTGCAGCAAACGATTTTTTATTACCGCTTACCAAAATCGTCTAAAAAATGTGCGAACAGCCTCTGTAGATTAAATTAAATTTAATGAGGCGGGTTTGCGATTTAGCCATTATCCTACGGTTATTGCTAAAGCTAAAAGATATAATCCATCCTCTATATTATGATGTAAATTATATAAATGCTACGAATCTATATAAATAAAATTAAAACACTGTCTGTCTGTATGTTTGCCTCATCATCTCGGAAGAAAGGCTGAACCGAAATTTGATGACATTTTGTGGGAAGCCTTAAAATAGCACCACTTAAAGTTTAGTCCATATTTCGAGTTTCTAAGATTAGAGGTTATCCCGATATTAATGAAAAACAAATCCTTTTCCTAGCAGTTCTACTCCCTAACACCCTGGGTCCTCCAAATAAAAAAGGTTGGAAATCGTTAGTTTAAAACGTGAAAGTGATTTAAAACTCCATCTCTGAGTTTGGTGGGAGTTTATTGCGCTAATCAGTTACTTTTTGAAAAATCACAGGTTTGAAACATGAATTTAAATGAAAACTCTCCTGGTTTACTTTTCACAGGTTCTTACTCTACAATAAAAAATATTAAGAAATGAAAATGGTTATTTAATTATTAGCATTTTATGAGGAAGATTCTTTCTTATATCATGTTGCTCAGCAACGCAATTAAATAAAATGTATTTCTTAATTTTTATTATTATTTTTTCGATTTGAATAATAAATAAGTGGCTATAAAAATCTATCTTATAAATGAACGGTTTGATTTTTCTTTTAATTAAATTAATTACAGACTGCGTACATCACATTCATTTATTTTGGTCAAGAGTTTTCAAACTTATATATTGTATTTAACCAATAAACTCACATATTGTGTTTAGCTAATAAACTCATTTAGCCGATTGTTGAAACAGAATAAGAGTAGAACGAGTAAATCTTCTAATACATTTTTAGTGTTTTCAATTAGTATATAGAAACGGGATCAGGATGTTTTATTTTTTAGATCTGCAAATTCAGATCTACGAATTTGGCGGGATATCGCAACTTGGCAACTTTTCTTAAACGTTGGCAAATGGATAAAAACAACACTAAATCAATGAAATTAATTTTGTTTTATTAGAAGAGAATACTGAAATGATTTTTCGGTAGCATATGTCTGTCTGTCTAACCGTCTTACTTAGAAACACATTTAGCGAATTGTTAAAATGTTGCGAAATTGATAAAAATGTTTGTAAATCCTTAAAAGTATCTTGAAATTGATAAAATTGCGCTGAATAAATAAAATTAAATGTGTTTTGTTAGGGAATAGAATTGTGATGAAGATACGTCAATTTGTCGCTCAGTGGGACTATCAGTTCAACAGTCCCACTTGGCGATTTTTTAAAATGTCGCTAAATTGACGAAATCAAAATGACATTTAATCGATGAACATTCAATATTTTGCATAATTTAGTACGATTTTATAGATAATCTCTAACGTTTTGTGAGAATTATAAAATAGTTTTTACTAAATTTGTTTAAAAACTAAACCAGGATGCTTTATTTTTCAGATCTGCCTGTGAAGATAATTTTGTATATCCAGCCCAGATATTCTTATATATTTTTTAGAAGAAATGAATTAAATATTTTAATAGAATATTTTAAACAAGTTAGTCATTTAGAATACTATAAGAATTTTTCACATAATTGTGAATGTTAAGTATCTTTATATTATATTTTCCGTACGAAGAACAGGTATACTACTAGTGTTAAATTAAAATAAGTATTTAATCCCCTTCCAATTAACTAAATATTTTTACAGCTACGGTAAATTTTCTGATGCGGCAATTAATTGGTAGGTTATAGTAAGCACAATGTGGGGTTCCAACAAATCGAATATCAATGGTATCATAGATCATGTTAATACAATTTCCATAGTTGTTCGAGCCACTCAATAATTGAAATATCTCTTTCATATTATTTCATATTATTTTTTCATCACAATTTCTTCTCTGATTACTAATTTCCCCGAATTAATTTACAAGGGGATCTACTTTATTTTTTGCTGTATTTTAAGTGAAAAGACTGAATACATTTCTTTTCTCATATTTTATTATCCACTTGAAAATATTTTCAGCGAATTTTACAGGAAGTTTTATACACATAAACTTAAAGATAGAAGTATTAGTATGTAATGTGCAATTCAGATAATTATATTCCCGCCTTAAGGGACTATGGACCATTTATTATAAAATAACACATTGTCTGCATTGTTTGATTGCGGATGTAATAATAAATGAACTTCAAATGCAAGTTAAATATGAATGGGAGAATTCACAATAGAACTTCTTAGGTCAATTCATCATTAGACTTCTAATACCCCAGACATGATACTGCAAATAAGAAATTAAATTAGAAACTAAATGAGTTAAATTCAATGTGAAGTGAAAGAAATGAAATGTATTGAGTTCAAAATGTAGCCTATAATGAATAAAATGTAATGTGTTTATCATATGCTTTATACGACGTTATTCTCAAAATTTGGGATAATTTTATTCAGAAAACTTATTATTTTACTATTCAAATGATGAAAATAAACAAATTATAAATTATTTGTTTTTTTATGCTAAACAAAAACAATATATAAACAAAACAAGCAAAATGAAAAGTTTAATATGTTTTTATACAGTTTAAAATGTCTTTTAAGATGAATAATTAGCTTTATGTGTTTAGAAGATATAGGTCACTAAATATAAAATTCATAGAGTTAAATGAAGGGGATAAAACCCTTATGAACGAAAAACCTGGAAATACCTTAATGTTTTGAAAAAATATCTAGGTATCGATTGTGTTAATAAAATTCCATCTGTTCTCATTTGACACCATATGAAGGCATATTGTTTAGCATATATGATGTATGATTATTTTTAAATGAATGTTTTCACATTATAAGTAAAAGTAATAAATATTTTTTTCTGGTTGTAAAACACGGTACGGAATATATGGATACAAAATTAAATTAAAAAAATTAAAAATTAATTTAAATACGTAGGAAAATTCTGGTGTTGCTTGAAATTAAAGTCGCAATGCATTAATGACTTTTTTTTTTATTTCCTTATATACATAACGTATAAAGACAGGTTTGTGACGGGGTCGAAAATTCGAATTCAGGTTTTCGACGGGAGAGCACGTTCCAAGCATCCCTTATCGCCAATCAAACACTTTTGAGGTGATGTCTGTGTGTGTGTGTGTGTGTGTGACTCTGTGGAGACGATATCTCACGAACTAATGGAGCAATTCGAATGAAATTTGGTGCAAAAATCACAATTCGTGAATACTGGAAGCCTATTGTTTTTAAACGTGATCGAATGTTCAGACCCCCCCCCTAAATTTTCGAGTGAAATTTTGAAAAAATCATCAAAAAATCAAAACCATTAATAAAGTTACGCAAATATACATTTACTAGGTAATTTTTCCTTAACAAACGATTGTCATATACTTTAAAACGCTAGCATAAACCGTTCTGGAGATATTGCAGATTGTTTAAATAAATTTGTTAAAAAATCCCATACATTAAAAAAGTATATATATTAACTGTTGAGAAACATATTCACATTTCATATGAAATATCATGCGATAAACCTGGTGACATCATTCTCGTGGATCTAGTTCGTTCCATTCATGAGAAAAGATACTTTGAGAAATACTTTTGTATTTGAACGCCAATAGTCATTTATCTGCTATAAGAATAACTTATTTCTTCATCCATAACGCTTGGCGAGATTTCGACGACGAAATTGGCGGAATGTTGCCAACTTGGCGATTTTTAAATGTTGCCAAATTAACGAAAATCTCGCCAAATGGATAAAAATGACGCTAAATCAATGAAAATGACGACTAATTGACGAAAATTCAATATCTTGGAAAGAATATAAGTATCTTCTATAAGAAAAACATATTTTTTTACTGTAAAAGTAGTATATTCATTGCATTATATAAGGAAAGTCATGCCCACATGAGATTTTTATTATTATTTTTCAAAATTGACAGTTAAAATAAATATTATTTAATCCATAACGAGCCCTTCCCCTTAGAAATGCATATTATTATGAACGTGTGAAACGTCCTCACTGGAACCTCTTTTGAAAACTAAACAGAGAAATCACCTTTAACAACAACCATTCCTATGATGTGAATTTAAGGTTTCTATATGCTGAAGTTGGGAAGGAAATTGATAGATTTGACGATTTATGGCCAATTTGGTGACTTTTGTCGATATATCGAGTGTTCCAGAACCTTCGCAATAAAATGAATATTTTTAGGAAGTTTCAACAGAGAATGTATAAAAGAATTCATTACTCAGTTGGAGAGCAGTTAAAGTGATACAAGCTACATTGAACTCTGACTTACGTCAATGCTTCAAGAATAAAATCCGTTTTTTTTGTGATATTAGTGGAGCAGTTCATTTCTGTTTTACTGCACGTGATAATAGTTTAGTGATATTTTGGGATAGTTATCGAGCTATTTGTTGTATATGGTTCCTATTTACGTTGTGCTTGCACAAATGTGTTAGTTATCCAGAAATTTGAACTAATTCTTGTATCCTGAGTGTACACTTACGACTCCAAATGATACGTTGTAACAATAAACAACATAATGCAGAGAGTCTTCTCTTACCCCAGCACCATTCAAATGATTCTCTCATATGATTTGTGCAAAATAAAAGCAATTTGTATAAATTAGAGATTAACTTTTGTACTTAATTTCATGGCATATCGGAAATATACGCAAACAGCACTCCATGTCAATCTGTATACACATCGAATGATAGATTAAACAAAAATAATAGAAAGTACATTTGATACATTAGTGCGATTTGCGATTCATCTCGTGACATATAGACTGTGTTATATGTCTAATATTCCATCCACCATTTATAATGATAATTTGAGGATCTTTTGGGATTTTCACGATCCACTTGTTATTAATCAGTCTTGAGGGAACGTTAGAGTAAACGGAAAGGAATTCACGGTATACATTTTCTAATGGATCTATTTGAACTGTGAGTGATTGGTTCAAAGTCCGTGATTGATTTATTCATGAGTTATTGGTTCAATGTCCGTGATTGATTTGTTCGTGATTGAATGATTTTAGTATGCATATGCAAAGTTTCACGCAACATTAAATTAAATCACATAAATACACTGGTCATAAATAGGTCATATTGCAATAATAGAATTGTCTAAAGCTAAATGACTCTAATATACATTCAGTAAGATGCTCAGTCAGTAAAACTTATAAAAAAGTATAAATCGTTTCAAGACAGTCCACAACTTCAAAGCAAGCTAATCAGAATGGCTTTCTTTAATGCAACTATAAAATATTTTCAACTTTTTAATGCTGCTTATCAAAGAAACTGACGTGGGCTGTACATGACTTTCCCAGCGGATCAATATTCACGTTCTCTTTATATCTTCAATAATTGATTAAATTGAGCCTAATTGCACAAAATAACAGCCATAATTACTTTAACTTACACCGAATTTGCACTTTTAATTCAATTTTCGTTTTTATTTGGTAACTGACTTATTATCAAAGGTGGAGTAGCAAAAATGCGAAAAAAGTAAAATATCTCGAGGACGGCTGCCACTAGAGTAATGGAGTTGGGCTTTTTATATTCGTCGTCAAAAATTACGTATAAAATAAACATTTAAATCATGCATTTGAGCATACGTAGTCTTTTATTTTTGGGTTTAACGATTATTTGGATTTAACGATTTAATGAAAAAAAAATCAGGCTTTTTTTTCCGAATTGTACCAAAATCTAATCAGAACCAGATTAACCTACTAGTGATTTATCTTCAAATTTTGTGAATTAGTTTTATGAGTTTTCAGCTAGCGTGGATGGATACAGGCAATTTTTGCGGGACATTTCGCAAAGAAAATCGGGCTCTTTTATCCCAAATCGCACCAAAATCTAATCTGCCCCAGTGTCATATATAAGTGACTTACCTACCAAATTTTATGAAATTTGGCCCATTAGTTTTTGTGTTGGGTTAGATACATACATTGCACAAACAAACAGACAAACACACAGACACACACACAGACGTCACGCTAAAAATTATTGTTTCTTGTTCGAGAGAGCCCAAAACGTACGTAGATCCGTCGAAAACTCGAATTGCGATTCTCCGCATAATTCCAATAATTTACCTATACATTACGATGTATTGTAGGGAAAGTAATAGCCTAGAAACCATTAGCTATTCTTTAAGTAGACAAAATTAGCATTCATTAGTACCGCAGATAGTAGTAGCAAATTGTATTATGTCACCACATTTTGCGTTGTACCTTATATATGCTGCGTTGTCTTTTATGCATAATTTGCTGGAAAATATACTCGGCTTTACCCAGAAGTGAAAGCAGGGAAAATCGAATTTATAAATCTAATAAAATAAATAAATGAATAATTGAAATTGATTCATATAAATAACAGTGAAAATTGCTTACAATCCTTGTACACCGGAATAACAACCGTCATAAAACTCCACCTAAACTAAAAAATCATATCTTAACCCTTAGGAACACTGAAACCCATATTAACTTCTTATGAAAGCGCGAAAAATGTATATGGTCATACGACCCCATCCCCAAATTATCCTCTGCACAACATTTAGCGAATTTTTAAAAAGCCAACAAATTGCTAAAAATATTTGTAAATCCATAAAAATATCATGAAATTGATAAAATTGCGCTTCATGAATGAAATGATTTGTGTTTTGCTAAGGGATAGTATTGTGATGATGATTCGTCAAGTGAGGCTGTCAGTTCTACAGTCCCACTGTAAAAAAATTTTTAACATAATATTCGTAAATACTTTATGTATGCCAGATACTTTTTAGTTGGATATGTCAATAATGACTTAACTCAAACTTTGAAATTTCGACCCTTCGGTCCAAGGGTAATAACACAGGAATGCAGTGGATTGGAATAAACTAATCTTCATTATGAACTTCACATAAGGACAGCAACTGGTTGTTTAAAGCAATGACAGACCTAGACAATAAATCTTATTGTGCACGTTCAGATTAAATTTCACCTCATACATGGTACTACACTTAACTAATCTGGTGCTCACACTTTAATGGAAATACTCCGAAAGCTATTCTTACCATTGGCCTCCTTCACGACAACATACTTCATCACGATCAGCTCACGAATCCACGCCAGACAAAAAGCACTCAAGCCAATTCTTGAATCACGACTCGATCAGACTCTCTCGTCAAAACACTTAGACTCGAACTCGCACTCCAACTTTAACTTGAACTCTGACGATCACCTTCTTCCCGAAACTTGCCCTACTCTAATAGGAGGAACGCACAAAATGCTGATTAGGCTGGTGATTCGTTTAAATAACTGAACCAGTTAGGTTCGTTAGAATAAATAACAAATTATAATGAAATTGAGGAAAAAAATAATTGACAGGTTATTTAGACTTCACACCACTTGGCGATATATTTGGTGGTTTTTTAAAATATCGCTAAATTAACGAAAATGTCACTAAATTGATTAAATGACGCTAAATTTATCAAAATGACACCGAATCGATGGAAATTCAATATTTTGCATAAATAAGTACAGTTTTCTTGATAATCTGTCATTTTGTAAGATTTAAAAATATTTTTTCTAAATTCGTTTACAAACTGGACCAGGTTGCTTTATTATTCACATCTGCCTGTGAAGATAATTTTGTATATCATAGCTCAGAGATTCTTATACATTTTTTAGAAGAATTAGAATGTTTTGAATTTCAAAGTCATTTAGAATACTATAGGAATTTACGCATAATTTTGAATGCTAAGTTATAATAAATTATATATTTTCCGTGCGAACAATGAATATACTGCAAGTTATATAATAAAGTTGAAAATTTTATACTCGAATAATTGCTATCTAATGTGTTTTTCAATAGCCATGGATTTTATTCAAGTCTAATGTATCTTATTGTTGTTTATAAAATCTAGAAGTTAATATCATAAGACATGAGTATATAATACACAAATTTATAATAGCATCAGTAATAAGCAGGATATACAAGCTGCGTGAGTGACCTGAATATATAAGACAACAATAATCGTGAATAATGTAATTTGCTCTCCTTCCAAACATTGCGCACTTCCGTAATTATATTATCTGCATTTGTCATTTTCTATCATAGGCGACGAAATATTGCAATCAGCTCCGCGATTTTGGTGTATAATCTGATCAATGTATATTGGTATCAGAGCAGTGATCTAAAAGCCAGCTGACAGTTGTCATACAGAGTTTCAAAGCTATCAAAAATCTGACATTTTCTTTTTATATGTTCCGTTCATAACTAATTGTATAAAGAATCATATTTTTCTAGAAATAAACTCGTAAAACATTTTTCAAAGAATAGATTTTATTTAAAAAAATAAAAATAAACAAAAGATTCTAAAGGAATTCCTCATTGTTTTTGATGTCTGAAGACATTATCCCAAACCACAGAATAGAAGGACTACAGAATTTGGAATCATACGTTAGTACAGAAAATAACGGTCGTGGAATCGGTTTGCTTTGATAAAAGCTCAACGTTGCCAAATTGTGAAAAACAGAGCAATTTATATTAACACAGTTTTGGCTATAAACCACAGTATTGGGAATCTGGTACTGACTAGCGAAGTCAGTTTTGCACAAGACTAGCACCAAATTCATCAAACAGTACCATAAATTGCAGTAAGCTGTAAGATTTGGCACTAAAATCGAGTCAGTCGATATACCGTCGGTGAATATTGAAATTATACGCACAGAGCAACTAGAAGCAATTAGACAGTTTGCTCTTGTTACAACTCCACAACATCATATAGTGATCATATTGTGATTACAAACATATTTTTGTGATTTTTAACAATTAAATTTAAACAATGCCCTAGTAGTTTTTTTGCTGTTTTAGTCTGTCAATTTCTATTTAGTGACTTCGAGAGTTGTTGCAAGTGCAAATTATGGCTGGTTGCTATCAGTGTTTTTATGACTATTATCGTGCGGTAGTGCCACGCTGGCCATACAACATATTTTGTCATTAACATTGTTTGATTTTCGCCTTTTTGAAAAATTATCATATCTTCTCCCTCTGAAAACATTGGAAATCCGAGCCCTTTCTAAGGCCCTCCCTCACACACACTTGAGGGGTGTCCGTAATACGGGCGGCCCTGTAAGTATAACATTTTTTACCAGAAATGTCTAATTAAAAATTAATAAAACACGAAATGTTTTTTTTTTAAATAAAGAACGGTGGAATCAACTGTACTATTAATATAATTGGACTAATTTTTATTTAAAAGTATAACATCGCTAAATAAAACATAATTAATCAAGCTATGAAATACTAAACGCAAATAACAACCACATACATTCCGATTACTCACCTGGGAATGGAAATGTTGTTATTGCGAAATCACGCATACTCACCCTCTGGACGGTTACAAGCGGAGGAGGTTTAGTATAATTATGCAAAACTTTGTTACGAGCAGCACGAGAATATTTAGCAATAAAATGTCAATACCTTTTACCCCACACTTCTATTTAAACTTTCTCAAAATGTTTTATTTGTAAGCATGCTCATTATGTGAAGCTATTACAGGGTTGATCGGGTCCGGGGGTGAGAACGACGGTCAATGTTGCCAAACTGGTTCTAAAAATGGCCACTAAAATTAAAAGAAAATCCTCTAGATGGCTGCAAGGTACTTTAAACAAGAAGTAAGACAGAGAGAGGGGGTTGATTTTCGACCGGGAGTGCCAAGGCTCCTATATAGACGGGAGTGCAACTTAAATGGTGACGTCACTGAGTTATAAGTCAAGAATCGGGAATATAGAGATACGTGTATAAAGTTTTGAAAGCTCGTATTTGTAATTCGAAAAAGAGATAAGATCATTCATAATTAAATATTAGAAGAATGAAATTAAATGATCGCACGCATGCATGCATAGGGCTATCATTAAAATATTATAATACATATATTATTTATAATAAAAACTGAAATATATCTTGAAAAGTGTAGTAAATGTAAAGATTATATTTCAAGTGTTTTAATACAGATATGAATAAATATCTAATCATCGGATTTTTAAAAATATAGTATCCATTAGCTTACATCGATAATACTTCCGACATGTAATATAAATGTGTATTTCAAAAATATCTAATTGCGTAAAAAATCCCATATACATATAAAATATGTATGTCGGATTTATTTCACTGTGTGGTAAATAAGCTGAGCCACTAATCGTACGTTCTGCATTTCATTCTCTTTAATATTTATACGCCTATATGATAATTTGAGAGCAATATTTATTTCGCTTCCATTCAATTTTATAATTATTTCTAATAGAATTTTACAAATATTTTCTCTAGTACATAGAATGAAGCCTTGGTCCAATAGATGATTGTGCAGAAGTTTCAGAAGATATGGCACATCAGCAAATACAGCTATATCATTTTGGTGGTTAAAAGAATCTTTAAAGGTGGTGTTTGTTTCTTATAGTCTGAGATCGCTCTACAGTCCTTGATTACCATTTCCCATGTCAGACATTACTGCTATGATTTCATAACCATTTTCCTCAGATTTTAAAATGAGCTCATTTTGCAGATCGACTGTCATGCGCTTGTCGAAATCGAAATGTATGCTTTGTTTTCATGGCCTAAACAGATATCTCTTAGCATTACAACTTTGATATATTTGTGTGGTCCTAAAACATGATCATCTTGCATGTCGTGAGACATTTTTGCATCAATATTCATTTCGTCTATCAATATAACCGAGCATCTGGAAAACCCATCCATAGTTTGAGATTTTTCTTTTAATATCTCAAAAACTGTTTCTTGGATTCCAGGATTGCATGTAACGTTTTTGGTCCAAAATTTTAAGAATGGAATTGAAGATAGAAGTCAGTTCATTTTCTCTTTCAAAAATACATAAGCTTTTTTAGACACACATCGTAATGCTAAAACAGCTGATATGTCAAGCTGCTGAGTCCGTTCATGGCAAATTTTTATTCTTTTTAAGGAGTCTACTTATCTGTCCTATAAAAAATGATGATAATTCTTTGATAACCATATCTGCCTATATTTAACTTTGCTTTGTTCGGCATGCAAACAACGACTTTGCAATTGCTTAATTTGAAGCACTCATGCTTGATATATGTTACATTATACTTTTGATTTTCTTTTTGTAAATTTGTATCATTCTCTAGAGCTGCCATTTTTTCTTTTAACTGCAAATTTTCATTTTTTAGAAAATTTATCTTTTTATTAATATGATCATCAGGTTTTAGGATGGCTGTACCACCGGGAATTTTCTGCGCCCTCTAGCGTATTTTTGGGCAGATACATATACATTTTATAAAGTTACACCCAGCTTCATAATGATTTTCATGTATATATGAATGGTAGCGCCATCTAGTGCAGGAAATCATTCGTAAAAGCTATTCAAAAAGAAGAACGATTAAAAAATATGCATAGGAATGTACTCGTATTTTAAGAATGACTCAAAAAGCCGAAGCAGCTACATTAGTCCAAATATTTATATGTCATTGTTTTTTGTGCTATATTTTAATTCTATATTTTGAACTTTATCGTAACCAGCGTGTCTTGAGCCCGATTGGAAGTGAGCCAAATTGCATGCGTTCATGTAAAGTATACCTATGCTCCATTTTGCTGATTAAAACCACCTGCAATAAAGAGACTAAATAACTAATCAGCGAAAAACGCAGTGGAATAGTTTTGGTTTCAAGGAATGTTCGATAGATGGCGCTTGGAGCAGGATGTGTACTCATAATAAGGCTACTAAATATACAGGCTGTGCAACTGCGACCAACTTGACTCTCAGTTGAAGCGATGGCTGTACGTGGCCAAAAGATGTTTACGATCTCGTCTATTTCTTGGGATCTCGTGAAAGTAAAAATATTCTAAACTACTTTCTTGTATAATTGGGACAATTTTTTGAAAGCAGAAGCACTTATTTTACTCCTAAATTGTGTATCATATATCAGCCATGCAACATACGCGCGCCATTGGAATAGTTCAATCAGACGATAACTAACTGGACCGGTTGCTGTCAAAATGGCGGTTGCGTCAGCCTGTATATTTAGGAACCTTAACTCATAGAAGCGACCAAAACGGAGCAATTTTTTCACTACGGCGATGATTCTCCTTATTTCCAGCTTCATAGTCTGGATATGAAAGTAATTAATAAATGTGAAGTCTTACAAGCATTCTTTACTACTACTGAAAAGGAGAGGGAAGGCTGATCGGGGCCAAGGTTAATGGCACATTGTGCGGAACAGGTTGTACTGCCATATACTTTCCGTGGTTACACTTCACTTGCCACAGTGGCGTCACTTCCGGATCCCAGTCAGTTGAGTCTATCACCAGAAAGGAATCTTCTTCATCAAATCGTCTCACAATAATACCATTTGCATACAACTTTTTACCCATGAATAGGTTCTAGTTCTTAGTATAAATTTAATTTTAAGAACACGCGGCCAGAAAGCAAACAATGTATTATAGTACGCAGGTTATAATTATTTTTAGTTTTGAATTTTTGGGTCCATATCATCCTTGAAATTAGATGTTCTATAAAACAACAATGTGGAGAAGACAAAAAAATCCGGAAACATACCATATTTTGTATTATGATTTTCTTAAAGATGAGGACCTTCGAAAACAATGGATTAATAGATGTCAAAAAAATTGAAATGGGAATCCCATTTTGATGTTCATGGAAGTTCTTTAAAAACTGAACTTTTAAAAAATATCTCAAATATTGCTTACTCTAAAAATTAAAGAAAACTGTTATACCAAATTTTCAAGTGTTTTTATAAAAATGATATATTTTAAGATCTTTTGTAAAAACATGAACGCTTTTCATAAAATTGCAAATTTTTAGCTTTTCTTTTAAAAATAAAAACTGCGAATTTCAATGCTTTTCTGTATGAATAGCAAATTCGTCTGTAGCAAAAATTGCTAATTTAGAATTTTTTTCATAAAAATTTCAAATTTTGACTCTTTTGTTACTTGTTTCAATTTACATTTTTACCAATGTACAAAATAATTTAATAATATACATCACTGATATTCAATAAGTTGTGAATATGAAATTGGTAACCTTTTTCCGTACTGATTATTATTTTTTTGTTTGTACATGTGCAGTCTAATGTAATTCAAAGAAATTCTTTGTATAACTGAAGTAGTGTAGCTAACACAAAATATAGCTCTGTTTGAAGAAAAACTTCTTCAGTATCTTTATTTTATTTTTGCTTTTAGTGTTTATAAAACTCCTGGAAAAATGTTTACACCTGTGGGAACTATTTATAAAAGAATAACTTAAAAGTTAACATTAATTATTAATATGTTGAATAACTTAAGTTAAAGTTAACATTAATTATTAATATGTTGCGTAGTGTGTTGTGTTTTGCAATAACTCTCCAATTATTTTATCATTAACATATCTATCTTTATCTCTTAGCATGGCCGTAAATTCTCGTATTAGTGAACTTATTATTTAATTCGTTCATCAACGCCTTAAACCACTTGAATGCCTTATGTTATAGTTTTAATTTTATTTATTCTCTCAAATTTATTATTGAGATTCCCTCATATTATAATTTTTGAATTTATGAATTTAAAAAAATTGATTTTTTTTAATTTTTTAAATTTTTGATATAAGTTATGCAGCCAAATAATATAATACAGTCAAATGATAGAAGGCACCATAAAGATGACTTTGATTTTAAGAAAAGTCAGCCCAATGAACCAACTAAATAAATTTAAATTGGGGATTATAATATATAAATTCTTTGAATAGAGTTAAATTTGAATTTAAAAAAGAAAAGAGAGCTATACAAAGCAAATAATGTACAAGAGCACGTGCGGCACACCAGTATAAAAAGGATTAGCACAAATATGAACATTTTATTAAAATAGTAGGCAGAGGAAGTATATTTAAAATACACTAAGTCGACGTTCATATATTACGTGGAATGGTAAAATAAAATATTACGATACTTGTTTGTAGAAAACCTTTGTGAACGCGCGCCATTCAATCTTCATGCTTTCAAATCCACTCTGCATGTTGTCAACCACGAGCGCAGTCCAGGGCGAAACGTCTTCAAAATGCATTGTCATTTGGAGATAGTTAAGTTGAAATGATGCTTAGCTGCTAACCTGTCATTTGCAAAAAACGATTAAAAGAAGAGAAATCATGGGGTCAGTCGTATCGTTTTTCGGTCCGTCCAGAGAAATGTTTGAACGCCGCTTCCGGTACGAACTTCCGGTATCAAAGCTAGAAAAGAAGGGGTCCTCTAATGATCTTTTGGAAAGTCAATTAATCAATTAAGCTGTCATCAGGGGCAAGGAGTGTTTTTGTGTTTACATGCAATGTTAAGAAAAAAAAATAAAGGGAAAATGTCAAATGTGTTGTCATTCCCATTTGCAATGTTAAAGTTACTTACAGAATCTGATGATAAAGCATATTGTAAATGGCTGCATGTAAAAGAAAGATTTCTTTGTTGTATTAATAATTATGTACCAATGTTTAAATGTTAAGCAAAAATATTGTATTATATTTATGAAGCTATCAATAATAATGAAAAATGTTAGATTAAGCAGGAAAATAATTGTGTTAAAAAATATACTGCGTAATTTGTAAAGAAATGTGTAATTGTGTTAAAAGTATCAAGAGTTAGATGACTAGGTATGTAACATCCCACGTGATTGTGCATATGTTTCAAATCTTTTAAAATAATCAAAATTTAATTTTGCTTCAGTTGGAAGCTTGACCTGATATACATTTGATGAGTACATAACTTTGATATTTAGTGCATGATGTGTGCTAAAAGCTATTGTGTTTACAGCGAGACTGTGTTTGACTGCCATTATGGACGAACTTTGTCCCAAAAGGAAAAATGCCAATTAAAGTTGAGATTCGAACAATTTTTTCGAACTTTACTGGTGTTTTCTGTTTGTTGTTTGTTATTATCCGAGGAGAGATGTGTGAGACCAGAAATAGATCTCACACGAAGTGCTGTGATTGTGGTGAGACACTTTTATGTACAAATTGATGGTATCTAAAACGACAACAATGCGTCCAGTCAAAAAGACGTCAGGGTTTACAGCATGTGAACCCAAAGGTCAACTGAAACCTTAAATTAGGGGACTCAAGCCAGATGGGGTCGAACGAATTATTAAAATAATGTTAAGAACGGCATTGGATGGAATGCTAGCCAATTCAGATGAAGCTTGTTGCGTCACACTGAATGCTACAAATGAAAGCAAGGGGGAAGTGACACCCCCGAAAAGGAGAGAACCACACCCTGTGACCTAAGAATGACACTGATCAATAACTAAAAAATCAGATAACTGAGATCATGACATTCAATGCTTCGAATGAGAGTAAAGGGGGGATTGACACCCCCAACTAATGGAGGCAACCACAACTTGTGACCGAGGAAGGACACTGATCAACGACTAAAACAGTGATGACTTAATAACGACATGACGACTAGAAATGTAGAGTGCTCCGTAACTATCCAAAAGTAATGGATAGATATTGATTTGTGCAGCGTTACAGCAGTACAATATGTTCAACGAATTTACAAGTCGGAGCATTACACCAAGAGTTAATGCCGGTAAATGGACGATATATAAATACGGATGCTGACCAAGTGCAAGACAAGTTTGAAGGCATGTGCTTATTGAAAATGATATCTGGTCATAACTACTATTTAGGATTTTCCGTACTAGTCACATATGTCCCCTCTGCTGAAATAATATAATTAAATATTGTAATTGAATTATTTAAATATTTATGTTTTTTTATTAAATGTTTTTGCTAAAGTTAAAATGGTGTGATCCATTTAGCATTTTTTTAATTAATATTCCTTTACAGGACTCACGAAAAGGTTAAATAATTGGATGGTTATTGCAAAACACAACGCACAACGTAATAGTAATAATAATGAAAATTAATGTTAACTTTAACTTTAAAATCTCTTTCCCACAATACCCTCCTAAAAAATTTCCCAAAACTTCCTGGAATTGGGTTCTTGCTAAGTAGTATGAGCCCTGAATTTTAGAATATTACAATAATTGTAAAGTGCTTAAATTCCTTAAATTTAAAATAACGCCGTTCGGAATATAATCTAAAACTGAAACTTTTATGAGTGTGAATCATTATATTTTCGTATTATATTTGCAAACTATATGTATGAATCACACACTATTATATAAAAATGATTATATTGATATATTCTATGTTTAAATTATGGATTGTATAAGAAAAGGAGTTTGAATATCCTTCAGTAAAATGTTTCTTTCACACTAAAGCCTCTACTTTATAATAAATTAGATTATATTAGAGTAAAATGACTTTCATATGAGTAAATAAAATGCATTTTTAGTTGCATTACCAAAGTGTTATACCTAAATTTAAGGACAATGTAAAAATACTATTATGAAAATAGTGTTACGCTTTGAAATTAAATTAAGGATAAAATAAGTAAACCTGTCAAATATAATTTAATTGACTTCTAGAAAATTACCTAGATCCACGTCTAGAATTAATGTAATGCTAAATAGATTTCCTTACTTCGATCTATTAGTTACTAATTGATTTAATTTAACTATCTTGCGTTTAATTAATATGAAAAAATTCCAACTCCTGAAATAAATACTCTTTTATTGGTAATCAATATAACTACGCGAAACCATCGAAGCAAATGAACTTGAAAAATGAATGTTTCACATTATTACACTTATTATTCGTCGTTAGCTTTTTATGTCATACTCTACAAACAGAAATAGATTACAGTAACAACAAAATTACAATTTTGCCACTGCGTTTTCCTTTATAAGTAATTTAGTTTGTGACGGTTCTATGTTCTTTACATTGATCTTAACAAAGCATGACTGATAAAATTAAAACAAAGGGAAATTATGTTCTTATCGATTTGTATTTCTCTCTCTCTCTCTTTCATTTTAAATCTTCAGATTTATTTTTCATTGGGTATCTTTCTTTGATCTTTTTGTTGCATATTTATATTCTGTTGCGTATTTTATTACTTTCCTTATATACATAATGTATAAGGAAAATATTGTTACGGGGTCGAAAATTCGAATTCGAGTTTTCGACGGGAGAGCACGTTTCAAGCATCTCTGATCACGAATCAAACATTTTGGAAGTGATGTCTGTGTGTGTATGTGTGTGTGTGTGTGTGTATGTGTGTGTGTATGTCAGTGAGTCTGTGGAGATGATAACTGACGAACGAATGGGCCGATTCGAACCAAATTTGGTACAAAAATCACAATCCATAAGCACTGGAAGCCTATTGTTTTATATGCTATCAAATGTTCAGAACACCCCTAAATTTTCGAATGAAATTTTGAAAAAATCGTCAAAAAATCAAACCCACTAATAAAGTTACGCAAATAGACTTTTCTTATGTAATTTTTCATTAGAAAACGATTGACATAAATTTTAGAACGCTAACATGGACCGTTCTTGAGATATTGTACATTTAAAAAAAAATATCAAAAAGTCATATAAAAAAATTCCTATTGAGAAACATGTTCACTTTTCATATGTAATACCAAGAGATTAATTGGGTGACATCATTCACGTGGATCTAGCTCGTTCCATTCATGAAAAAATATACTTTGAGTAATACTTTTGTATTTGATCGCCAATAGTCATTTATCTGCTGTAAGAATAACTTATTTCTTAGTGCATAACGCTTGGCAAGATTTTGGCGACGAATTTAGCGGAATGTCGTCAACTTGGCGACTTTTTCAATTGTTGCCAAATTAGCAAAAATTTCGCCAAATGGATGAAAATGGCGACTAATTGTCGAAAATTCAATATCTTGGAAAGATTATTAGTATCTACTATAAGAAAAACCTATTTTTTTACTGTAAAAGTAGTAATTTCATTACATTATATAAGGAAAGTCATGCATTGCCCACATCAGATTTTTCTTTTATTGCATTGTTGTACTACGGAAGAAGAAATAAGTTTTTTATTTTTTAAATGGACCTCAATATATTGCTGAAGAGTAAATACATTTCTAATAATACTTTACCACCAAGCAAATAAAACCTTATTTTTTAATTAAATAAAAAATATATAAAGGGTAAGTATCCCCTAGATATTTTAGTGATTCATATTCCAATCAATTATACTCTGGTGATACAAAATTGTTTATCTGAAATCCGAGGACGCGAATTTTTTAAAACTAAATGCAAATTTAGCGCAATGCATCACGTGAATTTACGATAGGCAGACCAAGCGGTTGCTTAGTGTCCACAAGACAGTAAATCCAAAGATGCGAAGATTGGTCGTAAGAAAGAAATTGTAAGAAAGAAGATTGGTCGTAAACAGGTAAACAATTTTATCAAGTCTTAACTTTGATATAGAATAGATACTGATATAGTACACATTGGATTTTAAGTTTATTAGATTAACTTTCCTTGTCAATTAAATTATATGCCTTTCCGTAAGAGGCAAAACTATATTTACGCAGTTGTTTTCTCAGTTCACAATACATTTATACGGTGAGGGATACAGAATTCGTTTAAAAAGTTAAACACGCATAACTTAATCAATAGTGAGACTGGTTCTTTTTGAACATTTTTTTTTCAAATCTGCTTGGCAATAAAAATATTATAGGATAATTTTTTCTTCGATCCAGACCGTCCGACCTAACTGAAAGTGTACGGTTATAGAATTATTTACCACTCATTGGATCAATCAATCATTCAACACCACCCAACTGTGTAGAGAATGGAGAGATTCGATTAATGCCTCATTTCTGTTCACCCGCCCTGATTTAGCATTAATAACTCGACCGAATGGGGCTGAATCCAAGAAAAATTGTTCGATTTAGATTTTTTTTCTGAAAAAATGGTCATCTTTACTTTGATTACTGATTATTAAATAGAAGTTACAAAAATTCTTTAGAACTTGAAAATAAGCATAAATATTTATTGAATGTTGCATTCTTCAAATAAAATCTTTTAGAAGAAATTTGGTACATAAATATCTTTCTCATCTATTTATGCACAGCGTAGTCCCATTTAAATCAACATGTTAAAGCCTATACTTGATAATAAATTAGATTAGATTATGCGCCGAATGGTGCTAAATTCAGGAAATATTATTTGATTTAGATTTTTTTTTAAAATGGCCATCTTTACTTTGATTATTGATTAGTAAATAGAAGTTATAAAAATTATTTAGAACTTGAAAATGAGCATAAAATTTATTGAATATTGCATTCTTTAGATAAAATCTTTTAGAAGAAATTTGGTGCATAGATTTTTCTTTATCTATTTATGCACACCGTAGTCCCATTTAAATCAACACGTTAAAACTTATGCTTGATAATAAATTAGATAAGATTAGAGCAAATAAACATTTATGTGAAGAAATATAATTCGGTCTTAATTTATTCACCAAAATACTACATTTAAATTTAAGCAGTATCACATGAATATCTAATATTGCAGATAAAAATGAAATTACATGGAAATTTAATGGTGTTGTCACTTACATTTTAATTTGTGTTTTGAAAAGATGTATATATCCATTACTTACAAATATAATGAAAATGTTTTATTCAGATTATTCAATAATATTTCTCTAACTCATTTCTTTAAATACCTGTATTTACTTAATATGAAAATAAACAATTCTTGAAATAAATACTGTTTTATTGATAATCAATTAGTGCATCAATTTAACTACGTAAAAACACAGAATCAAATGAACTGGAAAAAAATGTTTCGCATTATTAAACATTGTGTTCGTCTTTAGCTTCTTATTTCTTACAATAAGTTTCTTATATCGGACATATTTTGAGACAGAAAAATATTTCAGTCAAGCATAATTTGTTCACTATTTACTTTTTCTTTGCGTAATTTTATTTTGTATCTGTTTTGTGTTCTTTTCATTGAGCTTAACAGCGCATGATTAATAATATGAAAATAAAATGAAGCGTTATTCTTATCGATTCTCATAATTATTTCTCACTTATAATCTTCAGGTTTCTTTTTTTTATTTAGCTCTTCTCTGTGATCTTTTGTTGCATATTTACATAGTTTTGCCTTCGTTACATTGTTTATGTAAAAGGAAATTTTTGCGATGGGGTCATAAATCCACCTCTTGGATATTGATCGATATACTCGTTTTGAATATCCGTGAATACGGGTCAACCATACGAACTTATGATGTTCATATGTCTTTGTGGGCGATATAGCTATAAATTATTCAAGAATCAAATGCAATTTGTTACGAATGTTTAACTTACTTGCTAAAACGCATGTTAAATGCCTTTTTCATTTAAGTGAAATAACACAATTTATAGATCGTTATCATTTATAAAAGTTTAATATCATTTACAGAGCATGCACTGTTCTCGAAATAATGCATCCATTACATCTAAAATAAAACAAATTATGAAATATAAACATATCCGCTGTTATGTAATGAATAAACATTTTGAAAGTAGTTATAAACAAAAATAAATGGACAGCACTATTCCATTCCCACCACTTTTACGTAGGGAATGCTTGTTTATCAAGCGAATTAAGCAAGATGAATGAAATTTGATACTATTATTTCATTAAGTAAATGTCAGAAATCTATCGATTTTCCAGAACTTGAGCAAAAGGAAGAAGCTTAATTTTTCGGAAACAATCACCGCCCCCCCCCCTAAAAATTGAAAAGTATATTAACATTTGTTAGGAAAATAATCAATTTATATGCAATTTTTTAGTGAATAGAGAATGACGTAATTTACAGAACGAGTTTAATGCGCTACTGTATATTTGTCGTATTTGATTTACTAGGAAAAAATCATAAAAATTAAACGTGTTTTCCATTACCAGCAACTGCATTTTTTTGTAATTGTTTATAACCAGAATTGCCGTCCCGGTAGCCGAGAGGTCAAAAGCAAGCGCTTCCTCGTGCTGCCTCGACTGCTGGGGTTATGGGTTGGAATGACGCCTGCGGCCATGGATGTTGTAGTATTTGTAAAAAGTGCAATGTGTTCCACTCCCCCGGGGTGTGTCGGGACAACGGCATATGACGGCGAAATGGTTCACGTTCCGACCGCTGTTTGAGCGAATGATTAGATAACCAAGTGCCCTGCAAGTAAAATAATTGTAATTAGAAATAAATGAACATCATTATATAAGTGTTATCACAAGTCGTTCTTGAGACATTAGCAGTTTTATTATTCCTCGGTAAGCATAAAAGCAAGACATAAAAAACCGAATTATATGAAGTGCAACATGCTCATTGTAATAGGTACCATCTAAAAGCCTTTGATTTTCAGAAGAATCTAGTTCTAAGGAAGCTCAAATTTATTCTGTTGTTTTCTCATAATAAGTCTTCTTGATCTGTATAGAATGTCACTTGACTGATTTTTCGTTAAATATGGACGTAAATGTGCAGCTAATTTATTTGAATTTCATGAAAAGTACTATTTTATCTTATAAAAGAAATATCCCCACCTCATATTGAGTCATATTAATAGCTAGTTAGAATAATTCGAGCTCTATTTTTATGGCAAATATTAAAATTTTGATTATCTCTAGTTTTTCACATAATGTATTACCGACATGAGTTTGATAGCGGTAATCGAACAAATAAAAATCCGAATAGTACTCATTATTATATCGTACAATCAACCTTTGATCGTACATTCAATCCAAAAGTATCAGTAGTCACAAAGGAATGTCTACTAAAAGTAAGTGGGCATCTGATTTACATCAAGGACCGTTTTCACATTTAGTTTCTAAGTATTTCCAAAATCTCAAATGGCAACCTCCATTTATATATGTTATAAGATTCCTCATATCGACGTTATTCTAAATTTAAATGTGTGTTCGATTTGAATGGATGATAAACTAACAAAATCGGATGTGGGCAATGCATGATTTTTCTTGCAGATACCAATGTATTTACTATTCTTTCTGCATAATTCATTAAGTAGAGTTTAATTGCACGAAATTATACGTATAACTATTTGAAATTATACTGAATTTAAAGTTTTAAATTGATTTTCGCTTTCTTTTGCTAACTCGACGTATTTCGGAAGACGGCATAGCAAAAATGCGAAGAAACTGAAATATCTCGAGAACGGCCAGTCAGTTCAAGAGTTATAGGGTTGATCTTAATCTTTTTTTCGTCAAAAATCGCATATAAAACAAGCATTTAAAGTATATTTTGCAAAAACGAAGCGCAGGTTCTTTGTTTTCCGAATCAAACCAAAATCTAATCAGTATTAGCAAACCAAGAATGACTTGGTGTCATTTAGTTGAGATAAAGTGGACAAATACATTTCACACACACACACACACATGACGTCCCCCTAAAATAATTTTACTAATTCTAAAGTGCTAGAAACGTGTATATCCGTTGAAAACTCAAGTTTCGATTATCGACATGATTCCAATATTTTCCCTATTGTATGAAAAATTAAAACATTAAAGTAGTGAAATGAAAGTCACGTATACTCTGCAATTATATCTATTCTGTTTCGTTTTTAAAATAATTTTTTAAAAGGCTTGCGGTGTTGTCCACAGCCCTTTAATTTTAAGGGTTGCGTAAATGAGATTTCTAATCATCAATATGTTAATAATAAATGAGGTTTAATGAGGCCAACAGATTTAGAGGCCTAGGGGCCACATATTAACCGTCCTCATTAAGTTGTGTGAAAATTATTGGCATTTTGAGTCATCACAAATAGCTTTTTTGTTTCGGCAACAAAGCAAAATATACCAAGAAGCTATACAAAGAAAATTTGTAGAGCATTGTATAATGAGAAAGAATCGACAATAAAATTGTTACAGAAGGAATTCATTTAAGACAATATAGTTAGTGGGGAATTGCTATCATATTCTGAACGGCACAATAAATACAACTTATCAATATACAATATGAATACAATACGATACAATACGAAAATAAGTCTAATACAGACCCTGTATTAAATACTCTCCGACACAAGCAATGCACATTTGAAGTCCAGCAAGAATATTTCTGCAAGTATTGCAGTTGTCACCGTGTTAGAGACCTCGATGATTTATATAACTTTTTCGTAGGTGCGTCCATATACACGATACGTGCGTTTCTGTGTCGATTTTGATTTTTTCGTCTAACTCATTTTGTTTCCCAGTACGTTATTCTAACTTTTTTAATTCTCGTTAGGGGCGCTGAAATCGCTTTTATTTTATCAATAATCATCACTTTACTATAGAGAAATCGAAAGTACTATATACGTAATTGACCTTCCCTAATAAAGTAATTAAGATGCTTAAGTTATTGAGACGTGATTCTGGGAATCTAGTATATAATAAAATATAAAATAAATTTATAGGCTTTTCACAGCCTCAAGCATTTTGGGGGAATTCTGAATCCCTGAGGGTCAAATAATTTATGGATATTAAAGATTTGTTTTCTATGCCAAACCTTATGTTATTTTTTTAGTTTCAAAAGCAAACTATAAGTCCTAGGTAAAAACTTTTAAAAGTTATTATGCAATTTATCCCTACCCTTCTAGTAAAATTAACTGTAACGTGGTTAACTTCTGGTAAAATTATTCCAGAATTCATTTTTAAGTAGCTAGTGATTTTTTTTTTCTTTTTTCTACAAATTTTGCAAGAAATGTTTTGAAAAATATGTATTGTTGGTCCAAATGATCATAATTATATCATGTTACCCTCCATTTTAAAGAGCGTAAAAATATTTATATTGCTACAAAGTTTGACATTGTACTCTCTAGGCGAGGGATTATCTTGTACCTCCCCTAGGGGCTAATGGCGTTATGTAAAAATACATTGTATCGTGGCTAATTTTCACTACAATGATTGAAACTGTTCAATTTCGTGATCATTGAGCCATAAATAACCATTTTTTATGCATAATTATGTCACATTTTGTCCTACGCTGTCATATTAAGAAAATGTAAAATTTCGAAGTTTCCGCTGGAATTTCAAAAATATGCTATCTAGCTCTGGATTTTTTTATTAACAAAACTGAATATAAAGTTTCGTGGAAATCTATTAATATTTGTGGCAACTATTACGTGCATAGGAAATCAACCACAGGCAGACGACAGACAAGCAGACGGCCATTGCTCTAAAAATAGTCAAAACATGTTCAGGAGGTCTTAAAAGACATATTGGTATCAAAATCTAGAAGTCGAAAATTTTCATGAAAATAATACTTTCTCTATAAATTATATAGTAGGAGGAAGTAAATAGAAGAAGCAGTTTTGAATACTGGTACATCCCTTACAAATGACATGCATTTAACAAATGCAGTAAAAAAACAAAATCCAGAATTCTTAACAGAATATTAAATTAATTCTCCGCAGAGTATAATATATCATAATCATGTCGACTTATAGAAAATATACGTGACTCCACGTGAAATATGCATCGCTGTAAATAGGATAAAATGTATTAAAATCGAAGGCTAACGATTTCGAGAATATACCAGTATAGAATGCACGTCTCCATAAAATTTCTGATATTTAATCCCTGAAGGTAAATTAGAGTTACTGTGAGACTGTTTGGGGAAAAGCTACTGTCAAATACTATTTTTGGATGAATATAAGCATGATTAATGGTCTACATAGTTGTTAACTTTATGTATTAAATGTATAAATCATTATACTTTATTGACATAATGAAATTGCCATTATTAGAATTATCATATTTCGGCAGGAGAACGAGAAATTGTTTCATGTATCTTTGCTTCCTGTAAATATGTTGATTTCAAATGGACTGGAAATACTTGAGTGTAGCCGAGCTGCACTGTTATTTAACTTTATGCACCAGTAATTAACGATGTAGGGCGACCTTTATTCGGTCTCCACCGATATTTTCGCTGTTTTAGTTATAAGTGGGAAAAGTTGATGAAACGTACGGCCCCACCTGGATGGAATCAAACTTGTGGCTAATAATGTTAATTTCATTCCTTTTTATAGCTGATGTTTTACCGAATTTTGTATTACTAAGTGAATGATTTTAAGCACATTCTTTTTACTTTCCTTATATACATAATGTATAAGGAAAGTATTGTGACGAGGTCGAAAATTCGAATTCGAGTTTTCGACGGGAGAGCACGTTTCAAGCATCCCTGATCACGAATCAAACATTTTTGAGGTAATGCCTGTGTGTGTGTGTGTGTGTGTGCAAAAGTGTGTGTGTGTCTGTCAATGAGTCTGTGGAGACGATATCTCACGAACTAATGGAGCGATTCGAATGAAATTTAGTACAAAAATCACAATCCGTGTATACTGGAAGGCTATTGTTTTTATACGTAATCGGAAGTTCAGAACCCTTCTAAATTTTCGAGTGAAACTTTGAAAAAATCATCAAAAAATCAATACCTTTAATAAAGTTACGCAAATAGACATTTCTTATGTAAATTTTCTTTAGAAAACGATTGACATAAACTTTAAATCGCTAGCATGAACCGTTCTCGAGATATTGCACATTTTAAAAATAAATTTATCAAAAAATCCCATAAATTAAATAAAATCTATTAACTGTTGAGAAACGTGTTCACTTTTCATATGTAATATCATGCGATATATTGGGTGACATTATTCTCGTGGATCTAGCTTATTCCATTCATGAGAAAAAGTACTTTGAGTAATACTTTTGCATTGAAACGCCAATAATCATTTATATGCTGTAAGAATAACTTATTTCTTCGTCCATAACGCTTGTCGAGATTTTGGCGACAAATTTGGAGGAATGTCGCCAACTTTGCGACTTTTTGAAATGTTGCCAAATTAACGAAAATCTCGCCAAATGGATACAAATGACGCTAAATCAATAAAAATGACAACTGATTGACGAAAATTTAATATCTTGGAAAGAATACAAGTATCTACTAGAAGAGAAATCTATTTTTTTACTGAAAAAGTAGTGAATTCATTGCATTATATAAGGAAAGTCATGTGATGCTCACATCAGATTTTTTGTTTAGGGATATATCTGAATATAAAGAATTAATTATTATTGCATATACGTTAAAAAAACATTCTATGAAAAATATAAGATATTATGTTTACGCTGAATACTTATTTATTATTCATGGTAAATAACTTGAGAAGATTAGGTATTTTCAAAGAGAAACTTTTGTTATATATTTAGAAGATAAAATTTAATTGTGTTTCTTAAAAAGAAAAGGCAAGAAAGAAAAAATTCTGAAATGCATGATTAATATTGAAATACCTCACAAGAAACTATTCTATGCACTATCCTTTATCATTAGAGGACTAGTATTCAAAAGCATCCGTGTGTTATCACGGGTTTATCTTTGATTACTTTAAAGAAAAAAAATAATTTCTAAAGGTGCTAAAGTTAAGATAAAGAAGGTATGCATTTAGCGAGAAGTTTACTAAATTAGATACAGGATAAGTAACATAAGTTCGAATAAATTTCTCTAGGATAAAAAATTCCCCTATAACTGCAAAACATAAATCGATTACAAATTATTTCGCTCGAATAAAAAAACAATATGTGTCTCTTATACTTATATCTCATAAATATATAATATTTTATTTTATTTCAACATAAAGATGCAAGAAATCAAGAAAAATAAAATGTTAAAAATTTCTAAACTATTGAAAAATATGGTACTTAAAAACAAGCGTAACTACAATTTTCAGAAATTTTATTTCCAAAGATTGCATATAAAGAAGCATTCTCCAGTGGTGCAATCGTGCCACTCCATACTGCTTTATTTTGCAAGTGTGTACCTTTCTTCACAAAATGACAGTAAATATTTAGTTTTTAAATATTCTTTATTAATGAAATTGTATGGAAAACACATCAATACTTTAAAAAATGAAGACAAGAACGTACGTTAATGGAGATTTTAATTAAAGACTTTTAATAATAGCCAATTTTTGGTTGTCTTTACATTTTAAAGTACTGCTTTATTAAGTTATAATTTGTTGTGTGTCTATTTGTGATGTGTCTTTTAGTATGAGGAAGGAGAGGAAAATTTGGAAGCTTTTTCAACAGAGCATTTTTTTTTTATCTACGACTGATTCAACGATTTTTTTTTTCTTAAGCATCATCTTCCTGGAGCTTTAAAAGCAGATGAGGCATCCATTAGTCAGTGTAATACATTAACTGCATGTAACTAGTTGTATACGATAATAATAATAATAAACATAATATTAACAACCATCACATCACCATTTGTAGCTTAACGTATTTAATACTAGTATTTTTTGTCATTATGCACTTTGCAAAGCTATCCGGTACTATTTATTTTCCGATTACCACTGACATTCCACAAACTAAGTTCGTACTCCCTAAGATATTAATATCCATAGACCGGTTTAAACATAATATTTTTAATCCATAATGTTATATTTTGTCTTATGGTAATCCATAAGAAAAGATCAAATATAAGATTTTTAATCCATAGTCTGGTTTTAGGTTCATTTTTTGCACTATTAAACGTGAGATTGTCAATACTCACAATGATAGGAAAATAAGTTGCATATATGCTGGATTTTTGCCAGCTACTATAGAGTGCGGAAAATTTAGTTGAATCACGCAGACAACATCGAATTTCATAATGTTACCACGCATTCCCTCACATAGGGGGTATTCTCTAAGGATAAAAATTAAATCCGAATTTCTGGATGAAAAAAGTAGAAGAGAAGCAGAAGTAATTACTGTAAAAAGCAGAAGAGAAGAAAGGATAATTAATCTTACTAAAAGACTTTGACTGAGAAACAACGAAGAAACTGTCAAGAAATTCCATTTCGAAAAAGGAATTAGGAGTTAAACGATCTTAGCTTTGGAAAAATAAAAAATATGATTACATTCCCAAGAATATTTATCAATTACCAACTTATAAACTTCTTGTTTAGAAACATGGATCATGTGTTTGGGTTTTATGTTTTTTATTATATGCTCCTTTTAACTAAGTTACTATAATCATTATGAAAACATCTACATACCATCTGTCTAACCTCTTATGGTTTTTCTAGAACTTCTTGAAGACTCCTAATCTAGAAGACTCTAATCTAGAAGACTGAATTGTGACACACCACGAACTTAACAAAGTCTTATTTTGATTTCCTAGGAAGAGGGGCAAATATAGAGGAGGGGGGCTTTTCGAAACGTTTTTCCAAACCCTCTAGAAGCCTCTCGTTGACCTATAAGGCTGGACATTTGAAAAAATCTAATATCGACTGCAGGACAGGAATTTATGGAGCCATTTTTTTTACTTTCCCTGCAATACATGGTAATGTATAGGGAAAGTATTGGAATCATGCCGAAAATCACAACTCGAATTTTCGACGGATCTACACGTTTCGAGACCTCTAGAATACGAAAAAACTATTTTTAGCGTGACGTCTGTGTGTGTGTCTGTCTGTGTGTCTGTGTGTCTGTCTGTCTGTGCAGATTTTGTATCCACTCTAACTAAAAAATTAATGGACCGAATTTCAAAAAAATTGGTAGGTAAGTTACTTGTGAGCGAGTCTGGTGCTGATTAGTTTTGTGTACGATTCGGAATAAAAGAACCCGCCTTTTTTGCGAAATGGCCCGCAAAAGCTTGTATCCACTCTAACTGAAAAACTGATGGACCGAATTTCACAAAATTCAGTAGATGAGTCACTTGTGGGTTACCTTGGTGCTGATTAGATTTTGGTACGATTCGGAAAAAAATGACCTGCCTTTTTTTGCAAAATGGCCCGCAAAAATCGTCCAAATCTAAACTAAACTGGGTATACTCAAATATATCCATTAAATGCTGATTTAATACGTAATTTTAACGACGAAACGAATAAGACCAACCCCATTACACTAGGACTAGCCGTTCTCTAGATATTTTAGTTTTTCGTTCTTTCCCTACGCCATCTTTGAAAATAAGCCCGGTTACCGTATGAGAACGAAAATTGAATTAAAAGTGAAATAAATTTAGTTAAAATAAAGAGAACGTTAATATAAGTCTGCAGGGAAAGTCATGTGCTGCCCACATCAGATTTTTGTTTCTCTACCGAGAGGCTGACAAAAAGAAGGAGAAGTCGAAAAGTCTCGATGAACAAAAAGGCTGTAACTTTTCACCTTTGTAATATTGACCATAAGACTGAATAGTATTGTAGTCAATTTTATATACAGACGACTTTTTGTAAAGCTAAGTAACTTACATCGTTAAACAAAATAAAACATATTAAAAAAGTTTCAATATGAATTTGAGGCTTTTAGTCCATTCTTTAATATGTTTAATACTAGCATCCTTCTATTATCGAATATATTATTCAGACAAATGTCAGCGAAGCAAATGGATATTTTTCAAACATTTCATAATCATTTTAATTTCGTTTTTGGTTGAGATGGTTTTTTAATGAAAATATTGATAAAATCGGGCATATTAAAATTTCTTAGTGTAATTGTAAAACCAATCTCTCTCGAACGATTTTGGATGCTCTTTATTTTCAAGTCAAAATTAATTTTTGATATTTTTCAATTTATGTTGGAAATCTATTTCGATCAAATAAAAGATTGTAAGATTAACGGTGCATAAACGATTTGTGAAATGTATTTTACGTTTTAGCTGAAGTTTTCAGGATGGCATGACTGGTTACATTATGTTTTCAATTTCAATGCGTTCCTTATTTTTAATTCGGTAAAATAATATTATAAATTATTGCAATACCGGAGCATAGGGCCATAATCAAGAAAATTAATGATTATTTTTAATTAAATTGAACTGCATGCTGAAATTCCTATCAAGTTTTTTTTTTATTTTAAAGGCTTTTTAAAATTTATATTTCCATCAGCGTCGTAATTTGAATAGACATTTGGTAGGAGCTTCAGAGATAGTTTTGTCTAAAGCAACTGAAAAAAAAAATTGCAATTTCATTGAGATTTTGATGAACATTTTCAATTTGGAGAGGAAAATCCTATTCCATTTAAAAAGCCCCTGATGATACGTTATGGTGGATTCAGACAGAAGTCAATCTTTAGCTTTGTAGCACATCAAAGGTGGTTCTCGATACTAGTTTGTGAAACGCTGGTCTTATATTCGTTCTAATAGAGTTGTAAAGAACTTTACTGCCTCAACAGAGAGTCGAACCCTCGATCTCCGAATTGAACAGTCGACGTTCTACCGTTGAGCTATGGGACGAAATTGCAAGCTCTTATCTTCGAAGTGGACGCTGGTCCTCTACTCTCTAATGCCAGATTGGCGTGCAACTGACAATCTGTCTGACCACCTCAGCTATTTTTATCTCGGGTTAGTCTTCCGTGGCTACTATGTTTACCCAGGTTAGTGTCTTGTGTGGGCGTTATCATCTCAATTTTCAAATCATCTCTCAATTTTCCAAAGTCCTCTGAAACCGTGATAGTCGAACTAGGGTCAGTTTCAGACCTCCGACATCTTTTCACTAACCTACAGGGTTGCTTTGTTCGGGTGCCATTGTAAAGAACCTTGCTGCCCCAATTGGAAGTTGAACCCTGGATCTCCGAGCTGGCTAGCCGACGCTCTACCGTTGAGCTACTGGGAAGAAATTGCAAGCTTTTTATCATCGAATTGGACTCTGCAGGGTATATAAGAACACTTTATGAAAATAATCTGATGTGGGCCGCACATAAATTTAGTGCAGTATGTAAGGAAAGATAAGTCTTTCGCAGCAAAAAAATGATATATAAGATGCACGGCACGATGTTTTTATATTAGGTGTTTCTCTGAATGACAACATATAATACTAATTCGAAATACCCATTTGACTTATATTCCGTGCTTGCTAAATATAACTTGGCAGCTGTCAATATTGATAGCTTCCCCAATAAGCAATACAGTCCATATTAAAACATTTTAATAATTAATTCATTTATTTGGCGTCAATTTCTTTAATTTGGCATCATTTTTGTAATTTTGGTATTTGTTACACTTCAAAATGTACCAAATAGCTGATATTTCCACCAATTATTCGATAAGTTCGACAACTGCATCGCCAAGTGTTACAGACAGACGGATAGAAAGATTTTCCTTAGATATCAATAAATGACTATTGGCGAATTATTGGATGCTAATATATAAAAATCTGATGTGGGCAACACATAACTTTCCTTATATAATGTAATGAATTTACTACTTTTACAGTAAAAAAATAGGTTTTTCTTATAGTAGATACTAATATTCTTTTCAAAACATTGAATTTTCGACAATTAGTCGTCATTTTCATTGATTCAGAGTAATTTTTATCCATTGGGCGAGATTTTCGTTAATTTGGCAACATTTCAAAAAGTCGCCAAGTTGGCGACATTCTGCCAATTCGTCGCCAAAATCTCGCCAAGCGTTATGCACTAAGAAATAAGTTATTCGTACAGCAGATAAATGACTATTGGCGTTCAAATACAAAAGTATTACTCAGAGTATCTTTTCGCATGAATGGAACGAGCTAGATCCACGAGAATGATGTCACCCAATTTATCGCATGTTATTACATATGAAAAGCGAACATGTTTATCAATAAGAAATATTTTTTTTTATTTTATATGACTTTTTGATATTTTTTTTGAAAAATGTACAATATCTCAAGAACGGTTCGTGTTAGCGTTCCAAAATTTATGTCAATCGTTTTCTAATGAAAAGTTACATAAGAAGTGTCTATTTGCGTAACTTTATTAGTGGTTTTGATTTTTGACGATTTTTTCAAAATTTCATTCGAAAATTTAGGGGGTTTCTGAACATTCGATTGCGTATAAAAGCAATAGGCTTCCAGTGTTTATGGATTGTGATTTTTCTACTAAATTTGGTTCATATCAGTCCATTCGTTCGTCAGTTATCGTCTCCACAGACCCACTGACACAAACACATATATACTTTTACACACACACATACACACACACACACACACACACACACACATACACACACACATACATCACTTCAAGAATGCTTGATTCGTGATCAGGGATGCTTGAAACGTGCTCTCCCGTCGAAAACTCGAATTCGAATTTTCGACCCCGTCATAATACTTTCCTTATACATTATGTATATAAGGAAAGTAATATATTACATAAGGCATCTTCTATCGGGAATGGGACGAACTAGATACATGCAAATGATGTTCACAAATTTGTCGCATAACATTGCATATGACAAGTGAACATATTTCTTGATTGTTAATTGTCTTTTTAATTTTGATGTAATTTTTTTATAAGCGTATGCAAAAAAAACGTACAATATCTCAAGAATGGTTTATGCTAGCTTTCAAAAATTTATGCCATTCATTTTCTAATGAAATATTACATCATAAATGATTACTTGTGTAACATTATCAAAGATTTTTATTTTTATATGATTGTTTTTCAAAATATCATTCTAACATTGGGAGGGAGTCTTCCGAGCATTCGATTTCCCGCCACACACACACAAACAGAGATAGAGAGAGAGAGAGAGGGTGAGAATGGAGGAAGAAAGCGAAACATTATCTTTCATTATGTAAGAGAGCAGAATCCTTGGACTAGTTCCGTGTTTTTATGCCCTCTTTAGAAATAACAGATACCTGAAATGGTAACAAAGAAACTTACTGTTACAATTATGCGAAATTCTATGGAGACTTATTGACTGAATTTTCAGTTTCAACATGAATCAGACATCATATATTTAGGGATGAATGAGGTTGCAATGGTAAAGTTCATACTTATTTCATAGAACACGCTAAACGGGGCGTTCCATAATTTAGAATCACGTTATTACAAAATATCTTTAAGACACGCAGCTCATTTTCTAACCCCATTGCAAATATCAGCTATTCCATGTTGACTAGCTCATTTTTTATGGTGACTAACGCATTTTTAATGTTGACTTGCTATTTAACATTTATATTCATATTCCATGTAGATATATTCATTTTCCATATTGCTATATTCTAATTGCTATTTTCATATTCAGCACTATACCAATTGCTATATTCATATTTCATATTGCGCATAGTCCATGTTGAATAACTGTTGAATTGCAATATTCCTTGTTGACTAGCGGATAAAAAACACTAAATTTAAATCCATTGAAGCTTTTTTCTGTAATGGGTGAGCGATCGCACTTTTAAGAACGTTCCTAATAAACGGGTTCTGTGATTATCACGTTTCTTTGTTTTATATTCAAATTCTGTCTCGGAATTCTAACTTTCAGCTCTATGAATAATATGACAATTAATAAATAACTATAAGTCTCAAATATGAAACAGTTTATCGTCGCTAAATTTTCACAATTACAAAATGTTTTAATAAATATTGTGACAAAAATATAATCTGCAATATTTTTCTACATCACTTCCAGAAAAATATACTTATGTCTAAAACCTTTTCATTTTCCTTTGATGTGTCCGTAGCTTGGGAATTAAAGGGGATCTTTATCTTTTATGTTTTTGGGTCTAAATAAATTAATTCTTAAGACGCAATTCTGAAAACCTAAGAAAAGTGGATAATGGATAGATGGATACACAAATATTAACTTCAAAGGGGAGTATTGTGCTTTGAGGTTTATTGAATTGTAAAAAGTTAAAATTTTACTAAAAATTTAATTTTCACTTTTATAAATATTGGAAATAGAGGTTTTGATCTAGTGATGTTATCATCAAGATAAACATTGCTCACAAGTAGTTCAAAGCCAAGTAAAACGGCATTTGTGAAATGAAATAAGTTCTTATCATGATCTTACCCTAACAGCATTTGTTGCACAGTGACGTAAGATGTACGTCATACTGTGACTTTGGGACGTCACAGAACGTCGCAGTACGTCTCAACAATGTCATATTGAGATCACAGCGAAGTCATTTTGGTCATTTTCATCATTGTTTTGGTCATTTTTTGGAAACGTCACAGAATATAGTCACAGTGAAGTTACAAAGTTACTAATATTTAACGTCGCATAGAAGTTACAGATATGATGTCACATTGTAACCCAGGTGTCACGTGACTACAACGTCACTATCACATATGTGACGATCTTTGCTGTGAGGGTAGGTTGGAGGCCTCATTATGTTAATGTATACTATTTGAATATCTTTTACATTCATACAGTTGCTAAAATAATAATTTTCCCGCGCTAATTATTATATTGCTACTATAGGTCTGGTAAGTATACTTGTTTTTTTTATAGAAAAAATACTTCGAAAAGTATAGATTTTGTTAATTTGGTTTTTAATCATGTGCTTTTTCCATTTTTTATCTATTTCGTGTGTTTCACATAATGTATATACATAATTTTCATAGCGATAATTGATTTCTTCATTGAGTCATCACGTCTACCACTAAAAGACATACACAAATAAGTATACAAGTACACATACATATATAAATACACATATACATACCCACAGAGAAGCAGACATCTTTCAAAAATGTTCGTAAAATGTGAATGTTGAATCGTTCAGGAGGTTTTTTAAATGCGCCTTCTCGCTAAAATCTCGAATTCGAAAATATTCAGAGAAAATTGTATATCTATTAAAATCCTACATTATTAAAAATTATATAGAATTTGAATCGACATAAAATACTTACATTTATTTCCCCCGATTTAACGAATAAAAACTTTCACACTACTTTCGATTTAATATTCTTGAAAATCAATTAACAAGGTAATTTTTCAGTACCTTTAAGACTTAATTGAAACTAATGCTCTTGAGCATAAACTCATTTAATTAGCCAAATTTTCGAATATTACCAATTGCTTTATTACCTTTTACAACCGCTATCACATCTAATTATATTTATAGGTTCAGAACCAACATATTCTGTACGAAGCAGTTATTTAAATTGAAACTCATTATTTAAACTACAGTAAAAGAGCTGAGTCGACTCATAAGTGGAAACGACTTCCTTGCGACACGTGTATTGTAGTTGTTATACTTTGAGTGCTATTTTTAATTCAGACAGAACATGTACTTAATAATATTTAATTGTTAAAACGCTTATAATGTATAGAAATATACCTTCTAAATGCATTTCTTTGTATTATAAATGGAAACGTTTCTGAGTGGTTACATTACGTTAAAGCTAGAAAAATTTAGTAATTTTAATTATTCTAATGATTATAACTTTGAAATTTAATATTTTCAAACCGTTAGTACTTTCCCTGAAATACATGGGGATAATTATAGGTAAATAGTAAGTATGGGATAATAGTAAAATAGGGTAAGTATATGCAATGCAATGTATAAGAGAAAATATTGGAATCGTTAAGAAAATCGCAACTCGAGTTTTCAACGGATCTACACGTTTTTGGACCTCTACAAAACGAAAAAACTATTTTAATTTGCCGTCTGTGTGTGTGTGTGTGCGTGCGGGAGCGTGTACCACATATCTATTCACTCTAACTCAAAAGCTAACTGGCCAAATTTAATAAAATTTGGTAGATAAGTCACTTAAGTGACTAGAGTTACCCTAGTGTTGGTTAGATGTTGGTATAATTTGGAATAAAAGAACCTGCAATTTTTTACGAAATGTATTGTATGTATCGACTCTAGCTAAAAGACTAAAAGAGCAAATACCACAAAATTTTCTTGTTGGGGTCACTTAAGGGTTACTATTAATCTCTGGTGCTGACTAGATTTTGGTAAGATTCAGGTAAAAAGACCCTGTCTTTTTTTTTTTTCTATGCAAAATGATCCACAAAAATCGTCAACATATAAAAAGAAAGACTACATATGTTTAAATGTATCAAATGCTTATTTTATAAGTAATTTTTGACGATGAAAAAAATAGGACCAACCCCATTACTCTAGGACTAGCCGCTTACGAGATATTTTGTTTGTTTTTTTGCATTTTTGTTATGCCGCCTTTGAAAATACGTCCAGTTACCAAATGAAAACGAAAATTGAATAATAAGTGTAAATTCAGTGTAATTTCAAATAATTATGCGTGTTAATTTGTGCAATTAAATTAAATTTAATGAATTATAGAAAAAATAAAGAGAAAATGAATTTGAGTCTGTAGGGTCAGTTGAGTCATGTGCTGCACACATCTGGTTTTTTTTTTATTATGGGGAAATATGATAGTCTTGGGAACCATGATTATACTAAACAATTCGGAAAAAAATGAGAAATAGCTTAAACTATAGATGTAATAGATATTAAGTTAATATACAGGGTAATTAATAACGATGGGGGAAAATTTAAGGGATGATAGAACTCACCTAAACAAGCACTTTTCATCCTACAATGCTTGGTCATAAGATACGCGGTTAAGCGCTAGAGATCGCTGTCCAGCAAACACATTAATTGCCTGTTATCACACTCGTCGTCAGTTCTACTGTGGATTTCAAAAGGGATGGACTGTTTCACGTATCAGGAGAAGGCCGACATGTATTTCATGTACGAAGCTGCGGACGGGAATGCGAGGAAAATCCAAACAGTTTCTGCAAGTTTTTCGTTAAAATGTGTTCTGTAATTTCTTCAGTTTCATCATACCTCCTTTGTCATTATTGTATTCCATCATTTCATGTAACAGTACGTGCTTACTCCTAGTGATTAACCGCTTGAGTTTAGACCATGCATTGTGTGACGGAAAGTGATTGCTTAGGTGTGTTCTATCACCCTTAAAGGTCTGCCCCATCGTTTTGAATTACCCTGTATATGAAATTAGACCAGTTTATCCTTCGGCGTGTCACACTTGTTGCCAGATAATAAAGTAATTTTGAGTAACTTGGTTACTCGTTACAGATTTACGTGAAACAAAACTCCTTTAACATATTTCAATTGGGTAAAGGTTGACGTGCGTTGTGTGTGGCAATGGCACAATGTATTTAAGGAAATATTTCAATATTAAAAAATTTTTTTAGTAATAAAGAGTCGAGTCACATTATTATGACCACCTCCTTCCTCTGACGTCAAGGACGCATAGCCAATGAACGAATGTCCGTGTCAAAGTCAAATTTAGTGGATATATAAGTTGGAATGTCGATATGTCCCCAGGATAACAATTGTCATGCGTAAACAAAGTGATTTAACAGACGAGGAAACAGGCAGGATCATTGGTATACAAGCGTAACAAGCTGGTGGTGACAGCGTTATGGTGCTAGGAAAGATTTCTTGCTCTGTTCTGGGTTCCTTGATTCCTGTAAAATGTACTCTCGACAGATTTGGGTATATCTCCTTTATTGATGATCAAGTACATACGTTAATTTTGACGGCTTTCCCTATGACCGATGGGATCTTTTAACAGTACAATGCGACCTGTCATACCGCCAAAATCGTTCACGAGTGGTTCGACTAGCAGGACCAAGATTTCCAGTTACTTCCCTGTCCTCCAAATTCCCCAAATATTAACCCGATGGAGCATATTTGGGACCACTTCGATCGACGTGTTCGACGATTAGATCCACCACCACTCACTAATTAGCAAATGTCGGACTCACTGTAGTCTGCACGGCTTTAAATACCTCTACTAACCATTCAACATTTTAATGAGTCACTCTTATGGTGTCTAGCTGACTTCCGTACTGCCAGAGGCGATTATTCTGGTGGTCATAATAATGTGCCTGGACTATTTATTATTTGCATAGAAAGTAAATTATATTTCTGAGGTAAGTATTTCTTCATTACAAAGAAAAAATATTGTTCTTATGTTTCATAAACATTGAAATTGTTATGTCCCTCCAGATTATATTTTGAATGCGTTTATTGGTTTGATATCTTATTTTAATGCATCTGTAAGTCACCCAGCACTTACCTGTATTCCCAAGATTATCATTCCTCATGCTTTTAAGGAAAATTATATTATGTTACTGGCAGAGAATTTATTTTGAAGATATTTATTAAATCTTTTCCTCTCCATTCAGTTCCTGGTTTAATTTCAGATAAATATTCTTATCTACTTTAAATAAATTTCTTTCGGACTCTCCAATGGAACATTAGCCTTACAAAAATCACCCTCTTGTGGTTTGAATGTGAAGCCTTTCGCACATAAAGCATTGAATAAATAGAAAGGCTCATAATTTAGATGGAACTACAAAACTATTTAAAAAATATTTTTTTTACAGTTAAAGGGATAAAGACGTTTAGAAAATGCTAATAAATCGGTAAAAATATGGAATCTAGAGAATAACATATCTAATTTTGAAGATTGACGAAACCCATAATTTTAAAAATATAAAAATACTAGCAAATTTATGCGGCTCTGCACAAAATTAAATGTAGCACTTTATTTTATCAAGTGTTCTAAATACAGACATTTTATTCTGATACTTGAAAATGTCCGAGTTAAAGCAGGAATAAATGGTCTTCTTTAATCTCAAAAATGTAACACAATAAATAACTTATATGTATATAAATAACAGTGACAATTGCATAAAAATTTAGTAGACAAAATATCACTATAGGTAGAAGTTCAAACTGATTTCAAAATCTCAGCATAGCTATCACGAATGCGCAGACATGAGTAAAGGCAGACAAGATCCATAGTTTAAACGCATGCGTTTAGAACAAAGGAACGAATAAGGGTGAAATGTCGATTCGTAGAATGTTGATAAAATTCGTTTTCGTGCTTCACCAGGAGAGTGTGGTCTGCATATGGCTAACTGCTAGATCTACATATATTAGACACCTAGGTGTAGATACCTATTAAACACGCACTTATTAATAAATTTCAACATCGTCCAAGACTCACAGAGGAGCATCTTCAGTCAATTCTCAAAATCAGTACAACCGCTTAGACGTCAAACACCGATGGCATAATGGAAAAGATGTCACGTATCTGGATCTACTGGGTATAAATAATTAAAGCTCCCCCATTCAATGCTGCATATAGCCGCAACTATGGACCAGAAAATTATGAAATTTCGGGTACCTTTAAATAAGGGAATGGGAAAAACATTTAGCGAAAAAAAAATTAGTTACAAATATAGTCACTAGAGAGCCTATTACTGTAAAACTACCACATATGAAAATTTTTGCAACAACGTTAATATCAGATGTGCACTTTGAAAGGGCAAACATTCACGGAAGAATTATTTTCAGTGTCTTCGCCAGTCAAACTGACTTTGAAGTCACAAGATCGCGTTTTGTTAGTAAAACTCTTTTATCAAAATGGCGATTCCGCACCAGAAGCTTTGTGGAAAATTCGGAGTTTGAAGGGACTTCAAACAGATCCAATCACTTCTAAAGGACTTCGAAAATTGACAACAAAATTTTAATCAACAGGGTCATTGGCTATTCGTCCTGGAAGATGAAGAAAACCAGCTTCTACAGAGGTCGTGGAGGAGGTTACGATTCAAGTGGAAGAGGGCAGGACTTCAAACTTTATGGCCAGCACTAGTGTTCGCCGTGTCGCAAAAGTGATGGATAGGCTACTTTATACTGTCCATATAAGATCTTCCGGAATATCCTACTATATTATCCATACAAACTTGCAGTCGCTCAGCATTTGATTCTACATGGTTTTGACGCACGGCTAACATTCTCACTACAGTTTCTTGTTCGCTGTGAGGTCGGTTCTGAATGGCCATGGAATATTTTGTGATCAGACGAAGCGCATTTTCATTTGGACGGCTCAGAGGATACGCAAAACTGCAGAATTTGGGCTGCAGAAAATCCCTTCTAGATCCTAGACGTTCCGTTACATTCCCCAAAAGTAACAATATGGTTTGGATTTTCTGCATCATTTATTCTGGGGCCATACTTCTTTGAAGAGTTAACTCCTTCATATCCAGTGACATTTCTTATCAACGGGACTCGATATGCATAGCTGTTACAGAACTCAATTGCTTCGGCTCTGCAAGCATGTCAATGTCTTGACCGAACAGTCTTTATGCAAGACAGAACTACTCCACAGATTGCATGCTGTGTTAAAGATGTTCTCAAAAAACATTTTACCGAAGAGTGTCTCATAAGCCACCACTTCCGTAATGTCTGACCTTCCCAATCCTTAGATCCATACGATTTTCGGTTCTCCGGCCACACAATTTGTTACCATAAACCCCTGGGTTGGTCGTGTGGTCTGGGCCTTCAACGATTTTCGGTTCTGGGGATATTTGAAAGATCTGGTGAGCCGTGACAGCCTGAAAAACTTATCTGATCTTAAATACACCATTTTACGCCACGTGCTCAATATTTCAAAACTCTCACAGCGCTCGACTATTGAACATGCCATTTTGAGATTTCAGAGGGTAGCTGATAACGGTGGTCATCATATCGAACATGAGTTACTATAATTACAAGTTAATAAGTAGCTAAATGTGTAATTGTTTAATAAAATAGAAATACGCCCTCTAGTGGCGATATTTAAAAGTACATTTTTTTTCGCTAAATGTCTTTTCCATCCTCTTATTAATGGGTGGCCAAAGTTTCATAATTTTCTGATCAATAGTTACGGCTGTATGCAGCATTAAATAGTAGAACTTTAGTTATGTACACCCTGTTCAATGCGCATTTTGTTAACCGTAATAATTTAAAGGCATTTAAATTTTGATGTCTCCTTTGAACAAAATATTTTTTTATACAAAATTTGTGTTTAATTAAATGTGAAAGAAAAATGGGCACCTTTAAGTTTGAATTTGACACCAATGCTCTAGGGCAGGAATACGATATCAAATACATACTCCTTCCATTTTGAGCAATGAAACTTCATTTAATGGATTATGGAAGAGGAAATGAATTAGGGTTTGTAGGGAAACTCATATGCTGAACACATCATATTATTTATTTCTATGGTAATTATATTTTGTAGAAATCCAAACTGGTGTTCTAAATAATTTCGAAATGGTCCTCAGAAACCAACAAATCAATGGCCGACAAAATCTTAAATTAAAAACACAGAATACCTAAACGTATTAATTAAATGCTTGGTATACGTTTAAGCTTTAATGATAAAATTAAAAAGATTAATTTCATCACTCTAGAATAAACCGTTCTTAAGATATTTTAGTTTTCCTGGAATCTTCGTAACTGGCTAGAGTTTCGAAATGCATCAAGTTCACAAATCAAAGTAAAATGATTTGAAAATACAAATTGAATATAATTTCAATATAATAAATGAATGTAATTTCAATAATTGAATATAATTTCATAAATTTCAATAATAATTGAATATAATTTAAATATAATTTAAATACATTTATGTGCATCCATCCGTTATATTTCATGTCATATTCAGTTTAATAAATTTTAAATGCATAGATCCACTTCGACGTTAAAAACTTGGATTCTCGTCCTAGTGGCATAATGTTTAGAGCATCAGCTGAACAATCGAAAGATTAGAGATCTCTGGCAGAGAAAGTTAAATTTTTACAAGTGCATTTCGGAATATATGAATAAAACGGTTCTGTGTCTCCACGGAAAGTCATGGTCTGCCCACGTCAGATATTTTAGTTTTAAAACCTTCTGAAAATCATATCCTTAAATATGTATAATCGATATATGATTTCGATATTGTGAATAATTATTAATATGAAAAATCTGATATGGGCAGCACATGACTTGTCATATATAATGCAATGAATTTACTACTTTTACAGTAAAAAAAATAGATTATTTTAATAGTAGTTGTTTATATTCTTTCCAAGATATTGAATTTTTATCAATGAGTCGTAATTTTTTTTTGACTTAGTGTCATTTTTATCAATTTGGCGAATTTTTCGATTATTTAGCAACATTTAAAAAAATCACCAAGTTGGCGACATTTCACCAAATTCGTCGCCAAAGTCTTGCCAAGTGTTATGGACGAAGAAATAAGTTATTCTTAGAGCTGATAAATGGCTATTGGTGTTCAAATACAAAAGTATAATTACACAAAGTATCTTTTTTCATGAATGGAACGAGCTAGATCCACGAGAATGATGTTACCAAACTTATCGCATGGTATTACATATGAAAAGTGAACATGTTTCTCAATAGGAAATATTTTTTTTTATTTTATATGACTTTCTGATAATTTTTTTTTAAATATGCAATATCTCGAGAACGGTTCATTCTAGCGTTCTAAAATTTGAGTCAATCGTTTTCTAATGAAAAATTACATAAGAAATGTCTATTTGCGTAACTTTATTAGAGGTTTTGATTTTTGGACGATTTTTTCAAAATTTCACTCGAAAATTTAGGGGTGGTTCTGGACATTCAATTGCGTATGAAAACAATAGGCTTCCAGTGTTTACGAATTGTGATTTTTGTACCAAATTTCGTTCGAATCGGTCCATTCGTTCGTCAGTTATTGTCTCCACAGTCTCACTGACACACACAAACATCACTTTAAATATGTTTGATTCGTGATCAGGGATGCTTGAAACGAGCTCCCCCGTCGAAAACTCGAATTCGAATTTTCGACCCCGTCACAATACTTTCCTTATACATTATGTATATAAGGAAAGTAAAAAGTATATATATACTTTGAATTATATGAGTGATCATATAACTCATACTTTGAATATCACATATTGTCAAACCAAAGATGCCACATTAGTTTAATGTAATTATCCCAAAGCATTGTACTAACCAATATAAAAGGCTAGAGAATTAAGCGTAATACTAATAGGGGATTATTTTTCGCAATCCTATCAACTTGTTTTATATTTACTCTGGCTTTTATGCCTAGATACATTGCAGTGATTATTCACGGGTCATGATTAAGAGGCAGACATAAAATGAAAAAAAAACCCTATACATTGTTGCAAGAATAAATATTGTTTGTCATGAAATGAAATATTTAGAATCAAGTTATACAGGTTCAGAGGTCTTCGTGGACCAATTTCGCTCTTTTTGTTTGTTCTCCTTGTCATAAATAAAATATTCTGATGTGGGCAGCACATGACTTTCTCTGCAGCCTCATAATCACGTTCTCTTTATTTCTTCAACAACTCATTGCATTGATAGCAAAATTAAACACACATCCATAACAGAAGGTATTTATTTCACTTCCTTAAGACGTACAAAAGTTTAAAAAAGGCCATAGCGCTTTCGAGCATAAGTATGCTCTTCATCAGTGGCTACACGGAAATAAAGTTTGAATCGTTCATATATAGACCAGATATAGCGACAAAATTTGCATAAATACAATTTACAAAAGAATCTACGTTTAGACAAGGATAAACCGTAAACAATTTTCCATAATTTTAACAACAAAAGAACAGCATATTAAATTACAATATAATTACCAGAAATCGAAAAAAAAGGGGGGGGGGGGAGCAATCAAGAATAATCCCAAAGAGAAAGACGTCAAAGATAACTTTGCAGAGACTTGAATTGCATGGAGTCGAGAATGAGTCGCCAAGCGTAACTCAAATTCATAACAGGGTCAAAATTACAAACGGACTCGCGGTAGATATAAATAAAAAGGGGTATCAAAAAGGAGAATATCACGAGGGTTATTACAACGCATCAAAAGGAAAGTATTTTCAAAAAGAGGCTGAAAATTATCTTTAACAACAGATTGAGCAAGAGCCGTAGAAAGTTTACTATCCCTGACATCTCGATCATGTTCTGCTAAACGGATGCCAACAGTGTGTTTAGTACTTCCAATATAAAATTTAAAATTACCATCGGTGGACAACAGGGGAACAACATACACCCCAGCAAAGCTTTTAAAGTCATCCCTATGCCAATTATTTATCATTGCATTGAGTTTAATTGCACAAAATAACACTCACAAGTATTTAAAATTACACTGCATTTGCACTTTCAATTCAATTTTAGTTCTTATTTGGTAACTGGACTTATTTTCAAATGTGTGGCACCGAAATGCGGAAAAACTAAAATATCTTGAGAACGACTAGTTCGAGTGTAATGGAGTTCGTCTTATTCTTTTCATCGTTAAAAATTAGGTATAAAGCAAGCATTTAATTGATATATATAGTTTTTTATTTTAGATTTTAACGATTTTTGCTAGCCATATCGCAAAAAAAGGCATGTTACTTTATTCCGAAAGGCAGGTTAATTTTTTCGAGGCAGGTTATTTTTTTCGAGGCAGGTTATTTTTTCCGAATATTTTTTCGCAAAAAAGATGTTATTTTTTTTATCTCAAATTGTACCAAAATCTAATCAGCACCAGAGTCACACACAAGTGACTTGCCTACCAAATTTTATGAAATTTGGTTAATTACTTTTTGAGGTAGAGTAGATATATGCATTGCACAGACAGACAGACACACACACAGACATCACGCTAAAAATAGTGTTTTCGTGTTCTAGAGATCCCGAAGCATGTATATCCATCAAAAACTCGAGTTTCGATTTTCGGCATGATTCCAATACTTTTCCTATACATTACCATGTATTGCAAGGAAAGTAAAATGTTAGTCTGCGACAACGTGTGAAAAGTCTGACATTGGCAACGTTGTTGTTGTTGAGACCCAGACCGTCCGACCTACCAGAAAGGTGTAAGGTAACTATTTGGACGGCCGGGAAGAGGCATTGGCAACGTATACTTTTTCGGTGTATTATGTTAAATGTAGATATTTATAAATTAGAAAGCAAAATACTTTCTTTTGGTGATATATACATTTTAGCAGTTCACATGTCGACGTTTCTTCCTTCCGGCAATATTAAAGGGATATAGTAAAAATCTGATGTGGGCAACACATGACTTTCCTTATATAATGTAATGCATTTACTACTTTTACTGCAAAAATAAAAGGTTTTTCTTAAAGTAGATACTAATATTCTTTCCAAGATATTGAATTTTCGACAATTAGTCGTCATTTTCATTGATTTAGCGTCATTTTTATCCATTTGGCGAGATTTTCGTTAATTTGAAACATTTAAAAAAGTCGCCAAGTTGGCGACATTCCGCCAAATTCGTCGCCAAAATCTCGCCGAGCGTTATGCACTAAGAAATAAGTTATTCTTACAGCAGATAAATGACTATTGGCGTTCAAATACAAAAGTATTACTCAAAGTATCTTTCTTCATGAATGGAACGAGCTGGATCCACGAGATTGATGTCACCCAATTTATCGCATGGTATTACATATGAAAAATGAACATGTTTCTCAATAGGAAATATTTTTTTTTTATTTTATATGACTTTTTGATAATTTTTTTGAAAAATGTACAATATCTCAAGAACGGTTCGTGTTAGCGTTCTAAAATTTATGTCAATCGTTTTCGAATGGAAAATTACATAAGAAATGTCTATTTGCGTAACTCTATTAGTGGTTTTGATTTTTTGACGATTTTTTCAAAATTTCATTCGAAAATTTAGGGGAGTTCTGAACATTCGATTGTGTATAAAAACAATAGGCTTCCAGTGTTTACGGATTGTGATTTTTGTACCAAATTTGGTTCAAATCGGTCCATTTGTTCGTCAGTTATCGTCTCCACAGGCTCACTGACACACACACACACACACACACAGACAGACATCACTTCAAAAATGTTTGATTCGTGATCAGGGAAGCTTGAAACGTGCTCTCCCGTCGAAAACTCGAATTCGAATTTTCGACCCCGTCACAATACTTTCCTTATTATGTATATAACGAAAGTAAAAAGATTAAAATTGCAGAATTCCGCTTTTGATGGATTTACACGTTTCTGGCATCCCTTCAAACAAATCAACCATCTTTTAAATGATTTATGTGTGTCTGCTCCTCCGTATGTACATATAAGTGCACAATAAATAATAATAATAATTAACATCCTAACTAAATTTTCACGGTTTTAATATATTACAAGTTTTTACATCATTGGGATTACAGAAATATGAAGAACAACTACAATTAATTAATGAGTCAACCAAATACAATATTCTAATCATTAATTTTCACTTATGAAGATTTGTTTATTACTTATGAACAAGGATTGTAAAATTGTATGAAGAATACTCTCATAAATTATTAATCAACCAAATATAATATTCTAATCAATAAGTTTCATTTTGAAGATTTGTTTATTACTTATAAACAAGGATTTCAAAAATGTATGAGGAATAATATCATAAATTATTAGTCAACTAAGTATAATTTTTCCAATCTTCATAAATAAACTAAAGACTTCGTATTGTAAATAAAGTTTGAATTAAAAATTTAATTATATTTTTACTGTGCAGTAGTTATTCTTGCTAACGCTGACCAATTACCGTATTCCGAACACAGTTGTTATCAGCTACGGGAAATATGTATTTTGCAGCTAGTTTCTAACTTTCGACCTCGAGTTAAATCGTATCTTTAGCATTCGGATATCACTATTCAGATCGCCTTTTTAACAGAGATCATTCATCAAGGGCCCATTGTTCATTATCCCACTGTTGCTTCGCATTCATTCAATACAACATTAATCACAATTTAAGACTCTAATAAGCGCTGAAATGGAGTTATTTATAACAGTAATACAGAGCATCCGTTTTTTTTTACTCCTATTTTCAAAAATCTATTTTTTTAATCCATTAATATCCGCATGAGGTTAAATCTGGTGTTACCAACCCGGGGGCTCCAACAAACAGAAAATGAATGATGACGAACTATTATGTTCTTAAACGCAAGAATGTACTCAATTGAAATTTATCTTAAATGCGGTATGCAAAACTCGTAGTAGTGAACGCTAAGTGTAAATATAATAGGAAAAACATGTATGATCGAATAAATAAGAACGCATTGTGCAAAGGATAAAAAAAATCTAAAGCAACGTATTTAGGCACAAATATAATAATAATACAGCATACATATGTTTTGTTTCATACATATGTCTCTCGGATGCTCTTTGTCAATGCTAAAGAACCAACAAGCCCAAAATCTAAAGGACGAAATAGGCCTAAATCAACGAAATATGCCTACATTAGAAAGGGATCCATTTCGTCCTTCTAACTTCATTCTGTAGCACTGACGAGGAGTTGGATAGCCCAGATGTTAAGGCACTAGATTATACTCGGAGGACGCGCGTTCTATTCCCGGATCTCCCGAAACTCTAACATCATTCTTTTTCAAAGTGACGTAAGATTTACGTCACACTGTGACTTTGGGACGTCGCAGTATGTCTCAGCAATGTCATATTGAGGTCACAGCTAAGTCATTTTGATCATTTTCATGATCGTTTGTGACGTTATTAGTAAGCTTGTGACGTCACATTGTAATTGTCATTGTAATGTCGTCACATTGTTACGTGTTAATTAAATTGCGGAAACGTCACAGAATATAGTCACAATGAAGTTACAAAGTTACTAATACGTAACGTCGCACAGAAGTCACAAATATGACGTCACATTGTGACCCAGGTGTCACGTGAAAACAATATCACTGTCACACAGGTGACGATCTTTGAGGGAACTGTTTCCTTGTTTACACGAAGTATGGGTACGTTAGGTTGGTGTCAGGGAAAATAAGATACGGTTCCTGGGAATGTCTTCCTCACGGGGCTCTATCGCCTCATTGAGCCTCTATTGGGCCTCACTTGGTCTCTATTGGGCGGCACTGCCCCAGTAGTCCAAACAGAAACCTTACCCCTTCGGGTAGGTTTTACGGTCAGTGTCGAAAGAAAGAAAGCACAGACAAAGGGGACCCAGCGTATTATCGTATAACAGTTGTATTCTTCCTTATATCCGAAGAGGACCTAACGTTGCTAAGTTTTCCTTATTTATATGACCATTTTATATCCTATTACACATATTTTTATATATGATAATTTATTCAATTTGTTATTTATATTTAAAAAAATTAGGTTTCGTGAAATACTATGCAATAATTACTCGTTTTTTTGTCCAAAATTATGATGAAATTATATAATATTCTATACATTTAACGATATTCAATGATCACTCTAACAATACAAGCTTGCAATTTCGTCCTGGTAGCAATTGTGAGACCTTCGGCTGGTCAATACGAAGATACGCAGTTAAAGCTCTGACCGGGATTTTAAAGTTCTTTACAATGGCGCTGGAACAAATTAGACCTACAGGCTAATACAGTGATAGTGGTGATCTGAAAGTGACCGTAGAACGACTAGTACGGATTCAGTGGCATAGTGCACCAACCAACAACCACGTGTTATACTAACCTGGATAAAAAATAGTATCATGAACCTAAATACAGATAAAAATTGCAGGAGGTGGTCAGTCAGATTATCAAATTGCACATCAATATGACATTATAGGCAGGATAATGAAAATTCCACTTTGACGATAAGACCTGCAATTCCGCCCCAGTAGCTTAATTAGGAAAGAGTCGACTGATCAATAAGAAGATCGCTGAGGCAGTAAAATTTTTTATAAATGCACAATAAAAGAAAATTTATATGCTGCCCACATCAGATTGAAGCACAATATGGTATTTTTAATTTTATGAGACAGCAGACATTTTGAATAATATATAACTATGATTATTCTAAAACACTGAGTTTTACATATTATAGACTTATTATCAAGTCAATTAACATAAAAAAGGCAAGTACAAATATAGAGAAATTTTAGCGTAAATACACTGTTGTATATTTTTTCTAACTATATCAGTATTCTAATGAGATTTCGGAAATAATAAGGGAATATTTTGACGAAATGAATGTATATGAGCGCCGAGAGCTACTCCTAATAGCCGACTATACAAGAATAGTCAGCATCTTCGTTAACTGAAGTGTCTTTTTACCATTAATCAGTAGGCAGAAAAACATCACATCAGCATTATTCTGATATTATTTAGTCTGTTATCTTGTGTAGTCATTGCTTTCATTACTTCTTCATTATGCGTTGTGCATTACAATGAACGTAATGATGTCGTTTGCATAGATATAAGTATAATGTTTTCAAACGATGCAATTTTACTTCGCAGATATTATTCAACATTAATTTAAAAGCATGATCTTAAAAAAATATAATCGCAAGAAAGTAAATAGGAATCGAGATTTTTCTATTTATATTTTAAAGAAGTATAACAGCGAATTCTGCATTTCGGAAAATTCATAAATATGTTGCTGCAAACAGTGTGTAGGATCGGCATTTATATAATAATTGTCGAAAGTGTTTTTGTTTTTACTGATCTTTCAGAAATCTCCCGGTGACTTAGAAGGCTGAATTTTTGCCTATTTATAGAACCGATCACGAGACAGAACCTAAAGTTGGTATGTAAGAATATTAACATGTACTTTCCCCTAATAAATTTAGGTTTGCAATCCTTATGTGCAGCTGAGAGAAAACAAAAGCACCACCTCTGGTTATTCGAGCATTGTTTATTGTAGAACAAATTTTGAGATGTCATTCGATTAAGATTCCACAGATTATTGTGCATAAAATTTGTATAAGAAACCGTTTTCATATTTAAAGGGACATAAACTTTGAAATTTCATATACCAACACCCAACTTTGACAACATATTTCACATTTAGAGTAAAATTTAACCTATTTCAACCATATTTCAAATCATTTGGAGGAATCGTTTTCGAGTTACGACTATGCAAAATTTTAAGCTGTTATTGTCAAATTAGTTTCTCAGACCTTCATTCATGTCTTCGGTAATGATTATCTTCACACGTTGCTTTTATGTATTGCATCACAACTAAGCAACACAAACACAATTATGTGATTCTTATTGTTTTTTAAATAATTCTTTATGTGAAATATGAATTATGAAATTAATATTCAAAAAACAAATAATAGATTAATATTTGAAAAAATATTAGATTAATATTCGAAAAGGAAATGAATTGGAACCTAGACATATTTTGATGGAAATCGTTTCATAAAGACTTTTTATATGAGTGTACAATATGTCATGGTGTCTCTTCCTTGTAGTCCGTTTGCTATGTTTAAATATTCATCTCGAGGATGATTTTAGGGCTCGTATATTAGTTGAAAAATGACTAATTTGGAAAAGTTAAGTTAATTTTAATTTTATATTTATGTAATATAACGGACATTTACTTTTGCCAAATTTTAATAAATTTTGTATAGCATTTGCAGTATAAGTGCAACTTAATCAATGTGATTCAGTAACTGTATGGTAGGGGGAAGGGGTGTGGGGTTGAATGTGTGTTGTTACAAATGGGGCTCAAATAGCCGTCTAATGATGTATTATAATTCACTCAAGTCTGGAATATATGTCAATATGTAACTACGGATGATAAAAATAAATGCAAACAAAAATAATACACATAAAAAATAAAAGCATAGATAAATGCATAAAACATGGATTTGAAATTTTAACATAAGAACTACAAAGTTAATTTATTCATGATTAAATAAATGATTAAAAGATAATCACCGAGAAAAATATTTTTAGTGAGTAAAGTTAAGTTTATTTTCTTCTCTATAATAGCAGAAAAATTTATATTGTTTTATTCAAGAAAACGTCATATCAGTATATTATTTCTAGGTAGGTTTTCAGGACATGTTCATTAAGACAAGAGCCTGCGTCTCTGCGAAGCTGTCAAAACCTGCATTAACGTTTCTCCAGGAAGAATGAAAAGGCATCACAGAGACATCTCAAAATGCAATAGATCTGGTTGTATATTTCCACTGCTAGTATTTTATAGGTTACTAATATATCCCAATTGTGGGTAGGAAATGTACAACTGTATACAAAACCAGTATTATTTTATTTCTCTCTTTCCCAATACATTGATATATACTTACTTAGGTCACCGGAAAATACAAAAAACAAGAAAGATCAATCATGCTTAAAGCATTGTTTATGAAACACTTTCCAACTTCAATGCAATTTTATTTAAACATGTCTAAAATGCAATACAGTCCTCGGTAATATTTTAAAACTTATCACAATACTACATTGATTTATTATATTTGAAACCTTACACCTTCATCGAAAAAAATTAACTTCATTCAAATGACGGCATTAAAGTATAAATTGCCTGGTTTAAATATCTCTAAAATGTGATACATTCCTCGGTAATAATTTTAGAATTATCATAATACTACGATAATTTATTATATTTGAAAACTTCATCGAAAACAACTGAAATTCATTCAAATGACGCCATAAAAAAAATAACACGCCTGGCTCTCTCTATAAAAGCAACATTTCATTCATAAATAATTCCCCCATTCATGTCATTCATCACAATACTATAATAATTTATTTTATTTAAAAATTAAGACCATTGAGCCATAAGTAAGTAATCTCTATGCGTAAAACTTCATCGAAAAATATCGTCCTTCTCTTTCTAAAATCAATAAATATTTCATTCATATCAGCTAAGCAGACTCCATGGACTAAATGATTTTGTGTTAAAGAATTACAGCGATTCTAATACAACTCATTCTATATATTTTGCTGTTTACATTTTACATAGGTGAAAAATAGGCTTAATAGTAGAAATAATCATATTTGGATGAGCATTTAAACTGAAATATATTGTCATTGCGTTGTTTTAGTATGTAGATGCACAGAATTTAGGCAAAAATAAAGTAGTTTTAAGACGGATACAACACTCAATATGAATTAAAAAGAACTTTAAAAATCACGATTTTGACACAAGATGGATGCCATATATCATTTTGAAGTGGGTCATGTGATCGTTTCATATCATGGACACGTGATCGCTTCATATAAGAGGTGATATTATTATTTTAATTTTTATTTAAAAAACTACTGAATATATTTCGCTGAATTTTTTTTTATATATTTTATGGAACAATTTGAATATTGCCTAAAATTTTCGAAGCAATTTGTGAATTTTAAATCCGCTTAAAAATGCTTGAAAAATTAGGTCCCATAGGGCTCAATGTATTCCATTTTTTCAACCCGGGTTCAATCCAAAACTAATTGTGTGATATTATTCATTTATATTCCCATAGGTCCTATAGACCGTCTGAACAACATACTAAAATTTCATTTTGATTAAGTCATTTTTACGGCAGTTATCGTGCTAACGGACAGACAGACAGACAGACAGAATGAACAAAGTCATAAACACTTTTCAACTTTGTTGTAAAGTGTTAAAAACAATCTACATATCACAATTGTATCATTTAGAAGATAATATAAAATATATGAATGAATTTAATTAATCTTCAAATGTCTATTATACTTCAATGTTCACTTGTTGTTCAATGTTTACTTCAATGTTCAATTAACTTGTTTAATATGTTTCCAATTCATAAAAAAATAATCAAATAAATTTTATACTGGTAAAATTTTGCTATTCCACCAGTACTAAGTTAAAATGGTCAGATAATATACGTAAATTCAAAATACGTATTTTTGTTGAAAGCCACTGATCAAAAGTGTAAGCAATATTATGATTCCATATTGAGATTTGGTAACTCCTTCAGTAGAGCGCTAGTTTCGAGTATTAGATGTTTGATTTCGAGTCTTTCTCTCAGTCTGACTCACACTGGTGTCTGAATGTTGCTGTTAACCCTAATCTAAAAATTGTTCAAAAAGAGAAATATGATTTGAATGAGATTTAGGAAAGAAATGGATTTAATAGGGCCATAATTTTTATCTTTAAAATAGTTGTTAAAATATATGAAGCTTTCTGTATAACCCAAATAACGCAATATTTAGAAAATTGGTTTAGAGATAAGTACTAGGTTGTAGTCCGTACTTCAGCCTAATTTCCAAGAATTTCAGTAAATGTTACCAGAAAATGAGAATTGTATGTTGACAGAGAAGCATATTTAATAAAGGATATTTTTTGATTTTTTTTAAAATTATTTTACACCAGTTGTTCCATAGCTACTGCATAGTATTAAAATTGATATAGTTAAAGATTAATTAAAAAAGTAAATGAAAGGAAAAATATAAAAAATAATAAATAATTAAATAAAATAAATATATAGCATCGATTTTTAACAGTTAAATTTTAAAGCTTTTTACAGTACATCTAAGTATTTCAACTTTAAATTGTCTAGCAACGATAGATAAATATTTAACATTTTCAAATACATTTTCGTTATTTAAATAATTTCAGACGAAATACCAGGCTGATATTATACTCACAATATCAGTTTCAAAGATATTTCTGAAAACATAAAAATAGAATGACGCAATACTTGTATACAGAAAAGAATATAACTGGATATTTATAGCTGGATATAAAAGAACATTCAGCCCTGGAGTTAATTGAAGAACTTTCTGCTAATAATCTGCAGGCAGAAAAACATCAAATCAGCATAATTTAGGCATTATTTGTCTTTTATCTTTTCAACTTGTTCTTTTTATTAGCATTTCATTATATGTTATGCAAGTATAATAGTGCCATTTACATTCGAATAAGTTTAACGTTCTCAAGTAATGTATTTTGTTGCACCTAATGATAGTCAGAATATATTTCCAAATATTATCTTCAAATGAAAGCCACGTAAACTGTCATCAAGATAAAGTATCAAAAGACATTTTTGTCATTGTTTCCAGTATTTAAAGATATAAAAGAACGATTGATATTATTTCGGAGGATTCACGAAAGAGAACCAGAGACGTAAAAATGATAATTAGAAATATTTCTATTATGTACATCTAAATACGGTCTCAAATACATAAATAAGTACTAACTAATCTTGAGAATTTTCAGAAACCAGTTTATATGAATGGAAAGATAGATAAGAATTCCATATGTATAATTATTAACATTTTTACTATAGACTAAGATAGGGAGTTCTTATTAAAATTGTTTAGATAATTTTATTCTATCTGTATTATGCGCAGTAAATACTATATGTGAAGCTACCTAAATTTTTAAAATACAACAACATTGTATTCATGTGTACGTAGTTTGTAAGTAGTTGTTCATTTGTTCATTTATCATTCATTTGCAATTTAAATTTTTGATAAAAATTAATAATCCAGGGAATTTGACAAAAATTAATTTTTATGGACTCAATAAATAGCCATAAAACCGTCAATATAATAACTTATCTAACATGAAAGCATGTTACAATTGGGCCAACTATTATTGATGAACCAGGTTTGATGTCGTTAGAGATCATCATTTCCAGAAGGTTGCTTTAGAATTCGGGGTACATAGCAAACGTTCTTGCTGCCTATGTAGTAATGAAGTCTTTAATCAGCGGGTAAATAATTTGGTGGCATTAACAGGAGTGAATTATAAGTTAATTAAAAATCTTGTGTTATGTAAATGCAAACACATTGAACGTACGTCTAATGAGTATTAACTTAATTATTACATCAACACTATGTCATTATCTCTCATTTACGACAAACCACACACACGCTTATAAGAAAAACAGGTTTTAATAAACCTATTAACTTAATTATTGCAATGGGCATCATATTATATAAAATATTTTTAAAACTATAACATAAGCAAATATTATTTTTCAAATATAAACATATTCACTAATTAAACGAATGCACATATCATTGTTCAATTTTGCACTATTGGGAAGTTAAAGCCCTGCATTTACCCATCACATTGTTTTGTTCCTGTACACCAAAATCACATACTCCTATATAATGGAAACTACCATAGTATCAAAACACACTGTGTCTCATGGCATAAATAAATGAATAAGAATTAAGAACAGATCGGAAGGTTTCGCACATTATATTTAGACAATAAATCACCCCCTTTTGAAATCACAAATAAAGATCAGTTTCTGTCATCAAATACAATATGTAAATGCAGTTGCTCGAATGGTTCAACAACGAATAGGGCTTTATTAAAACTCATTCTTATCAGATCATCAATGATCTGAAGCAACATATTATGCTGTCAAAGACACGTGGCTGGTTTGTGCTCAGAGAAAATGAATTGGGAATTAAATGTTCATCCGGCTTAAACCAACAAAGACTTCAGTAGTTTGACAATCGTTTTAAATATTTTGTAGGGTTGGAACAAAATGATTCTATTCATTCTTGATAATAATAGTATTGTTGTTGTTTAACACGATTGGGGACAACGCATAAATATGCAGAATTTCTGCTCATTGTTATGGTGTGGGGATTCATATTATAGCGTTATGTTAATTTAAATTAAATAAAATACACTGTATTTATTTGTATGTTGTCTTTCAACAATTATGTGTGTAACAAAATGTAAAAAACAAATCAGCTGTTACTCCAGTCCAACAGAACCACCGCCGATTTGTTTTTTTACATGTTATTACACATGATTGTTAAAAGACAAAATAAAACACAAGTAAAGTTCCAATTATATATCCTTGCTTGGCTGCTAAAGGGCTACAAATCACGGATTACTAAAATATATATATTGGAACCGCCGTTTCGAAATAGTTCGAAATTAAAATATCAAAATTATAACCACTACAATTTGTAAACATAGAACCCGATACAAGAAGCGTTTATCCTTAGATGATGATTCAACATTTTATTTAGATATTCTCTCTCCTTCAATTTTCCTGCAATAAACTGTTTGCTCTATTTTACATCTGTCATATCGACATTTTGTCTATAGTCCCAGCAAGTCCTATTTTAGTGTTATATGCATTATTTATACATATATGGCGATTGCAGTGCATTACATGCATGGATGCGCCAAACAAAAACATCGCTTAGAGTTGTGTAATTTTTTTATTTCGACAGTGGTCTGGAATTTAAAATGTATGGTTTGCCTGTAACAATAAATGCAAAACATTTTATATGCATATATAATATAATATAAAACGAATAATAATTATAACTGTAATAACATTTAGCTAAATATAAAGCAAGTATCTGTCACAGACATGCAGTATTTTATTGGTGAAAATGTTCTTTTTTTTTCTCTCTTTAGATCCTGAAGAATAAAGCTGTATTTTGTCTCCAAAAGCAGTTAAATCCGTTACTAATTTGCTTATGTTAGTTTATTAACGAATATTTTCCTTTTCGACTATTTTTGTCGCACTTTGGGTGATTTACTTTAAATGACACGTTAATATTTTTTTTCAGTAAAATAAAATTTTGTTTAATGGTCAATTAATTTTGGTTCACAGTTTATTTTCGTAATTAAATCTCCAAATTTTGATTTAGACAAAGAAGTTATCTATATAGTCATATTCTCTGTGAATATATATGTATAATATGGGCCGTAGGACTAAATATATCTGGATTGTATAATTAAATATATCTTGAACATTTGGTCGCCGACTCCAAATTCCAATTTAAGAGATATTTCAAATAAAACAGACTTTTAGATAGTTTTGTTCATGTGACACGGTTTAGTAAAAAATAAGTTTAAAATTTAACTTTTTACTCGGGCCCTCTACAAATTTATTTCCATTTAGCACATTATTTCCATTTAGCACATTCTTCCGTTTTTCACATTCTTCCTCACCATATCCGTCTAAAAATCTTTTGTAAAAACCTGAATCTCTAATATACAAAATCGAACATGAACAACTGTCAAAGTTGTAGTACGTAAACCACTTTGACTCTGGTCAAAAGAAAGTGTGAAAACATAGATTTAAAGTTCATACAAAAATTGAATTCCATTAGATAAAAATTCCATTGCGTACATAACTTTAGCAAAAGTTTTATAGAGTTTCCAATTATCCGTCAAAAATTTTAACAAATTTTGATTTTATGAAAATGGAACTTTTCTGCTTGACTATTTAAGCTATGGAAAATATTTTTATTATTGACATTTCGTCCTAAATTATGACACATGATCAAAATTTACATAGGATGAAAGGCTACATTAATAATGTTGATTGAGTTGGAATCATGGTCTAAGAGAAATCTTACAACATACGTTTTGTCGTGTTACCTTTTTGAAACACGCTATATATCCTCAAATGGTTTCTTTTCAACAGTTTAATTGTATCACACAAGACCCACAAAGCATGTATGTGGTCATGTGTTATTTAAATATATAAAATCAGCTATTTCATTAATCAAAGGTACAATGAGATAGTAGAATGTATTAATTAGAATCAATGTATTAATACTATAATATTTCTGAAAGTTATTATAACTAACTTAAAAGGAAATAAAAGCCAAAACTTCGCTAGAAATACAGAATGCAACAAATTGCTAAATACTAATTAATAACTATTATTAATTATCATATGGTTATATGTAGTGTTTTAAAAATAATTTTATTTTACAAATATTTTTGAATCAGTTTGAGCGATTTACTTGCAGGGCTTTGTTATATTTCTGAACTAAACCACAAGACATTTTATGATAGCGATAGCAAACACTTAACGGAAACTGCATAAATAGTATTCTAAGTTTAATATCATCGGTTCAGATTATTATTTTTCAAATTATACTTTGTCCGAGAACAGCAAATGCAACAAATGCAATATATTTACCATAATATCCACAACTCTGTTCCTTTTATTTATTTTAGAAATGAAATAATGTTACTTTTTCTGCGCTAAAAGATGTTTTAAGCATAAATCGTTTCTTTACATAGAAACTTCCATCATTAATGCCTTTCTTACCCGGACTAGTAATGATTTTACTCGCAATATGAACCCATTGGAAATGCCATTGATTAATGGCAAAGCTGTTGATCCATAAATACTATTTTAAAACAACATTCAAACAAATTAAAACTGTTATTTATTTGTCTGTAGAGCTTTTTAACTATTTATATATTTAAACTTTAGCTTTTAATATGTGATTTTGCAGAAAATGTGTTGTGACTAAATTTAAAGCTACAGTGAGAATATCCGCATTTTTATAGTACAGGAAAAGGGGAAAATATCCAATTGAATAACCATTTTGCATATATGCATTTGCATGAAACATAGATTTCAGTTTTTTAAACAAGTAAACTCCGCAAAATTGAAATTTTCGAATGGTACTTTAGACACAATGGAAGTATTGTTTTAACTATATTTTGAACTAATATCTACAAGTGATCGACGTTTGTTTCCGCAAAACATGTAAAAAATACAAGAATGATAAAAATCGACTAAATTTAGCACTTCTCTTATTAAAACTATTACATTTAAAAGTAGTATTTTTATTAGTACCAAGTTTCTTAACGAGTTTATAGACGTAGGTTTCCTAAGGATATACAAGAAATGTTCCATGCAATAGCACACCGATATACAAACACGAAACTAATTAATTAGAACAGTGTTGTCATAAATAATTTTTTAAGTTTATATTTTCAATTTATTAAAGAAACTTGTCACAATTATTACATATTGAAGAACTCACTTATAGCAAATCTGAAGAGACCAGAAAATGTGTTCCCTATATTGATTCTTCAGTGTATAAACAATTAATAATCGAGTTGTAAATTGATTTTTATGATGTTAAGGCACCTAAAAAAATTGGCCAATTTTCAAAACTTCGCTAAAAATTATCTTGTTGTAAGTATTCTTGACTACATCTTAAACATAATTATTTGCTTTCTACACTTTTATAGAACTACTAGGAGTTCGCTACGCTGTCCAACCCCGAGGAGCCGACCTTTTTAAGACATATAATGAACTATGAATAACTATTGTTAATTTATTACAATTGTTATAACCATGGAGTAGAAGAAATATATATAACTCATTTACCACTGTCGTAATAATCTGTAAACACTTTTTTTTTACATTTAAAAGTCCATTTAGATTTAGTGTCGTTAGTGATGTTTTGTTGGAGGATAAGATCAAAACTTATCCTAGGAAAGAGGTTAGAAATTTTATCCGTCCTGTTGAGGCAATTAATTTTAAATTCAAGTGCACTAACTAACGTTGTTGTCTAGTTTAGAATTAAAAATCTGCATTATTAATCTACATTATTAAATCTACATTGCTTTCAGTGCTTGAATAATTCTGTCATCGGGTATCTTTGACGTATTTACCAGCAACCAATCACAAAGAGTTGAAAGTCTGTTCGACCCATTAAATCATTGCCCATACTGGTAATGCTAAATTTTATTAATTAATGTCTCTTTAATTAAGGCTTAAATGAAAATTTTAAACCCGTCTTGCACATATACGAATTCATATTAATTTATATATAACATTTCAGAACTATACGCTTTGCCATTTATTTGCAATGCAGTGTCATAAATTCGCAACATATTTTGTTAATATAGCGAAAATATAACAAATGACAAAATATTTCTTTATACATTGATATATACATTAAACCATAGCCCCTTTCGAATTTCTCCAAAAGAAATAAAATATCGTTGGATAAAGAAATAACAGTTCAGTATATTTCGCAATTCGCTACTGCAATGGATTTGCATCATTTTCATCGAATGAAACTCTTACAGCTCGATTTCTTTTCAATAAGAAAATCGTCTGCTGGTAGTGTTTTGTAGCATGCCGATAATGCGGGAACAAAGCAATGGAGATATAAAATGAAAGATCGTCGATTAAAGCTGTATATTCTAGATATATGTTATTGTTCTGAGTACTTCGTGGTAAATGAGCTTTTTGCAACAGAAAGGGTGGGAGATAAAGTATTTCTCCATCTTTAAGTATCTTAGAGATTAGATTACTCAGATTTATGGATCATATTTATTTATTTCATTAAATATTTCTTTTGTAAGGAAAAGCATTTTTATATCGATTTCCAATGCTTTTAAACTTGTAATTTAGGAATGTAATTTAGGAATGTTAGCGTTTTATATTTGAAATTGATAATCTCTAGACTTAGATTTGTAATGTTAGTAATATCATCAAAATATCATATATCTATTATATTTTTTACTACACAAGTTAGACTGGAGCTCACCAATGAAACTTGGATCAATCATATATTTATTAAATTTATTGTAATTGTTGCGAAAACAAATTTGTCAATTGATTTAGGACTTAATTATAAGATTAGAATTGGGTGTTAATCGTAAATTTCTGTGCATTGCAGAAGTGATAACTCACCATAATTATTTTAGTATATTGCCCGGTGTTTCTTGTAAAACGCAATTTGATTAATAACATAAAATTAGATCCACTTATTCAATAAACAGACATTCAATTGCTCAAACAAAACTTTATTAATTATTATTAATTTTATCATTAAATTTTAGAATAGCTTAGCTTCAAATCAATTGGTATATTTATAATTTACTAACTTTACAAAATAATAGTTTCTTTGGCTTAACTGATGCGGTAGTAATACAGATTGCATTCTCTCACCGACTTCTCATCGGGTGAAGCAATTCCTCATAGTTAATATGAAACGTTTACATTTTTGCTGTTTAGAGTACCGTAAGTCATCTTTGCACATCCTTCATTAAAAGTACCTTTTACGCGTATATTCTAACACCAGACATTTTAGCGAAACACTATTAGCACATTTTGATGTGTTATCTCACAGTAACTATGTCGAGAGTGTTGGATCACATTTACGTGTTTGTTCTACCACAAATTTATCAATAGTGTTTGGAGCGCACTTTTACGTACTTTTACCACAGCTAATCTATTGATAGTTTCAGGAGAATATTTCTACGTGCTAAATCCACAGCAAATATATCGTGTGTCGGGAGCATATTTTTAAGTGCTACTACAACAGCAAAAATATCGAATCTGATTAACCTTTCTTGATGCTCAAGGATAACTTTGATTTCCCCTCTTGGCTCTTATTGGTTCTAGCATATCTGTTTGCCAATTCGCTCCAGTCATCTGAGCGTGGTCTACATTGTCTCATGCTGTCATGCTTCATTTATTACTCGTAATTAAATTATCTAAATTGCCCGCCCATTATAAAATTAGGCGTCGCCTTGTCGCCGAACCATATATGAAATATGATTTTTTTTTGCAAGTGTGTAACTACATACTACCCCGCCTGTAACATGAAATTCAAAACTTCAATGTGAAAAGTCACAAATCTCCACTTCATATTGTTCATTTTGGTATCAGGTGCCATATCGGCTACAATATCAGCTTCAGTTACGGCACCTATAATAACATATGGCATATGAGGAATAAATCTATTTTCATAGCACCTATTTGAGCCAAATATGAAAATTAAAACAATGAATTACATCAAACCAAATTCTTTGTTCATTACAAAATTTTAAATATACATATTAATTATTCACATATTCGTCACTTATTTACAAATTTCTGTAGTTGGAATTTTATCCATCATTTTACTTTAAAAATTAATTTGTCGCTGAGTCATATCTGGAATATGAAACATCTTTCATGCAACTGTATCACTACAGTAATATATCTATCATTTTTCTTTTGCTTTTTTTACAACCCAGACCGTTTGCCTGGTCTAACCCATCTACTCTGACCCTGAAAATCGCTGACATAGATCATAGAGAGCTGACGTAGATCATAAGAGAGTTAACAAAAATCATAAAAGAGTTGGCACTATTATAAAAGAGTTGAAACTTTTGGCATGGATATTCGTAGACCGTCTGATCTACCCGACGGTGTAAGGTACGCTAAACATTACGTCATATATTGTATCGTCATATGATGCAATGCACAAAAAATGATGCACCAATCGAGTTTATCACGCCATATTAAACATTCATTTTGAAAATACTGAAGTTTTCGCGGTGATACAAACTGCTGAAGGGCCACTTAACCATCTTAGTAGATGTGACATCAGAAGATCCTTGACTAGAATGACTACTCGATTCGTTGAAGGATTTTGTGCGATTGCTACTGGTGTGAATTATTTTTTTTACCAACGCTGTAATTGGTCCTTACAGATCGAGAAAGAGGTATTTTAATTATTTTTGTTCTTGAGGAATTGTAGGGGGATAAAGTCTATTACATTTGACAAAGTGTCATTGAAATTTTTCGCAAACGTAAAATAAGAGATATGTTTCCTAGATTCATATATTCGTATTATCACTCATATATATCATATATTATCGGAGTGTAAAATGTGAAATATTTTTAGTCCTGAATCTGTTTTTTTAAAACTTTATAACATAGTAAAAAATCTATGTAAATTATTTTTCCCTTTCCATTGTATTTTTCCCATTCATTTTTCCAATATTCGTTTGACAACAACTATCTTTTCCAGTCACACAATATAACTTTTGTTGACATTCGAATCCTTTTTGTTATTGAAACTGATGCTTTGTCTCTTTTATACTGACCAAAAAGGCTCTTTTTTGCTTTTCAAGACCGATTTATAGCTTATTCAACCTTTATATGCTGTAGTTAATGGAAGTTCTCTCTCTACAGATGTCTGTGAACATTAATAGAATTTTATTCATTATTCTGCTTCGAATTTCATCAACGTAAAAATAAAAATCATGATGAAGGAAATAGCCCTCCATTATATTTAGTAACTCACCATTGCTATACTACAATTGCATCATTTGAAATAAATGGAACTTTCTTTCAGTTTGATTACGCTTCAACAACGAAACTGTTTGCTCGGTGTGTTTTGTTGCGTACCTATTAAAAGTAATAAAATCCTCTGTTTCCTTAAATTGAAATATCGTCGATTAAGAGGGAATTTTGAGATATGTCTTAGTTCTTTGTTTTTTAGAATGAATTTACTGAAAGATTCTTAACTGAAAATCTATGATATAATATATTTTTGAAGGGTTTTTTTTTCTCTCAGATACAGAATTTTTCGATAAGATTAGCTAAATAGATGTGTCTCTATCTATTCTTATTTATTTTTTATGATTTTGCACTTTCCCTGGAATACATGGTACTGTATAGGGAAAGTATTAGAATCGTGTCGAAAATCGTGATTCGAGTTTTAGACAGAATTACATGTTTTGGGCTGTCTAGAATACTGCAAAATCTACTTTTATCGGGACGTTTGTTTGTGTGTCTGTGTGTCCATCAGTGTAATGTATGCATCCACTCAAACTCAAAAACTAATGGACCACATTTCATAAAATGTTATAGGTAAATTACTTGTAGGATTACCCTGGTGCTGATTAGATTTCAGTATGATTCGGGATGAAAGAACCTGTTTTCCGTAAAATGGTGTGCAAAAATCATACGTACCAATTCTAGTTAAAAAACTATTTGACAAATTTTCGCAAAATTTGGTAAGAACTTTTACACTGGTGCTGATTAGATTTTGGCACGATTCTGAAAAAAAGAACCTTCCTTTTTTCTGCTAAATGGCTCGCAAAAGTTGTCAAATTATGACATAAAAGTCTGCGAATGATCAGATGTATCATTTAATGGCTTTTTGTGTACGTAATTTTTGAAGATGAAAGATTAACGCCGAATAACACCGACTGAGTTACTTTAAGACTAGCTGTTTTCGAAATATTTTTGTGTTTTTGCATTTTGGCCACGTCGGTCTTCAAAATACGTCCAGTTACCAAATGAAAACGAAAATTGAATAAACAGTGCAAATTCAGTGTAATTATGTCCAATTAAACTCAATTTAATGAATTATTGAAGAAATAAAGAGGAAAATGAATTGGAGTTTGAGCGAAAAGTCATGTGCTGCCCACATATGCTGTAAAGAAAACAACATGGATACGTTTCTGATCCAATTCACCTTTTCAATGCACCCTCGTTTCATTTGGCAACTTACTTCACTTTAAAGATTTCAGCTCTTCAGAATTCCAAAAAAATTAAAATATCTCAACCGTTTATCTGAGAGTCTTGGAGTCGGTCTTATAAGCTGTCAAAATTTGCACGAAGGTCCAGCACCTAATTAATGTATTTCAAAAATTTTAGTCATTTATTTAAGATTTTCACGATCTTTGCGGACCAAAAAAGGCGGTTATATTTTCCAAAATCAAGTCAAAATCTAATCAATATTAGGATAGCCATCAATGGACTTGACTATTAAATTTCATGAAATTAAACATTCATTAATCAATTATTCATGAAACAGTTTTTAACTGCAGTGAGAAACGTTTTAAGTTCCTCAAAATAAAAAACTTAAATATTTTGAGAAAGGTCCACCTTAGATTCATTAGGGACTGTTCTTATTCTTTTCATCGTCTTAAATTACGTATAAAACAAGCATTTAATTGACACATTAAAGCATATGCAGTCTTTTATTTTTGATTTTTGATCATTTCACAAAAAAGCAAGTTATTTTTTTCCGAATCGTACCAAAATCTAATCAGCACCAGGGTTAACAACAAATGACTTATCTACTAAATGTTCGAGAAATTTGGTCAATTAATTTTTCATCTAGAGTGGATATATGCGATTTTTGTGGCCAGTTTGCCAAAAACTTTTCCCAAAACGATTTGGGAATTTTTTTTTCCTGAATCGTACCAAAATCTAATCAGCAGCAGGTTCATCCACAAATAAATTACCTACCAAATTTTACAAAATTTAATCAGCGACTTTTTCAGTCTGATTGGATACAAACATTGCTCAGACAGACAGACACACACACACACACACTCAAATAGACGTCACGCTAAAATATTTTTTTCATGTTCTAAGTCTACAAGACATTATCGTGTTCCGGCTCTTATGTTTACAGTCTGTAAGACTACAAGACAAGTTAAACACGTTAAATATCACTTTAAATGTGTTACAGTCCTTTTCTACATCAAAGACAAAGAAAAACGATGGTGATGCAAATTTTTAGAAACATTGTAATATAATAACACAGCATATTCTGATTTACTTCTATATAATAAATATATTGACTTACTTTTATTTTTATAAAATAAATACGTTAAAATTCTTCATAGTTGCAGCATGACAGAGGTTTGGTAAAAAGTATATGCGAACAAAACTCACATTCCAATCCCAAATGACATTCGAAGAATGCAAATGTAAAAAGGAAAGACGACAGTAAGAAATAAAAAAATCTCTATTACGTTTCGGACATTCCAATCTAATGAAAGGAAAGTTCGATTAGAATTTTAAAGAATTCTCTTTTGTTATATTTTGTTGGAGGCTAAATGTCGTGCCTTTCACTTTTTTTAGTGAAAATAAATACTTTTCAGATTATTGAAATACTTATATGTAAGAAATTTCTCCAATTACCAGTTTCTGTTCGCATTGGTAAATATTTTGATATTATCAATAAAAATAATATAATTATAATTATCAATAAAGATTAATGATTTATTAACTTTCAATTTCTATTATTTCAAATATTTTTTTTCGGATTTGTTGTGTTTCTAATCGAACTTCAATTTATATTATATTTTGTATACATATTTGCAATTTCTATATAAAGAGATATTCACTTGGGACGTATTTATACTTTGAATTTTTTTGCTTTCGAAATTTGCAGAATATCGATATAAGAAAAATGACGTACTATATGTAGCCTGAATGTGAAATCACTAACTTGGCAGTGTCGGGAATTAATTTCGGGAACAAAGCGTGATCGACCAGCATCATTGCGTTAAGCAAAAGACGTCTCCAGCCCAAGACATTAAATATTTGAACGTTCGCCACAGTACTACCCTTAAAGTGAGTGTCTTCAAATTAAACAAAGAAATTAAATCACACACCTCATTTGCTTGGTTGCATATGAGGTGTGTGAGCTCTAAATTGCAGTAAAGGAGCGGCCATAAAACGACCGCGTAAGTCATAAATACAATTGACAAACGGTGAATGGACATCAGATGCTATCGCTAGATCAAGTATCCCGCAACCAACTCTGGTGCTGATTCAATTTTAGTAGTATTCCGAAAAAGGGACCTGACTTATTTTCGCGAAATAGCCCGTAAAATAATGTTTACTGGCCATGATTGTAGCTGGAGAACAAATTAACTAAATTTCACAAAGTTTAGCATATAAGTCACTCGTGGATAACCCTGGTGCTGATTAGAATGCGGCACGATTTAGAAAGAACAAAATTTTTTTGTGTGCAAAATGGTCTGCAAAATCATCAAAATTTAAAATAACACCCAGCATATGATCAAATGTATCAATTAAATGATTGTTTTACACGAAATTTTTGACAACGAAATGAATAAAACCAATCCCATAATTTTAGGACGAATACGTCCAATCTCCAAATAAAAATGAAATTTGAATTAAAATTGAAAAGACAGAGTAATTTCAAATACTTATCCGGATTATTTATGCAATTAAATGAATTATGAAAAAAATAATGTGAAAATGGATGTCAGTCTGTAAGGAAAGTCCTGTGTTGCCCACAACAGATTTTTCTAGTTTCGATTAAATGAAATACTAAATTTTGAGAACGGTGATTGACGGCTATATGGTCCTGTCTTCAACCTTCGAAAGCAACATACTTTGATTTTTGATAGATTTTTCTCTTTCAAAATTTGAAATAATTCCTTTCAAGGGATTTCTCTAAACATCAATAGGCCTCCTAGGCATACCATTTGAAATAATTGTAAATAATTTTACATTCCAAGCTGAATTAGTATATCGAGATATATCTTGGGCACATATATTGAAATAGTCAACCATACATCATGAAAAAATGGCTGATTCGCATTCAGTAATGCTTAATATAGCATAAACAGATGTGAAAGAATTTCACTTACTAACTATGAACATTATATGGTATATAAAGAAGAAACACGAAAGATCGATCATGCATAAAGCATTGATTATGATACACTTTCCAACTGAAATGCAATTTTATTTAAAAATCTCTAAAATGCAATACTTTCAGCGCTGACATATTTTAAATTACCATATAGTACTACAATAATTTAGCATATTTGAAATCTCAAAACTTCATCGAAAAAAATGAATTTTATTCAAATGACGTCATCGAAATATAAATCATCTCTATGTAAAAGCAATGAATATTTCATTCATATCACTTTTAATCCAGACTCCAGAGCTAAATAATTTTACATGAAAAAATCAGCAATTCATATACAACTCATCTTACAATACAATTACTTGTTTACATTCTTCATTCAGTAAAATTAGGCTTCGTTGTAGAAATAATCAAAGTTTGGTGATTATTTAAATTAAAAATTATCGTAACTGCGTTGGCGTGAAATATAGATGCACAGAAAATATGCAAAAATAAAGTGGTTTTAGGACGGATGCAACAATAAATAAAATTTAAACGAACTGTAAAAGTCACAATTTTTACACTGGTAAAAAAATATGGATGCCATATTTTATTTTGAAGTGGGTCACGTGATCTCTTCATATAATATGGGCGTAATTATTATTTTAATTTTTATTTTAAAAAATACCGAACAGATTTTACTGAATTTTTTTATATATTTTATGGGATAATTTAAATATATCCTTTAAATTTTCAAAGCAATTTATGAATTTAATTTTAATTTTCCTTAAAAAATGTTTGTAAACATTAGGTCCATAGGGTTCAATATATTTCACTTTTTCAACCCGGGTTCAATGCAAAACTAATTGGATGGTATTATTCTTTTACATTCCCATATATCCCATAGACCGTCTCAACAACATACTACAATTTCATTTTGATAAAGTCATTTTTACGGCAGTTATCGTGCGAACTGAGAGACAGACAGAATGAACAAAGTGCTAAACACTTTTCAACTATGTTGGAAAGTGTTAGAAATGATCAAACCTCTATATAATATTTTCCATGCCATACCCTTTTGTGGAAGCCATGTTTCTTGAATCTAACAAATGAAATTCAACAATCAAGTGTACATTAAACAAATAAATTATATATAGAATACCTTTTATTTTTTTGTGAATGTTATGAAATAAAATGAAATAGTAGCAAAAAAAGTTAATTCCATTATTCCCCAAAAAGTAATTTACAGCGAAAATTTAGAAAATATATATTTTGAATACTTTTATAAAGCATGCACACTCTTTCAATAATTTAAAAAGAAATACGTATTGAAGAGAGAAGCGTTAATATTGGCACTTTTCAAACTAGCCTAAATAAAAACATTTAAAACTGGTTTACACATATTATACGGAGCAAACACACAGGGTCCCCTTCAATTATACAGTTCTCCTAGGAATGTTCTTAAGGATACGGAAAACTTTATAAGGAAAGACCCAGAGGTGTACACGTTAGGTCTATCTATGTTAAAATGACCATATCCCATTGAATAAAAGTGACTGCAGAGACCCTATCGGATAATTAAAAAATATCTGATAACGGAGTGGATAATAAAGCAAGTGCGATGAATAAAGACAATTCTAAAGTCATAGAGCATCGCCTAATCACCAGGAATCGACAATGAAACTGTTGCAGAAGGTATTTGTTTAACAGAATGTGGTCATTGGAGAATTACTGTCATATTCAGTAATGGTATAATAAACGATCGTTCATTGTGTCGACTTTTGCTAATTATACAAGAACATTTTTGCAAAATTTAGAAATATTCATGTCGTTGAATCTCTTTGAATATCAACTCATCGCCTACTTATACAGATTGAAATAATTACAAATGATTCGCTAAATATATTGACAGCATATAGTCTAACAAGCACACAAATATTGTCGAAAGACGGTTTATTCGTATTCAAAAATGCATAATACCGGGTGTCCGAAAAAGTCCTTTAACGCCCACAACAAACAACAAATACCCACAACATTTTACCACCAGCAATTCCTAACAGACTTCAAAAAATTCTAGCAAGCACTCGATGTATGTTATACTAATTCGGACCCTATATGTATATATATACACATATAGGGTGCGGACCCTATATGTATATATATACACATATAGGGTGTCCGAAAAGTCCGAATTGGTAAAATGTTGTGGGCGTTTAAGGACTTTTTCGGACACCCTGTACTCATAAATAATCAGAATTCGGGATATTGCACTTCTGCTATCATGCATTAACTCTCACCACTTGATCTTTCCGTTTAAAGCCATGTTCTTGAAAGGAATTAATTAAATCATAATTATACCAATACACGTTGGATTAAACAAATACAATATATATAAAATTACTTTTATTTTTTTGTGAAGGTTATAAACCTAAATATAATAAGATGAAATTAGTTTATTTACTTCCAAAAGATTGATTTACAAAAGAATATAGAAAATTAGTTTTTTAATAGTGTAAGATACACCGATGGAAAGAAACACCTTTGGGAAAAACATGCAGTTATAGCCCCTTCTGCTACCAGAAGAGCCAATAACCTACAACTTTTAGCATAATTAACTTAAATTAAAAAAAATAATTTCTATGCCAAACACTACTATTTCCTATTGTCGGACATAAAACCTATAATAATCCCGTACTTATCTTATGTAGCGGGAAATCTAAGCATCGGGCAAACGCGATAAAATATGCTACGGAAGTACTTCAGGAACCTAGACGATACGACTTTGCGAGATTTAAAAAGAATTCAAATTAGTTTTTTAGTTATTTTAAGTTTTAGCAAGATTTTGAGCGATTTTAACACAAATCAGTTCCCTAGCGATCAAAAACATTATTAGAGTATCCATCATGGCATCATCGGAAAGATCGAAAAGCATGTTTTCCAACAATTTTTGAACCAAATCCTTAATTAAATCCTTTCATATTTATTTATTTTTAAATACAACAAAATTTGTATTTTTAAGATTATCTGATACTTTTTTCGCCGCATCCGAAAAAGGATGATTAGCACAATGCAACACTTTGGCATAAAATCTGTGTATAACTTCGCATTCCAGCAATTTTGTTCTATGATTATTAAATCAAACGTTTTAAATTTAAATTGTAGATGTGTTAATGAAGTGCATATCCCCTGTGGACTTTTCAACGCATGCCTGGCAACTCATGACTTTTTAACGCATTTCGAAACATGCAGTGTAACTCACGGTGCTATTTAAGCCACCCCTCCTTCCAGAAAGAACGGAATCGTTCTCGTTTCTTTTATTTATTTATTTAACTTTACTTATTTATTTGTTTTAGTTTTTTAAATTTATTTATGTATTTTATTTATATCTATTTATGTATTTATGTTCGTCTATTCACTTGTTTATTTATTTTATTTTTATTTATATATTTATTTATTTACTTATTTTATTTTATTTTAATTATTTTGCTTTCCAGTAATGCGGAGCGCATGGGTTGGGATCTGGATGAAAAGGAGAAAATGATCTGGAAAATGAGGTGATTTGAGGCATAGAAGGTGACTTGAAGACATCAACGGTTTGAAAAGGATATTTGGTAATTAAGTGGCGTCATATGTAAGTGTATTATTTAAATATCGGGTGCTGATTTAAGACCCAAGTAAAGCCGCGTAATTTGTTCTATAATTAATATTGGGAGTACACAAACTGTGAACATGTACAACCAATACATATTGAAGCAGCATTAAATAATAATAGTTTTCTTGAAATTCATTTTATGTATTTGCTGTTTTAATTTAAAGATTGTCTCAAATATGATTAAATATATATTTATGCCACTAGATGCTACGGTAAATGCACTAGAATTTAATAATTCTTTGGAAAACAAATGTTTATGGGTGCCAAGCAAAAATGTATTAAGGGAAGCATGCAGAAATATGGGATCTGAACCTTGAATGTTCTAGAACTATGGTGGCCAACCATTAGGATATCGAGATCCACTTCTAATATAAAATGAAGCTGAATATCGACTTCTATTTATATAATCGATTTATGTTTTCATGATGGACGTTTTTAATGTGTGTGTGGGGGGGGGGGGGTCTCAATATTTTCTTCAAACTGAAACTTTTCAAGAAAATATCCATAAAATGAAATTGTAAATTCTTGAAATGTTGTGTAATTAAAATAAAAATATCGTGGAAACACTTAACAAATGTTTGTACAAAATACGACACTAATATCCTATAGTTTTGAAATAGAAATGACTATCGTCTACTTAACTGCACTGGGAAATTTTATTTCAAAAGAAAAAAATAATTCTGCTTTATATATTCACCACATCTTTAGTAAATTAAATTAAAATATCAAAAACTTTTAATTTTTAACGCCATCATTTTTCTGCTCAAGTAATGTCATGAGTACACATATCATATTCATACCGGAGGTTAAAGTCCTTGTGACTATGGGGGCTCCACAAGGATGCACTTTGACTGTGTTTAACGCCATCATTTAATCATTTCTGTAATCTACCACAAAAATTAAAAAGATAAAAGTTATAAAAAACTACAAAAATTAAAAGAGAAAAGTTAATATAACAATATTTGACCTCATTGGCTTACTTAAAGAGAATTTTAAAGTAAAATATAATTTTTCTTCTAGTAAAGCTCAATACAAAACTTCTCATTTTTCGCAACTTGGCAATTCATAGCGATCGATTGGTGAATCGTAATCGTTGCATTCAGCACCACTCACCTAGAATATGGAATCATTATTCATTTTAAAATATTTATTATCTTTAATTTTAACTGAATTCCAGTATTTATGGACAGCAGAAATCACTCAGAAGTAATTTAATTAGAAATAATTTATCTCTTGATGACTGAGCGTGGGACTCCTTTAAAAGGATCAGAGCTCATTGTTCCTTGTGCTTTCCTGAATATTAAATAACCTTACACTATTTTCTGCTATTTGAGTAATAGTCTTGAGCAAGTCTTTTCAGTAATAATTTTGAACAATATTCCTCAGAGTGCACCTATGTAAAATAGGTTTAATAATCTGAATTATAATTAATATTCAGAGTATTAGACTTAAGGGATTTTTAGTAGTACAGAGGATTTTTAGAGTAAACAGCTAAAAGTATAACAATTATTACCAGCAAAATAACATAAAAGTAAATAAAACAACATTCTTTATTTTCCCGGAATTGATCTAAAGGAAAGTATGATAATTGTGATTGTAACTCGTACCAACATTCTTCATAGATATGCAGTAAACTGGGCAAATTTTTTACTTTAACTGGTGTAACCTAACTAAAATATGGTGATCGTGATTTAAAAGTCGAGTTCTCACCATAAATACATCGATATCGATGGGATCCTTAGACAGCAGGAAACGATTTTGTCTGTCTGTATGCCGAATAGTAGGCCATCGTAATCCCGGAAACCATTCAACGAAATAAAATATTTCAAACTAAACGAGTTGAGAAAAAAAATCTTAATTGCACAATGAAATAGCGGTGTTAAAGTAGTAGAAAATGATATTTGGTCCAACAGAAACACAGAAAAGACAAAGCATGTGAAAGTAGTAAACATGCACAGCAACACAGACTTTACGCAAGGTTCGTGCAAAACATTTGCAACTAACTTGCCAAGTGGAATACATGCATATTGTTCAAAATGTACAACATCAGTGACAATGTGCATCTGTATTTGGTATAGAACTGCATCTCAAACAGTCTTCAGCATCGCAGGGGTTATTGGATTACAGGCCCTGACGATGGGTTGTTTCACCAAGCTCGCTTGAACCAAGTCGCGTTTTATACTCATGAAGCACCGCTCTTTATTTTTGAAATTGAACATTTTTGATTCTCTTTATTGGTTTCTGAGATAGTTTTCTTACGTTCCTTATTTCGCCACTAGATGCAAGCAAGCTCATTTCACTGAGCATATTCACTTTCCTATAGGTACGCGTAATCTCCATGGCGCTACGACATGGTATGTAAAAATTAAAAGGAGTATACGGACTTTACTGAAAAACCTGTATGTAAATTTTATACGTGTAGCACCATATCATAAAAAGTTATTTATCCGGACTTGCGTTTTATTTTGCATCTGTATATGATGATCAATACAAAACCATTATTGAATGCAGGCAGAAATTAAATACATTATATTTTTAACCAAAATACGCTAAAAAAAAGCTCCCGTTTTTCCATTCCTCTTGGAAATCTCTGTCATGATTTTCCATTTGGATTCCTCTTCCAGGATTTTATATATTTTCCATAATTTTATTTGACGAAGTTAGATCATATATCCTCTGAAACCAGTAGGTTTCTTTATATTTCTTCTTCTTATTTTTTCCATTTCTTTTGCGTCTTTAGCAATTAAATTTTTCTTGCTTGTGCTCTTTTATTTTGGCATCTGGTCTAAACATCCCATGTTCTTCGGTTACCGTTTTAGAAGGCTTAAGAGCTATTCCTGTCTTTCTATTCTCTCATCTATCCGTTTTCTTAACTTCTAGGTTTCTTTCCGTTCATTCTTTATTTGCTGCTCTTTTTTGATTTATCCGTAGATTTTGATACTCGACTTATGATCTTACTTGTATACCTCCAGATAGGTGTGCTAATTTTTCACAGAGACTAAACTTGCTTGAATAAATGAGGTTAAGCTTCTTGCTTGTCTTGAAGAAGAATAATGTTTTTGCATTTGGTTGAAACGGTTTGACACCTACATTTTATTATATGCTGTATTTATACGATTATTTTTAAGTACTTTCATAATAGAGCCTACCGGTTACTTAAGACTCCTAAGTGTACAGGCTGACGCAACCGCCACTTTGGCAACAACCGGTCCAGCCACTTATCATCTGCTTGTAGTAATCCAATGGCGGGCGCAAGTCACATGGCTGATATCTGATACACAATTTAGCTGTAACATAGATGCTTTTGATTTCAAATAATTGTACCAAGCTACCAAGAAAGAAGTCTAGAATGCTTTGATTTCCTGGATGTCCCACGAAAAGGACGAAAAAGTAACTATTTTTACAGCCCTGGTCACAGATTCTTTGTACAGCTATGGCTGCAACTAGGAGTCAAGATGGCCGCTTTTGTACGAGAAGCCTAAAATAAGTGTTTCATCGTGCTCCTTCGATTGCTCGGATCGTGGGTTCGAACCGCACCTACTGTCAGGGAAGTTATGGTGTCGGAAAAATGCGTAATCTGGTCCTCTCTCCATGGTACGCCACAACAACAAAATGTGACGGCAACATTGTTCAAAAACCGGATACTATATGGGTGAATAATTAGTTAACTAAGGCATTGCCATTAAAAGAAAACCCTTATAATGGACTCTTTAGAAGATACGAAATAATTACAGAAATAGATTTCACCGATTCATTCTTTTGTCTATACTATCATGCAAATTGTTTAAGAAGTATATTTGTAATTGGTGTTTCTTCAATATATATATATATATATATATATATATATAAACATGTGTAAAAATTATAGTTTCCTCTACATAGTTATATACAATAAAATATGGCTCGTGACGGGAAAAATAATGTTCAGAACTTTATCCAGAATGCCATCCATTATGAATCCTAAACTCGCAAACTCTAAAACAATGCATGGCGCGATTTTTCAATATCATAAATATGTATTTTAGTATGCATACTGTCAGACATTATATTTTGTTTTGACATAACGGGAATGCATGGCTTTGTTGTATTAAATAATGTACAAAACTCAGACAAAAGGAGTAGTAAATTTTAGAAGCAAATGGAAAAGGGTATATTGCTCTGTGAATTATAAGATTAAAAAACCCTTGATATGGACAGCACATGAATTTTGATTCAGACTTAAATTATTTTATTTTTATTCTGAAGTTATTTATTATGCATTACATTGTACACCTGCTGAAAAACTTTGTTCAGAATTTTCTGGAAACGTATTTCAAGTTGATATCTTTGAAATTTTATAATATAATATAATTTTTATTATATTATAACATATACTTTTATAATTATATACTTATTTTACCACAACAAGAACGAAATAAGTTCTCCCATGTTAAGATAATGAAAAAACAAGAAAGATCAATCATGCATAAAGCATTGATTATGAAACACTTTCCAACTTAAATACAATTTCATTTAAACATCTCTAAAATGCGATACATTCCTCGGTAATATTTTAAAAATTATCACCATACTACATTAATTAATTATATTTGAAAACTCAAAACATCATCGAAAAAAATGAACTTCATTCAAATGACGTCAATTAAATATAAATCGCCTGGCTCCTCGGCAATGTTTTTAACATTATCATAATACTACAATAATTTATTATATTTGAAACTTCATCAAGAACAACTGAAATTTATTCAAATGACGCTATCGAAATATAACACGTCTGGCTCTCTCTATAAAAGCAGCATTTCATTCATAAACATTTTCCCATTCATTTCATTCGTAACAATACTATAATAATTTATTTTATTTAAAAACTTAAGACCATGAAGGTACAAGTAATTAAACTCTATGCTTAAAATTTCATCGAAAAAAATCGTATTTCCCTCTGTAAAATCAATGAATATTTCATTCATATCCGCTATGCAGATTCCATGAGCTAAATAATTTTGCGTTAAAGAAATGCAGCAATTCTTACACAACTATTTCTACATATTTTGCTGTTTACATTTTACATAAGTGAAAATTAGACTTCGTTGTAGAAATAATCAAATATGGATGATCATTTAAACTCAAATATATTGTAATAGAGTTGTTACAGTATGTAGATGCACAGAATTTAAGCAAAAATGAAGCGATTTTAGGACGGATACAACACTCAATATGAATTAAAAAGAACTTTAACAATCACGATTTTGAGACAAGATGGATGCCATATTTCATTTTGAAGTGGGTCACATGATCTCTTCATATAATGGTCACGTGATCGCTTCATATAAGTGGTGTAATTATTATTTTAATTTTTATTTAAGAAACTACTGAATATATTTTGTTGAAATTCTTTTTATATATTGTAAGGGATAATTTAAATATTATCTAAAATTTTTGAAGCAATTGTACATTTTAAATCCACTTAAAAACGTTTTAAAAATTAGGTTTAAATGTATTTAATTTTTTCAACCTGGTGTCAATCCAAAACTAATTGGGTGATATTGATTTATATTCCCATAAGTCCCACAGACCGTCTGAACAACATATTACAATTTCATTTTGTTAAAATCATTTTTACAGCAGTTATCGTGCTAACGAACAGACAGACAGACAGACAGACAGAATGAACAAAGTCATAAACACTTTTCAACTTTGGTGTAATGTGTTAACAATTATAAATTCAACTTACAATATTATTTAGGCAGTTTGTTGTTGATGTGATATGATTAAAAGTATCAGCCAAACTCGGTATATAACACGAATCATAAATGCATACCCTTTAATTTATATATATACATAAAACCTGTCTAAGGAACTTTCCTCAACTCCGAAAGACATGTTCATACCAATGGGAGTATATTCCGAATTTGGGGAACGCTCTTGATAGGCGGGTTTTGTGTTTATGAACACCTTTGCAGCTTCGTATGGCCTGGGCTGAATTGCAAATAAATTTTATGCCAGATAGTGGAAAAACTGATTTTGTCAGTTCCCATAGACGTTTGCAAGACATGTGGCTTATAGTTTTTTGCTGTCATTGCATATATGATTATTCCTTGCTGACGAGCGCATAATAAATCCGAAACCAGTCCATGGGTACCGGTATTTGCAATGGGAGTATCACACATACTTTACTGCAATAATTTATGTATGAATTTGAATATTTAATTTTTAAGCACAGTACAGTAACTGTGTAAGGCTTTTGTCAGTGGAAATGGGTGAGAAGGAAATTTTGTGATACCAATGATCAGCAAATCGGTGAAAATTAAACCTGCAAAGATTAACAGTGTATATCAATTTATGAAATATAAACTGACTACCTTGGACAGTTTACTCATTTAATTTATTTATGGCTCAGTGAATACTTACCACCATAATGGACAGTTGACTTTTGAGAGTTAAGGAAATATATCCGATAGGATCTATCTAAAGTGAATAGCGAAATAAGATTTGAAGCCAAAATTGAATGGAGCGAACACAGTGTACAAGTAATTTCATTAAATTTATTAAAAGATTAATGTTATTAATGAAGTTTAGGAAATATTACAAATATTGCAAAAATGCAAAAAATTTAATGAAAGATAATTTGTACTTTGCCTAGTATACATAGTATAATGCATAAGGAAAGTATCGTGACAGGGTCAAAAATTCAAATTCGAATTTTCTACTGAAGATAACGTTAGCATTCCTGAACTGAAATTAAACGTTTTGAAGGTGTGTGTGTGTGTGTGTGTGTGTGTACGTAAATGCTCATAGATCACTGACTGTATCCTGTATCTTACAAAGCATTTTAAATATAATTTGGTATTAATATTACAATCAGTGAATACTGAAACACTATTGAGTTGAAACGCAATCGATAGTTCAAAAGGCCACACCTCACCCCCAATTTTTAATACATTTTGAAAACTTGCTTTTAATAATTATAGTTAAATAATCATTGCAGATGTAATTTTTTATTTAAAGCGAATGACACAAGTTTTAAAATGCTACCATGAACCGTTCTGGAGAATATTGCAAATTTTTAAAATCGTGTTATCAAACATTTAGATTTATAGAGGGGTTAATGACGCCACGAATACTATTATATGGCGGCTATTTTTCACAACAATGATTCCAGCTGTGAAGTCTCGAGATATAACATCAATTTTGTACCAAGCTGTCACGCTCAAAAATATGAAATTTCAAATGAATTTCGAAACTTGATAAAAAATCTGTGCTTCCAGAGGAAAAAGTCCAGTGGATTATGTTCCGGGGAGCGTGGAGGCCAAGCCCCAGGTCCACTATGTTTAATCCACTCCCCGGGATATGCCGCAGCATTTAGGAAGTATCGGACCTCGGTGGAAAAATGTTTTTGGTCCCCATCATGTTTAAGCCACATATCCCTATGTGTGGTTAACGGAAAATCCTCCAACAGACCGAAAGGATTTGCCCCAGGAACACACGGTACGCTTCACCAATTAGACGTTCTGGCAGAGGTAAGATACCACCTGAAAATCAACAAGTAAACCTACCAGATGTTGACGGCAAATTTCTGCTGGTGTTTACGACGGTCAGTGACGTGTGGATTTTTTTGAGCCCAATCGTGCTGTTTCTGACTGTTGAAAATAACTTCTCGGGTGAACGTGATCTCATCACTGAATAGCACTAATGCGGAAAATCCCGAATTAGCAGTGTTCATCTGGAGCACCCACCTCACAAACTTTACCCGCTAAGGATAGTCATCTTCGCTTAAAGTTTGGAATGGAAATGTGAAACTCCTAAATTAGTTAAGTCCATTTTTTTACTGTTGAAAGATCAAGGTGGATATGTAGCTTTACGATTTTGTAACATTATAAGTGGAATGCTGTGCTAGATTCTATTGCAAATATTGTTCGTCCTGATGTGTACTATCACCCCTCTTTTTTAGTTGACAGATTTTACGATAATCCTGTACAGGGAAAGTCATTTTCTACCCATATCAGATGTTTATTTAATATCAGCGTTGAGAGACAGACTCTGGTTACGAGACTATTTCCAGTAATGGTTTTTATTGAAGGCCACCCGCTTATAAAAATCATCGAACTTTGTGTGGATTTATTTCAAGATTCATAAAGAAACAAATTGCAATATTGTTAAATGTTCTTTTGTCCTTGTGGAAACGTTTGTGGATTGTGATTGTACTATGGAGTAAAGGGAACTCTAGCGGCATGTTTTATACTCTTGTTAAAATTGGTACCTTTTTTTGTCGCATTGACAGGCGTTAAGTTCTGGTATACATAATTTACGTATAATAAAATCCTTTCTCTTTATCTGCCTATTAGTAATGCTGGGGAATGCATTTGGAGAATGTTTGGGAAATAACGTCAAATTGACACTGATGTTGCCAAATTTACAAAATCTCAATGTTTAGGGAAATTAAGTTGATTTGATACATTTCAATACCTGACTTCAAATGCTTCTCATAACCTTGCTGTTAAATATTAAGCAATCAACAAAATTTAATTCAAAACAGAAACATTTTAAAATTCATTTGTATACGCTAACATCTGCATTTCAGTTAAGGAGTTGGTTCACTCAACCATGTTAGTAAATTAAATCGAATTAAAGCATTAAATAAGGAGCAAAGTAAAGCAATTTTCTAATTAGTTTTCAGTATATTGTTTCAGTTAATTTTTTCTCTCGTGCGCTGTTTGCAATCATTCCATTTTAAGTAAACTACAAAAGTTACAAAAAAATAAATAAATAAATAAATAATATTAGAGAGTACAGGACATCAACACATACAGAATTATTTATATTGCAATTGCAAAAAATTCTGCTTACTTTTACAATTTTAAATGTTTCACAAATAGAAAATGCTACAAATTATTTCCTCCAAACAGTATAAACAAACACCAAAGGGGGAAATCTCTCAGTTTCTCAATATTTACAAAGAGAACCCCAACACTTCAAGCTATTAATATTCTCGACACGTGCCTATAAATTATCAATGCGAAATAAAAGACATATTAGAAAAAGTTTTGCTCCGCAAGTGTTTTTCTACCTCGTTGAATATTATTAAGACGAAGAAAAATATACGTCCGTAAAAAAATTCTCAGAGGTGGCAATTTTTACTTCAGCATATTTTACTGAGTCGGTAAGGAAAATTTCTACTCAGTTTGCATAACTATATGTTTTTATTTTTTATATTAACCAAATTTAATTAAAAAATTCCTACTCTTAAAATGTACGCAATTATCACTTTGCCTGTATTCGTACAATAATGTATAGGGAACGTATTGTGACGGGATCGAAAATTTGAACTCCAGTTTTCGACTGAGGAGCACGTTTCTAGCATCCCTGGACTCGAATCTATCCCTTTTTAGGTGATTCTCTAGAGAAGATACTTTACAGTAGTTTTATATTTTAACGCCTAACAATTCGCTAATAGTTATTTATATGAAAGAAATCCTCTTATCTCCGTTTGTCTGTAACTCTTGGCGATACGTTTGGCGTACGTGGTAACTCATTTAGTTAAACATCGCCAACTTTGCAATATGCCTCCCTAGATTGACGAAAATATCGTCCAAATTACAAAAATGACGCTAAATTAATGAAAATGACGCCAAATCGATGAATAATTTATTAAAATCCATGGACTCTATTGCTTATTGCGGAATCCATCAATATTGGTAACAGAAAATGTAGAGACAACACGCAACCGGATGTATAGACAACACACAACGCGATGTAGAGACAACACACAACCGGATGACAACATGCGTCACATGCTGCAGTAGGTGCAATGTCTCTGTTGGCGATTTCCCCAAACGCTGGCAGAATTTGATATTTGCACTTTGTTCTTTAAACACCATTTTTATTTTCGACGAACGCGAACAACTACAGTTCACTGACACGCATTGTCTGGAAAAACCCTGCAGTAAGTGCAATGTTTCTCCCATTTCACATCTTTCGGCACATGTGCCTCTACGCCACGGTAAAATAGTTTCCCTTTCCTCCAATCAGAGTTGGAGCTATCAGCACAGTCTCGGAACGGTTTGATCCTACCTTGCATATACATAATGTGTACACTCATTAATGTTTCCTTACAAAGTTATTAAGGTGCTTAAGGACTTACCTAGAGATCCTTCATATTTAGTGTTAAAACATTCATAGAATTATAAATTTTTCAAACGGTAAAATTTTTGTTCATATTAAACAGTGCAATTGCCAAAGTAATTTCTTATTTTAAATAACAGGATGATATATTAAGTGTTTTCAGTTCACTTATGCATAGATGTTTCTCAACAACTATTTTATAACGCGATATTTTAAACCACATTATTGAAAGTTATCAGCTTATTCTCTAACGAAAATTCATTCCTGAAGGCACTATATATTTCTACTTGCATGTAAATTAAATAGGGTATTAATTTAAAATGATATTAAAAGCTTATTATTTGATACGTTATATATTCAGTATGTTGACTTATAATGACATTTTAAATTTTGCTTCACTGACGGAAGAATTTGAGATCAAATATAATGCCCTTCAACGTATTATAATATTTGCTTTACAGCTATAAATAAATGTTTATAATGCTTTTCATGCTCTATCGTTTTAGGATAAAATGGTGGATAACAGTAAGAACACATTTTGAAATGGGGTTAACATTTAATTACGCTGAATTTAATATCACTAATATTTGAAACTCGGATGTGATGCTTTATTAAAAATATGCATTACATGATTTTTAAATGGTGTTGAGTTAAGAGCATTGCAAACACATCATTGGACGTGAAATATATGCAAATATTTTAATAAAACATAAAATGATTTTTGGAAATACGCTAAAAGGAATAATGCGCTAGAAAATGATTATATACATGAAGTATTTCAAGAATATCAGGTAACATTTACTATAAGGGACTATATTCTTCAAAAAAAGTATTTTTGTATTCTTGGATTTTGCATAACATAGCATTTTGCATGGATGTATAAGTATTAAAATAGCTTATGCTCATGGGCATCGAAACACATCAATTTGATCGCTCTTCATAAGTTACAAATCTGAAAAAGAAACTAAAAGTCTGTAGAAACAAGAACCTTGTTGCCCTAATCGAAAATCGAACCCTAGATCTTCGAACTGGTCAGCCGACGCTTTACCTTTTAGGTACGGACGAAATTGCAAGACCTTATCGTCGAAGTGGAATCTGCATTCTCCACCCTCTAATGTCAGTTTCGCGGACAACTGGCAATTTGACTAACCACCTTCTGCTATTTGTACCTCAGGTTAGCCTCCAGCTATTACTGTTTTTACCCAGGTTAGTATCTTATGTGGTCATTATCATCTCAATTTGAAATCGGTGCTAAATTTTTCAGAGTTCACTGAATCCGTACTAGTCGTACAAGGGTCACTATCAGACCTCCGACATTTTTGCACTAATCGACAGGGTTGATTTTTTCGGGCGCCATTGCGTAGAACCTTGTTGCCCCAACCGGAAATCGAACCCTGGACCTTCGAAGCAGCCAGCGGAAGCTCTACATTTGAGCTACTGGGACGAAATTGCAAGCTCTTATCTTCAAAATGGACTCTGTAAGTTAAATAATGTCAATAAATTTTTAGAGGAAAACATATGAGCGAAAGTTTATAAAACTATACATATATTTTTAACACTGATACGGATTACACTAGATGGCTTATAAAATGTATGGATTTGACAAAAGGACTTTGCTACCCAACGGCAGAATATTCAATTGTGACAATTTGATAGATCGGCAAGTGCCATAAAATTCAGTACATTGCATATCCAGAGGAACACACTTATCAAAAGAATCCGTGATCATCTTGGTTTGTAAGAACTGATAAGTAACTTAATAACAGCAAGAACTGAAACTAGAACAAACAGACCATTTCCTCTGCCGATTTCAAGAAATCGGATGGCCAGCTGCGCAACTTGAAGATGTTGGAAACATAAGTATAAAACATTAAATAGAACACAAATGGAGAAAAGCATAGCACCAATTAAATTAAATGAAATATTTTATTAATATGTTGAATTAAATGTTGGAATTATTTCAATTGGTTTGATAGCAAAAAGTATTTAACATTATGTCATCAAATTTAATATCTTCCATAATCATGAAATTAAAGATGTATATTTGGAAGATTAACATTTCCAAAATCAGTAATGAACAACCAAACAATTATAAACATTATTCTAATTATATACATTCCAGAACAATGAATAATTCGATAATCTATTCCTTCGACAAAGGAGAGAGTGGATACGATTATCACAGTTTTAGTAGGAACACCATTGGTTTCATTCTTTAGTAACATCGGGCTACGTTCGGCCAAGAGTATGGAAACCAAATATCGCCTGAGGATTTCCATTTGGAAGCACTTTAAACTCAGTTCACCGGTAGATATTTCAATGTTCGAGAAACAGATCGCTCGCCCACTTAACATCGATTCAGGAACTTTCAACAATAAAACACCGCAAACTTTCTCGGCGAAACACAGGAAAAAACTCATCGGCTTCAATAAATCTGATTCCTATCTCGGTAAGAGCCCACATAGGTAAAGAGTTATGATCAATTCATTTTAAGGGAATTTTCAGCCAAACAGATCAGAATTTAATTGCATTTTTAGAATTCTTCCGTGCCTTCACACACACCTTCGCACCATGGTAGTTCATGGCCATCTTCCCAGCAGTACCTCAGTATGAGAACGCGTCACAATCAGCTCGGAAGCTAATTGGTCTAGACTGGCACAATCAGCATTCGGCGAAGCAAACTTTTGGAATTACTTCATCACCAAACGGCTGCTGGCGCCAGCGAGTAAAGAAAGAACAATTAGACCAAAATTCCGAATGAAAACTGAACAATTTCGCTTTCGCTGTAAGAGCTGAAAATATATATATATATATATATATATATATATATATATATATATATATATATATATATATTATAAATAAATATATATATATATATATATATATATATATATATATATATTTATATTTATATATATATGCATTATTTATCTTTGATTGGATAACTCAATTTTGAGAATTCACCCATTCTTATCACCTAGCTTACCACTTGGCCTGAGTCTAATACTGTTTACTATTTTCGAATGACTGTTTTCCACTTTTCCTGAGTCCTATACTGATTACTATTTTTGAAAGTCTCCATACATATTATGTATCGTTCAAATGTATTCATTCCGGTGCCCACTCGCATTGACGAAGTGAGGTAAAATGCTCAGTCGCTTGTTCAACTTACACGCGGTGGCAGTGCTTGTGAGTTCATATTTCTGTTCGAGGAAGTATTATTTTTCTGATTTGTAATTCAATTGATTTATTTTTCTCCTTCCACTAGCCAGTAGACAGTTCCAATGGTGTCTATAGTTAATTACTATCGCCATTGTCAGAAACTGGCTATTCTATCGGTTTTAATTCGAATTGTATGGCTGTCCTGATGAGAATGCAATTTCGAACTAACCGCCATTTTTGTGTAGTTTCAATTGATTGTTCTCTATGTCTTAATCTTTTATCTTGAGCTAATTATTATTGCCTTTTCTCATTTTTGCCGTGTTTTATTTTTATTAATATTTATATTTATATACTTTTACTTGTGGATTTTGTATTTTAATATTCTTCTCATCCCCCTTTACCATTGTAGTGATATGTTACCTTCTATCTTTATCCTTAGTCTTGGTGTATAGTAACTCAGTTGTAACAGATATGCTAGTGATGGGTTTTTGTGTACATACAGTAGTTTATGAGTAATTTTCGATTAAAATCTTTCAATTTATATATATATATATATATATATATATATATATAGAAAGAGAGAGAGGGACAGAGACAGTAAACTATAAGCTTATATAATTATTGAAATTTATAAACGTTTTCAATTGTTTTTCTTCTTCTAAAATTCGGACGTTTCAGAAATATTGAATTTCAAATAAAATGTCGAAAATAAATGCATTATATATTTTATTCTGTAGCACACCATATCATTGTTTTGTTACGTATATTACGTCTTGGATTCCAGATTTTAATCTATTATTAATCATACTGATTTTTATTTCACAGGTGAGATTTAGTCTTTTTTTCACACATTTTCGATAAGAAATAGATGTGAGAATAGAAAATTACAGAAAAAAATGCATTAAAATTCAAATTCATAAAATAATGTGACATATGGAAAAACGCTAAAAAAAATATATGGGTCGGAGAGACTTGCGGTTTGCAGATTAATATTCACCGTAGTGGGAGATTTTGTGTAGCATGAAAAAAAAATTAGTTTAAGCTTTCGACACTCGGGGGGGCACCGGCAGATGAAGCCATGGAGATGACTTATGCATGGAGGTGATTGCACACATGACTAGCCTGCCAGATCCTCAGATCTCACAACCGTGATTTTAGGTATCCCACGTTCTATTCGTTCCTGAGTATCACGTACACACATTGGCGCATACACGCGCACACACAAGCACATAACGTCAACTTGAAAACGTTCGATTCGAGTTCAGGGATGCTTGAAACGTGCTCATTCATCAAAGACTTGAATTCGAATTTTCAACCCAGTCACACTTCATTCCCTATACATAATACTATAGGGAAAGCAACAGCTGTTTAAAGTCCCACCTCCGACGACACTTACAGATGTTTGAGTTTCTATTAAATGCAGTAATATTCATTTTAATACTAATAAAAATTAAAAAATAGAGTATGAGATAGTAGTGTCCGTGGATCTTTACACTTTAGATATAATATATTTTTAGCTAAATAAATTAAATTTTCTTCGAATATTAAATAATTATTTAATTCTAATAGTACTTATAACAGAAACCATAAAAATTGTGTAATTTGGGAGACAATAAAATGTAATTCCCAAATACATAGCATTTATATAAAATGTACTTTTAAATATTTGTATATTATGCGTTAGTGATGTAAACTTTATTAAAATGATAATAGTTTATTTGGAAATCCCTTAACTATACCCTTGAACTCTCATTAGAACTATCGGTTATTTCCCAAGGATAATGAATAATTCCTCTGGTCATTCCCAACATAAGAGCGTAAATAACAAATTACCAACGATATGGCCTCCAACAGTTTATAGTGAAGTATACTTTATCCATCAAGAGTGGTGTAAAAGTCATTTGTACATGAAGGTAACTCAAGTTTATTATTCTGAAGTATTCAATATCGATCAAGAAATAATACATACAATGTCAAAGGGTTGTAAAGGGAAATATATATACAAATATGACCATAAATAATAGTAGAGTATTTGGTTATTAGTTTCGTTACAAAAATAGGCGCCTTGGGTGGCCATATTGGTAATTTTTTTTTAAAGTTCCGAACTTAAAACAATTGTTGATCGCGTATTCCCCATTGTGACAGCACGCGCGCGACTATGCTCAGCCGCTACGCGAGCGTATTATACCCTGGATAGTGGGGGCCGACGGCCGTACCGTGCAGAAAACACCGGTTCTCGTTAGACCACCGAAGTCAGGCAGCATCGGGCGCGGTTAGTACTTGGGTGGGTGACCACCTGGGAACATCGCGTGCTGTTGGCACATTTCGGGCGCGGTATCCCTGTGGTTTGCGGGCTGGATTTGCACGCTGCCACAACTGTTGCCGTGTTCATGCGGAGTACGATCACGTTAAACATGTGGGTCCATAAGTCCTTCCGAGAGGTTGGTGGGTGGTAGGGGAAGGATGGTACTGTCCCTGTGGATGTCTCCCCCACTGGGTTCCGGTCTAAATTGTGTGGCACTTCCCGGCCGTCCAGACAGTTACCTTACACTTTTCCTGTAGGTCGGACTGTCTGGGTCTCAACAACAACAACCCTAGATAGTGCTTAAATATTCTATCACCCACTGTGATACCGCATTTCCCCCTGGACTGCCGCAAAGGTGTTGTAGGCTGCTCGGAAGCAGAGTATATCAAACTCTACGCCATAATATTACCGCAAATTGCGCTCTAAACTCGCATTTGACCCACTGAGCTATTGTAGTACACCCTAAAGAGTCTGATTTGATATACCCTAAAGAAGGTCGAAGAACGCATGGAAATGGAGGATTCTAAACTTGCTTAAAATCAACACTGCATTCTTGATAATAAATAAACATAATTCCAATCTCAAAGAATTAAAATGTGATACTTATAAAATAATAAAACATTCAAAATATCAAAACGATATCTTTAAAATTCGAAAAATTAGGGTTTTTGATTTTGAAATCCCCTCTATTTCTATCAAGCCAAAAGTCGGAAATCTTCTCGCAGCTGCCAGATTTTTTCTGGTCAATAAACTTAATTTGGAAATGGCAGATTTTCAACTTTCACAACCTTTAAAATAACGATATTAAAATTCTCACCGATGTACATTGTCGAGGGAGCTTAGTTACTTTTGCACTGAATTTCGCGGCTGCTCATAGCCGCTGCTCATGTTTCAGCTACGAGTGAGAAAAACTCATAGACATATGGAAACACACTTATATTTTATCTTCATAAATATGTGTTTAGATAAGTTTTAATTTTATGAAATTCAAAGAATATGAAGTTAATACATAGAAATAACTAAATTGAAAATAAATATATTATATTAAAATGCATTACTGGCCGTTGTCCGGGTCTAAAATTAGCGTCCTCTAATTAAATGATACAGATGAGTATAACACCACTCATTTTTCAAATCAGTTGTTTTGAGTTGATGGGCAAACATAACATTCGCACAACACGTACGTAGTACGCCCTAAAGCTTTTATTCTGTAAAGTACTCTTTGGCTTTAACTCTAACCTATACAGTTATTCCTCTGCTATTCCTCAGGGTTCAATTTTGGGCCCACTCCTTTACAATTTGTTTACAACCTCCATTCTCAACGAATAGAAGTCGTGAAAAATAAATGTTACGCACTATGAATTACAGAATGTCTGCCTATTATCTTTATGACATGTATACCAGTGAACTCCGAAAAAAATTGAATTTACGGAGTATGGTACACAAAACATCCCGAAAAATTTCAATTTTTTTATTGTTTAAAAAAAATCATATTTTTCTGATGTCAATGACTCCAAATTCATCTTGTTACATTAAATAGAACCGATTATGTAGCAATGTTAAAAATTGAACTACTGAAGTCGTCACCAGCCACGCCCAAATTCATTGCCTTTTTTCTCAAAGACGTGATTTTCGACATTTTTATAAATTTAAATTGATATAAGTAAAATTATATTGCACGGATATGAATGAAATTTGGAACAATTGTTATATACATACTTTTTTTTAATTTGTCTTCAGAAATTGCAGAGATATGTGTTTATTTCTTTATTATGATTTTTTAAAGCAATATTGGTGGTGTAAAATCACGCTTTTTTATATTATTTTTTAATAAATTTTTTCTGATTTATAATTACAAAAACTGTGAAGACAATTTATTTCTTTCATATTTTTATGTTAAAAAATGATCAAATTAAAATTTTAGAAAAATTATTTTTCTCCTTATATCAAAAAGAAAACTTGTCAAATTTTGGAAATTTTAATTCAAAAAAAATGTTTTTTTAATTTTTAAAATTTTTGAATATTACTTTTTATTTACTAGACTTAAAGTCTGCCTGAATACAAAAAATTACAACTATAAAATTTCCAGCAATTTGGGTACCATACCCCCTTAATGTCGTTTAAAGAAGAAAATGGTCTGCCTCTTGTTTTTTTTTAAGTCATTATTCACGAAAAAAAAATAATTCTAGCATAGAGACAAAGGCAATCGGAAATAAAACACTCAAGGGGAAACTAAAATGTACTGAGAAAAAAAAATTAAAATATATGATGTGTCCATCAAACAACATTCCATACTAATTAACAAATTTCAATTTTAGGGGAAAGGAATGAAAAAAATTACAGCTCCTAGTGTATGATTTAGGTAAAATATATTGTATTATAATTAAGTACAGCTCAAACTGCTTAAACTAGAAGAATACCTTTGTTAAATAGTATCATATTACATAACAGAAGTCTTATAAAATAATAGATTTCTATATAAAAATAAGAATATTCTATATAAAAATAATAAATTTATAAGAAATAAAATAATAATATACTATTATTTTTGTATTGTATATTGCTTTTAGCTAAGTTATTCCAGTTCCAGTTACTTTCCTTATATACATAATGTAAAGGAAAGTATTGTAACGGGGTCGAAAATTCGAATTCGAGTTTTCGACGGGAGAGCACGTTTCAAGTATCCCTGATCACGAATCGAACATTTTTGAAGTGATGTCTGTGTGTGTGTTTGAAAGAATGTGTGTGTGTGTGTGTGTGTGTGTGTGTGTGCGTGCGTGGAGACGATAACTGACGAACGATTGGACCGATTCGAACGAAATTTAGTACAAATATCACAATCCGTAAACACTGGAAGCTTATTGTTTTTATACGCAATCGAATGTTCAGAACCCCCCCTAAATTTTCGAGTGAAATTTAAAAAAAATCGTCAAAAAATCAAAACCTCTAATAAAGTTACGCAAATAGACATTTCTTATGTAATGTTTCCTTAGAAAACGATTGACATAAACTTTAGAACGCTAACATGAACCGTTCTCGAGATATTACACATTTTTCAAAAAAATTATCAAAAAAGTTATATAAAATAAACAAAAATATATTTTCTATTGAGAAACATGTTCACTTTTCATATGTAATACTATGCGATAAATTGGGTGACATCATTCTCGTGGATCTAGTTCGTTCCATTCATGAGAAAAGATACTTCGAGTTATACTTTTGTATTTGAACGCCAATAGTCCTTTATCTGCTATAAGAATAACTTTTTTCTCCGTCAGTAAAGCTTGGCGAGATTTTGGCGACGAATTTTGCGGAATGTCGCTAACTTGGCAACTTTCTGAAATATTGTCAAATTAACGAAAATCTCACCAAATGGATTAAAATTAAGCTAATTCAATGAAAATGACGACTAATTGTCGAAAATTCAATATCTTGGAAGGAATATAAGTATCTACTGTAAGAAAAACCTATTTTTTAATGTAAAAGTTGTAAATTCATTGCATTATATAAGGAAAGTCATGTGTTGCCCACATCAGATTTTTTATATATAAGAAAAGCGTTTCTCCCTGTTTATCTGCATTCTGCTTGAAGATAAATTTGGCAAACTTGAGACTAATTTAGCGAAATATCACCAACTTTCTATATTTTCGAACAAATCGAAAAAAATATCCCCAAATCGTCAAAATTAACACTAAATTAATGAAATTGATAAAATATTTATTAAGATATTTTAATATATACGGACTATATTACTTATTACTTTCCTTATATACATAATGTATAAGGAAAGTATTGTGACGGGGTCGAAAATTCGAATTCGAGTTTTCGACGGGAGAGCACGTTTCAAGCATCCCTGATCACGAATCAAACATTTTTGAAGTGATGTCTGTGTGTGTGTGTGTGTGTGTGTGTGTGTGTGAAAGTATGTGTGTGTGTCAGTGAGTCTGTGGAGACGATAACTGACGAACGAATGTACCGATTCGAACCAAATTTGGTACAAAAATCACAATCCGTAAACACTGGAAGCCTATTGTTTTTATACGCAATCGAATGTTCAGAACCCCCCTAAATTTTCGAATGAAATTTTAAAAAAATCGTCAAAAAATCAAAACCACTAAGAAAGTTACGCAAATAGACATTTCTTATATAATTTTTCATTAGAAAACGATTGGCATAAATTTTAGAACGCTAATATGAACCGTTCTCGAGATATTGCACATTTTTTAAAAAAATTATCAAAAAGTCATAAAATAAAGAAAATTATTTCCTATTGAGAAACATGTTCACTTTTCATATGTAATACCATACGATAAATTTGGTGACATCATTCTCGTGGATCTAGCTCGTTCCATTCATGAAAAAAGATACTTTGAGTAATACGTTTGTATTTGAACGCCAATAGTCATTTGTCTGTTGTAAGAATAACTTATTTCTTCGTCCATAATTCTTGGCGAGATTTTGGCGACGAATTTGGCGGAATGTCGCCAACTTGGCGACTTTTTGAAATGTTGCCAAATTAACGAAAATCTCTCCAAATGAATGAAAATGACGCTAAATCAATGGAAATGACGACTAATACGCGAAAATTCAATATCTTGGAAAGAATATAAATATCTACTATAAGAAAAACCTATTTTTTGTACTGTAAAAGTAGTAAATTCAGTACATTATATAAGGAAAGTCATGTGTTGCCCACATCAGATTTTTGATATTGCTATCAGTACTGATAATAGTCAATTTAGAGTTGCATGAAATACAAGTTAATTTGATATTTCGAAATAGTTTTACATGTTATCATCCGGAAAAGCGTCAAATGTGTACACATCAACGTTAAAAATATTGTGCCGCGAATCTCATGAGTCATTATTTTGCTGTAAATGAAGTAAATTCATTGCTTTATACAGGGAAAGTCATGTTCTGCGCACATCAGATATCATTTGTTTTGTTACAGGGTACAAACATAATATACATAATATGCATATCTAGTGATAATATACATCGCTAATTTATGCATAATTTAATGTCAGAAATGAATGCAATTGTTTTTAGAACACTAGCATGAAACAGTCATGAGACACTGTTGGTGTTTAAATACATTTATCAAAAGTTTGTATAAAGCTCCTGTTGGTCTAATTTTAGAACACTTTGTGTCTATCGTTTGTCGTTACTTGCCCACGTAGAGATTGGGTACAGATCGTATATCTCAATTTTTATTCAACTACTTTAACACGTTCCATGGGAAGTAAAACACTTGTGATCCACAAAACAGTTTTATTAGTAATTTTTTGCAGCTATTGCTAAATTCAATTACGAATTCAAGTATGTATTTTTTGGCACGGTTCCTATAAAAGGCACAACTAATAGTTATCTTTTAAATATATATTCTCTCAGTTTGAATTGTTCATGCATTACATCTTAAAAAAATCTGATGTGGGCAACACATGACTTTCCTTATATAATGTAATGAATTTACTACATTTACAGTAAAAAAAATAGGTTTTTCTTATAGTAGATACTAATATTCTTCCCAAGATATTGAATTTTCTACAATTAGTCGTCATTTTCATTGATTTAGCATCATTTTTATCCATTTGGCGAGATTTTCATTAATTTGGCAACATTTCAAAAAAGTCGCCAAGTTGGCGACATTCCGCCAAATTCGTCGCCAAAATCTCGCCAAGCGTTATGCACTAAGAAAAAAGTTATTCTTACAGCAGATAAATGACTATTGGCGTTCAAATACAAAAGTATTATTCAAAGAATATTTTTTCATGAATGGAACGAGCTAGATCCACGAGAATGATGTCATTCAATTTATCGCATGGTATTACATATGAAAAGTGAACATGTTTCTCAATAGGAATTTTTTTTTTTTATGTGACTTTTTCATAATTTTTTTGAAAAATGTACAATAACTCGAGAACGGTCCATGTTAGCGTTCTAAAATTTATGCCAATCGTTTTCTAATGAAAAATTACATAAGAAATGTCTATTTGCGTAACTTTATTAGCGGATTTGATTTTTTGACGATTTTTTCAAAATTTCATTCGAAAATTTAGGGGGGTTCTGAACATTCGATTCCATATAAAAACAATAGGCTTCCAGTGTTTACGGATTGTGATTTTTGTACCAAATTTGGTTCGAATCGGTCCATTCGTTCGTCAGTTATCTTCTCCACAGACTCGCTGACACACACACATACTTTCACACACACACACACACACACACACACACACACACACATACACACACACAGACATCACTTCAAAAATGTTTGATTCGTGATCAGGGATGCTTGAAACGTGCTCTTCCGTCGAAAACTCGAATTCGAATTTTCGACCCCGTCACAATACTTTCCTTATACATTATGTATATAAGGAAAGTAATAATTGAAATTTTATAATTTTATCTTTGAGTCAGTTTAAAAGTATAGCAAATACAGAATCTTTATGTTATGTATGGTTATGTTCTTATATTAGTTGAAAACCATATTTCATTAGATATAACTTTCTAATGTAGTTATACTTTCCTTCAACATTACCATTTAGAAAAATGTAAAATTTTTGACCGCATACGGGCTGTGAAATTAAATATGATTTTAACCGCATATTTGTTATAAAGTGAACTAACCCACATTGTCAAGATAATAACAACTTTTCTGAATCCATACTCACGTGCAGACGTTAAATTATTTTTAATTTTAAGATGACATATTAAAGCGAATTGGAACCTTATTTTAAACAACTACTGAAAACTGCAAATTATAATTCTAGAAACTTGAATACCAGTATTTTAATTAATCTAAACGCAAATTCCCCAGTGATTCGACAAATTCAAGTAATGATATCCTGTTTACATTTAATTCAGTTTATTCATTGTCACAAATCATAAATGCCAGGTCTCTAAAGAGTTATCTTAAAATTTAGATCTTAATTAAAATGCATGTAGTATTTCCCAAAGGACAAGTACCAATGTCATCAAAGTCATACGTTTGTGGTTTCAAATAAATTATCAAATCTCAGTATATTCACTGCAGTATGTAATATCGTGAATGCATATTTGATCAGGGATTTTTTAATATTATATATATATATATAATTTACAAATGTAAAGTACTCTGAGATAGCTACATGAAAAAAATTTCTCATACGTAAAATATGCAAACATGGCGCCAAGCTGCCCTTGTACACATTTATAAATATATTTTCCAAAAAAAATACCTAAGTATCGGCTTCCGGGAGTGTCGCCATGGCATAAAACATTGCTTAACCGGAGAGTGGGTATATATATATATATATATATATATATATATATATATATATATATATATATATATATATATGTATATATATATATATATATATATATATATATGTATATATATATATATATATATATATATATATATATATATATATATATATATATATATATATATATATATATATATATATATATATATATATATATATATATATATATATATATATATATATATATATATATATATATATATATATATGTATATATACACATATATATATACATAAATATATATATATACACATATATATATATATATATATATATATATACACACACATATATATATATATACACATATATATATATATATATATATATATATATATATATATATATATATACACACATATATATATATATATATATATATATGTGTGTATCAAATAAATTATCAAATCTCAGTATATTCACTGCAGTATGTAATATCGTGATAGCATATTTGATCAGTGAATTTTTAATATTATATATATATATATATATAATTTACAAATGTAAAGTATTCTGAGATAGCTACATGAAAAAAAATTCTCATACGTAAAATATGCAAACAGGGCGCTAAGCTGCCCTTGTACACATTTACAAATATATTTTCCAAAAAGAATACCTAAGTATCGGCTTCCGGGAGCGTCGCCATGGCAAATAGAGAATAAGTGGGCTCTGTTGAAGCCCTCGACGTTCTCTCAGACATGCCCGAGCACTTTCCAGGCAACAACTTCACGCATTCCAACATCGATCATCCATTCTTAGTCGAATTATAAGTTCGGACCCGAAGTTAACTTTTGGTCTAAAGTTATAGCGTAAAGTTATAGCGCTAGTAAATTTAGACTTAATCGGAACTAAAAGCATTAGTTGCTACAATAAAATGTTTCCTTTTGTCGTATCACTTTTTCACTTATGAGACGCCTGCATTATAACAACTCACGTCAACGTGACCAAAATTATCAAAGTTAAAACATACGGAATAGTACTGTTGGTTTTATTGTACTGGACAATATTCTGAAGATATCGTTAAAATTTTCGATATTGTTGTCAGATGCGACTTTCAAATGATTCGATAGACATGTTTAAAAAACCCAAACAGGAGAATCATGAACGATATTGAACTATCATTAATCGTTTGGATAATACAGGAGCCTATTGTATCATATAAGGTAATTCGTAGGAATGGGCAAGCATACATTTAGAAAAAAGGAGATAAAACTCCTATGGATGTAACGCTTGAAAATGCCATAATGATTTCAGAATTATATCTAGGTGTCGCTAGTGTTAGTAAAGTAGCTGTTATTATTAGTGGACGTAACAGAACGGTGTAATTTTTAGTATATGTATTTTTGATTATTTTTAAATTAAAGGTTCCCTATTTATGAGTATAATTATTCAGTATTTTTACATAGTTGTAGGATAGAGTATAGAATATAGATATAAAAGTAAATTGAAAGGTAGAATAATTTTGAATAAGGTAGGAATATTCTTTATTGCTTCAGTTCTACTTTGTAAAAATAAATTATTCGCGCAATGCAATGTTGACAATTTAAATAAATATGTTAGGTCTTTCACCATAGAAATGCATACAATGCAGCGCAACTTATTCTAAATCCAGCACCATTTGAATTATTGTCTTAAACGATATTGGCATTTCCTTAATATGAAGTTTTAATTCCTTACTTTTACCTCCATGTGGGCAAGTTAATTAGTATCAATCATGGTCTTGTAATAGTACATTAAATTTAAAAAATAGAAATCATTACATCATGGAGTTGGAGATAATCAATTTGTAATCAATGTTTTCCCTTTACCTCCATACACTGCACAATAATTGTGAGTAGATCACGGTTGAAGTACAAGCTTAGAGAGTAGGAGGGGAACCGGCATCTCTTGCACACCTTCAAATTTAAATGAATTTCAGTTGCCCTCTACCTTCAAATATTTTGTATTTTTAGTTCACACTACCTTTAGATAACTTATCAGATTTTGTTTTCACTAAAATTAGCGATGAATGAATATTTAATTATGCATGAGTGCTTATAATTGAAAATATGTGTGTGACAATTGCATATTCAGTGTTTAATAACTATGTATCTGGTTGATATTTGGAGTTTAGCGTTAGGCTATTTTTATTTTTATGTAACCGTGTACTTGATTATATTTATTTGTGAGAATGGAGAATCAAGTACTAAATAGTGATACTTTTGGGGGGCGGGGGGGAGGGATTACTGTGCATAAATAAAAGATCAGGTCCCAAAACCATTAATTAATACAAATAAAATGTAGCAATTCGCTCTAAACACCAACTTTATTGAATATACGGAATCGCTAAAAACTCAGACCTTGAGAACAACAGCTCCACAAAATACGAACTATACTATGTACAAATTGTAATACCAATTTCCTGATAAATAGCCCTTTTGGATCGCCCTCCTGTTCTCTAACCATGGACTAAAAAGGACATAAAACTCCTATGGATGAGAAGCTTGAAAATGCCATAATGTTTTGAGAATTATATTTAGGTGTCGCTAGTGTTAGTAAAGTAGCTGTTATTGTTAGTTGACACAATAGAAAAACTTAGTATTTAGTATATGTATTTTTAATTATTTTTATATTAAGGGCTCCCTAATTATGAATATAATCAACCAATATTTTTTCATAGTTGCAGGATAGAGTACAGAATATATGGACATAAAATAAATTGAAAAGTAAAATAATTTTGAATACGTTGGAATCTACTTTGCATTGCGCTAATAAATCTTATATATATAAAGAAGAAAAGTGTGTATGTATGATCCACCATAACTGGAGAACGGCTGAACCGAATTTCATGAAATTTGTCTTGGTAGTCTTGAAATCACCCTACAAAAACATAGGCCATGTTTCGAGTTTCTACGACCAGTGGTTCTCGAGATATTAGGGAAAAACGACACTTTTTACTAGGAGTTCTACTCTCTAACTCCATGATTCACAACGAAAAATGTTGGACATCGTTGGTTCAAAACGTGAAAGTCAGTTAAATCTCTGAGTTTTGTGGGAGTTTATTGAACGTATTAGACACTTTTGAAAATCGCAGGCTTGAGATATAAATTTAAATGGCAAACTCAAAACATCTCTAAAATCTGATACATTCAGCGGTAATATATCACAATCGGTCCTATATGTTCCGGTGCAATTTTTATCATAGTTTTGCATGGTAAATCCCGAGCAACGCCGGGTAATCGCTGCTGTTTCTTTTATAAAACTGACATCTTAAATAAATAGTTTAGGTCTTTCGGCATAGCAATACATACAATACATAACTACTTATCTTACCCTAGCACCACCTGATTTATTGTCTCAAACGCTATTGGCGTTTTCTTAATGTGGAGTTTTAACTCTTTATTTTTACCTCCATGCATTAAACCATTTAGGTAAAAGTAAAGAGTTAAAACTTCTTATTAAGTAAACGCCAATATCGTTTGAGACAATCAATCAGGTGGTGCTGGGTTAAAATAAGTTGTCCTGCATTGCATGCTTTTCTATTGCGATAGGCCTAAAATATTTATTTAAATTGTCAATTCTGTAAAACACAAATTTTTCGCTCAATGCAAAATAGATGTGAAACAATAAATAATAGTTCTACGCATTCAAAATTATATTACCTTTCAATTTATTTTTATATCCATATATTCTCTACTGACAAAGCGGGATTCCGCTGCTACAGTAAATTCGTAACTTGATAATTCAGAATTGTGAAGAACCATTGTGTGCAAAGAGAGAACGTTGAAAGATGCAAACATTGGAATTTTCCACAGGTCGTAAAAGTACTTGAATAAAAGTTAATGTATCAATATAGTGGATTAGTAATTTCAGACAATAACACCATGGTTCGTTTCCCCTGATGTTGAGCGCCAGGACTCAACAATGACTGGATGAAATTAAATATAATAGCATGAGACACATCCAGGAATTGATTACCATTTTTATATTAAACAAAACTTTAATTCTTGCATTAATATAAATGTATGAACATTACAAATAATACAAGATACATATTTACTAAACACTCATTTGTTTCAAATTCTATGATAAACATAAATCAATTAAATGCAATGCATGATCCAATTAACATTCAGATATTTTCTTTAGAACACTTAGCTCAATTTACGATTTCGCCAGAATCAACTAAAGAGTCATCAGACTAAAATTCAGGAATTTCATAACCAAAATTATTCCTTGGCGAAGAATAACCAAATGGATAAAAATATTACTAATCTGCTTGGCAAATTAAGATTTAAACGTTTTATGATTATACAAATTCTAGACAAGCCCATTGGATTATTCAAATTCATTCTTTGTTTTTTTTTAAATAAAACATATTTACAGCACTTTCTGCAGGATTTGAATATCTCGAAGGTCATGTTAATTAAAGTGAGATGGGAAATTTAGGTAATTTAGGATTTCTTTCGACATTGTATTAAATTGAAGCAAATCCGCGTACATGACCGTCAGATTCAATTTCTTTTGTCCATCTCCTCGAACAAATTGTAGCGTCTCTCAACCGCTACTTCCCAAGCTCTGACGTCACAGATACATTTACAGCGACCGGCCGTCCAAATATTTGCTCATGTCCACTGGATGAGTGGAACGGTCTGGGTTTCCAACACATATCAAGCGCTTGCATTTACTGGCGCGCCGAAGGAGAGATGAATTAACAAAATAATAAAACATATAATAAACTGATACACCTACTTCTAACGGCTCTCTCTTAAGGCGAAGGTCACAACATGAAGTGCGGATTTTTTTCGCAGACGAATTCAAGCCAGAATTTTACACTTACATTAAACTTGAAAAAGCATTTAAAATAGGAAAATATGAACTTACAAAAATAGCGATATAACACTACTCTATTCCACAACTATGAAAAAATACTGGTTTATTATACTCATAATTCGGGAACATTTCATTTAAAAATAATTGAAAATACATATACCAAATACTACGCCTTTCTTTTGTGTCAACTAACAACAGCAGCTACTTTATAAACGCTAAAGACATCTAGATATAATTCTCAAAGCATTATGGCATTTTACGCGTTTCATCGATAGAAGTTTTATCTCCTTCTTTCTAACTCCATGACCAATAGATTGATTTCACCTCGGTCGAAATCTAAAAGGAAATTTCTAGTTTCTATTAATATTTTTATATTTGAATTAAAACGAAAATTCTTAATCGATAATTAAAAGTGACTCTGTTTTAATGGTAAATATTTGGTGAATGCGAATATAATATGCGTATGAAGACAATACTGGGTAAAAATATTGTCGTAGATTCAAATGGACACTATTGGATTAGCCATAGACAAAATACACTGCTGGTCATCCAAAATGCAACACCATGAAAGACAAGAGATATCAAAGACAAATTTATTGGACAAAGAACAAAGTATAAGGATGAATTGATTGAAATGCAGCCCCGTTAGACTTACGGAACACGAAGAAATCAGTATTTTGTGCAGCCGCCATGGCTGAAAATAACTTCTGCTACACGCCTCGGCATTGAAAGAAAGGGACTTTGGATGTGTTCTTGGGGTATGTCAATCCATACTGCTTCCAGACGTTGCCAAACTTCATCTGTTGTAGCAGCTGGTGGTGTTTGCTGAGCCAGTCGTTTACCAATCATCGGCCAGACGTGTTCAATGGGAGACAGATCTGGAGAACGGACGGGATAAGGGAGCAGTGTAATTTGTTACGCACTGAAGAAATGCTTAACGATATGTGCCACGTGTGGTCTCGCATTGTCCTGTTGAAATTTGGCCGCAGGAAAGCCTTGAAGGTAAGGTAAGACAACAAGCTCCAAAACTTCAGAAATGTAGCGTTGGCTGTTGAGTGTACAGGCAATGCGTATTAGGGGGTAGGGAGTAAAATCCAATGCCACCCCAAACCATAACGCCAGGTCAAGGACCGGTATGGCGATGCATAATGCAAGTGTTATGCACTCTCTCGCCACGGTGCCGAAAAACCCGGATACGACCATCGTGGTGTTGTAGGCAGAATCGTGATTCGTCTCAAAACACAATGTCGTGCCATTCGTTTGTCCATGTCCGGCGTTCAACGCACCATTTCAGCCGCATACGCCTATGGTTTGGAGTCAAAGGTAATCGCAGCAATGGAACCTTGCGAAAATTCCCTGTTGCTGCAGACGACGTCGAATGGTACGTGCTGGCACAGATTGATGTGCAACAGACCTTAATTCTTGCGCTAGGGTTGTTGATATTGCAGTGCGATCCATCATTGCCATGCATACAACATGTCTGTCCTCACGTTCGGTGGTGCGACGAGGCTGGTGCAATCATTCCTGTCGGTTGGTCCGTCTCTACTGCACCCACTGATTCCATATTCGCATCACTGTGGCTTGAATTCGTTCAACACGAGCACCGATTTCTCGGAAGGATAATCCGCAATCTCTATAAGCCACAATTCTTCCTCTGTCAAACTCAGAAAAGTGCTGGAATGACTGCCGTATTCTTTGACGAGGCATACTGAAGCTTCCCACGCAAAAACACAGGGTGAAAACAACATTCCTGTACTTAAAAACAGCCTTCTCTTCTCCCCTTATATAGCTCTTGTAGGTGGCTCTACTGGTGCACATGATTTGCATATGAGCTAAAATTCTAATCATTTGTATTTCCAATCGAGGTCTATGTATGGTGCAAATTTTATGCTTATTGGATGCTTCCTTCATGGTGTTGCATTTTGGATGGCCAGCAGTGTATATTTCAGTAGTGAAATCATAGCCACCTTTATCTAAAAAGTCCTTTTATTTCCCTCTTTCCTATTATTAAAAGATGGTACACCTACAAAAGGTGCTAAGTATCGCCATCTAGCTGTAACAGCTAGAACAAGATGAAGATATAAAAGACCGTAGACCATGTGAATTTGATATCTTGATAGATAGATAGATATATACATTGATAGATACAGTGCTAGATAGAAATTCCAGCTTCGCTGAGGGTTATTGTGAAATTAAATCTGATTTAAATTTGCATACAATAAGATGTAAAGAAACTTAAATAAATTCTTTAGATATCGATATGAAATTTTTAATGAAAATTTTTAATTTATAGTGCTATATACAAAGTATATAAACCACAGCCAATACTTGCCATGTTTGCTTGTGTGTACTAGCAATGATGGTTCTTTTTGATCAATTGCTCATAATAGAGTTTAATAGTTTAATGTGTGCCGAAATTATACAAGTATACAAAACTTTTTTGAAAAGTCAACAACTTCTTAATTATTAAGAGCAAGATAGATTTAAAATGTTCACACTTCAACCTAGGTATGTTAGCATTTTTATTTGTGCCGAAATTATGCACGCACACAAACTTTTTTTTGAAAAGTGTCTTTTAATCAATTTTTCGTGACGATTGACTTCCCAGGGAAATTCAAAAAGATTTAAACAGTTTTTCATGCTATTTGATGTACAAAAGAGCACTACACGATAAACCATAGTAAAAGCTAGATATTACAATTTAAAAATACAAGAAAATCAAAATAAAAATTTGTTTGAAAACAAAATCAAAATTAAATAAATATAACGAATCCTCCAAGGTGAAAAACGTGGTCAAATGGGAACACATCGAGGTTGTTTTAGATGTTAACTAGCACCACCTAGCTGTCATTTTGAGCTGGGATTGTTACCTACTTTTGCGGAAGAAAGATACAGGCATTTTAGATAAAGGTGGCTATGGTAAAATTATCTATGATTTGGAATAATAGAGATAATGCCGAGTGTTGTCTGTAGAATTCATTTCTCTAACATTTCACTCATCTATTTTTAAGAACATAGTATTTTGTTTTCGTTGTCTTATTGTCCCAATTTGAACGTAACTACTTATTATTCAAGTCTTGTTAAAGTATTATTTAGATGAATTGATGGACATTCTGTTTTAAAGTGCTGATTATATCATGGCTTTGCATTTCATTAGTAGTATATTACCGATTGATGAAGAAGACACAATTATGTCTGATGGTCAAGATGAACAAACAGTGGATGAGTTCAATGACTATATTTTCATTCGTTGGAAAATGAACATATTGTATCATAAAGTTCACGAATTCAGCTTCAGAGACTCTAAATTCACTTTGGTACTTCAGCCAAAAATATGTAATTCGATTCTCTTTATTTTCCTTCATGAAAAGTCCAGTTCTGCTGCATATGAAGTCAAGACGCATATTGTGGATAAGAATGGAAAAGAAGTGAGCGTGAAATACTACAAAGGTCACCTAACACAGAGACCGGTAATTTGGAGTATAGATAGGGAAAAATTAATGAGTGAAAGGGACATATTTTGGTCGCCACACGTCCTTACCTTCTCTTTCAAAATTGGCACGGCAAATTCAGTTGAGATTCAAGGAATTCCAAAGGAAGGTTTCTCAAGTTTGGTATTTTCAGATCCAGATGAATTCAAGATTATGGATGGTAAGTAGAGTCTGCGGAGTGCATATGTCCATAGGTTTATATAATTAAAAATTAAATTAAATAATTCCGCTAAAAAGTATCCTATGGTCCGCAAAATCGCCAAATGCGTCCATTAAAAAGATCAAATAAACCGCGATACAAATAGGATCTTGTTGAATGTGCTGTTGTGTACGCTGCCGATATTTTGATTTGAAATACGTAACAGATGAGAGGAGAGAAATTTTCACGATAGATAAAAACTGGACTATAAAGTCACATTTTTGAAGCGAAAAATATTCATAAATTTCTCTTTTTATTTATTTGTTTACTATTTGCTATCTACTGCATTTATTTCGCGTAAAATTTAAGTACATTTGAATATGCTTAATGCGGAATCTTACCAAAACGAAATAAAACAAATCGAAAATCAGATCATTTAATAAAGATACTTATGTAAGCCAGATGTCTGCTGAAAACATTGAATATATTATTATCTGTATTTCTTCTATCTGCAAAATTTTGTACAAAGCGATGTCAGCATGATATTTTAAGAGTCGGATTGAGCATATAGAGCATCTTCAGAAAAGAAACAGTTAAGAAGGAAAAATAACTAAAATATATGCAAAATACATGCACATTTTGACATAAAATAAATAGCTTTTATTACATAACATAGCTTTTAATACATTGTTGTCCAATATAGCTAATTATCCGAAGTCATTACTGGGAGTTTGGAATATTCCACATTCCATCCTGCAGGAGCGTTTTATACGTCACAATTGTACAGTAATTATCGTAGGTCGATGCTAAAACACATCGTTTTCGATTTTGCACTCAAAGTTCTCCCTGGACCGTGACGTCCCATAAACAAATGAAAAGCGTCAAGTTGACAACTTTTTCATTCTTTGCCTGGCTGACAGCCCAACCTTCGAATAGCCTCATTTTGCTGCATGTATAGAATCTCTACGAAGCATATGTTTTATCGCGATGCTATTTACCCAAAATTTATGCGCGCGTTAGTCTTGGATTAGATACGAGTAGATTAAAAAGTAAATATAAAACATAGTTTCTAAAGCTCCCTCTTTAATTATTTCTATATAACTTTTTAGCTGCTCCGAGTTTCGAGTTATTGATAAAAATCGAGTACATCCCTATAGTGAACCCAAGACGGGCTAGCCCGATAAGATTCAAAATCCAAAGATTTAAAACATACCACAAAAGACAATGACTTACAAAATCTAGAGTTTCTTGCGGCTTCAATTTCCTAGCTATTCCAACATTTTTAAGGCGGGCAAAGGACGGGCTAGAATGAAATTTCAAAATTCAAAAATTAAAATATACCGCGAAACACCACGACACGCGAAATGTGAACTTTCCAGTTGATCCGGTTTTCAAGTTATTCTAAAAAAAAAATTAAATCGGGCTCAACACTTTTTGGCCAGATGAGGTCCAAAATATATATTAAAATACATATTTCAAAAGAGAACGACATACTAAATTTGAAAATTCGATCCGCTCCGATTCTTGAGTCATTCCGAAAAGACAAGTACATTCCCATTCGCCTAGCGGGCCCAGGATCATCTAGCCCGATATTATTCAAAATCAAAAGAATCAAAATGTACCGCAAAAAACTACATACCAAATTTCATATTACTGTGATTAATGGAACCTGATTCGTTAGGGCCTCAAAGATTTGAGTCATACTGACAAATAAACACCAGATCAAATAAAATAAAAGGTTTTAAAAAGATAGTTTCACCGCTAAATAGTCTATCATCTATATAAGAGTAGTGTTCTAGAGTCCTACATTGCACATGACATCAGATATTGGAAACGAAGCCAGATATTGGACTTATTTTTAACTTATTCAAAATAATGGAATTTTGGAGCTTCACTTTGCGTATCACATGACATACTGAAAATGAAGCCGGGAATTGTATTACATTGTCTATAGAAATTTGTAAAAGAAATGGATGATATGTTGTGATTTTGTTTATAATTGATAATATAAACACCTTGATCTATCTGTCTATCTATCTATATCTGGGTAACGTTGCTACAAAATGTTGCCAAATGTGTTTCAATCACGGATAAATATTTCAATTTTGATACTAACTCAGACCCAGAGAAATTATGTTTCAACCATAGCGCTTTGCGTAGTGTATGACATCAGATACTGAAAGTGAAAATTTGGTGTTATTTTATTTCTTATCATTTTGTAAACTTTTATTTAAGATACCAGGCAACTGGGGGTGTCACGTTCATTTTGCCAATATGTCAAATATTTCAAGCGATTTTCAACAAAATATAGAGTATAAGAATAACCTATTTTCCGTCCGTTCGTCCAAACGCTTGACGAGAAATTTAGCTGGACGTTGCCAACTTGGCGACTTTTTACATGCTACCTAGGTGACAAAAATGTCGCTAAATGGATAAAAATGACGCCAAATGTGTAATGTTTCGCAAATTCTGATTTCCGCCATATGATGGGCATACATTCTAGTTAACTATATAGTATTCCATTAGCAGTCTGCAGTGACGCAACAACATTATTTAACATCTGTGGCGAAATAATTTTAACTAGGCCCTGCTGCTACATGCCGTAACGATAGATATCCCGCAGTGTCTCTATATCGATATAGTGCCTGCTGCGGGTATACACTCTCCTTGCTGCTGCCCTGACAGTAAGCTAATTGAACTTAATCTTCTTTAAAACTGATTATCTGAAAACTGTATTCGAAGATATTTATATATATATGTATTTTTTTTTTCAGATAAAATATCTATAGAACCCTCTCTAGAGAATCTTTCTGACGACATTTGTCAATTATACAACAGTTTGGATCACTCTGACGTGATAGTAAAAAGCGGAGAAAGAAAAATCAGTGCTCACAAAAACATCTTGTCCGCACGTTCAGAGATTTTTGCTGCTATGTTTCGTAACGAAGCCTTGGAGAACGAAACTGGGGTCGTTGAGATCACCGATGTAAAACCAGAAGTTCTAAACCAATTCATCCAGTACCTATACTCTGGTAAAATAGAACTCTGTATGGATTCAGCACGCATGTTGTATGAAGCTGCTGATAAATATGCAGTCGATCATTTAAAGACATTCTGTGGTTCTTATTTGGTTAAGAACTTGGAGGAAATGAATGCGTGTGAGATTTTAGTGCTTGCGGATGCGCACCTCGATAATTATCTCAAGGAATCTGTCATGAGATTTATGGCGAGAGAGAAAGATTTTATACAGTCTGATCAATGGGAAAAGTTTTCGGAAGAATATCCAGTTTTAGCTGTTAAAGTGTATAAAATGTTCATTGAAAAATAATCCAAGTGGTAACAAATGATTCTAAATTATGTACTAACAGATAACGTGAAAATGGAGAAAGCACAGTGTATTGATATACAATTAAATAATCTTAGGATCTTATAAAAATTAAATTTTCATTGTCTAATAACGTATGCATTAGAATAAATATCATGTCTATGAATATTTTAAAATAGAGTGTTAAGAAACAAAAAGCAACTAACAGCATGTTTCTGAAACGTTTATTCCAAAATTCTATCTTATACTTTCTTTCTTCTAGCTTTTCAGTTCTAGCTTTCTAGTTCCAGCTTTCCATTGCTTGATTTCCAGTTCCCGCTTTCCAATTCTAGCTTTTCAGTTTTAGCAGCCGCGGCCATTAAGGGGCGTCGCGGGTACGCGCGACACCATTGAGTAAACACCTCAAATTATTTTTTTAGTTATACAGATTTATTACAATTTCTATTGAAAAAATCTGAATTTTTTTTCAATTAAACAGAGAATTATTAAAAATAAGTTATAAAATATGTCACTAGATGGCAGCACTACAGCTTTCTTCAAAAAAAGAGACTCGCGAAAGCTGTAATGTGTAGAATTTTCAACACATAAGGGGAAAATTCAGGGATATTTGATAAAGCCGCGTCCCTAACATAGGCATCTCGAGAGTGAACGAATGGTATAGGAACAATATTATAAATTTGGCGTGAAAAAAAACCAGACATTGCAGATTTACGCGGAATTGTGTCGCGGGTTTACGAGCGCCTCCAGTCAAAAAGAAATAGAAGAGTAGAAAAACATGAAGAGGGACCTTTCAAATTGACTCAGTTTCGCTAATTTGGCTTCAATTTTCTACATTTAAGAATGTGTTTGTTCTCATTCACGTCTTTGTTATAAATTTGGAAGTCTAAATAAACATTTGAACAAATGAGTGGATTAAGTGTACGTGTGTGATGATGGGAAGAGGGGGGGGATGGTATTTTAGGGATTTCTGGCCATCGTGAATAAAATATGTTGTTTAGGACACTCACTTTGAGGGATCACTTGACCCACCCAGCTGTCTAACTTATTGAAGTGGTTTCGCATTTCTTCATTTCTGATGTAGTGCGGTTCTGTCCTATGGGGAGGGGGTTATTTCTGATTCGGGGCAGTTCTGTGCTCTGGTTGATCTGCTGGTAACGAATTCCAATATGTTTGACTCCAAATTAATTCTTTAAACGACTGGAGTTTCCTATTTTTAGCATACCCGTGATCGATAGGCTATTTTTAGTGACTCTTCAGAGATATGTTGTTTCGGATATTTAGTTTAAGGGGTGACTTGATCTACCCCGCTGTCTTACTTTTTCAACTATTTAACATTAAAAATACCTAAAATTAAAGACATTTTAAATATATAGTAAAACACTTTAATATTAAATTTTCAGTGTTTCTTTTATCTGCGTCGTTTCCCTCGAAATTTTGACCCCAGGCTGGCAACTATATTGCTCAGATACCCCCTGGGCGTAAATTTTGCTTGAAGTAGCCTACAAATTTCTTATCTTGGCTTCTAATTTAGCGACTTTGATTTTAACGATGGTTATAGCCTCTGCACCCTCTGTACGTGTCATCTGAATATACATATTTTGTGTCAGCCCCCTGAGTAACATTTAGTTTAACTTGCCACACAATTATACATTTTTAGCGAGCATTTTTTCTAATTGAGCGAATTCAGTTTTACTAGTGGCTATAGTTTCTGCACCATTTGTACAGGTCATCTGGTTATGCATCTTTGTTGCGATAGTTCTCTGAGGATAACGCTTACTTCAATTAGCCCCCCTCCCCAAATTTTCCATCTCACCTCCTAATTGAAGGATTTTGCTTATGCTGATGGTTGTATATGCACCATCCGTACGTCTCAGTTTGAGACACATATTTGATGGATATATAATATACATGCGTTTTTTGTGTCAACTCCCAGGGCGTAATTTTTAGTTTAACTAGTCCCAACAATTTTACATCTCAGTTCCTAATTCAGTGATTTTGATCTGCTGGTGACGATATAGTCTGAGCAACATTTGTACATTTCACTTGGATACACATATTTTTGTGTCAACCCCTGGATGTAGCTTTTAGTTTAACTAGTCCTCACAATGTTACATATCTGATCCAAATTGGGCGATTTTTGTTCGACTTGCGGCTATAGTCTATCCACCATTTATACAAGTCATCTGGATATGCAATTTTAACGTGGCAAATCCCTGAGCGTAACTCTTACTTTGGTCATCCCCCCCTCCCAATTTTCCATCTCACCTCCTAATCCACCGATTTCGATTTTACTTCTGGCTATAGTCTCTGAACTATCAGTACGTATCATCAGAATATGCATATTTTTTAGTCAACTCCCTGGGCATAACTTTTAGTTAACTAGCCCTACAATTTTACTTTAATGTAAATTAGGACTATGTAATGTTTTTCCACTAGGAAGGATATGGTCCATGTGGCCAGAATTTTTATGAACGAGCGAGAAGGTGGGAGGTACGTTATTTTACTTAATACATCCGTCGTTTATATTTTGAATACACCCGTTGCTATGCCCAAAATACGTATATGTATACATATATATATATATATATATATATATATATATATATATATATATATATATATTTATATATATTATATATATATATATTGATATATATTATATATATATATTTATATATATTATATATATATTTTTTTTGTATATATATATATATATATATACATTTGTATATATTATATATATATATATATATATTACTAATACATATATAGGCATAAATACATAGATGAGCGCCTCCCTCTACATGTCGCTCACGAGCCGCCACTGAGTTTTAGCGCTCCGTATCTCTTTTAAAATTCCCTTCTTATTTATTAATAAATATTTTTTTAAATTTTGTCAAGGTTCTAATTGTCAAGGTTCGTGCTTCACAAATAAATACATGTTTAATTTGCATTTTGTTTATTTACATTATAAACTTTTTATTTTAAATTACTCATTAACATGTTTTTAAAAAAAACGTATACTAGCCATACACACACATTATATATATATATATATTATATATATGTGTGTGTGTGTGTGCGTGTGTGTGTATAGAGTAGGTACGTAGGTAATATAAGTAGTGGAGTGGGTAGGTATAGGGAACAACCACTAAAATGTTTTTTCAAAAACAAAACGCATACTAGTCATACACACAAACACACACATTATATATATATATATATATATAGACCTCGGCTTTTATTCCTTAAGTATTGATCTTAGACATATATAATAAATTAAAAAGTTGCGCGAAATAAGGTACAGAATTTTATGAAATCGATTAAAATTTTCAAGGGAATTAAATTTTAAGAAACGCAAAATATAAATTTTTATACGGCCCCCGTACAAATACATTTTCAATGAGTAACATGCGCTCCCTACACTAATAGGGTGGTGTACAAAATTTCATCAATTTATCATACAGAGTCCCAGAGATATGAAAATATAAAAATGCTGACTTAAACCACTTTTTGATGCATCGACATGGGTTCACAGAGGGGAAAAATTATATCGGTAGATCGAGTTTCAGGGGTCATACACAAATTACGAAAAAAACATTGATTACATAAATAAATAATAATTTTGCTATTTATTGGTACAAAAGTATCTACACTTTGTAGAAATAAAAACTTTACACAAAGATTACACAGCTTGGTCAAAATATTCTCCATCCATGCCAAAGATCCATTAAAGATAAGAAGCAGGTATTATTTGCCTATGATGCAATTCTGCGTTGCGTCATTTGCACTCTTGCTGTAAACATTTATATTTTAATTTGTGATTAATCCCTCACCAACTTTGTTTAAACATATCTCTGTGACTTTTTATAATAAAATGCTGAAATTTTATACATCACCTTACTAGTGTATGGGGTACATTTTACTTACCGGGGCCGTATAAAAATTTAAATTTTGTACTTCTTTAAATTTAAATCCCAGGAAATTTTATCGATTTCATAAAATTCTGTACCTTTTTTCACGCAACTTTGTAATTTGATGTATATGTCTAAGATTGATATTTAAGGAATAAAAGCCGAGTTCAATGTTTTTGGGAAAGCTTGTATATATATACACATTTTCAAAAGTTCAGCATAATTCGTAAAATGCGAAAAATTCGGAGTTATTATGAACACAACGGTTCACAATTAGTTGCGGAGAATTGGGGACCAAGGTAAATCATTGTGCTTATGCAAAACAGTTCCCACTAACAATAAGTAAACAACAACTTTTAAATAACTAATCAAAGCATGTGCACTTGCATACATTGTGATTTAAACGTGCTTCTGTACATTAAATACATTTTTGCGATTTAAATGTTCTGCTTTGATTTCATTGTTTTCCTGTATTCTAATTTATTTAATTTAATTTTAAAATTATAAAACTTATATGCTCTTCTGTATTAAGATTCTAAACCATTGAAATTAAATTTATATAATTATAATTTCATAAATATTTGTAAAATTAAGTTTTTTTTCCGATATCTTTCAAAGCTTGCATACTTCAAATACGGGAATCCATCCATTCAAAGCTAGTTTTTATCTGTCTATATGCAAGGTGATTAAAAAATATGGGCCAAACTTTACGAGATGATAGTACATAGCAAACTAATCATTTTTTGTTAGAGATTACCGGGCCGGAAATGAAATGTAAAGGCGCCAGTATGCTTTTAATAGTAAAACTGATGAGGTGAGGCGAAAACACAAGAATGACTTAGAAGTTATAAAATGACATTTAATAAACCATAATTACAGTAATGGATAAAAAGAGCGACCATCAACCTGAATGCACGTTTCACAGCGGCGATGGAGGGATTGGCGAACTCGCTAGAACAGATCAGGCATGTCGCGCACTTTGGGGGCAGCGGCCGAAATCCTGTCGACGAATCACTCTTCAGATTCGAGGGGAGCGTCATAGACGAAACTCTTGAGATATCCCCACAAAAAGAAGTCGAGACAGATCGGGTGATCATGGGGGCTAAGCTATGGGACCACCTCGCTCAATCCATCGGCTCAGAAAAGTATTTTACGCCTTTACGTTTCATTTCCGACTAGGTTAACTATGACGAAAAATGTTTGATTTGGTATGTACTCCCACCTCGTAAAGTCTGGCCCATCGTTCTTGAATCCCCCTGTATATGCATGAGAAAATCTGTACGTATATATGTATGTATGGACGTATATGTATGTTCGCAAAATGTTTGCCTAATTCTAGAAGGAGTAATACCTACTTGCAATTTGGTACGCGAATGACTCAAATGATGTGATTGGCGAGAGAATTCCCAAAACGCGAAATTTCTCCATGATTGGGGGAAGGGGAGGTTTTTGCCACAATGTAATGAATAGCCATGGTTGTGAAGTAAAGCTAGAAATGAGTTCAATATTTGGCCTCACTATAAGGCTATTTATTTTTGACTTGCATTTAAATCTTTCAATTCATCATGCAGAGAAATCCATTTGTCCTCGCCGTCCCCTCCGTGGGCCAATTTTCGACATTTCATTAATTTTTTTACATTTCAAATTCTAATTACCCTACACCTTAGATTATAAGACTATACTTCCTAGCTATAGTTAGAGAAGGCAAGCGTATTCAAATTGCAAACTATATTTATACGTATTTAGGGCGTATTATGTTTGTGCAGAGAACGCGTAACGGCCGATGCTCCCTGCGCGGGTCAAAGGTATTTATTCAGAAGTTTGTGAACTCACACAATGGATCAACGATGTATTACGACCACAAAGGAGGTATTTATCCAGAAGCTTGTGAAACCACACAGTGGATCAATGACGTATTACGACCACAAAATAGGCATTTATTCAGAAGCTTCTGAACCCACACAGTGGGACAATGACGCATGAGGACCACAAAACAGGCATAGGACAGCCGTATATGTGGTCACATATTGGGAGACGGCGTGTTTAGGTACTTATATAGTATGTATTACACTCACGGCATTACGTGATTATTAACGTGATATTTGTTTTTTGAGTAGTTGCGGTATGTTCCAATGTGATTTTAATCAGAGTTTTGCATTTTAAATCAGAGCAACGTCGGGTATTTGGTGATGCAAACAAAAATTCGGGGTATTTCTATTGTTAGTCTGATCAGGCTGAGAACTCGCAACTCAAACTGTCTTTCTTTGACTTTGACATTAAATTTTTCCTTAACTAAATTATAAATCGAGAACGTTGGCGCTATGCTGCCTTACCCCTTTGAACACTAGTATATTTAGCCAAATGGAACAAGAATAAGTAAAATACCAGAAATAGGCCGGGGGGGGGGGAACACCTACATCCCGGTTAAGCATGCTTTACGCCGCGGCAACGCTCCCGAGAACCGGTACTTCATCTGTCTATTATCATTGACCAAAAACAACCAAGCAACAACACTTGAAAAAAAATTTCAACAGGAATTCATAAACGCTAGACTAAAATCATACCAAAACAAATATCATACCTAATCGTATTACCATGGAACAAAATCCATACAAAAAAGTCTCTCTTCCTGCATCTTATTTATAACGCTGATCAGTAAAAACCTACATAAAAATGTGTTCAGGAACATAGATTTAATCACTTAATTCGAAGTCAAAAATTAAACTCCGGGACCGGGACAATTTAGTCTCTCCCTGGCTAACATTGTTTATTTTGGTTGCCCGCAGTGAAGTTTATAATCCCCACCACCACCACCACCACACACACACACACACAAAAAATAAAAAGATTGCGACTGAATTGCAATTTTATGTATTAGTCATAAACTAAAGTCTTGTTAAATGTCACTATAGATGTCATATCGACTGACTTCTTTTCTTTATCAGTCGTTCGTACTGTCATCTGATTTGGTAGACTTTGTGATCACTTTTTGTCTCTTTTCTTTCACACCTTCAACTATAAAGATATAGTGATTAAGTATTCTTATGATTAAGGAAATTTAATTTAAAAATAATCAAAAATACATGCACTAAATTAAATATTACGCCTTCATATTGTGTCAATTGAAAACTATGAGAAAAACTATTTATTAACATTAATGACACCTAGATACATTATTCAAAGCATCATGGCACTTTCAAGCGTTTCACCTATAGGAGTTTATCGCCTTCTTTCTTACTCCATGATCTAGACAGTACGTGAGTGTTGTCTTTTATTGTATAAGGATAGAGAAATTATATAAGATTTGATATAATAGGGATAATACCGACATTTAACTGATGTATTGCCCAAACGTTTCACTTACTTCTTTATAAAATCATAGTATTTACCTTACGTCGCCTGGTTAGAATAATTTAAAAGTAGCTGCGTTTTAGTCAAATCTTATTAAATGATAATTTCGATGAATTAATTAAAATTCTGTTACCGAGTCAATTAAATCATGAGCTTACAATTAGAGTAGTTGTATCCCCAATTTCTTGATAAAACAAAAATATGTTTGGTCAAAAAGAAGAAATAATTGAAGAGTTTCAAGATCAAGTTTTCATACGTTGGAAAATTGACATTTTGCATCATAAAGTTCGCAAATTCTTCTTCAGAGACTCTAAATTCACTTTAATATTCCAGCCTACAATATGTAATTCGATGCTCTTTGTTTTTTTTCATGGAAAGTCAACCTCTGATGTATATGAGGTCAATACGCGTATTGAGAATGCGAATAGACAAGAAGTATGCTGGAAGTATTATAAAGGCTCTCTAGCACACAAACCGGTAATTTGGAGTTTTGATCGGAAAGAACTAATGAGCCTGAGTAACATATGTTTGAAAGCACAAATCCTTATCTTCTGTTTCCAAATTGGTTCTGTAAATTCAGATGCAGTTCAAGGAATTTCAGAGGACGGTTCTCGGCTTAAAGCTTCAGACAAAGGCAGCATTATAAATGGTAAGTTTTTATGTAATTTAAACGTCTTAATGGTGTAATAAATTCACAAGGCCAAGGCAACTAAATCCCAGAGACAGGTACGTTCGTTTTTTTTCTCGCCCAAATCGGCGATAAGCGGAGTGCTATGTTGCGACCTTGGTAACTCTTTAACTCTTCATAATCATGGTAACCTTGCGAGTTGGTTGGATACTATGGCAACTGTCTCAACATCAGATGCCAGAAAAGTCGCCAAATTCAATACCGTAACGGTCTTTGGGATAATGCCACATGATTATAAAATATAAGCCATTTATATGTTTAATTCGGATATTCATAAAAGTTATCAACTTTTATATACAGTGTAGGTGTCGCGTTTAATTACCATTGGCCGTTTTGAACGAGTTTTGCATTGCATGTCTATCTATCTATTTAATACTATGCAGTGAACAGACTAACTGAGTAAGTGAGGGTGGTGATGCACCAACATTATGGAGCCCTTCCATTATAGATATAATTTTGGTTTCGGTGCCATTCCATCCATCTCAGCTTCGAAGCCAACATCCTTTCTAAAATCCAAATTGATCGTGATTTGGTTTTTTTCTAAAATCCAAATCACGATATAGTGGAATAATTAGACACTCAAAACCACTTTATAAAAAAAAATTGAGCATTTCATCGAGCTTAAAATTGAGCATTTCATCGAGCTTAAAATTGAGCATTTCATAGCTTAAAATTGAGCTTTTCATCGAGCATGCCATCGAGCGTTAAAATCGAGCTTGAATCAGAGTCTCGGTTTTGGTCTCTTTCGGAAACTTCTCATCCATTAAAATTAGGGATGTCGATACACAGATATTTTTTAAAAACTTACACCACTCTGCCTCGTAAAAACAGCAAATACACAATTGGATATTCATTCTCAGTCAGAAATTAAAAGTAGTTATCAGCAACTTTAATTAAGTGTGTAGGAGTCACAATGGCGACCACTAACAATTAAGAACGTGCAAAGCACGGATGACATCACTAAGTCATTAACATAGTCATTGCAATACCATTCTACGAGTTATTTGTGATTATCCCGTGTTTATATCATAACATTCTAAATAGTTACATTTGCTACTCTCTCATATTATAGAATTTGGTAACAAGAAATTATTGTATTCTTGAAAAATTTCGATTTTAAGGACAATATATGTTTCAGGATATCCTGAATACGTTTTGACTATTTTAGAGTGACGTCCGTCTGTCTATTTGTCTGGAGTCGATTTTTTGTGTACACGATAACTTCCTCAAATATCAATGGATTCTTACGATACTTTATATCCGACTTTATTATACGAAAAATCTAGGACTAGAGTGAAGTTTTTTAAATTTCAGTGAACATTTTATATTTTCTTATAAAAATTTTATATTTTCTTAACATGGCAATATAGGACAAAAATGTGATATAATCATGCAAAAGAGGGCATACTTATAGCTCATTTCTAAACAGTTTCAATAAATTTAGTGAAAAGTAGCTGCGATATATTTTTTGTTTTCGCGTAAAAATTAGCCCCTCCGATGGGGCACATTACCAAACGTGGTATCAATCAAATTTGTTTCAAGCCCATTAAAATGACTGGCAATATGCTATTGCTAACAACATTTGGATCAACAACACGGATTTTTCAATTTTTTTTTCCAAAATTTGGGGGAAAAAAGAAGGTCACAAGCTACTTAATGGATTCAGGCGTGAGAAAGTAAGTCACTCTCCAGTTACTTTTTCATTTATTTACCTGATTTTAAATTATGATAAAAATGTTGTGAACAGAACTTGGTTGGTAAAAGAATCTTGTTTGTGAAGTCAAGCGGACTCCGATGTCAACTTCAACCTAAGATATTTTAAGGCATTTTATGAAAATAAGTTTGAGGTCTTTCCTTGAATAACTGCGACGTGCTTATACTAAACCAATGGAAAATAAGGAAAACAACCGGGGAGGTAGTGCGCTGACATTCGGGGAGGATCAAGTAACGCACAAACTACATCGAATACGTGCTCTTTCCGTTTGTGAATGTGACGACAATTCCAGTTGACAAAGGTAAGCCTTTTAAAAGCCTAACAGCGCACGAGGTTTTCAATGAACCACCTTATTACTACCACGCCAGAAGCAGCCTATCTTGGTGATCTTACTAGGATGGATGATCTTCAATGACCTAAAGGAAATGCCTTTCAGCATACTGAACCGTTGGTGCCCTTTCTCTCCATATTGAGGTTTCAAAATTTTCACATCTGGGTCCATTATTTTATAGCCTATGGTACCAAGGTTTGGAATATTTATTGTAAATACTGGGGTCATTCATTAAAACGATTACGTATTACGTTAAATGGAGAATTTTGTATGAGAAATGAATTGTAATTGGTTCAGATTTTGTCTAGAATTATTGAGATATTTTACAAATTGTAGGATAGTGTAATAAAGTATTTTAAAAACGAATACCTGAAAAGTGCATTATAGGGTTGGTTTATATATATATTTTTTTTCATTCTTAGATAAACTTCCTAAAGAACTGCCTCTGAAAAAGTTTTCTGACGACATTTGTCAACTATACAACAGCATGGAGCACTCTGACGTAATAGTCAATAACGGAAAACAAAAAATCACTGCTCACAAAAACATCCTGTCCGCACGCTCTGAAGGTTTTGCTGAAATGTTTCGTAACAAAACGTTGGAGAGCAAAAACGGGGTCGTCGATATTACCAATATAAATCCTGAAGTTCTGAACAAATTCATCCGATACATATACACAGGTAAAATAGAACTCAATCTGAAATCAGCGTGTATGGTGTATGAAGCTGCAGATATATATGCAGTGGATCATTTGAAGAAACTCTGTAGTTCTTTTTTGGTTGAACACTTGAAGGACACAAACGCGTGTGAGGTTATGGTGCTCGCGGAGAGATACAGTGATGAGGATCTAAGAAAATCTGTGATAACATTCATGATTAAAGCAAGCGGTTTTTTTCAGTCTGATCAATGGGAAAAGTTTTCGATTGAGAATCCAATTCTTGCTGTTAAAGTGTATAAATTTTTCATTGGAAGATACGCCAAGTGAGAAAATGCTTTGTTTTGCATTATTTATAACCAGATGGAGTGGATTTTGAGAGAGCACAAATTAAAAGAAGATTTTATAAAGTAATCTCAAGGTGTAACAATAAATAAAAATTCAATTTGATGTATATCAGTGCATATCAGTTGCTTGTCCTTCATTTAAATTTAAGTTCAGTCGTTTTTGAAAAGTTTATTCAGAAATTGCTGTCTAGTTCTAGTTTTTGAGAGTAGTTATCTACATAATATGTATCACGCCACGCGAAATTAGTCTGCAGTTGCATAGTTGTTACTTATTTCCATAGACTGAATCGCACAATGAAGTATGCATGAAGTGTTTCATACAGTCAAAACAATTTGGGTTTCAACAAATAGTGAAACGTAACAAGTAGAAGTAAAATCTATATATACTAATTGCCAAGTGTCCGTCTGTCTTTCACGCTTTTTTAGGCACTTTCCGAATGATAGAGACTTGCAATTTAATACACGGCTCGATCGTTCAAAAAAAAACCTGGGAAAATCGAATTTTTGGAAACGTTCTCTAGAGGCGGTGCTCCACACCAAAACGTTCGAAAAGTGAAATGATAGGAAAGCATGTTTTGCCATAAGATAGAGACATCAAATTTGGTGTATAGATAAATCGTTCGAAAGGAAGAAAGTGTGCAATTTCAGATTTCCAATATTTTCTACTTAAGGGGGTGTCGCATACCAAAATGTTCGATTTACCGAATAAATGAGAAATGGCTCCTTTAACTCCTTTAAAATTTGATAGAGGCTTGAAATTTGGCATATGGAATAATCATTTGATAAAAATACCCAAGACGATTATAGTTTTTCAAAAACGTTCGTTTAAGTGAATGCTCCAGAGGAAAGCTTTCGAAAGGAGAATTGATAAGAAAATATATTTCGGGATGAAATAGAGATTTGAAATTTGGTGTACAAGTAGATAGTTTGGAAGGAAGAAAGTGTACAATTCCCAATATTTTCTACTTTAGGGAGTGTTGCACACAAAAATGTTCGATTTTCGGAATGAAGTAGAAACACTCCTTTTAGAACGTGATAGAGGTTTGATACTTGTTATATGGGCGAATTATTTAATAGAAAATCCAAGAAGAATGGAGTTTTTGAAAAAATTATATTTAAGGGGGTGGGTACTCCACAGAAAAACATTCGAAAGGTGAAATGATAGAAAAAGCATGCTTCGCGATGAGATAGAGACTTCAAATTTGGTATACGTATAGATAGTTAGAAATGAAGAAAGTGAGCAATTTCAGTTTTCCAACATTTGCTATTGCAGGGGGGTGCCGCACACTAAAATGCTCGATTTGACGAACAAATGAAAAAGGCCTCCTTTACAATGTGATAGAGGCTTGAAATTCAGTATATGGGGTAATCAGTTGATAAAAACCCTTAAGATTATTACGGTTTTTCAAAAATGATCATTTAAGGGGGTGCAACACAGAAAAACGTTCGAAATATGAAGTGATAGAAAAACATTCTTCACGATAGGACATCAAATTTGGTGTACTGGTAGATAGTTTGAAAGGACGAAAGTGTGCAATTTCAGATTTCCAATATTTGCAACTTTAGGGTGTGCCGAACACCAATATATTCAATTTTAGGAATAAATGAGACATGTTTCCTTTAAATGTGATAGAGGCTTGATATTTGGTGTATGGGCCAATCATCTGATAAGGAATTCAAGGCGAACAGAGTTTTTCAAAAATGTTCATTTATGGGTGTGCTTCACAGAAAAACTTTCGAAAGGGGAGATGATAAAATAGTATGCTTCGGAATGAGATAGACTTTAATTTGGTGTACTGGTAGATAGTTCGAAAGGAAGACGTGCGCAATTTAAAATTTACAATATTTTCATCTTTAGGAGGTTCCGCACACTAGAATATTCGATTTGCCGAATAAATGTGAAACGCTAATTATTAAAAAATGACAATATTCAGTGGTTGCCTATTGCGAGACCGTTGATTTTAAACGGGTATGCGGCTAGCAAATTTTTAATTTCTCATACAATAGAATATAGTATAGAGAAAGTAATGTTTTCACGAAACTCTTGGATTTCGGAATTTTTATGTTACTATAGGATTTAGGACCTCTTGGACACGTTTTGCCTATGTTTAGTGTGATGTCTGTCTGTCTGTTCAATTTCTTGTGTACATGATACTTTCAACAAGGGTTAATGGATTTTCATGAAACATTACAACCGGCTTTGTGATAGAAAAAATCTAGAACTAGATTGAATTTTTTGAAATTCGAGCTAAAATTTCGAAATTTTATATTTTCTTAACATTGCAGCATAGGACAACATTTGACATAAATATACATAAGCGGAGCTATCTATGACTTAATGGTCACGATACTTTTAATCATTGTAGTGAAAAATAGCAACGATACAATTTTTGTGTCTGTGACGCATTAGCCCCGTGAGGGCTCCAGATGGCCCAAATTACCCAATTGTCAAATTACTTGAAATATTTTTTTCAGTCCCTTTAAAATGAAGGATAACATGCTATAATTGTGGTCATTTGGACCAACGGCACATAATTTCCAAGGCGAAACAAAAAAAAATAAAACTATACAAGCTATTCTGGATTCGGGATAATAAAGTCGAGCTGAGACTCCATTTTATTTTTATGTGCTCCTTTATTATTTGCATATAATAAAAATGTCTGAAGAAAGAGACCAATATTCGGTTTAATTATTAATGTATATATATATATATATATATATATATATATATATATATATATATATATATATGTATACGCATACATATATACCGGGTAGTCAGAATTAAAACACCCCTACTCTGAGCTCTCTATACATCGGAACTACTCAGTGTAAAGGCTCCAAAATTGTTGAACCTACTATTCAAGACATGGGGAAAGGAATTTCGTGAAAAAAAATAGTTCCAGAAACACCGATAGGTGGCGCTGTACAACAGAAAATATGCTGAAAAGACACAAAATAATCACAAAAAAACAAATGTGTATTTCGTGTTTTTCAACATATTTTTTCTGTTGTACAGCGCCACCTATCGGTGTTTCTGGAACTAATTTTTTTTCACGTAATCCCTTTCCTCATGTCTTGAGTAGTATGTTCAACAATTTTGGAGCCTTTACACTGAGTAGTTCGATCTATAGAGAGCTCAGAGTAGGGGTGTTTTAATTCTGACCACCCGGTATATATATATATATATATATATATATATATATATATATATATATATATATATACACATACGTGTGTGTGTATATATATATACACATACGTTGTGTATATATATATATATATACACAACGTATACAATGAAGAATCAGACTGTAATGGCGTCAGTGCGTAGACAAGAGATGTAGGTAACCAGCGCGCATGCGCGGAACGCCGACCGTAGCGCTGCGGCGGCGGAAAACGGGAAAATAAGTGTTCTATGTGTACCGAGAAAGTGACGAGACATAAAAGCGCAATGCAGCTTGTTAATGTCAAGAAATACAGCTAAGCAAAAGCTACGAGATAAATATTAGAAAGGTGAGGAATTGGACCAACTAGGAATACATAAAAGGCTTAGGGGGATTGTGACCCCTAGTTCTCGGTTAACACACGGGGTCACAATCCCCCTAGGCCTTTTATGTATTCCCAGTTGGTCCTTTTTCCTCACCTTTCTGATATTTATCTCGTAGCTTTTGCTTAGCTGTATTTCTCGACATTAACAAGCTGCATTGCGCTTTTATGTTTATTCCAACAATGTTTGAATCGAGTACGTAGGAAAATTTATTCATATTTATTTTTTTTAAATCCATCGAAATCTGCGTGCTTTGTGTCACCTGATAATATATATATATATATATATATATATATATATATATATATATATATATATATATATATATATATATATATATATATATATATATATATATATATATATATATATATATATATATATATATATATATATACACACATCATCGAATTCGAAAAATTTTGCATAATTCTATAATTTGCCTAAAATCTTTGTATATATTTCAGAATTTAAAGAAACATTCAATTTCATGTGTATGTTTACGTTTTATAAATTTTTAAGTAATCCCATTCAATTATCCCAAAGCATTGTTCCCAAAGTCCTTGCACAGTTTGACAGAGATTCGACCATCTATGGATGGATTTCAGATGCTCCTTTTCTCCTCTTGATGATGCTGGGTGAGCTGGCGCAGATGAGCTGGCGGGCGCAGATTTGCAGGCGACCGAGAAATTTGACAGACATTTAGTCTGGCTGTAAGAACTGCTCATTGCTTTTCTAAATTTCCGGATTCAAAAGATGACATCCTATTTGACTTTATTATTATGACTTTGTTCATTCTGTCAGTCTGTCCGTTCGCACGATAACTGCCGTAAAAATGACTTCACCGAAATAAAATTTTAGTATGTTGCGAAGACGGTCTATGGGATATATGGGAATGTAAATGTGAGACCAGGAATCGATCTCACATCAGTTTATTGTGAGACAGCTTTATATATGTACGTTATTTATTGTGTCTGAAACATCAGACAATACCTTCAGTCTCAATGACGCTAGATTTAACAACACGCTGACCCAAAGGTCAGCAGAAACCATACATTTAGGGGCATCGAGACAGGTGGGTCGAAGGACTCTAAGGGTAAGGTGAAGCAACGACATTGGGTAAAAAGATTCACCAATTCAGAAGATGCTTGTAGCTTCGCCCTGAGTGCTACCAATAAGAACCAAAGAGGTGGCTGGAACGAGGAGAGGTGTGTGATAAAGAGGTGTGTCAGACCTCGGGCAAAAAGAGGCGACAACCACGAGATGATATTACACAACTTCTACGAGAATAATAAGTTTGGCTGAGATACACTGACTTCCAAACCTTAAGCACGTAATGTAAATTTTCATTTTTCGAAAGCGTATTTAAATTTGAGTGGCTGAAAATCGCTGCGGCTGTAGATGGTAGTATGCAAATATCGTATGTTACAGCTAATCACTGTTGACTGTTCAGATGTATGCTAATTAGGCAGTCGTTGAAGACGCCGGCATTCTGAAGGGTTTGAGGAGGTGAATTTAATTTCTGATACGAAGTGTTTATAACATTTGTAGGATTATTTTTGATAATATTCGTGTTTCTATGACTGAAAAAAGACGAATGACATATAGTCAGCTCTGGCGTGTTGTCGGACGCATTGAAGCAGGACAGTCCATCAAACATGTCGCTATTTTCTTTGGCGTTGATCATTCGGTAATTTATCGATTATGGAAACAATTCCAAACAAGTCAAACAGTTGTCCGGAGATCTATGCCCTACAGTACCATCCCCTCTGATGATCGGTATATTACTATAATAGCCAAGCTGAATCGACGAGCGACCTCCCCAACTGTTACATCCATGGTTGCAGTGGCACTTGGTAAGGCAATATCTGCCAGTACTCTGCGCCGAAGGTTCCACGTGAAGGGACTGTACGCCACAGTAGTCTTACGTGGAACTCGAACCCACAACGTGGCGGTCGATCAATCGCTGGAAACTCTCGCCTTGAATGTTCGGCCACCACGTCGACTGAAATGAAAGTACGCGGTGTTTCAAGGTGGTCACCCACCCAAGTAAAAACCGAGCCCGATGCTGCTTAACTTCGGTGATCTAACGAGAACCGGTGTTTTCAGCACGGTACAGCCGTTGGATGCGCCTAAAATATTGACTGCTATACAACGTTAATATTATATTTCGTGACTGCTATCTGCGAATACCGCAGCTAATTGATATTTAAAAGCAATTCTGTCTCTAATCATTTGATGAATGTGCATATAATGCGCGCATAGAGACAAAACTGCGTAATAAACTTCTCGTAACTTCAATTATGTAATATTGGATTAACTTCACGAGAAATACATTTCAACAGTGAAATTATCTAGGTTTTGGTATATTAGAGATAGTGCTGAGATTGTTTTCATCTGTATTATGTTATGAATTTTTCAAATATTTCATCATCTATTTATAAGAAAATAGACTTTAGTTTTCCTTGTCTGATTGCAACAATTTGAATGTAGCTAAGTATTTTTTAGATCTAGCTAGATGTTTATTTCGACAAATTGATGATCAGTCTGTTGAATTTCTAATTATATCATGGCTTTATGTTTTAAAAGTGGTTTACCTCCGATTGCTCAAGGAAACACAAATATGTCTGATGGTCAAGTGGAAGAAATATTAGATGAGTTCCAGAACTACCTTTTCATTCGTTGGAAAATAAACAGTTTGCATCCTAAATCTCGTGAATTTTTCTTCAGAGAATCTAAATTTACTTTGGTATTTGAGCCTACATTATGTAAATCGAATCTCTTTGTTTTCCTTCAGGCAAAGTCTAGTTCTGCTCAATATCATGTCAAAACGTATGTGGGGGATGTATGTGACAAAGAACCATTCCGGAGATACTATAAAGGTCCTCTAGCACAAAAACAAGTAATTTGGAGTGCAGATAGGAAAAAATTAATGAGTGATGAATGGGACTTAATTGATGATGAGACACATACTATTGTCCTATGTTTCAAAATTGCCACTGTATATTCAGATGCGATTCATGGAATTTCAAATGAAGATTCGCAAAGTTTGGTACATTCTTATCCATATAAATGCAAGATTAAAAATGGTAAGTGTAGTTTGCAAGATGTAGATGTATTTAGGTTGAAAAAATTACATATTAAATTTAATAATTTTGTTAAAATATTTAGACAATATAAAACCTGTATGTAGATCATTTAAAAAACTGTTAATTAATTATTGTAACGGATGTTCGCCATATTTTCTACCATCTTGAATTTTGCAACTCACGACGTTTCCCGAGTTTCAAAATAATATGTTGGTGTCTAAACGTAAAAGGTCTTCACACATTCATTGTTGATGTTTTGATTTTGATAGCACCATCAAGTTCAATAGAGCACCATCAAGTTCAAGTAGATAAAATATGAATTCTCAAGTTAGCTTTACCAAGGCTTACCAGTATCTAGCGCTGACGTATACAGTTTAGTATCGGCTTTACTGGCTGGTTTAGCTGAAATGGTAAAATTTTTAACATTAATTTTGCTTTTTGCGACATTTGCCTTTTTTTTTTTTTTGCCATGCAAATATTTACTATATAACTTTAAACTTCAGCCTTATGGAAATATATTTCATGCAAACAGGTGGAGGGCTTTCCTTGGATAACTGTGCCAATGTTGCATAAAAATTAGAGAAAGCCATGAAAACATCCAAGAAAATAGCGTGATGGCATTTGAGGAGGATCAAATAGCGGGCAAATGATATCTGATAAGAGCAACTTCCATTTTGATGAGAAAGATAGCTGCACAAATTAGAACGGTAAGCGTTGCATAAGACTAATGACACGTACTATTTCTACATTATAAAAATTCTTCAACTTTTGCTCAATTTTTTCAGCTACCTTGTTGATAATTTAGACAAACTAGCAGAAAAGTCGAAATTACAGACATTCATGAAAATCCCAGGTTTATTTCTGAAATATTCAGCTAATTATCATCTGCCGAAGCGTCATTTTTGAATATATATATATTTTCATAATTATCAGGAACCTTATCTCCTATTGCGGACAGATAATTCCCCTGAAACTTTCAGTAACATGTTTGCAAATATTTTAGTGTGTATGGGGTTATCCCTATAGCTACCGCATCCGATACAGCTTAACTTTGGTGATCTTACCAAAATAGATTACCTTTGGTAAACTTACGGAAACAAAAAAGCACACTCGACCGTTTGCACTATTTCTATTTCTATTAAGATTTCTTAAGTTTTGGATTTTGACCCATTATTATATAACCTATAGTAGCGAGGTTTGGTATACTTATCGTAATTACTTTGCTCAATCAATCATACTGTATTACGTTTACTGGAAAATTGTGTCATAGAAATGAATAGTAATAGGTTGAGATTTTGTCTGTAATTAATCTCTATTTCTAAAAATGAGTAACTGAAAAGTCTATTTGAAAGTATTTATATTATTTTCTCCTTCAGAATCCTCTCTAGAGAATCTTTCTGACGACATTTCTCAAATATTCAACAGTGCAGAGTACTCTGATGTGATGATAAAAAGCGGAGAACGAAACATCAGTGCTCATAAAAACATATTGTCCGCCCGCTCTGGGGTTTTCGCTGCGATGTTTCGTAACGAAATGTTGGAGAGCAAGAACGGGGTCGTCGATATCACCGATGTAAAGCCAGAAGTTCTAAACCAATTCCTCCGATACTTTTACTCGGGTAAAATAGAACTCTGTATGGAATCAGCACGTATGGTGTATGAAGCTGCTGATAAATATGCAGTGGATGATTTGAAGATACATTGTGGTTCTTATTTGTTTAAAAACTTGGAGGAATTGAACGCTTGCGAGGTTATGGTGCTCGCAGATACACACGGCGATCATGATCTGATGGAATCTGTCAAGCTATTTATGGTGGAAAAGAAAGATTTTCTGCAGTCTGAACAATGGGAAAAGTTTTCGGAAGAATATCCAGACATTGCTGTTAAAGTGTATAAAATGTTCATTGAGCAATTGAGCAGTAAACCAAGTGAGAACAAATGTTTTTAAAATAAGTATTGCGAGTTCGTGTAGATTTTGAGAGAACATAAATGTAAAATAGATTTAATAAAGTATTTGGGCTGCAAAAACAATTGTAAATTCAAACTTTACTGCATATCAGTGCATGAAGAAGAATAAACAACCTATCTCTGAAATTTTTGAATTAATTGTGTTTTATTTCTGAAATTCTGAATAAGTGTTAATAAAACATTTAAACCAATGAAAATGCTATCTAATTCTAGTATTTTGTGACAGATATCGACATGTAAAACAAGCAGTACGGGAAGTCAATTTTAAGTTTCATGTAAGCAATTTGTTTCCGATACGCAAGTAGTTGTCCGTACGCAATTAGTTACCTGTATGCAATTAGTTACCCGTACTCAATGGGTCATACAATTGTTACTTATTCCTATAAAATAATTATCCCAATATAGCATGACCATGAAATGTTTTATAAAATAAAAACTAGTACTTTGCGTTACAGCAAATAAAAAAACATATAAAAGTTAGCTCAAACCACTGTTTAAGTTAAACTGCAATAAAAATCCTTCATTAATAACAGCATAAGCAGTTTACTCACAGTATCAAGCTATGTGGACTGAAAGGATCTGCTTTCAAAATTTATTGATACTATGAATCAGTTGATTATACTAATACTAGCAAAGCTCCAGAATTCTCCATTTTTTTTTAAATAAGTCTGAAATAAGTCCAACATCTGACTTCCTTTTCAGTATCTGAGGTCACTCAATGCAGAACTCTAAGGATACTATTATTTATATATAAATAGTCCTTACTGAGATCTTGTGTCTATGAAGCGTACGAGAATATCAAATATGTGAGTCCAAAACTGCTTACAAGAGGCAGGGGAAGGAGGATACGGTTCATGTGAATGTCAGCCCCACTTCGTTCCGGTCTAAATTGCGTGACACGTTCCCAGCAGTCCAAAAATATATCTTACATCTTTGGGTATTTTGGTTGGTCTATATCAAAAGATAGAAAGATTATACTGACGTTCTCATTATATGCGAAAATCGGTTCCTTGGATGCTGTTAGTTCATTATGATTTCTATCCTTGCTTGGAAACGCTGACTAAATGCAGGTTCTGTGAGTATAAATCAAAATGTGATTTTATAAATAAACATGATGGTCTTGATGGAGTAAATATATGTATTATTATCTTCGAGGAAAGTTTGTATCTTGGAAATATTAATTAAGCTATACAGGGTTCCTCGGAAAGTACTTAAGCACCCCAATGACTTTGTAAGGAGATGAGATTATCCATGAAAATACAGGTTAGGTCTATTTGCGATAAAGTGTCCATGCCCGCTCGAATAAAAGTGATTCAAATGCCCTTAATGGATAATTTTAAAAGTTAGGATAGTGAACTCGGGAACAAAGCGAAAAACTCAGAATACTGCACCGTGCGAACTTAATCGCCATTCACAGGTTGACATTGTCTAAAAATTGCCATCGCCGTAGCCAATTCTTCGCAACCTTTGACGTTTTGCCTAAACAGCCAGTACTTTAGAATTTTGAATCGGCGATATTGCCAGTTCTGCTAAAATTTAGTGTTTAAAAGCGGAAAACCATCCACCTTTGGAATTTGAGTCAAATACAAGGTGTTGAAAATTATGAAATTCGTAGGGATCTGCATTTGGAACGCGTGTAACGTGTATATGGAAGACAAAAATGTCCTTCACAAAGTCGCATCTTCAGAGACTGTTAAACTGTGATACTTGTAATGCTTGTCAAAGAAAGCAGTCATATTCTTTCTCGAATTCGAAAGTACATTGTTGCTGATAGAAGATATTTTGAACAAGCAGTACGTTACATTCCTGTGCGTGTAAATAATATTCATTTTAACATACTTAAATAGGGCAGACATTCGCCAATAACCATATTATGCGACCTAAAGACCTTCTTTTACAATTTTATTATCAATTCTTTGCAATTTACAATTTTTTATTGTAATACAATAAAAAATTGTAAATAACAAATATTGTATGCTGGGTGTATAAGCATAATTGTGTATATGTGTATATGTATAATTTTATTGTATGCTGCGTTTAACGAAGTTAAACGCAGCACACAATAAAAAATGAAAAGCATCGATTGATTTTGGAGGCAAAAAAAAAAAAAACCCTCCTTCGACAGGACACACAAAAGGCACAATCTTCATACGTCAGAGGAACATCAGTGACTGATGCAGGAACACCAAACGTGGCAGAAGTAGGGAACGGGTGTTGCCATCGGCGAAAGGAAAAGGGAGTTAAAAACCCAGGAGACAGGAACCAGAGGTAGAATATAGTGAATAATGAACGCTCCTTTACTTTTCTAGCCGTTACAGTTACCCTCTCCCTGCTTCTGCCATGTTTGCTGTTCCTGCATCTGTTGTCGATCTTTCTCTGACGAGTAAAAGTTGAGCTTTTTATGTGTCCTGACGAAGAAGCCTGTTTTTGCTTCCAAAAATAATCTATACATTTAATTTTTAATTATATGATGCTTTTAATAAACTAATCTAAATTCTGAATTTAATTAGACAATGTTAAAATTTTATTGGTTTTTTTCGTTTATCTCGCTGTTTTGCCGAATTCGTTTCTTAACTTTATAAATGATCCGCCAGGGAAGCTGCAATCACATTTTTTTCTGTCATGTACGGCTATTTTACCATAAATAGATCTAACATGTATATTCATTAGCCTTTTTTTACAAATTTATTCGGGTTCATAAGGATTTTTCTTGGAGCCCTGTATTCTATTAATGCAAAATTTACGCAAATATACATTTTCTTTGTAATACTTAATTCGTTGTCGGATTCATGAAAAAAAATAAAGAATTCCATCATAAAATATCAGCTTTCTTTGCAATTACCCTTTTCTGCATTATTATGTTGTTCACGTCTTATTTATTTGATCTTTTAAGTAGAAAATCTATTTAGTGAATCCCTCGGAGTTGGTAGCCTCTAGTTCCAATCAGCGTAATGGAAAAAAAGATCTTTTCTGTCTATAATGTAGGTGTCGTTAAAGAAATATAGTTTAAAAACTCAAATGTGTAAAACACGTGACCTTTCTAAAGACTACCAGTCCTTATTTTGTAAGTTAAAGCCTTTAAGTAATTTTAGGGAATTGTTATGATATTAATCATCATATATAAAGGCTAGTATAAAATAATTTTGAAATTGTACTTTTATAGACATATTTATTGACAAACTCCATTTAAAAGGTGTTCGATACCATTTGAATGACTTTTGTATTTACATATTTTATTTTATCTTTTATGTACACTGCTCAAAATCAAATAATTAGAAAATAACCTGCGGATGAGAAAATATTTTCTTGACTGAAATATGATTCATACGTGTTGTAAGCTATTAGAATATAAAATTACTCACAGGGCAAGGAAAAATTAAATTTTATTCTTGTGTCTTGTCGGAAAACAAAAATTGCTCATTTTGTACATGTTATAAAAACGAACAAAAATGTGATTTCTTGGATAAAAACGAGTATTATTAAATGGTATGGTCTCACCTAACTGAAAGCAATGTTGCACACCTGTGAAGCATGGAATCAATGAGATTATCAAGGAGAAACTGGGGTATTCTCCCCCATTTCTGTAGAAAATCGGTTTCCAGCTGTTGAACTGATTCTTAGGGTGATAAGTGACCAGCAACCCTTTTCCCCAGAATGTCCCAAACCTGTTCGATTGGGTTTAAGTCTAAGGAACATGCTGGCCAATCCATTCGAAGGATTCCTTCGTCGAAACGGAAGTCGTCCACTAGCCGAGCATGATCTGGCTAGCGTTATTATCCATGAAATTGAATTCATCCCTGATTGCTGCAGCGTAAGAAACCATAAAATATCATAGGATCTTCTCCCTATATCACTGAGTCTTCAGTGATCCATTTCTAATAATGTACAGTTCGGTACGGTCATTAATAGTGATACCGGCACAGGCCATCACTCCTCCTCCTCCAAATCGGACACTTTAATTCATAAGTGTGGGATTATTCTGAGTGCTACGTTCTCTCCAAATGATAATCCGCCTATTGTCAGGTTGTACACAAAAGTGGGACTCGTCTAAGAAGAGAACATTGCTAAATTCATTTCGTCTCCATCTGAGATGCTTCTGTACCTAACTTCCAAAGGAAGCACCTGTCCCTTTGTTGATTCTGTAGGCTATCCATTCGGCTGTCATGTTGTTGAGTCATCGCATTCACTGCTACGAAGCTTTCAACACATTCAATTGTTTCTAATTTCTTCCTAATAAAAATTGCTGTAGATCGCTTTTCACTCCTTATTTAAAGCACGCAGTTTTCATCGTCAACGAAAAAAATTGCATGTTCCGAAGTTTGTGAACTTGATAATATTCCTTTTTAATCTCTTGTCTTTCATTTTTGTTAAAAAACTAGTCTATTATATGGCTGTTTCATACCGAACTCACAATATCCCCTAATTGTTTTGAGCAGAGTATATTATTAAAGATTGTTATTAGACGAAGTAATTTTAAATTGAAAAAGAATACTGAGTATAGAAATTTAAAGCTTTTAAATAAATAAAATTAAGAATTTTCAAAATCCTTCTCTTCATTTAATTTTCAAAATTTTTCAACGATATTTTTATTATATTTGTATATGATATTTAGTTATGAGTGTACATTTATGAGTGTATATAATATGAGTGTACATTTTGCCTTCAGGTATTTATTTTAGAAATAATGAGTCAGTTTTGGGGGAAAATGCGGATATGTATCCAAAACTCAGAAAATAATTGGTTTCTTCTATATTTTCATTTTATCATGTCTTTTCTTTATATTATTTTTCTAAATATATCCTCAATTAAGTAGAGGATAGTGAATATACAAAAAAATAGCATCTTAAGTACAAATTTAGCATTTTAAATGCAGTGACTTATCGAGAAAATCAAACTGAGAAAATATTTTAAAAGAATTTACATATGTCGCGATTAAGGTCTACGAAACTAGCAAAAGCCTTTTTATGTCATTTACAATCATCAAATCATTTAAAAATTTCACCATAATACACTAAATGTCTCAAAGTATTCGCTTTTATATAGAGGTGTCAAAGTATGCATTAAAACTCCTCAAGTCAGAACTTCAGTAATCCGAAATTTCGAATAATTCAACGAGTTCAATGGAATAAAAGTCTTTCTTTGTAGATATCAAGAGGGCAGAGAGTACCAAATAGATCTTCAGTTATGGAGTTCATAGTATTTTTTTCTATGGATTTCCAAAAATGGATATAGAGCGAATAACATAATTAAATAATCTTGTATATAATACGTGTAAAAAATATATCAAAGCGAAAAATACCTTTTTACTTACACATTACTGGAATTATTTATTTTATTAAAATAACCTATCTCTCCAGTCTTTCATAAACATAACGTCACTAATCGTAAGCTTACTCCCCCTATTTTAGAATAATTTATAGAGTTAATTCCCTTCTTTATGAGATATCATTGCCTCTGGAACGTCGATATTACTTTCATCAGATTCGCCTAGATTTTCTCTGGTCTCCAAAGACATCACAATATCACTGTCAGTATAATTTTGATAACCGTGAACATTTTTGTCAGAAACATATTCTGGTCTATAAGATTGTAAAACAATTTTTTCTGTTGAAAATCTCCATACTCACAGAACTCCCTGGTTGATAGGCTGAGGTAAAGCGATTCATATTTGGAGGCAAAAATACTATTCTGATGTGGCCGCTGGTATATTCGGATTCAAGAGGATGTGATGTAGTATTGTAATAACCAATGATGCTTCTCCATGTAACCCATTAGCTTCTGAGTTACAATTAGCTCTGAGTAGTCCTTTTTAAATCTGAGTAACCCATTAATCTTTGAGTTACAGGAAAAAATGGTCATTATGTTCTATACTATCATGTGATGTTTTGGTCATGTGATAAAATAGCTTGTAAAAATGAACAATAAGAAGCGAAATGTGTGGGTTCACATCGCTGAGAATTTATATTTTATAGTTGTTATATTTTAAGAGTTATATTTTATTTTTTTAAGTAATTATCACAAAAGTCTAGTTAACACTTTCTAACATAAATAATTTGGCATCACGTCTGATGTTAAAATAGCAAAATCAAACACACATCCATAACAGAAGGTCTTTATTTCACTTCCTTAAGACGTGAAAGAATATTTCACTTCCTTAAGACGTGACTTTAACGTCTTAAGGAAGTGAAATAAAGACCTTCTGTTATGGATGTGTGTTTAGTGGCCTGTTTTAAACTTCTGTACGTCTTAAGGAAGTAAAATAAAGACCTTCTGTTATGGATGTGTGTTTGATTTTGCTACTTTCTAACATAGTTGTAAAGTGTTTATGACTTTGTCCATTCTGTCCGTTCGCACGATGACTGCCGTAAAATGACTTCATCGAAATGCCATTTTAGTATGTTGTTGAGACGGTCTGTGAGACATATGATAATGGAAATGAATAATATAACCCAATTAGTTTCAGATTGAACAACGGTTGAAAGAATGAAATACATTGAGCCCTATGGAACATAATTTTTAAAACATTTTTTAAGCAGAGTTAAAATTCACAAATTGTTTAAAAAATTTTAGGAAATATTCAAATTACCACATAAAATGTGTAAAATATTTCAGTAGAATATGTTACGTAATTTTTTTAAATAAAAATTGAAATAATATTTACACCCATGTTATATAAAGGGATAGCGTGTCTTATTTCAAAATAAAATGTGACATCCATTTTTCCCCTGTGTAAAAATCGTGATGTTTAAAGACCGTTTAAATATATATTTAGAGTTATATCTGTCATAAAACGGCTTTAGTTTACATATAATTTGTGTATCTAAATTATGTGTCTACGCAATTAAAATATTTTTTATTTTAAATAATTACTAAACTTTGAGCAGTCTTACAACGAAGCCTAATTTCTATAGCATAAAAAATGCAAACAAATCAAGCGATTGTAAGGTGATTTGTATAAGTATTCCTGAATTTTTATCACGTAAAATATTTTAGCACTGTAGTCTGGAATATAAGTAATATGAATGAAATATTCATTGATTTTATATAGAGCAGTAGATGATTTATAGCTTTATATTTTTTGAAGAAGTTTTAAGTTTGCAAGTATAATAAATTATTTTAGAACTGTGATTGTTTTGAAAGTATCACCGCTGAATGTATTGCAATTTAGAGATATTTAAATAAAATTGCTTTTCCGTTAGAAAGTGTTTCATAGTTAATGCTTTGCGCATGATTGATATTTCTTATTTTAAAACTCGCAAATTTTCTAACTTCATGAATATAGATGTGAAAACACGTCAGTTATTAGGAACATCTAAATATTGCACATTTGTGTTTTTGCATGACGAAATTCCCGCTAGTTACTTAATATCAAATGTTATAGCATTCTTTATTTTATAACATATGTATATTTTTTCATATAAATGTTTTACATGCAATATTTAAATATTTATAATTAATTCCACACTATACCATGAACTTATGTTTGAAACCATGAGAATTATAATTTAATTACCTGCAATTATATACTTTCTAATTCACAGTATCTCTATGTTTGCAACTTATTTTCATTAGAGTTTTAATGTTGAATTTATAGAATTAATTATCTCTAACAAAGGTAGTTTAATTAGTTCTATCTCATACTTCTGTAATATTCTGGAATGCGCTTGAAGATGTTTTAATTGCTTTTCTTATACAAAATATTTACATATATAGTTGCTCTGTGAAAAAGGTTGATTGATATAAACAAGTTCCTAATTAAAAGTTATTGTGTGTAATAATTAGTTTTCGACATGATTCATCTTTTTGTTTTCACCAATTTTATTGCATTGCTCTGTAATCATTTTCTGTAGTCCTCAGATAATGCAGAAATAAGTAAACATTACTCAAATTTGTAAATTTTGAAAAAGATTGATGATGTAAAACTGATAATTTTGAAGCAATTTTAAGAGCTATTAATATTGTGCAAATAAGCTAAAAAATTAATGAATCTGTAGAAAAAAGAACTGATAAATTCAAGTGACTAGAGTAATTATAAGTTAAAAAAACACGAATGGCTGGAACAAAGGTCCATACTTTCGGGAGTCGAGATAGACAGTAGATAGATACATAAATTATTGATACAAGTCGTAAACAAAGTACCTGACTTCAGACACCACAAACATGATGTAACTCATGTGTCTCGTAATGGACAGTTGAAAAATTAGGGGGTCCAGTGATGGCCAGTCATATGCACTCTTGCCAACAAAATTATGTAAGAAGTAGTAATGGTGAAAAACTATCTTCTGGTTCAAAGAAGACAAAGTTTCTTTGTGTCTTAAAATATTGGCAATTTCGACGACACTATTAAGTAGTTTTATTCTATTTTGCACACTTATTTCGTAGGGTCATACGATTTTCGGAAAAATTGGAAATAAAACATCCTAAAAAGGATGTGGAAATTCTTAGTAAATCCCCTCAGGCCTCAGCATTCTCTGAAATGTAATACTAAATCCATATTAGCAATCGTCTAAGTTATATTTATAGGCAATCTTGAGAAATATATATTTAAAAAAAATGTCTTGAACCGGAAATGGAGAACGAACCTACAGTGGAAATTCTTAAACCACTCTATCTCCTAAGTTCTATTTTAAAACACTATATTTCCTCTCAAAATCTCTATGATGAATCCTTATCTCTATATTCCCTATGAATCCACCATATGCTAAGTTCATATACGTTATTATTTAATCCCTATCTGCAGTTAATATTGAGAAATAGACGTTCCAAGTAAAATTAATAATTTTGAATCTGAATTTACTAAGAAGACGTCATATGCTGGCAATTGGCGATTATTTTCAATAGAATTATTAGGCATTTTAAAACATTTTTGTATACTCTTTTATTACAGCCATACGAATTTTTAGAAAAACGAATTTTTAGAATAGGGGGATTGCTAGAATCGGAAGCTAAAATCCTTTGTGAATCTCTCCTCCATCTCTTGATGATTGATTTGATGACCAATTTGATGTTGAATTCATATTAGCCATCCTCTAAGATCTATCAATAGTACATTCTGAGAAATAGATATTTCAAGGAAAATGTCTAGTTAAAACATATGTGGCAAAGTTCTTGAAACTTACAACTAAATGCGTAAAATGTGCGATGCGTTCCGAGTTACACAAAATGCATTTTATTTCAGTTAAGCTAATTTTTGTACAAAGAAAAGTAAATGACTTCACGGAACTATTGCACAAAAGGACAATTGAAATTCTAGTGCTAGCTTTAAGAAATATTTGAATTGCAAATTCGGCTCGAAAACCTCCATTTCGAAGTGCTATTGTTAAGAATCAGTGCATACTGAAGTTCAGGGAATATTTTAAGCACTCTTTACTTCATGCATGTTTACTGTGCTCTCAAATGCTCAAAAGAAATACCGATATTGCTTGTCTGACAATTGTTTTTTATATAATTTTCTCACCAATCAATCAAGCATTTCAGATACACACATTTTCAATTAATATACTAGCAGCGGTGTCTGCATGTTGTAAGTTATTTAAGAAATATATCTATCAAAATTGTGTTTACTGAAAAAAGAATTAATTGGTACATTTTATTTTATATTTAAACTAGCAGTGATTGCCCGGCGTTGCGTGGGATTTATTATGCAAAACTCTGATAAGAAATACATAGGAACATATAGGGTCATGAATCTTATACATTGTTTTTTCACTGTGAAGAAGTAAAATCATTGCATTATGTAAAAAAAAAAATGGATTTAATTGCCCACTCTTTGGCCAATCCGATCCATTGGATCATACACACACACACATACATACTTTTCTTCTTTATATATATAGATAGCTAGATAGCTTTTTTTATATTCATTTATTTATTATTCAAATTAATAAAATTTCTTGAGTAAGCCTGTGAAAAATAAACCATGGTGAATAAAACATAGAGTTTCCATTTAAATTCATATTTCAAACCTGCGATTTTCAAAAGTGACTAACTAATACGTTGAATAAACTCCCACAAAGCTCAGATATTTAATTGACTTTCACGTTTTAAACCAAAGATTTCCAACCTTTTTCGTTGGGAATCATGAAGTTAGAGAGTAGAACTCCCAGGAAAAAGTTCCGTTTTCCATTAATATCTCGACAACCCCTAGTCTTAGAAACTCGAATCTTGGACTAAATTTTTGGGGGACTATTTCAAAGTTACCCACAAAATTTCATTTAATTTGGTGAAATTGTTCTCCTGTGATGATAAAACAAACGAAAGTTTCGGCTTTCAATAATATCGCGACAATCCCTGGTGTTTAAAACTCGAAACATGGACTAAATTTTAAGTGGAGCTATTTCAAGACTACCCACTAAATTTTATCAAATTCGGTTCAGCCGTTCTCCCGTGATGCTGGATCATACATACATACATACATACTTTTCTTCTTTATATATATTAGATGTAAATAATAATAAAATATTATTTTTCAATGTTGCAAATTCAATATCATAAAATTAGATGGACTACCTCGAATTTATACGATGTACCTACAATTTAACTATGTAAATGTCAGTTTAAACTTAAATAGTGGTTTTGAAAGTGGTTAAAAACAATTAGGCGTCCTAACTTTTAAAACATAAAATATTCAAGCATTTCAAAAGTAAATATATAATGTTATGCCATATTATTACTGTCAGGAAATTTGTTGAGATTTCAATACTAATTCTTAGAAGACACAAGACATAAAATCTGTCAAAATTCCACAAAATTTAAAATAAATAATAAGAACAAAATAAAAAGATTAAATAGTTATACATGTCAATTCCTATAACTATCTACTGGGGACATCCGCATATCCTTTAATTTAATACTTTTCTATAGCTCCTAAATTCAAAACTGCATAACAATATTTACTATTGGAATTTAAATTTCTATGCATTTTTACATTACTTATTAGTTGAGAAATATTTGTGACCTAATCTCCCCTTAGAGAAATACTTAAGTAACTCTTATATGATTTGAAATTGAAATGAGACTTAAATGTTTACAGAGAACAACATGGAACATACGCCCAGCGTTGTGTAAAAGTTTTGAGTTTAGTGAATAAGTAATACTTTCAGAGTTTGCAAATCCATTTGATAAACCAACGAATTTACATATGTGTTTACTGTTTACATTTAACACAGAGAAATTCCGTTGCCGGTTTATAAATGTGGTTTTCAAAATTACAATTCGTTGTTTACCACTTTAACTTTCAGAATTAAAGTATAAAATTTATTAAATTTACCAAAATTAAAATTTACCAAATACAAGAGCAAAGATATAGCTCTTTTTTTCTTCAAGTTTTTCATTACTTATATTAATTTTCCTTCTTTTTAAGCAGTTAATTTAATTGTCATTTCAATATTTGTATTAGCAGAAGCACTTTGAAAACATTTCTAATATATCACAGTTTATATATAGACAACATAAGATTAGCATTTCAGTTTAAAAAGTGCTATATATCTCTCTAATGAAAGGCTTATAGAACTAAAAGTATTTCAATGTAAAAGGTGTGTTTAATAACACAAATGTTAACAATACATTACTGAAATGTATTTTAATATATCTATATTAATTTCGGATTATAAACTAGTGAGACCCGGGGGGCTTTCTGTCCTATAAATAATAAACAAAAAACACGTAAGAAAGTTTCCTACTTTTGTTGAGTTTGTTTACCTAGCAGAGTCGTATACCTCAGAAATTTATAAAATGATAAGAAATAAAAGAACAACATAGACTCACTTTCAGTATTTGATGTCATACGTTCATAAAAGCTCCATGGTTTCCTCGCAGTTTTTTTTGCTGTGAAATAAGTATAATAATTGCATTATGTAGGGAACGAGCCACTCACATCATGGACTCATTTTCAGTATCTCATGCCATACACTCGTAAAGCTCCAAAGTTCATGTAATGTTTATCCGTGATTGAAACACGTTTGGTAACATTTTGTGGCCACGTTACCCGGAGATATATAGATAGACAGATAAATCAAGGTGCCACTATTATTAATAATTAACTATAAATCATTATTGCATATAATTATGATATTTTGTTATGTTTGATTTTTATGAATTAAATAGAAATTGAACGAATTACTCGGCGTTACCCGTGTCTTAAATAAATGCCTGCTACTTAAACAATTACAATGCAGATAACACCACTCAATTCCCAAGTCAACTGATTTTAAACAAAATAAAGCCCTTCTTTCGTTTCAAGTCCTTTAGTTACAACGCATATATAGTCCATGCCTAGCTATTTGAAATATTCACGCATGCGCACCTACATCCGTTTCTCCCCATAGCAACACCCAGCAAACCGGAAAAAGAAAAATATTCAAAACTTATTTTTATATGCAATTTGTGGATAAATGGCAGAAAATAAAATATAGAATAATTCAAAAAAACATTTTTGTTAGAATGCAAGAATATTCGTACATACACCCATATGTGGTTTTTAATTTTTGGTTTTTCCATTGCATCCCTAATTCAAATTTTTTAAATTTTGGATTTTCCCCTTAGTCTCGAAGCTGGTACTGATCAAATGACACCAAAACCAAGATTTTAGCTATAGTGGAAGTGCCCGATAATTTTGCTACATCACCCCCTTACTCATAAATTCAGTCAGGCCAGAGCATGCTATGTAGATGACATATTAAAATAAATACAGCCAAAGATAAAACTTGAAATAATTTTGATGTGAATAATTTTTGGAGAGATATCGAATAAATAAGCACTTAGGGAAAGTATTGCCCGATTTAGCTATTTATCGCCAACTTGACGACTTTTAAAGAGATTTGAAATATACTAGAACTTTCTCAATATATCGAATGTTTCGGGGGATATACGAGCGTTTTCTATAGATTTCTATGGAGAGCAAATAAGGGAGTCATTGCTTAATTGGAGAGCATTTGATGTGACACGAGCTATTACGAATTGTGAGATGCGATAGTGTTTTGAGTATAGTATCACATATTTTATGGATTAGCTAAACATTTAATTGCTGTTTTATTACATCCGACAGTTGGTTATTGATCTTGTAATATAGTTATCCAGCTATTGGCTGCATTATTGTCATGTTTACGCTCATTAGTGCTTTTAAATAAAGTACTAGTTATCCAGAAAGTTGGATTCATACTTGTATCCTGAGAGTACATCCACTATTCCAGAAGATAAGCCGTAACAAAGTTCTTCATATTAAAGTACTAGCCGCCTTTGGCGACCAGCCTGTTCGCTACTCTTGAAAATTCTGACCGTGGCAAAGTCGCTGGCGCGACCACCTACCAGTAAGGTGTCGAAAGCCCAGACCACCCGACTCGTCCGAAACTACCAGTAAGGTGTAAGGTAACTGTTTGGACGACCAGGAAGTGCCACCCAATTTAGACCGGAACCCAGTGGGGGAGGCATCCACAGGGACCGTACCTCCTTCTCCTATCACCAGCCTCTCGGAAGGACTTACGGTCCCATATGTTTAACGTGATCGTACTCCGCCTGAACACGGCGGCAGTTTTGGCAGTGGCGGGAATCGAACCCGAGCCTACCGAGTGCAATTCCCACGCGCTAACCACTGGGCTACCGCGCCCTTCGCGACAATCTCCATAACTTTCTTTTTATTCACATTTAGACCGGAACCCAGTGGGAAAGGCATCCACAGGGATCGTACCCTCCTTCCCCTACCACCAACCTCTCGGAAGGACGTACGGTTCCACATGTTTAACGTGATCGTACTCCGCCTGAACACTGCGGCAGGTTAGGCAGTGGCTGGAATCGAACCCGGCCCTACCGAGTGTAATTCCCGCATGCTAACTTCCCGCGCGCTAATTTAAATTTTATAATGACCATATGCTATTTAAAATATCCATAAAATTAAAATATCCATCGTTCCATCATTTCAAATATCCATAAAATTAAAATATCCATTTAAAATATCCATAAATTTAAATATCCATTTAAAATAACCATAAATTAAAATATCCATTTAAAAAAGCCATATCGCTCCATGAATCATCCATATCGTTCCACAATCCATAAATATAATAATTTCAAATACATCACCGCAATTCAATCCACCATAATTCAATCATTTAAATTATCTAAAATATCCATAAAATAAAATATCCATTTAAAATATCATATAAATATAATCATTTCACCCTTATTATCCAACGTATATGCTAAGCACTTAATACATTTAAAACCCGAAGCGCGGTCTCCATGGAGACGGGGAAAAACTACTGCGGGAGAGGGGGAAATGTCGGGGAAGAATCGGTTCTTCGCCGAGAATTGGGCAAGAATTTAAAATCATGACGTCTTTAAAATTGCGATCCTGCGGGCAATTTTCATTATATCTTGACCAGATTGGACTTGTAAAAATGCCAGATCTTTGACCTTTCTAAAAATGTGAAGTATTAGTCGAAATTATGAGTAGTTTTTACGATGGGAGGATTTAAAAACGAAAGTTGGTTTTTTTGAACCAAAAGTGACTTTTGTTTTAAAATCTTTAAAAAATATTGAAATTGTTATATTTTTACTTGTAATTGTCTGCTCTTTCCGGTGGTGTGATTTGTTTTTTTCTACGACGTCTGGATCGTAGAGAAAAAAGGGTAAAAATGGCAAAAAACGGTCAAAATCGCATTAAACATTAAATAACTAAAAAAATTAAAATTTTAAAAATCGGTTTTCACGTGTCTCCCCCCCCCCCCCCCCGGGTCTCCGATTGCCAAATTCCGTAGCTGTCCGACGCGCGGTCGCTGAACGTATAGAGTATAAAACAGACAGACATTGCCTTTTATAATTTAAGATTCTTAATTTTGCTGACTGGAAAACAGCTAGAAATATTAGGTGTCAAAATACAATCATATGAGTAAATCTTACGATATTCGAAAAAAATAAAATAAAGTGAAACATGCGTCCATGATATTTTAAAATATGTAACTGCTTAAGATATTTAAAAAATTCGTATAATATTCCCTAAAACTAATTCGTAAAATTTTTCACAAAAAGTAAATAAATACATAATTGGGTTCTATGTACTTAAACCATCAATAGCATGTTGGCCGATTGACACGGCAATATCGTTAATATTACATCATAGGAACTAAAGATATTTTGCACGTAGGAAAATGCTTGTTTCAGTACTCAGTTTTCCCTTCTTCTTGAATTTTTTCATGTCTATGAAAACAACATTACAGATAAATTCTTATTTATATAACAGTACATTTCTAAAATCAATTTAATATGATTTAATTCGGTATTTCATAAGTTGAAATAAGTTGATCGTGTTCTTCGCAACAGCGAACGATATGTGTCAAAATAAAAAGTGTGTGTTATTTTCACAGTAAAATATGGGTCCACATTTATACAACACTTGGTTTTAGTTGATTTAGTAGTTTTAAGTAAAACGGATTACGAAATTTCGTATTGCAAAATGTGCATGCGTGTAAAACGAACTCCACTACGTAATATAAAACATAGTTTGACATTTATACATCCGTATAACAGGCTGTATTTGTACAAAATTAGTTTTAGCCTTTTAAGTAGTGTAGGGTACATTACGATGTCATGATAAAAACGCTTGGGAATATTGCTCACTATTTTCGCAAAATTTGTAAACAATAGGGAGCCACATTTCTTACTATTTTGCACAAAAACCTAAGTTTGTATACCAAATCTTATTTTATTACTTTCCTTATCCTTATATACATAATGTATAAGGGAAGTATTGTGACGGGGTCGAAAATTCGAATTCGAGTTTTCGACGGGAGAACACGTTTCTAGCGTTCCTGATCACGAATCGAACATTTATGAGGTGGTGACTGTGTGTGTGTGTGCGTGTGAAAAAATTTGTGTGTATGTGTGTGTCTGTATGTGTGTCAGTGAGACTGTGGAGACGATATCTCACGAACGAATGCAGCGATTCAAATGAAATTCGGTACAAATATCACAATCCGTGAATACTGGAAGCCTATTGTTTTTAAACGTAATCGAATGGCCAGAACCCCCCTAAATTTTCGAGTGGAATTTTGAAAAAATCATCAAAAAATTAAAACCTTACTTGAGTTCCACAAATAGACATTTCTTATGCAATTTTTTCTTAGAAAACGATTGACATAAACTTTAGAGCGCTAGAATGAGCCGTTCTCGAGAAATTGCACATTATTCAAATAAATGTATCAAAAAATCCCATGAATGAGAAGAAAATATTAACTGTTGAGAAACACGTTCACTTTTCATATGTAATATCATGCGATAAATTTGGTAACATCATTCTCGTGGATCTAGCTCATTCCATTCATGAGAAAATATACTTTGAGTAATACTTTTCCATTTGAACACCAATAGTTTGCTATAAGAATAACTTTTTTCTCCGTTCATAACGCTTCGCGAGATTTTGTCGACGAATTTGATGGAATGTCGCAACTTAGAGACTTTCTAAAATGTTGCCAATTTAACGAAAATCTCGCCAAATGGATAAAAATAACTCTAAATCAATGAAAATGACGACTAATTGTCGAAAATTCAATATCTTGGAAAGAATATGAGTATCTACTATAAGAAATATCTATATTCACTTTCCTTATATTCATAATGTATAATGAAAGTATTGTGACGGGGTCGAAAATTTGAATTCGAGTTTTCGACGGGAGAGCACGTTTCAAGCGTCCCTGATCAAGAATCGAACATTTTTGAAGTGATATCTGTGTGTGTGTGTGTGTGTGAATGTGTGTGTGTCAGTGAGCCTGTGGAGACTATATCTCACGAACAAATGGAGCGATTCGAATGAAATTTGGTACAAAAATCACAATCCGTGAATACTGGAAGTCTATTGTTTTAAAGCACAATCGAATGTCCAGAACCTCCCTAAATTTTCGAGTGAAATTTTGAAAAAATCATCAAAAAATCAAAACCTTTAATAAAGTTACTCAAATAGACATTTCTTATGTAATTTTTCATTAGAAAACTACTGATGTAAATTTTAGAACGCTAACATGAACCGTTCTCGAGATATTGCACATTTTTTAAATAAATTTATCAGAAAATCCTATAAATTAAAAGAAATATTAACTGTTGAGAAACATGTTAACTTTTCATATATAATATCATGCGATGAATTTGGTGACATCATTCTCGTGGATCTAGCTCGTTCCTTTCATGAGAAAAGATACTTTGAGTAATACTTTTGTATTTGAAATTCAATAGTCATTTATCTGCTATAAGAATAACTTATTTCTCCGTCCATAACGCTTGGCAATGTTTTGGCGACGAATTTGTCGGAATGTTGCCAACTTGGCAACTTTTTTTGAAATGTTGTCAAATTAACAAAAATCTCGCCAAATAGATAGAAATGACACCAAATCAATGAAAATGACGACTAATTGTCGAAAACTCAATATCTTGAAAAGAATATAAGTATCTGCTATAGGAAAAACCTATTTTTTTACTGTAAAAGTAATAAATTCATTGCATTATATAAGGAAAGTCATATGTTGCCCACATCAGATTTCTTTATTTAATATTTTCGGTGAAAAAAGCATTTCCTCAATTTGTCCGCCTACAAACAGATAAAACAAAATTGGGACTGCTTTAAAGGGTTTTCTAGCGTTTAAAAATTTCAATTAGCTCCTTAATACATATTTATTTTAATTTACGCGATTTTTAGCTTTGCACGAAAATTATATATTCTTTTAATAATCGAAATAATGATTAAGTGCTCAACATCATTATTCGAGAAATTTGAAATATTTAAAAATTCGTCAATTTTAAACAAATTCGAATTTAAAAAAAATAACGACGAAATGCATTTTCCAGGGTCCTATTTTAACTGTGTATCAAATTCCATGACCGTATGATGCTGAGACAGCACATACATACATACATACATACATACAGAAAGAGAGAGAGAGACAGACATATTATTTTATTACGTTAGCAGATGTGCGCCTGTTGGAGCTCTAGCAATATTTACCAAACACCCCATTGTTATGACATTGGATACAATCGCACCCGAAATAGATTCTTTTGTATGTAACATAATCTTGAATGCATGCATTTTATGCTGATGTTTCTCTCCCTACTTATCGTACTTCCTTAAAAAACAAATTATAACACCAAATAGCCAGAATGATATCCATTGAATTACGATTCATAAAATGCGTTATTTTTGACGTCATTATAGATTGAGATAGTATATATATTTATGAAAACACTAGGGATATTTACAACTATTATCTCAACAATTATTAATGATAATATTTAGGGCTTATATATATATTTTATCCGATTGAATATGATTTAAAATTTGCTGCAAAATATTTGCTTTGATATTTGCTTGTGTAAATATAAAAAAGTTGGAATCAATAGATTTCTTATCATACGTATTACAAAAGCAATTATTTATACTTATTAACATGCAATGATTTATGTTAACATTTTTGAATTTCTGCTGTATAATATAAAATGACCTCCAATTTATCGTTCTTTGTAGTTTTACATGACTAAGAATTATTTTCACTTTGATAAATTCAAGGTATATTAGTGCAAAAGCCTTTGGAGACTGGTTTTTCGAAGCATTTGATGCCTTGTTAGACTGCTCCTTACATTACAACTTGAGTTCACCATATCACACTTTAGGCAATTTTGAAAATACTTTCTATTTTTATCGCATTTCAGTATTGCTCAAAATACTACCGTCTCCATAAGAAGCCTTATGTCTTTGTGTTATTTCCCTAAGCTTTTTATTCGAAAAAGAAAGTTGCTTTCAAATGGGAAAACTGCAACTTGATCAATTTCTTTTAAAACATTTTAAGGAAAGGTGTATTATTGGATTGGTGTGAAAGCAATTGCACTTTTCTGCTTCTGTCAGTTTATGTATTTCGTCGGCAGTAATTTTACTCTCTGAACCTAAAATGAAATATATTTTCCAATTGAAGCGAGTGATTGTGATCGAGTGCTTTTTATAACACCCATTCCAAATTTTAACCCAATATCGATGAAATAAATGGGAGTAATATATGAAATGCTATTAACGCATGCAGTCTGAGAATAGTTTCATATCGAAATATCCCAAATATTTTTACTTTTATATTTAACTGTTTTAAAATTCTATTTGTATTGCTCAAGTTTAGTATGCAAGGGTAAAATTAGAAAATCATTTATTATATTAGGCATGTTTAATAGATTCAACACATATCTTAATCACTAAATGCAGGATGTATTTTCTTTATACTCGTACTGTAGTCATAAAGGTTTTGCAGAAAAACAATTAGGATTTTTCCTTATTTCGACCCAGACCGTCCGACCCATCTAAAGTCGTAAGTCTGTTTGAACGGCCGGGTCAGTACCACCTAGTTTAAACCGCAACACAGAGAGAACGCAACACAGAGACCGCAACACACCGCAACACAGAGACCGTAACACAGAGAGACTTTCAGACCCACATATTTAATTTTCCATTATTCCGCATAAACATTGGAGACAATTTGGATACAGCCGGGAATCTAACTGGAGTTCTCTGAGTGCATTCCCCGTGTCTTAATCACTGGGCTGTCCTGCCTGAAAGTGTAGGATCAGTAATTTTCAGGAAACTTCTCTCACTACAAAGCAACATTTACATGAGGTTCTGCAGGATAATAGGATCAAGTGGGGGTAATAACGCCCAGTGAAAATATTTTGCAAAATTCGCAATGGATCCTGTAATAGTAATACTGGTAATACCTGAACCGAAGATTGTTTTTGTTCACTGAATCGCAAAACAACACTATATATTTGACGTAGAATGCGTTTTTGTCCGCACCTGGTATGGAGCCATATCTAGTGTGGCCATATCTAGTATGGAGCCATATCTAGTGTGGATCTAGTGTGAAGTAAAGGGGTAAACATTTGAAAGATTGTAGCTCGGTGAGTAATAGTCAGAATGGGCGGTAGTGGTAAGAAGTGTTAAAACGAAATATACGCTTGATATGTAAGTGCCCTTTAGAGGGGCATACGGCCGAGCGCGAAATTATATAAAAATTACCACGTTTCACTTCATTTCAGCAGTTGTAACTCAGCAACCAGAAGAACTACGCATGTGTTTAACCACTCAAATGATTTGTTACATACTGATCTCTACAAAAAAGTGTTGACGAGGAAACTAGAAACAAGGATAAAAATTTGGAAAATATTCAAAATTCTATAGGATTAGGGTCTAGAAAAAAGAAGACAAAAACATGAACTAAAAAGAAGAAGGGCCAGTCAGCAGTGCCAAATGAATGTATAGAAGTAATTGGCCAACACTGGCTATTCTACTATACCAATGACAATTACTCGTGACTTCAATTTTTACATGATCAAATACGAAAACAAGACATTTCTAGAATTCATGAAGAGACATTTCGATATGGATTTGATACAGACTTCAGGGCCGCCCAATAAAATTGTGAACCCTCCTGCAAACATTTATCACAGTCCCATGTTCATATTTGATTTTTTCATTTTTAGTAAATTTTTCATGTTTACCAGCCGTCTAAAGCGTGACCTCATATTGGTGATCCGGGCCTCCTCTAAAGCCTAATGGTGCACGCCTCACCCTTATGGTCGACCATGTAGACTACACCAACAACATTTAGGCTGCGCGCGTTTAGGAATCGTTACAAGTAAGGGAAGATTTATGATATTTAACCAGGAAAGAAATGAAGCATATCGTTAGTATTTAATACAACAGCAGTATTTACAAAACATTTAATGAAATGAAAATTTCTCCCTGTAGAACGAAGTCTGTAAGCTAGATTTCTGCTGCGATTAAGACACTAATCGGCTAGCAAAAAGTTAACGTTTAAAGCCTTATAATTATACAATATGTCATTTCCTGCTAATCCATGGATGCTCTACAAGTTTCTAATTTATTTTTCCAGTATCTCTCATAGTTCACAAGATAGGAATTCTAAGTGAAAGGTGAAGATGTAAATTTCTCCCTGTAGTATGAGGCTTGCTTGCTAGATATTTGCTGCCATTAAGAGAATAATCGACTTGCAGAAAGTTAACGTTTAAAGCCTTCTAATTACACCATATTCCATTTCCTACTAATCCACGGATGCACTACAAGTTTATGTATGTATATTACATTAAAATCTATCGATTATATTGACAATATTTAAAAAATGTTCAATAATAACTTATTTTAATTCAATTTAATGGATAATAAAATTGATATTGAAATGTTCAAATACCAGTTTGGGTGAAATGTTGAATTTCATTATTCATATATTATTATATTGATGATTATGGAAAATAAAAATATGTAAACTCTAATCTGTACAATGATTAAAGCCCATGGATATCTTCATATCTTATATGCCACGATGTTTTAATTTTAAAGGATTTTTTATTTAATGTTCTTTATTTCAAAACGAACTATTGACACCCAGTTATGAAATATAAAAATAACTACAAATATCATTGAAAAGATAAATAGTTGATTTAAATGGATACATTGAATTCAAATTAATAAATTAGCGTTGAATGTAATATAAACAATTTATAATATACGCATTAAATAACATCCTTAACAGATTTTTAATTTATTCCTATATAATTACACGTATCGATAATGAACAGTAAAGTCTGCATACAAAGAGATAATTAAATTAGTAATGCAAATTTAAGTATTTACAAAAAAAAAAAAAGTCCGAATATCTAGGTACGGCCACATGATAAATATTCACCATTCGGAGGCTAAATTAACTTCTTTTGTATGAAATGGTTTTTATATCCAAACGCTCCTGAATTTAATAGGGGTGCTCAACGTTATTTTTCTCTTGCTTTACTTTTAGCCCGGCAGACAACGACTTTTTAACCACTGCCATTAATTTCCTTTTCTTTAACAAAGCAAAATGAGAAAAAAATAGAAAATATTTTTGTAACAAAACAATGCAAAATATACCACTAGACAAGAATTACTACGTTCACATTTAGCATAAAGAATCTCATAATTCCTCAGTCGAATAGATTCTATCCATTTTCTGACATTACTACTTGTATTAACTTTTTTTCTAAATTGATCCCTGGTTTTCTGTTCTCTTTTGCATTGTTTTTAGATGTAATAATCATTAGCTTTTAAAACTTTAGTGCGAAATGTTTTGAGCTTTGACTTAATCATCAGTCATTGTCAGAGAATCGTTAGAGATTTTTTTTTTCTGATCAAGGGAACATTTAAAAATTTAAATTCAAAGCGTTTGATGAATTAAGGGGCATTTTAAAATATAATCTGTAATTAATCATAAAATCACTACAGCGTTAGATATTATTAGAGCAGTAAAATATTGGATTTATGATAGATAAGAATTGTTTTTTCTTTTTCTGCAGTTAACAGTATTTAATGAGTATTTGAATTAAATTGCATAATGTTAAAATATGACGACTGAATAGAAATAATTGTAAATGGTTTATAGCAAGAAATGGTTAACTTTTCTTTACTATCTATTACGCGGTTTTAGGATGTGTTCATTTATTAACAACTTCCATGCGAAATGATTTGTTCCCTGACTACATTATTAGTGACTGTCAGAAATGCATTAACATTTCTTTTTCTGATCAAAGGAGCAAATAAAGTTTTAAAATCGAAGAATGTGATAATTTAAAACGATATTTTATAAATGTAATCTGTACTTAAAGAAACCCAGAGGTAATCGTCCACCTACAAAACGTTAAGACATTTTATCAGATAGATTTTTCATACAGTGTAAAACATCGTCAGCTCTTTGAAATTCCAAAATTCTTAATATCTCCAGCATGGTCTATTATGTATAATGAGATTAATTTTAAACGTTTCGTCGTTAAAAATTACGTAACATACAAGCTTTTAATTAATGCTTTTTATAACATTTCGTTTTATATTTCAGATTTTGTCTATTTTTGACAACCATTTTTCAAATAAAAGCAGATTCTAATTTTCTGAATAGTAAAAAAAAATCCAATCAGCAGACAGGTACACACAAGCTACTTATCTCCCTGTAGTTAAGGCCTGTCTGCCAGATTTTTGCTGTGATTAAGACAATGATCGACTTGCAAAACGCTAATGTATAAAGTCTTCAAATTACACCATTTTCTACTAATTCATGAATTCTCTACAAGTGTCTAATTGTTTTTTCCAGTATCTCGCATAGTTAACAAGATAGGCATTCTAAGTGAAGTGGTGAAGATGAAAATTTCTCCCTATAGTATGAGATCCATCTGCTAAATTGTTGCTGCGATTAAGACAATAATCGAATTGAGAAAAGTTAATGTATAAAGCCTTTAAATTACACAATAAGTCATTTCCTACTAATTCATGAATTCTCTACAAGTGTCTAATTGTTTTTTCCAGTATCTCGCATAGTTAACAAGATAGGCATTCTAAGTGAAGTGGTGAAGATGAAAATTTATCCCTATAGTATGAGATCCATCTGTTAAATTGTTGCTGCGATTAAGACAATAATCGAATTGAGAAAAGTTAATGTATAAAGCCTTTAAATTACACAATAAGTCATTTTCTACTAATTCATAAATTCTCTACAAGTGTCTAATTGTTTTTTCCAGTATCTCGCATAGTTAACAAGATAGGCATTCTAAGTGAAGTGGTGAAGATGAAAATTTATCCCTATAGTATGAGATCCATCTGCTAAATTGTTGCTGCGATTAAGACAATAATCGAATTGAGAAAAGTTAATGTATAAAGCCTTTAAATTACACAATAAGTCATTTCCTACTAATTCATGAATTCTCTACAAGTGTCTAATTGCTTTTTCCAGTATCTCGCATAGTTAACAAGATATGTATTCTAAGTGAAGTGGTGAAGATGAAAATTTATCCCTATAGTATGAGATCCATCTGCTAAATTGTTGCTGCGATTAAGACAATAATCAAATTGAGAAAAGTTAATGTATAAAGCCTTTAAATTACACAATAAGTCATTTCCTACTAATTCATGAATTCTCTACAAGTGTCTAATTGTTTTTTCCAGTATCTCGCATAGTTAACAAGATAGGCATTCTAAGTGAAGTGGTGAAGATGAAAATTTCTCCCTATAGCATGAGATTCATCTGCTAAATTGTTGCTGCGATTAAGACAATAATCGAATTGAGAAAAGTTAATGTATAAAGCCTTTAAATTACACAATAAGTCATTTCCTAGTAATTCATGAATTATCTACAAGTGTCTAATTGTTTTTTCCAGTATCTCGCATAGTTAACAAGATAGGCATTCTAAGTGAAGTGGTGAAGAATAAAATTTCTCCCTAAAGTATGAGATCCATCTGCTAAATTGTTGCTGCGATTAAGACAATAATCGAATTGAGTTAATGTATAAAGCCTTTAAATTACACAATAAGTCATTTCCTACTAATCCATGGATACTCTACAAGTTTCTAATTAATTTTTTTCCAGTATCTCTAATGGTTTACAATATATGAGTTCTAAGTTCTAAATGTTACCACTAGTGGCACTGCGGTCACTCTCATCTGATAGCGCATTATTCGTTTACTATACTAATATCTAACTTCCATAACTGCAGCTGTGTTTGTTTTTAATCTGATTAGCTAGTTAACTGAAATGCGACTTTATTGAATCCCTGTCTATTTTATTATTCTATTATTATACGGATATTCTATTATTATGCAAGATCCTTTATGTATATTACTTTAAAATATATTACTTGTCTGTTATGTATATTACTTTAAAATATATCGATTATATTGTCAATATTTGAAAAATGTTCAAAGATAACATACTTTATTTTAATTTAATGGATAATAAAATTGATATTGAAATGTTGAAAACCAGTTTGGATGAAATGATGCATTTCATCATTCATGTGTATGTTACTATATATTGATAATTATAGAAAATAAAAATATGTAAACTCCAATCTGTACAATAGTTAAAGCCGACGAATATCTTCATATCTTATACACCACAATGCTTGAATTTTAAAGGATTTCCTACTTAATTTTCTTTATTTCAAAACGAATTATTGACAACCAGCTTTGAAATATAAAAATAACTACTATTATCATTGAAAATAGGAATATTATTTTTAAATGGATACGTTGAATGCAAATTAATAAATTAGCGTTGAATGTAATATAAGCATTTTATAATATATGCATTAAATAAGATCCTTAACTGTTTTTTAATTTGTTCCTATATAATTATACGTACCGATAATTAACATTAAATTTGGCATACAAAGAGAAAATTAAATAAATAATGCAAATTTAAGTATTTGTACAAAAACATCTTAATATCTAGGTACGGCCACATTATAAATATCCCCTTGTCAGAGGCTAAATCAACTTTTTTGTATGTCATGGATTTTATATCCAATCTTTCATGAAATTAATAGAGGTGCTCAACGTTATTTTTCTCTTGGCTTACTTTTAGCTCACCGAACAACGACTTTTTAACCAATGCCATTAATTTTCTTCCTTTTATCAAAGCAAGATGAACAAGAAAGATCAATCATGCTTAAAGCATTGATTATGTGAAACACTTTCCAACTTCAATGCACTTTTATTTAAACAAGTCTAAAATGCAATACATTCCTCGGTAATATTTTAAAACTTATCACGATACTACATTAATTTATGATAATTGAAAACTTAAACCTTCATTGAAAAAAATGAACTTCATTCAAATGGCGGCATTGAAATATAAATTGCCTGGTTTAAACATTTCTAAAATGCGATACATTCCTCGGTAATATTTTTAAAACTATCATAATACTACGATAATTTATTATATTTGAAAACTTCATGGAAAGCAACTGAAATTCATTCTAGAAGAGTTAAAAAAATAGAAATTGTTTTTGTAAAGAAACCATGCGAAATATACTACTAGGCAAAAATTACCAAGTACACATTTAGCATAAAGAATCTCATAATTCTTCAGTCGAATTGTTTCTATTCATTTTTTGACATTACTATTAACTTTTTTTTTCTAAATTGTTCCCAAGTTTTTTGTTCTGTTTTGTTTTGTTTTCAGATGTAATGATCATTAGCATTAGCAACTTAAGTGCGAAAATTTGTGGGCATTGACTTATGTGAACATCCGTCATTGTCAGAGAATATCTAGAGTTTTTTATAATTTTTTTTTGCCTGATCAAGGGAACGTTTAAAATTTTAAAATCAAAGCGTTTGATGAATTAAGTGGCATTTTAAAATATAATCTCTACTTAATCATAATTACAGTACATCATTAGATATTATCTAAACTGTGAAATATTGGATCTATGATAGATAAGGAAAACTATTTTCTTTTTTGTAGTTAACAGTATTTAATGAGTATTTGAATTAGACTGCATAATTTTAAAATATGACAACTGACTCAGTATGGATCATTGTACAGTATATGACTCATTGTAAAGGGCTTATAGCAAGAAATAGTCAGTTTTTCTTTTACAATCTGTTACCTGGTTTTAGAATGTGTTCATTTATTGACGAATTTCGCGCGAAATGATTTATTTGATCCCTGACTTAATCTGACTGTCAGAAATGCATTAACATTTCTTTTTCTGCCCAACGGAGCAAATAAAAATTTAAAATCGAAGAGTATGATAATTTAAAACGATATTTTATAAATGTAATCTGCACCTAAAGAAACCCAGGGGTAATCGTCCACCTACATAATATTAAGACATTTTTTAAAATATATTTTCCATACAGTGTAAAACGTCGTCAGCTCCTTAAAATTCCAAAATTCTGAATATCTCCAGCATGGTCCATTATGTATAATGAGATTAATTTTATACGTTTTGTCGTTAAAAGTTACATAAAATATAAACTTTCATATAATACATTTTATAACATTTAGTTTTATATTTCAGATTTTGACTATTTTTGCCGACCATTTTTTAAAGAAAAGCAGATTATAATTTTCTGAATCGTAACAAAATCCAATCAGCATAGTAGTAAACATAAGTCACTTATCTATCAAATTTTGTAACATTCCGTCGAATTGAATTTGATCAAGATTGGAAACATACTTTATATAGACACCCACATACGCACAGATAGACACGCACGTACATACAAACAGGCACGCACGTATAAACAAATAGACGCTCAGGTACACACAGACAGATACGCACATACATACACAGACAGACACGCACACACACATACAGACAGATACACACAGAAACAGATACACACTGACGCACACGGTCGTTGCTCTATGCATAAGTTTTCATGTTCTAGAGTATATGAAACGTGTAGATCCGTCGAAAACTGAAGTTCCTATTGTTGACCCTATTCTAACACATAACTTATTGTAGGAAATTAATATATAGTTTGTATTGTGATGCTTAATGTTGACCGAAACAAAATGAAACATGAATGTATGAGAAGAAAGGCGAGTAGAAACTCATACACTAGATATTTCGCAATGTAGTCCATACGTATTCCTAAAGCTTAACACATCAAATCTTGCAGTAATCTTGATTTCGATTTATTTAGAAGGTAGCATCACATTATACATGCAAACATTATTTTAAAGAATCCAAAAAACATGGAGAAAGGTTAAAAGAAATTCTTTAAAAGTATGTCACGTGCACCAAAAGAAACAAACATTAAACTAAATACTGCTTCATGTAACGAAAGAACTCACATGTTCTGTATTTTTACTTAAGAATTAAGTGGAGCGTAACATAACGGAAAGTTTTTGGAACATTGGGTCAGGAATGTTTAGTGGGATATAAGTGTGGAATTCCAGACATGTTCGTTGTTGTACAAAGTTTGAGTTCTAAAGCTATTAGAATAAATTTTGTTATGTGACACTTTTCCTGGTGCTTATAATGATATGTTTGTTGAGTAAATTTAAAGTAACGTTGAATATAGTTAAAACGTATCTAGTTAGTTTAGAGAATAAAAGGATTTTAATGCAAAGTTTACTTGATAATAACTTTGAATTTTAGCTGAATATTTCGTTCAATTTGAAAAAATCGTACATTCCATTGTGTTGTTCCACAAAAACACCCACCAATTGTTTTGCATCTTAGAAAAACGTACTTATAACTTTCTTATAATTTACTGAACAAATAACATTAAATTACACAATTACAAATTTGAACTATGATGTAAAATCAAAATATGTGCAGAGTGCTTACAAATGATTAGAAAGGTTTCAATATTTTACTGCAAGCATATTTTTTTAATTCAATTAACGTGGCAATAGCAGATCGAAATCCAGTTACAGTAGTCACACAAGCCTCCATGCCTTATTCGGGATTCGAACCCCAGCCCTCCAGACAGCAGCCGAACACGCTATCCACTGCACCATCTGGGCGGCATATTATTTGACATGCTCATAAAACTTTACAATTATATAGAAAAACTTACAAAGTTTCCTTGGCATATTACAGGTGCTCGATATATACCCCTTGAGTGATTCTACAAACATCAACTCTGTAATGACCCACACACGATTTAGCATGCCGCTATCAATTTGATCAAAAGCATTGATAATGCGAGCCCGCACCTGGTAGATCAGCTGGTGAGACACAGACATCGAATTTTTCACCTAACAAACCAAGTCTTAAGTAACACGCGTTTAAGAATTCACGAACATATAGTAATAGAACAATAGTAATGTTTTAAGGAACATTGCTATTGCTTTCGCAAACATCAATTTTAGTGAAATAATTCTGCAATTAATTGCTTACAACCATTATTAACAAATATCTAAAAAACATGCTGGAAACATTTCAGGAGTGTGATTACGTTTTACAACTACAAGTGTCACTAAGCACCAGAGTCTTCAAAAATATGCACTTCAAATTTGACATAAATACGTATCATAAAACATATCCCCTACGAAACAACATAGGGTTCATAAGAAGGTGACAAATACATTGTCTCTGTGCTATATCTTTCCATTTGTTGATATAAGTCATAAAAGCACTTGTTCAACATTCACAATATTATAGTGCACACTTAAACAGTCCTACAACGACATTCACAGCAAAATTCATTTTTAACTATTATAAGAGTTAGTGCTTTAGAGATTTTACACACAGCAAGAGTCAACCAGAATACACTACTGTCTCGTCATCCTCTCCCGTCATTATTAGCTGATTTTGAATATTATTGTATGGCGCTTAGTATTTGTCGTAACATAGACTCTACTTATTTCTAAAAATTCACCTTCGACTTTCATTTTGCATATAAATTCCTGAAATTAAATTTAAGTCGTTACAGGCATACCGAAATGCAAAAATTGTATTTCATTTAATTTGCATTCAGTTAGTGGCGTAACTAATATTAAACGCGATTAAGCTACGCTTGAAGGGGCCTAGAAACAATAGGGGCCCACACGTGTTGAGATATTTGCTGCACTCTAAACAAAACAATTTTTCCTCAAAATTGGTTTTTCAAACATAAAAATATTTTACTGCTATTATAACAATTATACTCATAACATTTGTTTAACACTAATTAAACTGATTTTTTATGATAAGTACCAAAATTTATTTAATTATTGATATTTTTAAATAAAAAACCAATTACTTGTTAAATTTCTGTATAAAGAGCAGTATTCTGGAGTTCTGCGTTGAGTGACCCCAGATACTGAAAACGAAAACACATATTGAACTCATTTTTAACATATTTGCAATAATAGAGAATACTAGAGCTTTACGTTGCATACGACATCAAATACAGAAACTATGATAAATACTGAAAACGAAATTGGACATTAGACTCATTTTTAATTTAAGTTCAACAATGAATATTATAATATCACATTTTGAGTTATGGCTGTGTGGTGCACAGAAAAGAAAAAGGATGTAAAGCATACTTTAACTTAAATTCTCTTAAACATAGCCGTTGATTGCATGTGGTAAAACTCATAAACACATTGCGTTATGTGCCATTTAAACCCACCTTACGTATCTTCAGTACGAATTCCTGAAATAGAATACATTAACATACTACCATACTTAATTGCACCAATTTAACTTTAAAATACAATCTTTTATTAAGAACATTTGACTAATTATTAAATTGATTACAACAATTATCATATTACTATTTGCGGAGGAAATTGCAAATGTGAGACCAGCTAAGTTAAAATGCCTAAACTGAATTTATGACCTTCTATAATTATTGATAGCAGCACATACCTCCAATTTTGTCTTTGTGCATTGGCACAGCCACCTTTGGTCCTGTTTCATCAGTGTACACAGTGGCGGATTTCAGGAGGGGCGATCGCCCCCCCCCCCTCCAAACGCCTGACTAATGTCGACGTTTTATCATATAAATTATAAAATTAAAAATATATATATATATCATTAGGGAGATACTTTGGTCTTGCTCTCCATCCCTTAGTTTATCCACGAAATCTCGCTCCCATAATAAAAGTAAAAAGAACGCTCGAGATGCTGTCTTTGATGCAATTACGATAATAAGTGAATTTAAGAAAAATGTGGAATCTGATTTCGGGAATATATGCAGAGGTTGAGGGAATGCGTAATGATCTTGGAATTGAAATTAAAATACCACGTACTGCTGGACGCCAGGTTCATAGATCAACTGCTCCTAACATAACTCCTGAAGATTACTACAGAATAAATGTTTACTTGCTTTTGTTAAACTCCGTCCAAGAAGACTTAAAAGACCGATTCGCACAGGAGAATCTGGATGTCTTATATTTACAAGATTTAGTACCATCGACTCTTTTAGCGAAAATCAATACGGACGAAGAGTCAGTCCTCCCATCTTGGACAGAGCTAAGCAAGAAGTATCACAGAATAGCCGAACAGGGAGTGGAAGAAATGACCAGTGTACTTTAAGTTGAGGTGATTAACTGGAGAACCAATTGGATGCGAGAAAATACCAATACCGGCAGATTACACAAGTCTGCATTTGAAGCACTACAAAACTGTGATCCTGCAGTGTACCATGTGATTTACGTGTTACTAAAAGTTCTTGTAACATTATCAATTACTGTAGCAACCGCCGAGGGTAGCTTCTTAGCACTAAAACGATTGAAGACATACATGGCTTGAAACACAATTAGAGAAGATCTGCTAGTGGGATTGACTTTGTTGCATGTGCATTAAGATATCGCAATTTCACCAGTAACAATTTTAGATCGATTTGCTAAAGAAAAAGCAAGAAGACTTGAGTTGATATTATAATGATGATCCTTCCTGGAAGGTTAACGGCGCCAGGGTTTTTGCGATGGACTCCGTAAGGCTGTTAGGGATAATGATCGACAATAAGCTGAATTGGCAATTACATTTTAATAGTGTTATAGGTACTACCCCTGGCAAAAATTATGGAATCACTTCCATGTTATTTCAATGGGATACGAAGTTCAATACCCTACAACTTTTGATGCACGGATACCCCTGAAAAACCCTTTTTGAGCGAAATTGAAGAACACGCTGAACAAAACAAAAAATATTTGAAAAATTTTGCAATTTTCATTATTTAATAATTCACGATCAAAAAAAGGGAAAAAAGCTAGAGTTTGAAAGACAAAACACGTAAAAACTAATTTGGAATAATAAATTTGATCATGGAAAATCATTAAGATATAGCTCCTCATGTTTATATGATCAAATTTATTATTCTAAATTAGTTTTTACGAGTTTTTCCTTTCATCCTACAGCTCTTTTCCCATTTTTTGGTTGTGAATTATTAAATAATGAAAAAACAAAATAAAAAATGTTAGAAAAATTTTGCACAAGTTTCTAAAGTTCTTCAATTTTGCTCAAAAATGGGTTTTTAGGGTCTCCGTGCATCAAAAGTTGTAGAGCATTGAATTTCGTTGTTTCCTTATAAAGTCACGTATTTTTTTTTCTTCCAATCTTCATTGTTTCGCTTTGGTCTTAAAAAAATGATAGGACGTATTTTATAAGATGCAAATAACTTACTATAAACTTCCGAATTTGTTCTAGTTATTTTAAAAATGTCAAATATCCGTATATAGGAAGCCGTTAAGAAAATCCTAAGTGAACAAACCTCCGAGAACATTTCGATTTACAGATCTCCCCCCCCCCCCCCTCAAACAAGAGGCCAAAATCCGCCACTGAGTGTATACAGTACTATACCAACTCACGGTGTGGTACGCCGTCTCGTACGGAAGTCGATCACTGAAAACAAATCAAATTGACCTCTCATAATTGCTTAGTTATTCGTACAAACTCGAAGTCTGGTACTCTGGCTTCACTGCGTCTCTTGTCTGTTTCTACTGCTCTTGTCGAACTCGAACTCTCGAACTCTTCTCAATATATCTCTAGAACTTTGCATATGTTGAAACCTATTTTTGTCCGACGGTCCAAATAGCTGTTCTATATCCTAGGTTGAGTCGGGCAGTCTGGGTTTTCGACGCACCTCTTTGGCTCTGATTGGCCGACCTTAGGGCAATGCGACCAGACATCTTGAGTAATTGGTTAACAGTTTTACCCAATCCCGTGTTTTCACTTTATCCCCCTATGTTTATAGCCTACTTGATCTCTCAGGTCAGGGTGCAATAAAACTGGCGTCCTTAAATCTGATGCATTGTTTGATATAACAGATAATCATAAATATTCAACATAAAACTGTCTCCGCTAAATCTTGTTTCAAATCTGGTCTCACATATATGAGCAGTCGGAGCAGACAAGAGTCGCAGTGACGCCAAAGTACCAGACTTTGAGTTTGTAAGACTGGCGATGCAGTAATGCGACTGCCGATCCGTAAATAGTAATATGATAATTGTTGTAATGAATTTAATAATTAATCAAATGTTCTTAACTGATTTTAATTTAAAGTTAAATTGGTGCAATTAAGTATGATAGTATGTTAATGTATTCTATTGCAGGAACTTGCACTGAAGATACATAAGGTGGGTTTAAGCGGCACACAACGCAATGTGTTTTAATGTTTCACGATTTACGATATGCAGCCATGTCAATTATAAATAATTTAATAAGTCTAAAATCCCACTCAAGCAGTTTTATTAAAATATACACCACAAGCTGTAATTTATTCATAATAATAAGTGTGAATAAATAATATTTATTTTAAAAATTAATAAAGTGGAATGTAATGTGTAGTGTCTTAATTTATTGTTTCCACGGTAAAAATGTACGAATATCACGCTTCACGACCTCAATTAATTAATAATAATAACTCAATCCAAATATTCATTTATTATTTAAAAAGTAAATCAACTTATTGTTTCCATCACCACAAATACTCAGACAGTGAATGGGTGTTGCCGTTTATTATAGTAAGATATCCCATGAATAAACCCGTTTTTTAAATTGCTTGCTAGCAAAATGTCCACAGATCTCACTAGTATAAATGAAAATGTTTCTCAAAGCATGAAAAATGCAGGCCCTATCGAGGGCAATGCAGAAGCCAGGGTGCGAGTCAAACGCGCGCGTTTGCGTTTAACAATGGATTCACTTTGCAATCACCTTCACCTCAAAGTAGCGAATACTCGTAGCACAAAGTCTAAATGATCTGAGGTTTTAACGTTTTCCTTTAACATAATCTAAAGCAATAAGTAAGCTTTTTTTTCAAAACATTTTAACACATTTGAAAACTTAATTAAATGACCTATGGCTGTCAAAGGTTGAAGTAACCTAGTATGGCGTCAAAGAGAACAAGAAAGATCAATCATGCATAAGCATTGATTATGAAACACTTTCCAACTGAAATGTAATTTCATTTAAAAATTTCTAAAATATGATTCATTCAGTGGTAATATCTTTTACATTATCACAGTACAGTAATTTATTATACTTAAATATTTAAAACTGTATCGAAATATAAATCATCTGATTCTTTATGCAAAATCAATGAATATTTCATTCATATAACTTGTATTCCAGACTCCAGAGCTAAATAATTTTGTGTGAAAAAAATTCAGCAATTCTTATGTAATTCATCTTACAATCGCTTGAGATATTTGCATTCTGCATATGTTAAAATTAGGCTTCCTTGAAGAAATAATAAAAGTTTAGGGATCATTTAAAATCACAACTATTGTAATTGCATAGGCACGGAATTTAGATACACAGATAATATATATGTGTATGTACTCAAAGTATTGGAATCGTGCCGAAGATCGGAACTCGAATTTTCAAAGGATCTACACGTTTTGGGACTTCTAGAACACGAAAAAACTACATTTAGGAAGACGTCTGTGTGTGTAAGGGTGTATCTGTGTATGTTTCTGTGTGTCTGTGTGGATATTACATCCACTCTAATTGAAAAACTAATGGACCGAATTTCATACAATTTGGTAGGTATGTTTTTTGTGGGAAATCCTGATGTTCATTAGATTATAGTACGATTCGTAATAAAAGAATCTGCCTTCTTTGCGAAATGGCCGCAGAAATTGCCTTTATCCACTCTAGCTAAAAACTAATGAACCAAATTTAACAAAATTTGGAGTATAATATTTCAATAACCTACAAGTGATTTATATACCAAATTTAATAAAATTTTGTATATAAATCATTTGTAGGTTATTCTACTACGATTCGGGAAAAAGGAACGGGCTATTTTTGCGAAATGGCCAGCAAAAATCGTTATATATAAAAATAAAAGACTACGTGTGCTCAATTATATCAATTAAATTCCTATTTTATATGTGATTTTTGACAACAAAAAGAATAAGACTAACCCCATTACTCTAGGACTAGCCGTTCTTGAGATATTCTAGTTTTTTCGCGTTTTTGCTACGCCACCTTTGACAATAAGTCCAGCTATCAAATGAGAACCAAATTTAAGTTTAACGTGTAAATTCAATGTCATTTAAAATACTTATGTTGTGCAGATAAACTCAAATTATCATTGAATAAATAAAGAGAACGAATATGAGTCTGCAGAGAAAGACATGTGCTGTCCACATCAGAATTTTTAACAATATTACACCAATGATTTATAGAAGTGAACGGGGATTATTTTCAGGCCATTTCGAAAAAAATGTATGATCTATATTTAAAGATCCATCAAATTTTTGTCGAATAAAATGTTCAACAAATTTAAGCTGTGTACCAAATTTTAACTCTCTAGGACGTAGTAAAGTGCATTTAAAATGCCATCAATTAAATTTATCATGAAGAGTTATATAAAATTTAAAAAAAATGAAAAATTGTTATCTACCAAATTTATTTTAAAATATGAAGCCACTCCCATATGCAAAACGTTTAAACAAATGGAGAGATATTTATTATATAATATCTCTCTCTTTTCTTTCTGGAAGATATCCCAAAGTCAGAATTTAATTGAATTTGTTTTTTTCCCTATATTAAATAATTTTTTTAATTAAAAAACTACTTAACATATTTTACTGAATTTTTTTTTATATATTCTATGGGATAATGTGAATATTTCCTAAAAATTTCGAAGCAATTCGTGAATTTTAAATTTACTTAAAAAATGTTTGAAAAATTAGGTCCCATAGGGTTCAATGTATTTCATTTTTTCAACCCGGGTTCAATAAAAAACTAATTGGGTGATATTATTTATTTATACTCCCATAAGTCCTACAGACCGTCTGAACAACATACTAAAATTTCATTTTGATAAACTCATTTTTACGGCAGTTATCGTGCTAACGGACAGACAGACAGACAGACAGACAGACAGACAGACAGACAGACAGACAGACAGAATGAACAAAGTCATAAACACTTTTCAACTTTGTTGTAAAGTGTTAAAAAGAGCAAAATAAATAAAAAAGGGAAAAATACGAAAAACATTAACAAATGATCATTTCAAATAAGAGTGGCTAAATTTTATTTTTTAAACACATTGTGGGAGGTCAATATTTTAGAACCTTCGAAATTTATCTCTCTGCTCTCAAATAAAAGCATTTTTTAAATGCTTTTTACTTGCAGGGTAAAACTATATATTAATAATTATTCCTAAAGGACTTGAATTTTTCATTACGCTATTGAATTCAACATTCTTGAAGAGCTTCAAAAATATATAATTTTCAATTAACTATAACGCAGTTGCATCTAAAAATTTATGAATATAAATAGTCCTGCATATGTATTTGTAATTATTTAATTGGATTTTAACGATTTTAAAAAATAAGAGCTTTCCTGATTGCATTAACTTTAAAATCAAAAGAATCTCTAGTTCAATAATTGGAATAAGTGAGCAAAACATACTTCGAATATTTATAAATTGACGTTTCTCAGATTCATTACACACGCGATGATACTTTCTCAGGATTGTTCATTTTCTCTTCTATGAAGCTCAAAATGTAAACATGCATTTATCTAACAAAAACTTAAAATTGAATTTTCAATCTATAATAATAAAAAGAAGAATCTGTCTATTAGTCTACTTGCCTGCGATGCCATGCGTTATCTACATATTGCACTAGGAAATCTGATGTTTTTCACACAGTAACATCTCTATCCACTCAAACAGCTGCTACAAACCCTTTGGGTCAGTCAAGTGGTCTTGGTTTGCAACACAGTAGCATCTATACCTGAACTAATGCGCTTTGAAGTAATAATTCTAAATATTTAATTATAGAATAAATATTTAATTTTAGAATAAATATTTAATTTTAGAATAAATATTTAATATTTATTCCAAATATTTAAATATTTAATTATTATTCTAAATATTTAATTTATAATATTGTTTTAATGAATTTTTAAAAACGTTCAGCTACCGATATGATGCAACAGTTCCCACCATGATCTACTGCCACGTTGCTCTCCTAGAGGTTTTTAATATTTTTTTACATTTTTTTTACATTTTGTTTTTGTTTTGCTAAGAGCATGTATTTATTATTTATTTATTTGTTTATTTTTTTCTTGCTTTGTGCATAGCGTACGTTATAATTGACAGCAGTTGAGGATTTGAAGAAAATTGAGTAATGCTAGTTAGTAATATATATATATATATATATATATATATATATATATATATATATATATATATATATATATATATATATATGGGCTGGTGCTGTTCTCTTCACTTATCCGCGTTAGGGCCGTGAATTTGCTTCTATGGTGATGTTAATAATAATTGAATTTTTTTGTAATTACATATTTCTAATATATATATATATATATATCCCTTATATACAGTGTACATGAAGTAAATGTTATAAATCAATTTCCGTATCTACACGGCGTATGGGCACGTGAAATCTGAAGATCCGAAAAATTGAGAATATGGTGGCATTTAAAATAGGGTACGTTCTCTGAAAATCCAGAATGTTCGACTCACCTGAAGAACATAGTGAATAACAATGGCGCCCATAGAACATTTTCCAGAGGGCAAACTCATGGATGAGAAGTACAATATTGACTAGCTTGATACCTACATTTGTGACTTTGAACGCCTCTATGGGCACCCACGGCTATAAGTGTTGAAGACCCGGACTACTCGACTGGCCCTAGGATTTACAGCAGCTGTTTGAGTGGTCGGGAGAAATGACTATAAGTGTTGTTGTTGAGACTCAGACCGTCCGACCTACCAGAAAGGTGTAAGGTAACTGTTTGGACGGCCGGGAAAACACAGCCAATTTAGACCGGAACACAGTGGGGAAGCCACCCACAGGGACCATACCCTCCTCCCCCCTATCACCAACCTCTCGGAAGAAATTACGGACCCACATGTTTAACGTGATCGTACTCCGTGTGAACACGACGGCAATTTTGGCAGCGAAGGGAATCGAACCCGAGGCTACCGAGTGCAATTCCCGAGCGCTAACCACTGGGCTACCGCACCCTATGGCTATAAGTGTGTAAAGCTATAAGTGTATAAAACTTCAGACTTTGCGGAGACTAATGTGGGGTCTGGAAATACTATATTTTCCACTCCTGGGGAAATCGAAACTTCGACTCCGTTGAGTTCTGTCCTGATGTTACTAGTAGAAACAAGGAGCCTTTTCAATGGACGCCCATAGGGGAGAAAGGAGACAGTTCGGCTCCCCTGGGCATTGAAGTTCCCGAATGTAGAGACCAAGGTAGTCGATATTGTAGATATCATTCTTGAGTTTGCCCCCTGAAAAAAGTGCTATGGGCGCCCATGCTTATAGTATCGACAACGGGACAGAACCTAACGGAGCTGAATCTTTTTGTTTCTCTCTCGAGAGCGAATAAAATGGGTGGGAGTCTCAAAAATACAGAATGACTTTGCGTCCTTCACAGCTTAACCGAATTAACTTTTATTTTGCGCAAATATTGTATTTGAAACTATTATAAATGTGAAACTCAATATATCTTAATTCAAGAATATTAATTTCCCCAAAGGGACAGGAATTATCAAATAAATTAAACTTCATTTTCCAAGATATTGAATATTCATCAATTTGGCGTCTGTTTCAGTAATTTAGTGTCATTTCGGCCAATTTGGCAACATTTTAAATAAAATGTCAAGTTGACGATATTTTGTTTATTTATCGACAAGCATTACAGACAGGCAGGTAAGAAATAAATTACATTTGCCGAATTGTTTGATGTCAAAATACAAAACTATTGCAAAACAGTGTCTTCTCTCGTGAATGAAACCTACCAGAATGATGCTAACGCAGTTGTCACATAATATCGCACATGGAATGGGAACATATTTCACGGTAGTTAGCACAGTTTTAGTTTCATGTTTTTATTAAAATTTATTTCAAAAACGTACAATATATCAAGAATGGCTCATGCTAATATCCCAATGTTTATGTTATTCATTTTCTAATGACAAATTGAATAAAACATGCTATTTTATGTAACAATATTAAAGGTTCTGATTTTTTATGATTTACTTCAAATTTTAATTCGAAGATTTGGGGTTGGTTTCCACATATTCGATTGCTTATAAAATCAATAGATTTCCAGTATTCACTGATTGTAATAATCGAAAAAAATTTCGTTTGAAACGTTTCATTCGTTCCTTAGATATCGCATTCATTGACTCAAGGACACACACACACTAATATGCATGGGCCAACGGCCATACCGTGCTGAAAACACCGGTTCTCGTTAGATCTCCGAAGTCAGGCAGCATCGGACGCGGTTAGTACTTGGGTGGGTGACCACCTGGAAACACCGCGTGCTGTTGGCACATTTCGGGCGCGGTAGCCCGGTGGTTTGCGCGCTGGATTTGAGCGCTGCCACAACTGCCGCCGTGTTCATGCGGAGTACGATCACGCTAAACATGTGGCTCCGTAAGTCCTTCCGAGAGGTTGGTGGTAGGGGACGGAGGGTGTGGTCCCTGAGGATGCTTCCCCCCACTGGGTTCCGGTCTAAATTGGGTGGCACTTCCCGGCCGTCCAAACAGTTACCTAACACCTTTCTGGTATGTCGGACGGTCTGGGTCTCAACAGCAGCACTAATATGCGTACACTACAGAGTTCACTTTGGTGATAAGAGCTTGCAATTTCGTCAAAGTAGCTCTGTGATGAAGCATTGGCTTGCCCATTCGAAGATCCGGAATTCGATTTCCGATTCGGACAGCAACGTTCTTTACAACACATACACACACACACTAATATACATACACACACATACACACTAATATATATACATACACACACACTAATATACATACACACACACTAATACACATACACACACTAATAATACATACTCATACATTAATATACATGCGCGCGCACACACACATACATATATCAATGTAGAAATATTCGATTCGATTTCAGGGATGTTTGAAACGAGTTCTACCGTCGAAAACAGGAACCAGAATTTGAGCTTTCGACCTCGTCATAATACTACCCCTATACATTATACTAGTGTTTTTGAAACTTATTTTGTCGCGAAACCCTTTGGAAATTTAATTTGATGGTAGAAACCCAAAATAAGAAAAATCCCTCTTTGTCCAAATTATGCAACAACATTTTACTCGTTTTTAAATTTAAAACAATTTGCATGAAACTATCACGTCGAGGAACTCCAAGGGTTCCGCGAAATACATCTTGAAAGTGACATTTATTGCTCCCACAAACCGAAAATGTTAAGCAAATTTCCTTAAAATGTCACAAATTTGGCATTTTTAAAATGACAAATATTCCGTCCTTTCAAATAATCTTCAATTTTCGTCACTGATTCTTGTATTATATAAGTATTGAACAATATGCGGATCCTACACATATATCTACTAGGGAATCTCGCATATAATCGTTTTAATCAAATAATAAATTATATATGTGTGTGGAACATTTCTTAAACTAATTGCAAACAATCTGTGTGCAGTACAAAAAGTTCTTAAATACATGTGTTTTCATAGTATTACTTTAAAACCAAAAAAATACACACTACATGATTTAAATAATCGGATACAAATGTATCTAATCGGTCGTCATGAACAATATCGCGGATTTAAATCAATTCGTCTTTTCCTCGGCTTTTACAGGAGCTGCAGAAATAGTGAACTAGAACTGGCGATAAAACGACGTTTGGCGTGTGTGGTGAAAGAAGGGTTCTGTCATAGAATATTCTTTGGCTTACAGCGTCAGAGACACGACACCAACCAACCAATTCCTGAGTGGTATGACGAACATAATGCTTTCCTATACTATAAAGCAGATAAATGAGGATGTCATACATATGTGAAATTTCACTTCTATCAGAAATCTGAATGTATAGAACGTTAAGATGTCAAGATTAGCAATTTCTATTCTCGACTTCTTATTTGTCAACTTCCCCGTGGAAAGAAGAGTCTAAATTTAAATAGCAGCCGCGCAGATTGCGAACAGAAGGGAAGCTGACAACCAGGTTATAAAAAGGCGAAGTGCGAAACTCGAGAGAGAGGATTAGAGATGGTTCGAGATGGGACAAGATGATACGAGTTGGTAAGTGGTGCATGGCGTGTGTGGATACAGACGATGGTAGAAAAGGTGAACCAAGTAAATTTTGACTTATTTTTTGTAAACTCCGTTAATGGAGTTTATTTTATAATTTCAACAGGTTAAGAATATACTAGTTCTTTTTATCAAAATATGCCTCATTCCGACACCTTTACAAAGTCACATAAATGTGAAAGGAAAGACTGAGAGCCCAATTGATACAGCAACAACTGTAAAGGGTGAGATAAATTTTTCAAATCCCGACTGGGACATGAATCTACAAACGTGGCATAATGGAGAACATATAATTGTCTCTTAATTGTTATTATTTAATATAACAGCTTTGCACTTATATTTGCCCAATTTGGATTCAATTTACGTTTTTCTGATCACTTTATGAGAAAATATACTGTAATAGTCACAACATTTTGAAGATGCATATAATTTATTCTCATTAAATATCTTATTCCGAAATAGATGAAATACCTCAAAGGCTTAATATCCATAACATATGATGCTGGTATTTTCGGAAATGTTATAATGGATGATATAATGAATTTGTTGCGAAAGTTTCCCTATTTGAATAGAAAATGTATTCTGAATAGTGTGATGAATCGTTTGTAACATTCTACTGAGCCTATTAAAACGTGTGCCAATATCTATGGATCGTTGTACAGCGTTTTACTTAGCTAATTTGCCCTCCCCCAAAATCGCGTTTGATGTCAAATGTAAGCTTTTATTCTCAGCTATTCAAAGTTTATAACCATTAATAGAATTTTAACTAGTTCTGAAAGACTACCGAAAATCGAGACAAAAATGTATCGTTGAAGTATTTTTAATAATGAGCAAGTTCCATTGATATAAAATAATTCATTGAGATAAAATGTCAAAATAAAACTCAAAGTAAATTTTGAGTTAGTTTTATTTATGTCTGCATGAGTGTGTGTTGAAGATCCAGACCGTCCGACTCATCCAAAGGACTCGAGTAACTGCTTAGACGGCCGGTGTATGAGTATGTGTGGAAAACCCAGACCTCACGACCAGCCCGAAGTCTTATGGTAGCTAATTGTGAGGCATCTTTAGGCGCGTGTGTGAAAAATATTTTATCGTAAAAGAAATATGGCGTGGATGAAACGAACATAGTAAAAATACTGGATTTACTAATTTAAAAACGCCATATACAGTGAGATACTTGAAATACGTTAGCTAATCCAAACTTTTATTGTATACAACATTTAACTGGGGTGACATTCAAAATTTACGTATTCAAACTGAAATTCAACAGATGTATATTGCAAACATGTGTATCCCATATCTGGAAATCTAATTCTACACATAAAAATCTGAAAACACGGCATACAACAAATTATATACTGACAATCAAGCCACGAGAAATATCTCAAACTTTCACCTACCTCAGCATTTTTAGCTAGGAATCCTGCCGACATTCAAATATTCCGATCCAACGTAAATAACTGTCGATACGCATTCTCAGTTGTAGCGTAGTGCACTTGCTTGATTTATCACGGTATAATGACGTCCATCTACGTGTAAATTTTCCAACACCGAAATAGTTCTTGTACTTAAGGAGATAACACAAAACTTTCTGAATCCCCACTTTATAGTGGGATATGTAGCCCACCATATTACATCCTATTCGCATAGTGTGACTATCTCGTAGAAAGTATTTTAAGAAAATACAACAAGTACTAACTTAATCATTTAATAACAAGTAACACTTCAACTTAATAAAATAAATTTATACTAAGATAATGTATGCGTGGCTTTAAGAGGCCGAGATTACCATGGCATATACTGCTCAGCTAACCAGCAGCTTAAATGTACTCATAACGAGCAAGTATCTCGAAACATGGGATTTAAAATCTAAACTTGTAACTGAAGTCGCAGCGATTGCAGAACATTAAATCTTTAGCAACAGACATGAGCATTAAGTGCTTTGATTGGTCAACCCTGTAAACTTCGTAGTCACGCAGTAAAAGCGGCACCATGCGCAAGCTCATTAAAGCAAAATCATCAAGCAAATTGCATGATTAAAAATAAATAAGTAAAACATTTCAAAAACAAAAAACATCGAAATATTTCCGTAGATACCTTTACAACACATATTAACTTTTTCTTATTGGATATATGTGAACTCAAAAAAATACTCGAAAAATTACTCGACCATTACTCGAGAAATATATTAAAAATAAATATATCTTATACAATTAATAAGCTATATTTTTAGTAATATAATAATAATTATTAAAAATAAATATTGCTTATTATTAATAAACTCGTAAAATATATTAAAAATAAATACGGTTTATTTTAAAAATAGTTATATAAATTTAAAAACTGAAATTTCCTCATACATATTTTCGTCGCTTACTATTTATATCTATATTTTATAGTTTCTAGGATATTTCGACTAAAATTATGGAAAATAAAAAAAACCTTATTCGGACAGATATAACTTGAAGTTTTTTTTTTCGAAAAATAAAGCGTGATCCAAAATCCAATTATATAACATTTATAGAGCCTTCAACAAGCTACCAATTATTGCTTACTGTTCATAGCTAGCTCTTTTAATGTTTGAGATATAAGAGATATAAGCATTACAAACTGGGAAACGTAAAATTTTCACTCTTCTTCAACTTGACAAGATGATTACTCGAAAACTAACTATAAGAGTATTTTTTAATAATGAATTTAGATTTTAATACTAATTTTTCTTGTACACATTTTTGTCGTTGAGGGTACATCTATATTTTATAATTTACTATACATCCGGTGAAAGTGGGAAAAATGAAAAGAAGAAACACTCGCTCAGAGCAGCTACTTTTTGAAGTTTTCCGAAAAATTAAATTTTAAAGTATTAAAATACTGAAACAATTTTTGCATATTCATAATATGGGCCCTACTTCCTTCAAAACAAGAAAAATCATTCATTATATTTTTATCTATTAAGCTCGAGGGTATAAGCTTCCAAATTGTTTACATTTTCGTAAGGCTCCGTTTTTCCAGAGAAACAACAATCTGTGATGTTATCCACATCAAAATGAATGCTGGTTGAAAATCAACGGTATCATAAAAATAGCGACTGTATTGCAATTATTAACTTGTATAAGGCCATAAACAAGTGAACAGTGTAAATGTAACTGTGTGTATACAGATGCATTTGATGTGTATTGTTACATTTCAATATACAATATGTTAACACCATGTATTTACATGAATTCACAGGCATGTATTTTGAACAGGCAACTTGGGAGGAGTTTGAGCGGGTGAATAGAAGGATATTCGTCTTGTATATACTAGACCTATAATGACTTACAATGTCATCTTTATGGAAATTTTTAATACGCTTCCATTTCAGATAACGGTATCCATGGATCAGTTTCGCTTTTATCATGCGCTCCTCAGCGTGGAATATACGATATCTGCAATTGCCCTAAGAATCTTGCTGTACTCTAGAATTTTGCAAGCTTTTTTTGAAACTGGCAAATTCAGTCAACCCACTATTCTGTTAGTTCCCATTGAATTTTGGAAAATTTGGCATTCAACTAGTTTTTGCTGCCATTTTAGATATCGGCTATTTCATAATGTCAGTACTTATTTTAAATAAATAAATACCACTCACTATAAGCTACTTTTTACTCTTTTGCTGTTTTCGTGTAGAATTCATACAATCTGCGCCGTGAATGCGATTGGCACTTACAAAAGGAACACAATAATGTCTGCTTAAATCATAACTGTGATCCACCATCATTCGTTTAAAAAAATTGCTCAGATGAGCCAAAATGTGACTCTTCTGTTTAGACTGACGCGCCTAATAAGCGCAAAACCGGTCCATGAATGATGTTGTCTATAATGGAAGTGCACTACACATTTTTAGGAATGATCCTTAAAAAGCGAGTTCTGAGACTATTAGAGTGAATTACTTGACAAATAAGCTGGCGGAGATCAAAGTCACCAATCTTTCTTTAAAGTTCGTTTCAGTGCTTTTCAATTCGTTCGTTTGGTCAATGCAGATCGTCCGACCTACCCTAAGATATAAGGTATCTGTTTAGACAGCCGGGATAGCGCCACCCAATTTAGAACGGAACCCAGTGGAGACGGCATCCACAAGGCCGTAGACGTATACATGGGTCGGAAGGACTGACGAACCCACATATTTAACGTGCCCGTACTCCGCGTGAACACAGGAACAGTTTGTGCGGAGCCGGAAATCGAATGCGGGATGTCCGAGTGCAATCCCCTCCGTGCTATACACTGGCCTATCCCACCCCACAGTTATATAATCTTTATTCTGTAATGTTTACATTCTTCATTATGCAAAACCGCCTTTTTCAAAACGATTCCCACAACCATTTGTTAAATGCCAACAAAACCACCATTAATTATCCCCAAAGTCGCACGTATAAACGTATAAGAGCTAATATTCTACGAACTTGTTTTAAAATTCAAATATCCGAGAAATATGTATTATTTATTCTCTTCTTTCCATCCATATTGTCAACTGGAGCAAAATAGCTTATTTCCTGTAAATCTATCCTGCCTTGTCAAACCCTTTGCATCATATTTCATTGGGACGTGTCTGTGTTGGGATGGAATTCGCCTTTGTGAATGTGAAAAACTTAAATGGATGGAAAGAGGATTGTTGAAAATGCAAAGCAGTTTAAAAACTTTTTATGGTTGAACAGCAAGAACAATGGAATGGATCTATTCTGTGAACATAACATACAATATATTTTCATTAGTAACATTTTAATACGTTTATGAAATTCTTTCATGTTGCGTTCTACTATTATTTTTCCTATAATACATGGTAATGTGTAAGAAGGAAAGTAATGGAATCGTGTCGAAAATCGCAACTCTAGTTTACGACGGTTGTACACGTTTCGAACACTCCAGAACCCGAGAAACGCTTTCAGCATGTATCTTTTAGCATGACGTGTGTGTATCTTTTAGCATGACGTGTATGTGTGTCTCTTTTAGCATGCCTTTTGTGTGTGTTTGTCTTTTAACATGACGTGTGTGTGTCTCTTTCAGCATGGTGTGTGTCTCTATCAGCACGGTGCGTGTCTTTTTTTGTGTAGTAGTAGTAGAGACCCAGACCGTCCGATCTACCAGAAAGGTGTAAGGTAACTGTTTGGACGGCCGGGAAGTGCCACCCAATTTTGACCGGAATCCAGTGGGGGAGGCATCCAGAGGGACCGTACCCTCCTTCCTCTACCACCAACCTCTCCGAAGGACTTACGGACCCACATGTTTAACGTGATCGTATTTCGCGTAAACACGGCGGCAGTTTTGGCAGTGGCTGGAATCGAAGGAGGGCCAACAGAGTGCAATTCCCGCGCTCTAACCACTGAGCTACAGCACCCCGCATGAAGTGTGTGTGTCGCTTTTAGCATGACGTGTGTGTGTGTGTATGTCTTTTTGGCATGACGTGTGTGTGTGTTTTTTAGCAGGACGTGTCTGTGTCTCTTTTAGCATGGCATGTGTGAGTCTCTTTTAGCACGGTGTGTGTCTCTTTTAGCATAACGTGTTTGTATCTTTCACATTGACGTGTGTATGTCTCTTTTAGCCTGACGTGTATCAACCAGTCTGTGCAACGTATATATCCATTCTAGTTCAAAAATAAATTGTTAAAATTTTGTAAAATTAAATAAGAAACTCGAGAATTACCCTGGTACTGATTAGACGTTGGTATTATTCAGAAGAACAAGTATTTATTGTTTTTAAAAAAAGACAGTAATATTCCAGTGAATGAAGGATTGAGCCAACTTGTAGGTATAAAGTACTGCCCCTTAATATTTTATTTCCACAATTCGTATTATTTTTTTTTCAAATAGGCATGGTGATGAATTTAAAAGATTGGGACTGAGGGAAATCTTGTTGGAGGAGAACCTGTTTGTAGAGTGGACTGCGCTGCATCTACTAAACCAAGTTTAAACCAGCCTGCTTTGTTATTAACCCTAAAAAGTTAAAGCTGTATTTCTCTGCTTTAATTTTCTAACGGATTAATAATTTAAAATGTGTAATATGAATTGCAATTATCGTGAGGTCATGTAGTTTTGTTTTATAGAATCAGTCTAAATAGCTGCGATTAACATGGACTCGATTTTGATTTTTTTGACAACTGGGCCCTTTTCCATGCAACCATTTAATGAGGAGATTATATCTAGCACTGTATATATAAATTTTATAGTTTTTTTCCCATAATTACGTTACATTATATTTTACATTAACATTAAAAATAAAAATGAAATTTTTAAACATTAACACGTTTTACACTGATTTTAATAAGGTTTTATATATAGGGAACCGTGGCTTAATATACATGTATCATTATTTTAAAATTCATATCTTAAATGACATTTGTTATATTTCCCGCATTAAATAATTTAATTACTTTCAAATAGTTCAACTTTATTGTGAGAGAAATCTAGTTTCTTTTTTTTATCCATTTTGGGGCGTATTTCTTGCGGCGATTTGCCTTTATCTGATAGCCTTGATTTTTGACATAGCTCTAGCTCGGATTTTCCCATGAAAGTAAACCTTTTCTCAGCACCGTCATGTCAAATTTATCCGCTCCTCTTGGGTCGTTTTCCAAAGTCGGTTCAGTATTCTTGGATGCCGTTTTCCTAAGGCTCGTTTTAAGAAATCGAAAGCGCAAGAGTCCATAGGAGAAGCGTCAGGTGGTTTTAGGTATTTCATTAAATGGGATACATTTTATTCCTGTTTCTGATTCTGTCTTTGCTAAATATGAGATAGTTGACTTAAACGTGTGACTAGAGGCTTTGTCCATATGAAGGTCAACTTGATTGATGTCCTTTCCTTATAAGGCTGGAGTTTCAATTTCAAAAATTGGTTCTAAAATATTCTGCTGGTAGTAGAGTGAAATAATTTTAGTTTTACTTAAGACTTTTTTGAGATTTAATTTACCGTTGTAACAAAATGCTGCAACTATCATGAATCCATTTGGAAACTTTTCTGTACATTGGCAAAGCCATTTCTTACTGTCATTTTCGTCAGTTGAGCAATAGAAAATTGCTCTTTTTTTATTAGTCACTTAAATACACCCATGTCTCATTGAGTGTTACCACAAATTTCATTTATCAGCAGCTATGTGTTTTTAATCTAATTTCCTACAATTTGTTTTTCTTTTTGGAATATGATTTGGCAAAAGCAGATGAACTTTTGATTTAGACATATTTTTTAACTTCAAATCTTTATGAATGGTTTTACTTACAGGGCCAGAAGACATTCCCAGTTTCGATGCAATGGATCTTTGAGTCGGTGGATTTTCTTTTAGGAACAGAGACTTCACTTTCTTGATATGTACCCGCGTTGAAACAGTCTTAGAATGCGATTTTGTGGCCATTTTATCAATTCTATTTTCAGCCAGACGCTTTATTCATTTCAAATTTTATATTATAAAATTACCTGTCTTTGAAATGCAATAATGCGATGTTTATACTGCTTTACAATGTGTTGATACTAATATTTGTCCTCGGAAAGCGCATTTACATAACCTTCGATCCATCTATCCATTCCAGGAGTCATTTTCAAAATAAATCTTTTATTCTACATTCCAATCAAAACAAAACAGTAGCAGACGATTATATTGAAAATGCCAAATCTTTATCTCAAAATTCTAACAAAAAACATAAATACAAAATCGTTTCCATAAAGTGCGAATGACCTTCTGTATTTGCTGCCCGATTTTTATCTATTCTACTCTATTTATCACAAGTATTAACATATTAAATGAAATAGTGAATGGATCTAAATCTACAATCGCAGTTTCTAGTATGTGCATCGAAATTTCTCTCGTAAAATTTCAAATGTTTAGCAAAAGCATAAGGGATCTACAGAAGCTCGCAAATATTCTAAATAAGTTTCCGCTGAGAGGTGTTCTATACATTGTTTCGCTGCTGCTGTGCATTTCAAAATCTGAAACAAATATCTTAACACGGCAACGGATAAAAGGCAAAAACGCCATTTTGTTCTATGTTTCTGAAAATTCGATATTTTTAGACTCTTTTGCGAGTATGAAAGGAAAACAAATTGTTGGAAATTCCTAAATCCTTCAACTTTAAAGAATCGGACGACGTAACTTCCGAAACTGGTATGAAAGTAAAGTGGAAAGACATATAAAACTCCTAATAAAAGCTCGCGATGAAAGATGTGTGAAATAGCAGAAAGTTTTCTGCTTGCTCTGTTAGAGTTAAAGAATTTCAGTTAGAGTTAAAGAAAGAGTTTAAAGAAGAAATAGAAGAGATCTCTGTAGGTTATTCTTTACCATTTTTAAGAAAGTTAATTCATATTCTAAAAAATCTGATGCGAGCAACACATGACTTTTCTTATATAATGCAAGGAATTTACTAATTATACATTAAAAAAAACTGTTTTTCTTATAGTAGAAACTTATATTCTTTCCAAGACTGAATTTTCTTCAATTAGTCGTCATTTTCATTGATTTAGCGTCATTTTTTCTATCTGACGAAATTTTCGTCAACATGGCAACATTTAAAAACTCGCCAAGTTGGCGACATTCAGCTAAATTTGTCGTCAAAATCTCGCCAAGCGTTATGAACGGAGACATAAGATATTCTTATACAAGATAAATGACTATTGGCGCTCAAATGCAAAAGTATTACTCAAAGTATATTTTCTCATGAGTGGAACGAGCTAGATCCACGAGAATGATGTCACCAAATTTGTCGCAGGGTACCACATGTGAAAAGTTAACATGTTTCTCAACAGTTATTATATTTTTTTAATTTATGGGATTTTTTGATAAATTTATTTGAAAAATGTGCAATGTCTCGAGAACGGATCATGATAGCGTTCTAAAGTTTATGTCAATCGTTTGCTAAGAAAAAATTACATACGAAATGCCTATTTGCGTAACTTTATTAAATATTTTGAATTTTTGATGATTTTTTCAAAAGTTCACTCGAAAATTTAGGGGGTTCTGTACATTCGATTGCGTTTAAAAACGATAGACTTCCAGTATTCACGGATTGTGAATAACGTGTACCAAATTTTGTACCAAATTTTATTCGAATCGCTCCATTCGTTCGTAATATATCGTCTCCACAGTTTCACTGATACCCACCCTCACCCACACACATACTTTCACACACACACACACACACACGCGCGCGCGCGCGCGCGCACAGACATCACCTCAAAAATGTTTGATTCGTGATCAGGGATGCTTGAAACGTGCTCTCAATTCGAAAATTCGAATTCGAATTTTCGATCCCGTCACAATACTTTCATTATACATTATGTATATAAGGAAAGTAAAAAAATAGCTGTAACACAGTATTTGAGTAATGATTTACATTAAGCAGCTGGACAGCTTAAAAACATCTGAAATAACCAGAATTATACGAAAAAAACATTATTTGCTGCTGATGGAAAACAATATAATACATCAATTATTAAAACAAGAAAGATCAATCATACTTAAAGCATTGATTATGAAACACTTTCCAACTTCAATGCAATTTTATTTAAACATCTCTAAAATGCAATACATCCCTCAGTAATATTTTAAAACTTATCACAATACTATATTAAATTATTATATTTCAAAACTTAAACCTTCATCGAAAAAAATGAACGTCATTCAAATAACGGCATTGAAATATAAATTGCCTGGTTTAAACATCTCTAAAATGCAATACATTCCTCGATAATACTTTTAAAATTATCATAATACTACGATAATTTATTAGATTTGAAAACATCATCGAAAACAACTGAAATTCATTCAAATGACATCATAGAAAAAGTAACACGCCTGGCTCTCTCTATAAAAGCAGCTGTTTATTCATAATATTTTCCCATTCATTTCATTCATCACAATCATCTAATAATTTATTTTATTTAAAAATTATGACCATGTAGCTACAAGTAATTAAACTCTATACTTAAAACTGCATCGAAAAAAATCGTTCTTTTCTCTGCAAAATCATTGAATATTTAATTCATATCAGCTATGCAAACTCCATGAGCTAAATAATTTGGCGTTAAAGAAATACAGCAATTCTTATACAACTCATTCTACATACTTTGCTGTTTACATTTGACATAAGTGAAAAATAGGCTTCGTTGTAGAAATAATCAAATTTGGATGATGATTTAAACTCAAATATATTGTAATTGCGTTGTTTCAGTATGTAGATGCACGGAATTTAAGCAAATATAAAGCGATTTTAGGACGGATACAACACTCAATATAAATTAAAAAGAACTTTAAAAATCACGATTTCTGGGACAAGATGAATGCCATATTTCATTTTCAAGTAGGTCACGTGATATGATTCTGCAGGGAAAGACATGTGCTGCCCACATCAGAATTTTTAACAATCTTGCAACAATGATTCTTAGAAGTGAACGGGGATTATTTGCAGGCCATTTCGAAAAAAATGTATGATCTATATTTAAAGATCCACCAAATTGTTGTAGAATAAAATGTTCAACAAATTTAAGCTGTGTACCAAATTTTAACTCTCTAGGACTTAGGAAAGTGCATTAAAAATGCCATCAAAAAAGGTATATCACGAAGAGTTATATAAAATTAAAAAAAACAAGAAAGATCAATCATGCTTAAAGCATTGATTAAGAAACACTTTCCAACTTCAATGCAATTTTATTTAAACATGTCTAAAATGCAATACATTCCTCGGTAATATTTTAAAACTTCTCACAATACTACATTGAATTATTATAGTTGCAAACTTAAACATTCATCCAAAAAAATGAACTTCATTCAAATGACGGCATTGAAATATAAATTGCCTGGTTTAAACATCTCTAAAATGTGATATATTACTCTGTAACAATTTCAGAATTATCATAATACCACGATAATTTATTATATTTAAAAACTTCATCGAAAACAACTGAAATTCATTCAAATGACGTCATAGAAAAAATAACACGCCTGGTTCTCTCTAAAAAATCAGCATTTCATTCATAAATAATTTCCCATTCAAGTCATTCATCACAATACTATAATAATTTATTTTATTTAAAAATTAAGACCATGGAGCTATAAGTAATTTAACTCTATGCTTAAAACTTCATCGCAAAAAATCGTCCTTCTCTCGGTAAAGTCAGTGAATATTTCTTTCATATCAGCTATGCAGACTCCATGAGCTAAATTCTTTTGCATTAAAAAAATACAGCAATTCCTATACAACTCATCCTACATATTTTGCTGTTTACATTTCACATAAGTGAAAAATAGGCTTCGTTAGAGAAATAATCAAAGTTGGATGCTCATTTAAACTCAAATATATTGTCATTGCGTTGTTTCAGTATGTAGATGCACAGAATTTAAGCGAAAATAAAGAGGTTTTACGACAAAAACAACACTCAATATGAATTAAAAAGAACTTTAAAAATTACGATTTTGAGACAAGATGGATGCCGTATTTTATTTTAAAGTTGGTCACGTGATCGTTTCATATCATGGTCACGTGATCGCTTCATGTAAGAGGTGTAATTATTATTTTAATTTTTATTTAAAAAACAACTGAATATATATCGCTGAATTTTTTTTTATATATTTTATGGAACAATTTGAATATTACCTAAAATTTTCGAAGCAATTTGTGAATTTTAAATCCGCTTAAAAAATGTTTGAAGAATTTGGTCCCATTGGGTTCAATGTATTTCATTTTTTCAACCCGGGTTCAATCCAAAACTAATTGGGTGATATTATTTATTTATATTCCCATAGGTCCTACAGACCGTCTGAACAACATACTAAAATTTCATTTTGATTAAGTCATTTTTACGGCAGTTATCGTGCTAACGGACAGACAGACAGACAGAATGAACCAAGTCATAAACACTTTCAACTTTGTTGTAAAGTGTTAAAAAGTTCATATTTTCCAATATATATTAATCCATATATATTCTATTTACTTTAGTCTATATTTGATTTAGTCAAACTTTGGTTTAGTTTGTTTTACCACTTTGTTGAAATACTTGAAAAATGTTTAAACAGACTTACAATGCAAAGATTGAGAGTTTAGTACAAATAATATCAGTACAAATAATAGGTAACCGATGTTATTGGTAATAGGTAAACAAGGTTGTTGGTTATAGGTGACTATGGTTATAGGTAACCAAGGTTATATTTGGGAGTATTAAGGGTATATTTGGGAGTATTTTTATTCAGTAGCTCAATAGATTTCAATAATTAAAAGTTTTAAATGCATAAATGGCTAAACATTGCCTCTTGAAAATTAATGGTGTTGTTGTTAAGACCCAGACCGTCCGACATACCAGAAAGGTGTAAGGTAACTGAAAATTAATAGTGCGCATGGCCGCCGATTTTGGACATATAATTTGAATAGAGTACAAAACAATTAAGCACTGTACAAAAACATATTAATACTAAACGAAAAAGAAACTATGACAGTCATAATAGGTGCAATTACAGCAATAAATACTTAACATAGGAAAGCAGCAAAACAAGACAATTTTAGTAGTGCAATAAATATAACCAATAAATGCATATAATCTATAGAGGTCCTTCGAACTTTATGGAAACGATTTTGTATTTATGTTTCTCGTTAGCATTTTGAGATAAAGATTTGGCATTTTCGATATAATCGTTTGCTACTGTTTTGTTTTGATTAGAATGTAGAATAAAAGATTTATTTTGAAAATAGCTTCTGAAATTGATAGATGGCTCGAAGGTTACGTAAATGCGTTTTTCGAGGACAAATACTCGTATCAACAAATTATAAAGCGGTGTAAAAATCGAGGTTTTTGCATTGTAAAGGTGCCGATGTAAATCTGTATGTAAAAGTTTACGAGACTGCATAGTGTTTCATAATAAGTTTATTTCACAATAAACCAGCGGTTCGCCTTTCCTGGTAATGAGCGCCAGGACTCACCAATGGCTGGTGCATATTTTATAATATGGCAAGAGGCATGTACACAAAATAATTACCATCATTGAAGTCAAAAATTATTTAATTTATGTTAAATTATATCAATATACAAAACATTACAGTAGAATCAATACTTTCTATTTCAAAATGTATTCTTACAACTAATTGATTACTTAAGTTATCAACCATTAAACATGTTAAACATGTTAAACATGTTCATTATTCTTGGCCTGGAACTGACATTCAATCAGTAAATATATTAAAAAGTTCTTGAGAGTTTTAATTATATCAATTCATCCCGTTTAGTTCAAAACGCATAAAAGCCGACATTTTTATCTTTATATATATATTAAGTAAAATCCAGAATATTTCCAGTTCAGGCAGTTATGCTTAATTTTCCAAATAACCTTCTTTAAAATTACGGAAATTTTACTTACAATACTAGACGCTTTTGTTTCTTCCTACCATTATCGGCATGAGATGGAATTTACATTTAATTTGAAATTTGGATTTATTATAAAATTTAGACCGGACCTGCCATAGGTCCGACATGGTTAAATTCTTTGTTCCATCTCCACGAGCAAGCTAGCGCGCTTTTTCAACCGCTACCCATCTGACGTCATAGCAAACATCACGTCATTCGAAAACTCCTCTATCCAAGGCGCTTACTTCAAACTGGCGCGCTGTAAAAAGAATCAAACAACATCAAACTAATGCATCTACATACAACGGATTCTCATGGCGGAAGTCAACGCCGCAAGCATGCAAGTACATGCAAAGTGCGGTTTTCTTCGCAGACGAACATTTAGCACAGAATATTTTACACTTACATTCAGCACGAAAACACATTTGAAACAGAAAAATTAGGAGCTTATAAAATACCGATATTACAGCATTTCAAAGAAAGGTATTTTTAACATATTAAATTTGAAAGGAAAAAAGCGTCCAGCTGAAAGTAAAAATTAAAAAAAGGCTGAGAAATCGCTTCCTAAGACTGTTCGAACGCGGGTAAATATCAAGGAAGTTAAGTCTCTGATCCTAAAAGAAAATCCACCCACTCAAAGATCCATTGCATCGAAACTGGGGATGTCTTTTGGCATTGTAAGTAAAATCATTCATAAAGATTTGAAGTTAAAAGATATGTTTAAATCTAAAGATCATCCGCTTTTGCCAAAGCATATTGCGGAAAGAAAAACAAATTGTAGAAAATTATATGAGAAACACCTAGTTGCTGATAAATGGAAATTTGTGGTAACACTCGATGAGACATGGGTGTATTTAAGTGACAGTAATAAAAAAGGAGCAAATTTTCTATTGCTCAACTGACGAAAATGACTTACGAACTGGCTTCGTCAATGTACAGAAAAGATCCCAAAGGGATTTATGATAGTTGCCTGATTTTGTTACAATGATAAATTAAAACTCAAAAAAGTCTCAAGTAAAGCGTCTCAACTAAAGCTAAGATTAATTCACTCTACTATCAGCACAATATTTTTGAACCAATTTTTGAAAAAGAAATTCCAACCTTAAATGAAAAGGGCATCAATAACGTTGAGCTTCATATGAGAGAAACCTCTAGTCACATGTCTGAGTCAACTGCCACATATTTAACATAGAAAGAATTAGAAATAGGAATAAAATGTATCCCGTTTAATAAAATACCTGTAAAATCACCTGACGCTTCTCTTATGGACTTTTGCGATTTCGGTTTGTTAAACCGAGACTTAGGAAAACGGCATCCAAGAATACTGAACGGACTTTGGAATACGTCCCAAGAGAAGTAGGATAAAATTGACATGACGGTGATAAAAAAAAGTTTACGTTGATGGAAAATTCGAGCTAGAGCTCTAGTCAAGAATCAAAGCTATCAGATAGAACCAAATCGTAAGAAATACGACCTTTATGCATAAAAATTAATTATCTAAATTGTTTTCATAAATTGCGAACGACCTTCTATAGTGCACATAATATAATAAACTAAAATAGAAATTTATGAAAATACTAAGAAAACTTTTGATTAAATAAAGCCATTTTGGGAGAGGTGGAACAGTATTTCGCATATTTATAATTATTAAAATAAATAAGATAAAGAAAATTTATTAAAGGATTCAATGCTTACAAAAAAATTACAGCGCAAACATTAAATAAATAGAACACAACGTGTATTACTGCGCAAATAAGTTGTAGAAAGCAATAAATTCAAGTTGTCGTTTTCTGCAACTTATTTCCGTATTATTTCGCTCTGTATCGGGAAATCTAAGCGTCATATTGACATGGAATTCGGTACATAGGTACTTCAGGACCCAAATGGATGCACCTCCGTGTTATTAGTTTAATTTTGAATTAGTTTTATAATTGTTTTATGTTTAGCCAAATTTGCAGCGGTTGTAGGCTATATTCTCACAAATAGATTCATTAACGACCGAAAATAATATCACCACCATCTAACTGATCGAGAAATCATTTTTCAAACAAACTTTGAACGGAATCCATAAAATTAATGCAAAAATTTTCGTAAATTAAAAAAAAACATACTTTTCGTGCGTTTTATACTTCCTCTATATTTATATTGAGATAAAAAAAATTGACATGCAATTCGAAGTTTATACCGGTTCTCAATATATCACAGACTACTTTCGAATAGAAAGTAATTTCCTCAACTCATCCGTAGAGGAATTATAATCTTTTTACCGACCATTGTTTAAGGTTGAGGGAAGGATATAGTTTTTTTGCTGATGGGATCGCTGTAACGGGTTGATGGAAAGTTGAAAAAAAATAAAGCATTGTTGAGAAGTGTAGGTATTCTTCAAGTAACGCGTGATTATTTACGACCCGGGCAACTGAGGGTAAATGGATGCACAAAATCATATAATGTATTTAAAACATAAACACTACTCTACAATTTGTTTTGAACAATATATTATTATTAGCGAATGTGGAGCATCAATACAAATTAAAGTAATCTTGAAAATTAAAGGAAAGTGAACCAAACTGCGTAATAAAGGTGGGGAGTTTAGATAAATAAGAAAATAAATTACAATGCCTTGAGCACAATGAGAGATACACAGTGGAAAATGAAAAACATAAAATGTTTTAAAATTAAGCATTCTCGAATAACCCAAAATAAGGTAATGCATATGCATAAAATAATATATTAAAATCAATAGTGGCATTAAAATAAAGCATGGCATTACAATAAACAAGTATTATGAATATAAAACTAGGAATTTTAAAATAAAATTATGTATTCTTCTAAAAAGCGTTAAAACGTATTTACATACCTGAGCGCTTTCGAGCGCGAGACGCCCATCGTCAAATGTATATGATAGGGAAATGATACATTGGTCTTCTTATAACCAGCCAAACCGCGAACAAAATTTGCATATTAATTAATAGCCGAATAGCAGACGGAAAGATAAGGGAATGAAAAAACATGTAATATTAAAATAACACAACAGATATGAAGTAAAATGTAAACACGTTTTGATGTTTAAAAATGCAGATAAGAATTTAACATACAGGGAATCAAGAATGAGACGCCATGTGAAACTAAGATTGTGTACAGAGTCATAATCACAAGATGGATTCACGATAAATGTGAATAAATAAAATCTCAAAAGCTGGATATTACAGGAATTACTGCAATAAATTAAAGAAAATGTTATCAAAAATCCTGACGAAGTTACCATCGTTAGCAGTTTGGGATAAGGTACTTAATTTATTTTTATTTTTAACATCTCAAGCATGTTCAGACAATCAGATTATTCAAGAGCATGTTCAGATAATCTAATGCCAGCAGTTCTTTTTGATATCACTAGCATGATAAATTAATTTTTGATATCAACAACATGTTCAAATAAACTAACGGACTTTTAGCATTAGAGTATCTGAACATGCTCGTGGTATCAAAAATGTTTTATCCCAAAGTGTTGTCAATGATAATTTTGTACCGATTTTTAATAAAAAAAATTCCTTTAACTAATTACAATAATCTCCGTAATATCATGTTTTTTTATATTTATGTATTCGTATTTATCGTGATTCCATGTGTAATTACGACTCTATAGAAAATATCTTTCACGTGATGTCTCTCTTTTCATTCCTAGAATATTAAATTATTACTGTATTTTTAAATATCCAAATGTATTTAATTTTTATTTTACATCTGTTGCGTCATTTAAATATATGCTTTTTATTCCACTGTATTTCCTTGTGCAATTAGGACACTAATTAATATGGAAATTTTGTTCGCGGTTTGACTGGGTATAAAAAGCTCAATGTATATTTTCCCTATCATATTCCTCTGCTGGTGGGCGTTTCACACTTGAAAACGCTCAGGCTTGTAAATATGTTTTAACGTCTTTAAACGTGAGAATAAATATTTTTATTTTTAGAGTAATTTTATATTTCAATTTTAGACTTTCTGCCTTAGTGTAAGTAACTATGACGGAACGTAAAAATGTTTTTATTTTTAAAGTAGTTATATATGTATTTAAATTTTAGACCTGCTACCTTAATGTAAGTAACTCTGGTGAAACCTAAAAATGTTAAATTATTAATAATACTTAACACCATAATAAATCAATCATGCATAAAGCATTGATTATGAAACACTTTCCAACTGCAATGCAATTTCATTTAAGTATCTTTAAAATGCGATACCTTTAGCTGCGATATTTTTAAAATTATCACAATACTACAATAATTTATTTTATAGGAAAACTTCATCGAAAACAAATGAACTTTATTTAAATAACATCATGGAAATATAAATCGCCTGGTTCTCTATATAAAAGCAGTGAATATTTTATTCATAAACTTTATTCCATTCCTTTTATTCAGCGGCGATATTTTCAAAATCATCCTAATAATACGACAATTTACTTTATCGTATATTAATTAATTTACGATAATAATTCGATAATTTACTTAAAAACTTAAAACCATTGAGGTAAAAATACTTTCTAACTCCATGCTTACAACTTCATCGAAAAAGACAATATAGAATCGTCTGCTTCTCTATATAAAATATTTCATTCATATCAGCTATACTGCAAACTCCAGAGCTAAATAATTTTGCGTTAAAAAAATTCAGCTATTCTTATACAACTCATAGCATAATGTGTTTATATTCTCCATACGTGAAAATTAGGCTTCGTTGTAGAAATGATCAAAGTTTGATGATCCTTTAAACTCAAAAATAGTGTAATTGCGTTCGCACAGTATATAGATGTACAGAAAAATATAAAAAATAAACCGGTTTAGAACGGATGCAACACTAAATATAAATAAAAAAATAACTTTAAAAAGCACGATTTTGACACAAGGTGTATGCCCCCGGCCGTCCAACTAGTTACTCTAAGTCCTCTGGACGAGTCGGACGGTCTGGGTCTTCAACAAGGTGTATGCCATATTTTATTTTGAAGTGGGTCACGTGATCTCTTCCTATAATATGGGTGCAATTATTATTTTAATTTTTATTTAAAAAACTACAAAACATAGTTTTCTGAAATATTTTTATATATTTTACGAAATAATTTAAATATTTCTAAAAATTTGCGAAGTAATTTGGGAATTTTTAATGCGCTTAATAAATGTTTGAAAAATTAGGTCCTATAGGGTTCAATGTATTTCATTTTTTCAACTCGGGTTCAATCCAAAACTAATTGGGTGGTATTATTCATTTACATTCCCATATGTCCCACAGACCGTCTCAACAACGTACTAAAATTTTATTTTAATGAAGTCATTTTTACGACAGTTATCGTGCAAACGGACAGACAGACGGACAGACTGACAGGATAGCCAAAGTCATGAACACTTCATCTATGCTGTAAAGTGTTAATAAAAGGGGTGAAACAATGGAACTGCTGACGTAAAAAGAATTTCAGAGCAGCATTTAAACACAAGTAACAAATGAAAGCAAATATGAACTGCAGATCCAGCAACATTAATAACATTGACGAAATTAATCCAAGTTTATTAAACCAAACAAATTAAGCATGAACTAAGAAAAGTTAAGAAAAAATTTGAAGTCAATGTATATTTTTTTGCAATGAGTAGCATATTTGTTTTAAACAATAATGTTTTTTATATTTCAATATTTATTTCTGATACTCTTAATTTTATTGAAGCAACATACGAGTCAAATATATTTCGGCATGGACCGGTTTAATGTGGTTCCACGTTTAGGTTATACATATTACATAAAATATTTGAATGCTGTATAATGTCAATTTTAAAATTTTTCCAAATATGGAAAACGAAACAAATAAATATCTGCTAAAAGCAGCATTACTGAAATAATGGTACAATCGACAGAATGGAATAGTATCGCCGGTCTAGCACCATAACTGACATTATAGAATAATTTCACTTACAACAATCTGATGCTCACGTGAATTCCTAGCATTGCTTGCGATTTCCTCCACACAAGTATACTTGATGCTACTATATAAGCCGCTATTTGACCCAACCTTAAGATGTAAGCAGTACTAGCCTTTAACAACATATAGGCGGAATTTACAAGTTCTCCAAAATGCAATTGATCATTGAGTTAAGAACAATGACATTATATTAGATGACTTGACTGAACTTACGCTTAAGTGAAGGGAAAAACTCCAATATGATTTCTGATGTACTGTGTGAGCGGTGGAAAGAATTGACGGAAAGCATGGCTAGAAATAGTAGTCAGGTAGTGCTGCTACCAACTGTTGTGCCAATGTGATCTTCGAACAAATACCAGGTACTCAGTTACTAAAGCTACTGATTGAGCTATTCAAAGTAAAATTTCTAATTAATTTCTATGATTTCGGCATTTAAAGCACATCTGAGCAAACGGCTGTTCAAACGTAGAAACTTTTCTCTAAATTAACTACTTGATGTAGTAAATAGTTAACTAGGTTATAACTAACCAATTATTTCAGTTGGAAGAACTGTGGGTGAAGCACCATACCCCCATTTGTGTTGGAAGCACCATACTCCCATTTTGTTTTGGAAGCACCATACCCCTATTACTTATATTTATCTTACAGTAGTTCACTTGAGTCTGTAGCAGAAAATTGGCGGATTATTGCATAACACAACGCATTTCCAAATAAATGTGAATGATAACTATAATTAGATAACAATAATTATGATAATACTCTGTACCTAGTATAATGTTACGCTCATTTCTCTCCACGTTCTACTAATGAACAAACGCCATGCCCATATTTGCTTTAACTCTCAAAACCGCAGAATTTAATTAGTAATTTTATTAACACTTTCCGTTATAGTTGTAATGTGTTTATAACTCTATTTAATCTGTCTTGCATTCTGTATTTGTTGTATCAATGTATTAATCATTGTATTCTGTCTGGATGTCCGTTCGCCCGTTAACTGCCGTACAAATGACTTTATCAAAATTAGATAGTAGTATATATATACCTTACGAGCGCACATGTACTATATACACTAAAAACATGATATTATAGCTTATTTTTATCTTTTTTATATAAAAAAAAGGTCTCGATCCATTTTAATATTAAAAACATGTTTTTATAGCTAAAAAAGGTGTATATATACCTTTTTAAAATTTAAACCAAATTTTAACTTTTTTAGTTAAAAAGCTAGACTATTTAAAATAAATGCGTGAAAAAAGAGGACCTCCAAATGAATGGAAGTCCTCTAAATATATTAAAGATCTTTTAGTTAAAAAGCTAGACATATTAAAAGTGAATTACTTAAAATAAATGCTCTGTTTTTAAAGACTTCCATATATTTAATAGAAAATGTTTAACTCAATCTAAACAAAATTAAAAAAGAATTATAAAAATATGAATGAAATCATTATCAAAACATAAATTTATTCATTACAATAACATTTAATTTATTCATTACAATAGGTAACAAAACCTTTAAAAATCCTTATATTTTTTTACTTTTTCTATATAATCTATGTTTATTCATTTATTTAAGGAGAAATAAAATTAAATTCTACAGCTCCTTTATTTAAATCTATTATTTCGCCTTTTTGATTAGTAATCCTCATTTTTATTCTTTCAACAGGATCCACTTTAACAGGAAAATATATCCAATTATTAAATTCTTTTGAAATTATACTACCTGGAGGGGTTTTATTAGTAAAAGAATATATGACTTCTGAATTATATTGATTTATTAAAGATCCTTTTACAACATCACAGTGAATATAAATATTATCATTTCCGTTGGATATATCAGCAATATGTTCACCTTCAACCTCTGTTTCTTAATCATAACTTCCATATGTTGGTTTTAAAAAGCCTATAATTTTATGAAAGTTACTTTTTGTAAAATCAATTACCCAACCATTTTTCAGTTTAATAGATATTCTTTGTTTTGCTTCAATAATACCAAATTTCACAGGTGGATCCTTACCAAATACTTTCATCATATACTAATTTAAACCTCTTACAGCATAATTACCATTTGAGATAGTAATAGTCTAGCTTTTTAACTAAAAAAAGTTAAAATTTGGTTTAAATTTTAAAAAGGTATATATACACCTTTTTTAGCTATAAAAACATGCTTTTAATATTAAAATGGATCGAGACCTTTTTTTTATATAAAAAAGATAAAAATAAGCTATAATATCATGTTTTTAGTGTATATAGTACATGTGCGCTCGTAAGGTATACATATACTACTTTAGATTTTAGTATTTTGTTGAGACGGTCTGTGGGACATATGAGAACATAAATGAATTATATCACCCAATTAAATTCGGATTTAACCCGGATTGAAAAAATGAAATACATTGAACCCCATGGGACCTAATATTTTAAACATTTTTTAAGCGAAATTAAATTTCCCCCAATTGCTTCGAAAATTTTGGAAAATATTCAAATTATCACATAAAGTGTATAAAAAATTTAAATAAAATATATTAAGTGGTTTTTTTAAATAAAAATTGAAATAATAATTATGCGCATGTTACATAAAGAGATCACATGACCCATTGCAAAATAAAATATGGTACCAATTTTATTTTCACTGTATCAAAATCGTGATATTTAGAGACCGTTTAAATTTATATTTAGTGTTGCAGCCGTCGTAAAACCGTTTTAATTTTGAGTATTATCTGTGTATCTAAATACTGAGTCAGCGCAATTGCGATATTCTTGATTTTAAATGATCACTATACTTTGGTTATTTCTACAACGAAGCCTAATTTTAACGTATGAAGAATGTATACAAATCAAGCGATTGTAAGTTGAGTTGTATAAGAATTGCGGATTTTTTTCAAGCGAAGTTATTTAGCTCTGAAACCTGGAATATAAGTGATATGAATGAAATAGTCATTGATTTTTCATAGAAATTCAGACGATTTATAGCATTGTCTTTTTTGATGAAGTTTCAAAAAAGTGTAATAGATTATTATAGTACTGTGGTAATATATAAAAGTATGACTGCTAAATGTATCACATTTTAGAGATGTTTAAATAAAATTGCATTTCAGTTGAGAAGTGTTTCGTAATTAATGCTTTACGCATGATTGATCTTTCTTGTTTTGAATAAATACCTCGATCAATATATTTACAAAATGGATTATTGCCTGTTATTTTGTCAACGACTTTCGTGCATTGCCACAGCATCCACGCTGCATAAATACTATCTGGCCATGTTTTCGTCAATTCGCTCTTCATCAATATTAATCAGTATATTAGAATGCAAATTCGGTAGTGACTCATCGTAGAGCACTTGACTGTTGTTCACTTGACTGTTGTAAATTATACACGTTGTTGTAAATTAAATTAATCCATGATGTCACTTAGGGTGTCAGTCTGGTGACACCCTTGTATTCTGTCGACTTTATTATTATTTTCTAACAGTGGTGCATTAAGCAAACATTTTATTGTTCCCATTTCCATACTTGGGAAAATGCATAATTTGACTTCACAGTCATCATCGTCGATTAAATCAAGATTTCAATTACAAAATATCACAGAAAATTAAAAAAAAAAATCCATTTCCCACTTTCTGAAAATGGGGTAAAACTAACCACAATCAACAAACTCAGAATAAAAGGAAATACATTTTTTTTTTTACAAAATTCCAATTTAAATAGCTCTAAAAATCCATTTAAACGAGGAATACAATGGGGAGACATCTAAAATGTATTTTTCTTTTCCCTGAGGCATTTTACGAAGTTTTGCTTCGATATCTTTATTGGAAATTTTGCTTTCGAACTTAAAAATTGTTATTTTATTATCCTTAAGCAATAAATACAAGTAATATTGATATATATATCTAATGGCAGACTTCCTGCGTTATTTCCAATTTCAAATATGTGAAAATTATAATATCGTTCTAAATTTATAGTTCTCTTAAACCACGATTAAAATATTTAATTTATTTTCACGTATAAAAAAAGTATTTTTGCTACATAAAATCCTGGCATGCGAATCTACAAAATGAAATATTTTGACCTTATTAGTAAACCACATTACAAAATTGTGAAATCTGGGGAACATGTGCTAAAAAATCTCTGAAAAAATTTCAGAAAAAATTTCAGAACTATTTCTTAACCCGATGCAAATTCTTTTATACGCAATCCCTTTCTTATCTTTTACACGCAATCGGATATACATATATTGAATATCAGTAATCCCATAATGTTATCTTATTCCAAAGCAGCAACTAACTAAATAAAATTCAAAATACCGTTATTAAATTTCTGTTACTTAATGTTTCAACCAATTTCCTTATTATTTTAATCGGATCTATAAAATCGTCTGTGTTATGAACACATCTGACTAATAAATAATAGTCCATAAAACGAAGCATTTAAATTTTACTACTAAACAACACAATCCATTTTACGCAAAAGCAATTCAATATAACTTGCTCAAAATCAACAGAATATAATTGGCACAAAAAATATATTAGAATATAATTTACACAATATGTTACAGCGAAATACAATTTAAAGCAGCGGAATATAATTTACTCAAAAGAAACATATAATATAATTTACACCACAGCACCCCAATAAAGTTTATAAATAATCATCTGTCCCCGCCCAATATCATGCAGTTACTTTTGTATTTTTTATTATACATATCTTGATTACTCTCTGCTGGGTAATTTGATACATAGACGCCGTTACCTGTAGTAAATTAAGAAATAGACATACCAAATTCGAATAAGAATTTACAATTCTTCTTACAACAATATGCTGCTCAAATAAACTGTTAAAGGGACAGTGGACGTTCAAATGAGCAAAAATTGACAACACTAAACACAAGAAATCAGAACCGAAATAAATTTTGTGTGAGTAGCATTTTACAAAATAAAATTTCAGTTAAGTGCAATAAGTTCATTCGATTTTATCAGACTTATTTATTTCAATTACAGACATTTAAAGAGCTTCAAATTGCTAGCTAACTGTTTATAGCTAGCTAGTACTTTTACTTTTCGGCCGGATTTCATCTGTATGCTCCACTCCGATCATAGATTTTACGACAAAACATCAAATTGCTTTACGAACTTGACTGTCGGTATATAAATTAAACTTTCTGAAAAGATTTTGCATTCAAGTTAATCTACGAACTTGCCTGACGGTACATAAATACGTATATTTTCATCTACTATTTTGTTCAAACCTCAGCAATCATAAAACATCTTTAGAATCCCCAACTTTACCTAACCTCATAATTTTATAAATAAAATAGAATATCTCATGCTTATGCACTAGTATTGCACCAAGAAGTAATTAAATAAATTGAGCTACTGCAATCGTGACATTTTCAGTATCTTTTCCACACATAAGAAATCACCGGATACAATACAAAAATATCGAAACTTTAATTATATTCTTATTATATTCTTCAAAAACTAAGAGCTCGATCCGAAATCCAATTATATACACTTATACGGCTTTCAAAGAGCTACAAACTCTTGCTTCTTGTTCATAGCTTGTCAATTTTGTTGTTCACCTTTAGTTTTATAAGATCGAAAAAGGTCAAACTTAAAAACGAAAATTTTTCAATCTTCTTCAACTTTACAAAACGATTACTCGAAAGTTATAAGAACTTTAAAAAATATACAGAGATAGATCTAGAAACTAAATTTTCTAGTACATATTGTGGTGTAAAGAATAAAAAATACATAACGTTGGAGTTTAAAATTAAGAAATAATTTTTTGATTGAATTGAATTATCATTCTTAATTAAATTAGCGCATGAATTGTATACTCGTACTTTGCATCGTTGCCGCATTATAAACCAACATTAATCCTTTCGGTGGGTTCCTAAAATATAATTATCTTTTAACATACTATACACAATTTTAACTGACTTATTTTAACTTACACAATTTTAGATTTTGAAATACACATTATTAATTACACATATTATAATTACGACGAGAACATGCACGTGTGAGACCAGTATTATATTTGCTCAAAATCATATAGACCTAATATTTATTGCAGATTTGCACATACCTCTGCTTGTCGTCCTGGACATTGAAAAGCACTGTCGGACATTCATATCATAGCAACTGAAACACACTCTAATTGTCGGCCACTCAAACTGCTACTGTAAGCACTCGGGTCAGTCGAGTGATCTGGGATTTCGACAATATTCTTCGACGGTCATTCTTAATTCACTGAATATATATTGTTCAACTTTCTCTGCTTGATGTCACATCATTTCGCCTGAGGACCAGATACGCCCTCCGTATATTATTGGTTGTTCCTCAGGGCGATGCAAAAACAGTTATTCATTGGCCATCTTACTATCAAATCTGCTTGGTATCAGCCTTGGCATCAAGGATATTGTTGACCCAAACACACCTGTAATTTATGTGCACTGAATTTATTGCGTGCAGGACCTCCCGGGCCAGGACAGTCATAAACTAGCACCTGCGAGTCTCCGCTTTGTTTCGCAGTTATGTATTGTAAATCTTCGTAATATTAAAACTACATAAATGTCTCATATATCGTAAACCTTCCTAATATTAAAATGCATAAATGTATTATGTGTTATACCACTTCTGGTATAATATGTGTTATACCAGAAGTGGTATAACACATATATCTGTTGCTTACTGTTGATATATAACTTTTATGATCACTGTATCATAATATTTTATGATGCATTTTAAAGAATACATTCTAGAGCATGTTTACAAATTATTTTTTTCTTTCTTTAATTTTATATCATTTAGATAAAGTAGAAAAAATTACCAAGGTTAGGTAGGCTTTAGTCGGCACAGGTACCTCATAGTATATTTTTTATATTCGAATTTTTAATATTTTCAAATATTTTTTGTTATGCCGCCAGGATTACAACTCAAATAACATAGCAATACAGTCAACAAACACTATTTTGACAATTTTCCGAAATAGTTTGAAAAAAAAATTGTAAATTCAGAAAAATAAAACAAATTCTTACAGAATTCCAAATCAAATAGTTTTGAAAATTCATGAAAAGGAAGAATTCTATTCAAAGATTTATTCGAGAAACAGTATTTTTCTTTCTTAGTTTCTTAGTAGCATTTTACAAAGTTCTGCTCGGATAATATGCTCTCTGTGTTAGAAAAGTAGTTTTAGAATTTGAAAAGTGTTATTTTCGTTTGCTTCAGGAATGAAACAGGGATTTAGGATATAAATATGTATAAATAAACTGATTGAATGACTATAGTACGTTATCAGACATTTTATGATATAAAGCCCAGTTTTTCATTTCAGAAAATTGTGCTTTCTAGTAAATCTACAAGAAAGACGGAAAGGAAATGATAGAGTTGGAATATAAAAGGTAAAGGAATAAAGTTGGAATGAGCTTATTAAAGCAAAACTGAGAATGAATTTCAGTTCACCGAGAAATTAGTATATACTCACGGGATATATCATTAGACGCTGCTGATATATCCAGGGTGTATGGTTCAAAATTAAATAGGTGATAGTATACACCAAATCAAGCATTTTTTGCCATATTTCACCGGATCGGAAATGAAACTTAAAATCGTTACAAAGCTCTTATTCGCTCATAACTTAAAACAAACTTAAAAGCATCACTCTGGTCGTTATTTTCTAGTTGAAGAAGAAAACCGCATATGCAAATTTTTTCTAAGAAGAACCTTATGAAAATTTTCGTAACACTGTACGGCCTTATCAGCTTGCCTTATCCGTTTGCAGCAGATAAGGCCTTATCAGCTTGCAGCAGTTATTCGCAGTTCCAACGTTTAAGACGATGGAGGAATTTACAATAAGGGAAAAAGCCGATATGCATTTCATATATGGATCTTCTTTTTGTGGGGATATCTCAAGAGTCTTATGACACTTCCCTTGAATCTGAAGAGGAACGCATCCCCAGAATTTCGTCCGCTGTAGCCGAAGTGCGCGACATGCCTGGTCTATTCGAGAGAAATCGCCAATCCCTACATCGCCGCTGGAAGACGTACATTTGTATTGGCGGTCACTCTTTTGAGCCATTACTGTAATTATTGTTTATTTAATGCCATTTTATAACTCCTAAGTTATTCCTGCGTTTTTGTCTCACACCCGTGGTCTCACCATTAAGGGTGAGCGCCAGTAAATCTTCTGTCCTAACCGCGCTTTGCTAACTTTCGCGGAACACGTCTTTCGCCAAAATTCTGCTCAAACAGTAGCGAATATTTTCTGAGATATTAAATGCAATGTTTAGATTATATTAAAACTAAATTTGATACTCAATAAAATATAGAATATCTTTTTTATTTTAATCCAAAATATTTTTGGTGTTGTCATCTGTTGTCGTAGTTTAAATAATACCGACTATTTTTATTCTTTAAAGAATATTTTTAAATGTTTATTCCTTCTAATACGCTATTAAATACAACATAATAATGCCACAATCTTAGAAAATTAATTGAACTAGAACTTGAGAACAAAGGAATTTGAAGATAAAGCTGCAGTCCCAGTGATGTACATTCAGATCCCTTTATCAAACTTATAGAATGAGAAATTACCTTTCCGTGGTTGCGGCATTATTATATATGATCTGTTGTTGTATTTAATAGAGTATTAGAAGGAATATACATTTGAAAATGTCCATTAAAAAATAAAAATAGTCGGTATGAATTAACTTACGATAACAGATGGCAGCACCAAAAATATTTTGGATTAAAATAAAAAGGATATTCTATATTTTATTGAGTCTTAAATTTAGTTTTAATATGATGTAAGTATTGCATTTTATGTTTCAGAAAATATTCTGCAATTGTTTGAGCAGAATTTCGGCGAAAAATGTGTTCCGCGAAATTTAGCAAAGCACGAATAGGGCAAACAATTTACTGACGCTCACCCGTAAGCACTCATTGGTGCCTTTACGTTTCCTTTCCAACCCGATAAATAAACTATGACGAAAACTGCTTGGTTTGGTATGTACTACCATCTCGTAAAGTTTGGTCCATCTTTTTTTAATCACCCTGTATACCTACAACAATTGTTATTTTGCACACTCACAGGAAACATTCTTACTCAAATCTATAAACATCAAGATGAATCAATGTTCATAAAATATAATTATATGCACTCAGTTGCAAAAAATATATGCATCCATAAGAAATTGAGCTACGACCACGAAACTCGGAATGTATGTATAATATCTAAATTGAAAAATAAATAATTCTTACAGGATAAACATTATTTTCACCACAGATAGATAAAGACTATAAACAACAACATTTTTCAGTGACACATAACGTTTCTAGATTAATAATTTGGTTCTAAAATCACGTTATAGTTTTGGAGGAAATTTCTATTTCTTGTCAAGTTCACGAACAATTAAAATTTTTCGTTTTGTAATACTCAAATCTCAAAACCTAAAAGTGCTAGAGTTATCAACATTATGAGAAGTAATTTATAACACCTTAAAACCCTTTAACGATAAGTATTGGAGTTCGAATCAGTTTGTTGGTTTTTCAAATATAGTGGTAATAATTTTGATATTTTAATATTTTGAATTATTTTTAAAAAGTGATTCTAATTTTAATATTTTTATATTATGAACTATTTTGAAATCACCTAAAGAAGACAAACCATTAACACAAAATATAGTTTCCACGCAATTTCGGCTCCATCGAAATGGAGCCACTGTCGATTTTTTTTTTAATTGTCGATTTGTATACTAAAACAAAACACGTTGCTGCATGACTTCAAACATTGTACGATTAAAAAAAAACAACTGTACTTGCCATTTTCCATTGCATAAAACCATTTATAATTTTTAGATACGCGTTTCTTGATACTAGTACCAAAATAAACAACTCAGGTATTTCGGAAAAGCATAAAGTAAAATAATATATTTTAGTATAACTTCAAAATGCAATATGCTCCAGGGCGGAATCAAAGAAAACTAGTTCGACATAAATCCTGTATAGATTTCTTGATTCCCTTGCACTTTATAAACTTTTTGATTCGGAGTTTTAAAATTCGTTTTAGCATTTTTGCATATTCTTATCTCTCAAGGACAGGTTTGAAAACCCACGCATGTTTTATTTTGTCAGAACTGCCATTTTTTTTTGCAAGTGAATTTAAGACAATTGTATCTATGGTTACTGAATGACATACGCGTTATGGTTTGCGAAGAAGGCTTCTGCCGTCGAGCGATAAAAAAGCAGCATTGTAAGTATATAACATGTTTTTATATATCCATCCCTCTCAAGTTACTGTTTACTTCGAGTTACAATCTTGCAATCGGGCTTAAATAAGGAATTAAATATTGTATTTGTATGCCTACCCTCGATACGTTTCATTGACGCCACGTTTACCAGATTAAGCGTCATGGCCTATCCCGTTTATTAAGGGTGAGCGTCAGTAAATTTTCTGTCCTATCCGGGCTTTGCTAACTTTCGCGGAATCCAAAATACTTTTGGTGCTGTCATCTGTTGTCGTAATTTAATTCATACCAACTATTTTAATTTTTTAAAGAACATTTTTAAATGTCTATTCCTTCTACTACTCTATTAAATGCAATAACAAATCATATATAATAATGCCACAATCACAAAAAAATAATTGAACTAGGACTTGAAGACAAAGCTGCGGTCCCAGTGATGTACATTCAGATCCCTTTATTAAATTTATAGAATGAGAAATTACCTTTCCGTGGTTGTGGCATTATTATATATGATCTATTGTATTTAATAGCGTATTAGAAAGAATAGACATTTAAAAATGCTCATTAAAAAAGAAAAATAGTCGGTATGAATTAAATTACAACAGATGGCAGCACCAATAATATTTTGGATTAAAATAAAAAATATATTCTATATTTTATTGAGTATTAAATTTAGTTTTAATGTAATCTAAGCATTGCATTTTATGTTTCAGAAAATATTTTGCAACTGTTTGAGCAGAATTTCGGCGAAAAACGTGTTCCGCGAAAGTTAGCAAAGCGCGGATAGGGCAAAAAATTTACTGACGCTCACCCTTAAGGATAGATGGAAATTCCAATAGGACAGACCAGGGCTAGTTTTCGAGTTCTTCCCGAAAAGAGAATGCATTGCTCTAGCAGACACAAGACAGGCTGCCCCGATGTGGTTCAAAATCTACAGAATCAATATGAACCACAGAATACAGTTATGGACATGTAGAATGTCTTCACTGCAGAGTCTTTTGAGAGCCCGAAGGGAAAAAATACTTTTACTAACATCCATTCCTATGACGGCAGTGCAGGGTTGCCATATGTCGCCTTTAGATGCAAAGTTGCCACAGTTTGCAATTTATCTCGACTTTTGGCGACTTCTCAAATGTACTAAAATTTTCTCGATATAATGAATATTTTGGTAGATGTCAGCAAGCCCCTACTGGAAGTTTCTACGTATATAAAATATAAAATGTAGAGAGTATATAAAATGAGTCAATTTGAGAGCAGTTAACGTGATACGAACTACATTGAGCTGTGAGATACCTCAATGATTTGAGAATAATATTGGCTGTTCTGTGAAATTAGTGAAACATTTAATTACTATTTTACTGTACCTCATAGTTGGTTAGAGACCTTGTGAGAGAGTTATCGAGCTATTTGCTGTATATTGTTCCTGTTTACGCTGTGATTGTAAATGAACGTATTAGTTATCCAGAAATTTGGATTCATTTTTGTATCCTGAGAGTTTCTCTCAGACTCTACTGACTCACGATTTCAGATAACGTACTACATTTCCAGTTTTCGAACTACTCCGGAAAATGTGTAAATTCATATAGACCAATGTGTAATTTCGAACAGACCAAGAACGGGTTAGCCGGACAAGGTTTAAAATCAAAGAATTAAAATGCACTGAAAAAGAGAACTACATGATCCATTTAAAATTTCTATTTCTGACTGGTTTTCGAAAAAATAGTGCATTCCTATGGTGAGACCAGGTCTGGATAACTCAGTCATGTTAACATTCCAAATAATTAAAATATACCACAAAAGACAATGACATTCTAATTTTGAACTTTTAATTGCTCCAAATTTTTGGCAATTGTTCTTAAAACACTTTAAAAGAAAAATAGTTATTTCTTGTGGCGGGCCCAAGTTGAGCTAGCCTATAAGGTAAAATTCAAGAAATAAAATATATCATAAAGGACAACGACATACTAAATTTAATGTTACTATGAATTTTGAAACCGGATTTGTTACGGCATTAATAATCTGAATAACTGTTACACAAGAGTCGAGGGCGCGGTAGCCCATTGGTTAGCGCGCTGGAGTTGCACTCGGTAGGCCCGGGTTCGATTCCAGCCGCTGCCCAAACTGCCGCCGTGTTCACCCGGAGTACGATCACGTTAAACATGTGGGTCCGTAAGTCCTTCCGAGAGATTGGTGGTAGGGGAAGGAGGGTACGGTCCCTGTGGATGCCTTCGCCACTGGGTTCCGGTCTAAATTGTGTGGCACTTCCCGGCCGTCCAAACAGTTACCTAACACCTTTCTGGTAGGTCGGACGGTCTGGGTCTCAACAACACAAAGATTCGATTTCTGGTAGGTCGGACGGTCTGGGTCTCAACAACAACACAAAGAATAGAAATTAAGTCAATAATTAAGTCAGCATAAATTTAAATATTGGTAGAATTACCTGGTTACTAAAATTATTAGTCAACAATTATAACGTTTATACAACACAAGTTTATGGATAGAAAGTATTGTTATGAAAATAATTTAACTTACTTTATATATTAATTATTTATTTTAAATAATAATAAAAAAAATCTGATGTGGGCCGCACATGACTTTCCCTGCAAACTTATATCCACGTTCTATTTATTTCAATTAAATGTAATTCACTTTTAATTCAAATTTCGTTCTCATTCGGTAACCGGGCTTATTTTCAAAGGTGGCGTAGGGAAAGTACGAAAAACTAAAATATCTCGAGAACGGCTAGTCCTAGTGTAATGGGGTTGGTCTTATTCTTTTCGTCGTTAAACATTACGTATTAAACGGGCATTTAATGGATATATCTAAGTAAACCAAGTTCTTTAGTTTAGATTTTGAAGATTTTTGCGGGCCGTTTTGCAAAAAAAGGCAGGTTATTTTTTTCCGAATCGTACCAAAATCTAATCAGCACCAGAGTGACCTATACGTGACTCATCTACCGAATTTTGTGAAATTCGGTTCATTAGTTTTTCAGCTAGAGTGGATACAAGCTTTTGCGGGCCATTTCGCAAAAAAAGGCGGGTTCTTTTATTCCGAATCGTACCCAAAACTAATCAGCACTAGCCCCGCCCACAAGTGACTTACCTACCAAATTTTGTGAAATTCGGTCGATTAGTTTTTTAGTTACAGTGGATACAAAATCTGCACAGACAGACAGACAGACACACAGACACACAGACAGACAGACAGACAGACAGACAGACAGACAGACAGACACACAGACACACGCACAGACGTCACGCTAAAAATGGTTTTTTCGTATTCTAGGGGTCTCGAAACGTGTAGATCCGTCGAAAACTCGAGTTGTGATTTTCGGCATGATTCCAATACTTTCCCTATACATTACCATGTATTGCAGGGAAAGTAAAAATGATCTCATTTTGTGAGTTACGCTTGTGGATAAATTATCGAGTTTTGCGACGAATTTGATAACATTAGCAATATATCGCTGAAATGGTGTTTTTTGGGAAATATATCTAAGTTGGCAATTGTTCCAGATCTCTTATAGAATTAAATATAATTTCTTTGTTCAGTCCTGATCAGCAGTTTTTAGAAAATTTTAATTATTAAATATTGATGATTCAAAATAATGTCTGTAAATCAACTATAGTCAAAATACAGTAAAAAAATCTGTAAAACTATCAAATTTAGATTTTTGAATTTTAACTCATACTACCCAGGCATCAGCTGTTTGTGAAGAGACATATTTTTTTAATTCCCAGTACGACGAGTAAGACACTGTTTCTGTGATCTTGTCGCATTATTTTCAATGCCCTTTACGGTGTTTTTCGCAATTTTTAAAAATCCGTAAGATAACAACTATAGACAAAATTCCAGCTTCTGGAGGGTCTTCGAAATTTGCATGTCTCTCGTTCAAACCAGAAACCTAGTTTCTAATTTTTTAAAAAAGGATATAGCTTTTTTCCTTCATTTTGGAGGGGTTTGTTTTTACAAATATTTAAAAATCTATCAAATTTTCGAATTTTTGAAAATTTTAGGACCATTTCCGGTTGGATAACTACGTTTAAAAAAACGCAAGTTTCAAGTGGCATTTCGTTTTTCAGGGACTTAAAATAATTTTGCAGTTTTGTCGAATATTGGTCTCAAGAGTATATAGTATTTTATTTAAAAAAATGCATTTCCTTCCTAGTTCTGTTTTATATACAGACTACAACCGGTTTATAAAATCTACTATAAAGGCGAACATTACTGTCAACCTAAATCGCAATATGCTGTTAATCAAAAATTTCTTCTTGTTCCAAAAGGGCGACCTGTAAAAAAAGAATGAAAAGACAGCAATATATATCGCGATAAATGCGGCCTTCGAAATGAACATTGACTTTTAAAAGTTAACAAATTTATTTTCCTTAGATATCGTCAATAAATGTCACAACTTTTGCTAACTTTCCTTGTATTGAAGATTGACTTTGATTGGTCTACTGAATCTCTGCCTTAACTCCTCCCCTGTGTCCACACACGGAATACCGAACCCGCAATTCCAACGAAGATCATCTCCGCTTTTCGTAAATGGCCATTCGAAATAATATATATTTTCGACCGACGAGAAAATAATTCTGATTGAATCTCTGCTTACTAATCGCATAGATTACGGCACAAAATTCAACTGAGGTAATTTTCGAATCTGACAAGTATTTTTGACTTTCAGAGCCATACAATGTTAAACAACACGATACTTATTTTTTAAAAAAAGGGGTTCAACTGAAATTTTTAGGGAGATAGTTTCCCTTTTTTTGAAAGGTGTATGTACTAGTAAACACATAAACATTCGTAGAAGTTCTACCCAAAACTTGTAAACACTATTATAAAGGTTCTTTAATTATAGTTTACTGTGGGCAAAATACCAGCGAGATTCCAATATATTATTTACATATACACTTTACAATAAACTGAAAATTTATTCTGTGTCCTAGTGAAACCCATGGATTCTAAAACGTACTGGAAATGTAAGAAAACAACTGTGGCTCGTACTCTGAATTTTCTTCTGTTTAGGGTAACGTCGCACGCCTTCATCTCCAGATAAAAAAAACGGAGAAAGAGGAGGGGGGGGAGGAGAGGGGAATGTATCAAATCAATAATTTTTATTCAATTTTTATCGTGGAGAAAAGAACGTATGGGAAAGCGGAAAAGTTGCATTTGGTGCAGTTTTGTTAACTTGAAACTTCAGGGATTTGGAATGGGTGAATAAATATTCGAAAAGGCTGCCGAAATGTTTTCTCTACTTGGGTTTATTTTCTGGCATTCCCAAAGTAAATCATAAATTGTGTTAAAATTTTTATATTATAATGCTTTGTATTTTTATTATTTCTGTCATTTCTGTCGCTTCTTTCTGTAATTATTTTTATAATTTCTTTATGTAATTTCTATCATTTTGTTTTGCCATATCTGTAATTTCTTTCTGTTATTTAACTAGTATTATTATTACGATGCATCATCTAAAATTTTGGATTTACTCAAGTTACAAGAATGAGTAAACCTTACCGAGACTACAAGGTATACCAGTTTCCTATGACGAAAATCAGAATTTGCAAAACATCATTTGGCGTCATTTCTATCAATTTGGTGACATTATTGTCACTTTATGATGTTTAAAATAGTCGCAAAATTGGCGACGTTCTGCTAAATTTATCCCCAATTGTTACGGACGGATGGAGAAATGCGTTACTTTTATAGTGTACTCTTATGTTCTATCCAAGATATTGAACTTTCATCAATTAGTCGTCATTTCATTCATTTGGCGAATTTTAACCAATTAAGTGACATATTCTTCAAATTGGCAACACGTAAAAAATCATCAAGTTGGAAATATTTTGACGAATTCGTCACCAAAATTTTGCAAAGGTTACGGATGGAAAAATAGGTTATTCTTCTAGTAGATTCTTATATTTTTTACAATATATTGAATTTTCGTCATTTAGTCGTCATTTTCAATTATTTAGCGCCAATTTTATCAATTTAGTGGCGTTTTCGTTAATTTGGCAATATTTAAAAAAGTCGTAGAGTTGGTGACATTCCGCCAAATTTGACGCCAAAATCTAATCAGGTGTTATGGAGGAAAAAAATGCTAATGATCTGCGTTAGTATCTACATTGAAATGTTTATCGGTGATTGAAATACGTTTGGCAACATTTTGCAGCAGCGTTACCCAGAGATTAATATATAAACAGATATATGAATCAAGGTGTTTATATTATTAATAGCCCATCCAAAGTTTGCTATAGAATGCAATCATTTGTTTAAATAACTCGAAAACCAGATCAACGCGACTGTCCAAATTTAGTATATCATTGTATTGTTGCGATGTATCCTCTGCGATCATAGATGTACTCTCGAGATGCAAGAATGAGTCCAAATTTTTGGATAACTAACAAGTTTATTTACAAGCACAGCGTAGGAAGGGAAAATATACAACTAATATGTCGATAACTATCCCATAAGATCACTAAACAACTATCGGGTACAGTAAAACAGTAAATAAATGCTTCACTAATTTCACAAAACAGCGGTTAACAGCGGTTAACGGCTTGTATCATGGCAAGTGCTCTCGAACTGAGCGACGACACCTTTTATATACACTCCGTTAAAACTTCCAGTAGGGACTGGTATCTCCAAGAACCCTCAATATTTCGAGATAGTTTTAGTACCTTCAAAATTTGCCATATTAGTGATAACCATTAGTGAGAAACCGCCATATTAGTGATCGCCATATTTGTGAATACCAAATTCGTGATATTAGTGATAAATCGCTAAATCTAGCAACTATGTATCGAGTGTTCAAATATGTTAACCCTACAGTGACATAATTGAAATTGCTAACTGCAGAGGTGTTTTCCCCGTTTGGTTCTCAGAAGAGTCTGCTGTGAAGCCAATTTAAATGTTCGTGACATTATTTATACACGTAGTATGTAGTTACAAGGTATACATGGTGATTCCAAACTCTCTGTACAATCTCTAAGGGTACAGGAAAGTAAAATACTTTCAAATTTTCTGTTTTCCCATTTTGAAAAAATAGAGGAAGGTTTTCTGGATCAAAATATGCAAACTTAGCAAATATATAATGGTTTTTGTAAAGTTAGGATATATCCATATTAAAAGCAAATAAAACACTTCAATTTTCTGAAAGCATGAATTTTAAGCACTCGGGTACACTTCTCTTAAAAACTAATGAATATTTTGACGTGCTATTTTCTTGCATATTTTAATGAGATTAGATCTACATGCTGAACTTAAATGTTTTATATATAAATTGTTAAATATTTTTATAAACAGGCATTTATAATGATAAAAATACATATATTTACAAAACCATTCAATTTTTTTTTCGACGAGAATAATTAACTTTTTCAATAGAAATATATTTTTTTGCACAAAGGAACTAAATATGTAACATAATGAGGATCAATTTTACAACTTATTAAATTAAGCTCTTCAGGTAACTTTCTTGGGAGAAGGCAACACTAAAACAAATATTTTTCGTTAATGAAAGTATATCCGCAAACGTAACAATTTAGTAACCGAAGGGACTATTTTTCGCCGTTAACATTTATAACTTGCACTTCGTACGCGTAACATGGCTGGGACCCGAAGGTGGCTAGGACCCGGATAGCCTAGTGGCTATAGAGGGAGGATTCAGAATTTCATGAATTATGCCCAATTTGTTGGTCTGGACTTAAATACTGGAGGGTAGATCGTCTGAAATAATTGTGATAGGGAACCTTGTACTTTGCATAAAAACGCATTCGACAAGGATTATGAGGGTTCTGGATCCAAAAGGATATTAAACAAATAACAAATTCTTACAATCGTGCTCAATTATTATTATTGTATATGGCCACGCCCACATTTGCCCACAACCATCTTTATTCTGAATCTTCTTGGGGAAATGAAATCGTATTTATATATAAAAGAGTGTGTGTGCGTGTATGTATGGAAGGATAAAGTTTTAAGAAGATCATTTCATTTCAAATCATTAGTTCTGAAGTTGCTAAAATGACAAAAAAAAAATCTGAAACTAAAAAAATATTTTGGTGTGAATTTCATATTGACACTAATTCTGCTATTGCAATGCTACATTTTATTTATTTTTTATTTATAGCCCAAAAGAAATATTTTCAACGAGACCCATTAGGACATGCCTCAATTGCACCTAAAACGGATATTATTATTCTATTCAGTACTGATCCAAAATTTGGTTCTTTTGGGGGAACTAAGTATTTTTAATTGCGCACTCTCTTTATTTCAATGCTTAACTCTAAATGGAATTAATAAAAGTGAAACAGTATTCGGCACTGTAATCTTTACTAACGCACACTGATAAAGAAAGGGATAATAAAGCATACTGCATTCATGAGCATTATTTTCATACAATAACCCCATTTGTTGTGGGCATTTCTCTCACACCTCTTCTGAATTAATTAATACTTATCAATAGATGTAAAATAAACAACTAAACAATATTTGCAAAACTAAAATCAATGTGCATATTACAGTGGGAAAATACACTACAATATACGTCAAAACGTCAGTTTTTCTAGTGCAAGACGATTTCAATTTAGAAGGGGGGACGCCCCTAGAGCCTCCTGGATCCGCTAGTGATTCTATCAATTAACAGGGAATAATATTGTTGTTGTTGAGACCCAGACCGTCCGACCTACCAGAAAGGTGTAAGGTAACTGTTTGGACGGCCGGGAAGTGCCACCCAATTTAGACCGGAACCCAGTGGGGGAGGCATCCACAGGGACCGTACCCTCCTTCCCCTACCACCAACCTCTCGGAAGGACGGGAATAATATTGTGAAAAATTAAAACTATTTTATGTACTATCCATATACATCGATAATATTTTAAGAGTATATTGTATATAATAAATGATTTTGGGAAAGCAATAATTCTTTCACCATCACGATGCAGTAGTCCCAGAAGTTGAAATCATAATTGTCAACTAAATGTTTACAACATTCGGCAAAATTCCAATGCGCAATCCTGTAGTCTGAAGTAAAGTGGATGAACATCTTCAAATCAGGAGCAAAGACGAAAATAATTTCCTTTGCTCCGAAACTACAATAACTCAGCTGTATAGCAGAAAATATATTCAAATGAAGTTCAATCGATTGTCAAATGTCATTCAACCTAAATTCTAGTCCCTGACAGACCACGGCATTTATCATTGTCGACAGTTTTAGAAACAGTAATCACAAAATGATAAATGAAAGGCAGTATATTTCCTGCAATTCCTATTATATTTCAAACTCAATTCTAAATAATATCCCCCAGAAAAGCACTTACCATTCCAAATGTGTGAATATTAGCAGGATAATGATTTTTCGAAATTCTTCTCAATAAGAGATGATTTTTTTTTTGGGGGGGGGGACGTCGGAAGGAGGAAAGAATGAGTATTTTGAAGAAATAACTTTAAATATTATTTATTTTTTAGTTCTTGGCTCTGTAGTATAATATATGTATTTTTTCCTGTTATTTTTTCCTAATGGTTTCGATTGTATACTGTGTGTGTGTGTGTGTGTGTGTGTGCTAGCGACAATAGGCAATACACAAGAAGGGTAAGATCGTAATAAGACGAGGTAAAAATTGTAAAGATCATCTCTCACTATCACCCATAAAGTTTCAAAATATTTCCATCCATCAGCTCGCTTTCTGAGCATACGCTTCTAATATCCAGACACGCGTGCGAACTATAATCCTCTCCCATTCAATATCATTATTTCTTATAAAGCTATCGAAACATGCATACTACACCCTTACGTACCATAACTCAATGAATTTACTCTACCCCCCGGCAAAACGTAGCTGCCTCACAAACAGTGAATCTCAATATAATTAATATAAGACATATAAACTACATATTTTTTTCAAAATGGCATGGTTTATAAAAGAAATAAAATAAAATTAATTATGTGCATTTTCAGAGTTACTGCATTTTTGACAATTTGGCAGCATTCACATCAATTCTTTAAAACTGTAATGCCATAGATCCAGAGAGCTTCATCAAATTAGACCGCAGCGAATTGAAATAATCAAAACAGAAATCTGTGGACTATCCTTCGTCTCCAGCAACTATGGCTACTTATCAGGATACATTCTACGTGCCATTGTATAGTATTCCTAAAAAGTTCAACAATTTAGTACAGTTAAGAGCAACTTCTAGGAAAACGAACTGGCCTGAACTTTGTGTGTGAATCAATGTGCATATTGCAGTGGAAAAACACACTACAATATACGTCAAAACGTCACTTTATCTAGTGCAAGGCGATTTCAAATTAGAGGGGGAGGCCCCTAGGGCCTCCTGGATCCGCCAGTGATTCTATCAATTCACAGAGAATGAGATTGTGAAAAATTCAACTATTTTATGTATTATCCATATACATCGATAATATTTTAAAAATACATTTTATATAATAAATGATTTTGGGAAACCAATAATTCTTTCACTATTACATTGCAATAAATCCAGAAAGTTCCGTCTAATAAGGCCGCTGCGAATTGAAACAAGTAGAATAAACTTATATGGGTTATTCTTCTCCAGACAAAGATGGCTGCTTACCAGGATACTTTCTACTAGCCAATAAAAGTGTCGTTGTGTAGTATTCCTAAACAATTCGTCAATGTTAATTTAGTACGGTTAAGAGCAACTTCTAAGATAATGAACTGGCATGAACTTTACGGGAAGTCTTAATTTTCAGCTCTAAACAGAGACGTCACAAAAAAACCTCAGGTGAGACGCCATTTATACAAAATTACCATACATAAAGTAGAATGACATAATATATAAATCATAAGTAAACTTAATATTTTTAACATATATTCGATAATTATACTGTTTATATATTTGTAAAATTCCATTTCATTATAACGAAATTCACTTTTAGCTAGGCTTTAACGGAATTATCTGTGTATTTTTTATCCAATGTTGTTGTAATGAAAACCTTTGATTTCCTTCCCCTGTTTATGTAATAAATAATTATTCGTGTAACTTTCGACTATAGCTGCAAAATATGTAGCATTTTTCACCAAACTTATTGCAATATTTCACAACCTTCTGATGATAAGTGGAGTTTCTACAAAAGCTCTAAATATTTTTATAAATATCTATAACATTATAAAAATATTTTTAAATATATTTCAATTCATTGCATGACATAAAGTGCTTTTAATATTCAATTCAAATTTCGCAAATTGAAAACAAATTCCTAACTATATGTTTAGAACAATCGGCGAAATTCCAATGCGCAATCCTGTTGTCTAAAGTAAAGTGGATAAACATCTTCATTGTTGCAAGGAAAAAAGGCGAATAGAACTTACGTCGCTCCTCAACTGCAATCCCTCAGTTGTATAGCAGAAAATGTATTCAAATGAAGTTCAACCGATTGTCAAATGTTCCTCAACCTAACTTCTAATCCCTGACAGACCACGGCATTTATCGTTGTCGACAGTTTCAGAAATAGGAATCACAAAATGATAAACGAAATGTAGTATATATCCTGTGATTCCTATTATATTTCAAACTCGATTTTTAATAATATCCCCCAGAAAGGCACTTACCATTCCAAATGTGCGAATGATAAAAGGATAATGCTATTTCGGAATTCTTCTCAAGAAGAGATGTTTGTGTGTGGGGGGGGGGATACTTGGGAAACAGTAAAGGGTGAGTATTTTGAAGAAATAATGTGTAAATCTATTTATTTTTTAGTTCTTAACACTATAGTATAATATACGTATTTTTTCCTGATAGTTTCAATTATATATTGTGTGTGTGTGTGTGTGTGAGTGTGCTAGAGACAATATGTAATACACAGGAAGGGTAAACTCGTAATAAGACGAGGTAAAAATGGTAAAGATCACCTGTCACTGTCACCCATAAAGTTTCAAAATATTACCATCCATCTGCTCGTCTGCTGAACATGCGCTCCTAATATCCAGATACACGTTCGAACCATACTCCTCTCCCATTCAATATTATTATTTCTTGTAATGCTATCGAAACATGCATACTATACCCTTACGTATCATAACTCAATGAATTTACTCTACGCCCCCCCCCCCAGCAAAACGTAGTTGCCTCATGAACCGTGAATCTCAATATAATTAGAATAAGACGTATAAATAAACATTTTTTTAAAAAATGGCATGCATTATTAAAGAAATAAAATAAAATTAATAATGTGCATTTTCAGAGTAACTAAATATTTGACAATTTGGCAGGATTCACATCGATTTGGCAATATTTTGTAAATGTTACAACATTTTTCATAAGCTGGGTAATTTTTTTTCTAGATCGCCAAATGTGTTGGTGAGTGGGACAGGCAGGCAATCAGATAGACCCTGTTGAAACATAATTAATACTCCATCCGTTTAATAATTTATTTGTCCATTCCTAAATTTTAAAATTAATATCATACTTAGTTTCGGATTTTAAATATTATCGACTTGACTACATTTTCATCAATTTGGCCACATTTGAAAAAGGTCGCCTAATTTTTGACTAGCGTTTATGGTAGAAAGACATATAGAATTGAGTCATTGTACCTTTAAATAGCGTGATTCGAAGCGATAATTTTGTAATTGGTATAAGTAATTTATTCAAACATTTTTAATGTACTGGTACGCTTGCTTTTAATTTAAAAGCTTCTTTATACTTTATTTTATAATTGTCTTACTGAATCTATAAGAAGGGTAAGTACAGGGCATAATCAACGCACTGGCATCCAGGGCCATGACCCTGGGCCCCCAAATTTCCGGAAGCCCCCTAAAGAGTATGTGATAATTCTATTTGCATGTGATCGATTTTGTATGTGACATATTAAGCAGAAATTATATTTTAATGCATATAAAATTGGTACTTTAAAAGTTATTTTAAATTACAAAATATGTTAATGATTTTAAATATCGCACATATATAAATTTAAATTTAAAAGTTTGGAAGTTTTCTATATGTACAATAGGGCCTTCAGGACTGTGATCCTGAGCCCCAAAATTTGTTATTTGTTGATATTTTTCATGTGTTTGATATGTCCTGACGGCAACAGGGCTCTAAATTGACAACAATCTCTGAGCTCCACTTTGGCTTGATCAGACGCTGGGTGTAAACCCGTCATAAGGCGATAAATTGCAAAGTATTCCCTTCCTTCCGCTATGCATAAAGTTCTAAAATATCCCCTTACATCTGCCTGGAAGCAGCTCCTGTTCTCCTAACATTTGTAGACACGTGCGAAAGTATTCAATATTAGAGAACTATTATATATCTACTATGTCTTATACGATTCCATATCGAAACATACATACTATACATTCTCTAGCATAAATCAATTAATTTATTCTCCCCTGAACCCCAAACAAAACTTAGCTGCCCTACGAATACTGAAACTCACTATAACTATAATTAATATTATTAAATTTATCGTTCTCTTAAAGTGATAGGAACTATTATAAACATGAAAATTAGTTAAAACAGTCGAACCTATTTGAAACGGAGCCTCTAGGATACGTATTACTATAATAAGCGGAAAATATTTTTAGCCCGTCAGAAAATATAGGAAATTCATGTTATTTTCCCCTTTGTGAAACGGAGCCTCCACAACGCGGAAACGAACCGCCAATTTAAAATATTTTGTTAATAAAAGCAGCTGTTGTGACGAACAAAAAAGGAAAAATCATCCAACAATTTTAGCCATTTATTTCCATGAGAACTATTTTTAACAGAAATATCTATTAAATTATATCACGATTTTCTGAAAACCATTTTAGAACTTCAAGAATTTTTCGTTAATCAGGGATAATCTGAGATGCTAGAAATATTAATCAATGCACAATTTTTAACTAAAATCGCATTATTAGTAAGACGCATATCCAAGAAACCAAGCTGGATTATTTTGAAAGTTCATCTCACTTTTTTTTTGTTTTTGTTTAATGATAAGTAGTAATATTTTGATTGTAAGTCAATTCATCTAGGTTTCAAGGTATGGTGATAAGCTAACAGTTAAGGATATGGGGTACACTATATTTTTATTTACATATACTCCTGTGATAGCAGAATGCAAAAATGTACGTATATTTAAACTAACTAAATTATATATTATGGTATAATATAATAATAATCGGATTTATCTAAATACACTTTCAGGAATTTTTAAAGTCCATATATGTGACTAATTATACATGGACTATCTGCATTTCTAGCTAAACTTTTAAACTTAGCTTTTCCTGAAAAGCCCTGCATGAAACGGAAACCTTTTCAAGGCAAAAAATTCTTCCGGTCCTTTGAATTCCGTTTAAGGCAGGTTCGATCTTTGATTTCCTGACTTATTGTAGTATTTTGATCAATTTGAAAACATTGTTGTTGATTTAGAAGTTCTGAAACATTTTCCAAATGAATCCATGTCTCTAGTTAGGGTCGCGAAATTTGTAGCCAAGTGGGACAGGTGGACAGACAAAGAGATCCTACTGAAACATAATTCACATATTATTCATTCATTAATTTGTTTGAACTAAAATCCTTTCATAAAATTTAAAATATCCTATTGGATTTTAAATTTTATCGGCTTGGCGTCATTTTCGTAAATTTAATTTTGGCTTTATCAATTTGACGGCGTTTTAGAAAAGTCATCAATTTTTCTCCATATTTTCTCTCCAAGAGTTCAGGAACAAAGGAACAGATATATGTGTAGATGGACGGGGCGAGAGATAGAGAGACCTGAGCCATTATCTATATGTAAAGAGCAGTAAACTGGAGTTCTATGTTGCGTATGAGATCAGATATTGAAAACGAAACTGGATACCGGACTCTTTTTTAATTTATTTACAATAATGGATATTAAAATACCATCTTCTGTGTTGTGGCTATACATGCAGTGATTGAGTGTTGAATTTAATTATAGTAGACATCACAAGAATTAACTAGTTTTTTTAATTACTTATGGGCAGAATGTCCGCTAGCCTCACTAGTAGTGTTAATGTCCCAAGTGTTAATTGCCTCCTAAATACTTTTAATTACTTTTTATAGCTTTCATCCATATGCCATCATCCATATGCCATCTTGTTCTTTGCCATCTTTAATTTCATAAAGAAAAAGTCTGAACTATTGTCAAGTGTAAAGTTAGGTTTTACAGATTCGACATTTTACCAAAATAACTTATGCGACCTTTTGTCTATTAGAGAAAGTGTGGCAAGTTAAAAGTGTAAAGTAATAAAGGATTAGTCTCAATTGCTCAATCAACAGACGGCTGCCTGGTCATATGAGCGTTTCAATCCCCACAGGGAGATGAGTTATTAAGAAAACACTCTATCCATTTAACTACCGAGTTTGATTATGAAAAAAACGTACGCAACATATGGATTTAAGTACCACAATTGTTTGCTCACCCCTGTTAAGACAACTGATTTTTCTCTTTTTATATTTGCTTCAATTCCACAAACACATATGGGTGATACAACTTCAATATCGAAACATATCCTTTTTTGCTGAAAGCTACTTATACTGTGATTTATTCTTTTTCATCCATAAAACATAAGTTCCCACAGCACATTCACTTGAATGAAATGCATTCAAAAATACATTTTTCATCGAGTTGAGTATAAGAGTTTTGTAGGATGTGACAGATAACTTATAACCACTTTGGGAGAAGTGGAATACATTTGTGATTTGGACTTAAAAGTGCCGCTAGACAACTATTGATTGTTATATAAACGATGAGTTGAACTTTATTTTTTGTCTAAAATAATTTTAACATGTACATCGAATGCTTTTTCCAAAGCTGGGATAAGCAAGAGATAAAACTTATTTTGGTAGGTGCTATTGAGATTTGCGAAATTGCGTATATTGCAAGCTTTATGCTATGGTATTAGTTTGGTCCTTGGATTACCCTGAAGGATTGTTTAAGCTTGAAAGACCGAACTGTTGTGTGTGGGACGGCTTGTTTTCAACCGTTTGGTCTGTTTAATTGAGAGAATTACCACTGTTCTGGCTGCGATCGTTCTAATGCTTCTAAATGCACAGGGTGACGCAACCGCCATTTTAACTCCATTTGGTCCTGCCAGTTGTCGTCTGCCTGCACTGTATCAATGACGCGCGTATGCTACATGGCTAATATTTAATGCGAAATGTAGCTGGAAAATAGGTTCTTTTTTTTACAAAAGGAAATTTTCCAATCTAGAAAGTTTTGATTTTCACGAGATCTCGAGAAAAGGACCAGAAAGTAACCCTCTTTTTGCCATGTACAGCCTTCAACTAGGAGTCAAGATGGCAGCTGTTGCGGCAGCCTGTATATTTAGGAGCCTTACAACTAGCGCTATGCTCGAGTTTACGTATATGGCGTGGACTTCTGGTCAAGTCTTCAGTCCACAGATTTGCATGTATTACTCAACACCGGCTGTGTTTGATTGCCAGACAGACTGTAGATGGTCGAAAGCCCAGACCACCCGACTCATCCGAGGACATAGAGCAACTTAATGGATGGCCGGAGACTGTAGATGGTGAACAAACAGTCCGATTTGTATGTAGATGGTGGGCAAACAGTCCGATTTGTATGTGCGCGGAATTGGAGCGAACAGGCATAACTGTCACAGTTTGGCTTTGGAACAAAAATGCATTTTTAAAAGACGAAAGTATTTGTTATTCTCATTTACAGCATTATATGGTAACTCAGAAATTGTAAAGTGCTACATATGTCTGGTAGTTTTCTTTTGTTTTGCTTTTTTACTTTTGTGTTGTACATCTTTTTTGAAGGCACACACTCGTTTAATTTCAATTTATAACATTTAAAAAATATTTTTATGTAGTACGAAAGAGTTCCAATGATAGCAGTTTTGAATTTTGCATTCCTTTTCTCGGATCCGTATTCGTATACAGATCTGGTTCAGACCAGGTTCAGAATGTCAGAAAACTGTCGTTTTGCTAATTTGGAAGTTTGTTGTCATATCTGACAAAATATAAGATGTTTAAAAGCTGCAAAGTGTTACAAAGTTCTATGAAGCATCATTATAAAAGTTAAAACGCATCGCTTAGGAATTAAACAATTATTCATATATGATCATAGTTGATTTATATATTTGATCATAGTTGCGTATCTAACAGGACGTCTGGAAGTAATCCAGAAGATTCTGGAGATTTGCCGGTTTCGATGGATTGCTTATAGTCTGGTAGTGGCCAAAAGGGTGCCTTCAGCATTTTGCCGAAGGTGAGAACTTAAGGTAAATCAGATATTTAGTAAATTACTGGAGTCATGTAGCATGTTCTGTAGCAATCAAAAAGACCCATGCTCAATTCCTGTTCCAGGGAGTATTTTAGAATTGAAATTAAGTCTAATACTTAATTTGACAGAAATTTAAAAATTTTAATTTTTGATATTTCTACCATGTAATGGCCACTTGATTTAATGAACATAAATTTGTTCACTAAAAGTACGGCATATTTAATAAATATGCGAGCATAATGGGTAATTAAGTAACATAAACAAAAGCCATTTCATATCAAAAACAACGTTTACCAATCTTGTAAAACACAAAAATTGACTAAGATTAAATAGAGAAATTATAGTAAATAACCAAAACAGATTTTTCAAATTATATTTAATTGAGTAAAGTAACACTAATAAGTCAAAATAAGAATAATCAAATGTTGAAAATATCTCTGAATTTAATGATTCCGATCTCTGCAGTCGGCATGCGAAAAGTGAAAATTTAATATCTGGCTTGTGATTTCTGTGAAAAGTATTACAAAAATTGATTGGGAACAATTATTTGTAAAGGCATAAGATTTTTTTTCATATGCACTCTTTCTTACTAACAGTCTGTTCAGATTATTAAAAAAAGCAAACTTTAAATTTTCGAATATTCAGGAAAATTTTTTATTGTTAATTATATAATTTTGCATTTTTTCTGGTCTCAATTTCTGCACGCAAATTTTCGGTAGACACTGCATGAGGATTTACTTGGAAATGGCTTATGTATGGCCATACGATCAAGTAGAGTATATTTTATGGAAGGCATTTCAATGATACCTATGAGGTTTTTATTTTGATTACTAACACCTTAAAAATCTAATACGAGATGCACGGCAATATTACTTATATCTGTATGGACACTAAAATCTACGATATGTGGCTTGATTCCATAAAATGCGAGAGTCAGAACAAAATACTTTCATGAGTTCAAAATACAGTCATGAGTTAGTTTTTGTTAAGTAATACGAATTTAGATTGAGTAATTAGAATCTAGGTCCTTATACTGCTTTTTCTCGAATATGACTAAAATATATCAACAAAAACAAATCAAAAGAAAAGTTAAAATAAATTATATTCTTGTCAACTCACAAAAATATATTAAATACATAGGTGAGATATAAAGTTCATAACATTAAAATAATATTTTAAATTAAATTAAATGATTATTTTTTTTAAATATTGCGACACTTAAACTACTGCTTTCTGTAAGTGCACTGTAAAATACATATGAGGTTACTAGACAATTTCGAGAAAACCGGAATTCCACATAATTGTCTAGTAATACTTTAAAGATATTTCTATTATCCACTAGATTAACAGATTAACCACCTATAGGCACCGACCCGAAGGTTTGCAGTAATTACAGCCTATGGTGGAGGAATATCTGCCAAAACCAGAAATTAAAACTTAATGCCAAGATAAAATTGATAAACAATTATATGCAATATGCTTGTCTATACTAGATACAGATAGTATTTCACAAATATTTCACATCCATAAATTCTTATGTGCAGAACTGTTTCAAATGGGAGCAACTATATATATAAAAATATTTCTAAAATTGGTTAGCAACTATATATATAAAAATATTTCTAAAATTGGTTATTACATATACAAAATCAAACGAATAATTTTCAAAGATATATACATATATAAACATATATGCAAAATATATATATACTAAACTATTTATGCAAACATACATACAAAACTATATATACAACATTTACATACAAATCTCAGAGATTACCATGGCTTTCAATACTATATTGATACATACAATGATTAAACCAAATGTGAATTTAAAATTAATTTGATTGCAGTAATTATAAAAAGATTTAGAAGTACTATAGATAAATATGCAATAAACAGTGAGCTAATGTGTGGTGGTTACCAGTAATAATTCACAGGATATGTTCGTTTTCCTCTAGGAATTGAATTATAGTTTTTATTCTCTGTTTAGCCCAGCTATTACCCAGAAGGTTTTCGGCAAATATTGGCATATGTTGTCGACTGGGCCTTTTAAGGTGATAGTTCTTTGTAAGTTCGCAATCAAATGCAAAATGTTTCGGAGATCCTATTTCACCACAAATACAGTTTTCGGTGTCTTTCTTTTGGATTTTGTAAAGATAGGTTGGAAAACAGCCATGCCCTGAGAAAAACTGTACCAATTCTCTGCTGCAAATCAGTTGCTCTTGAGATACTCTGGGAAAATAGTTGAATGTTTCTCTTCCTTTCTCACTTTCATTCCACTGCTGTTGCCACTCTTTTATGGTATTAATATTCAGATGTGACCTCAGCGATGAACAGGGATATGGTAAGTTTGTACTCTGAACAGAGATATCTGACGTCGCCTCAAAAGCTAAACAGTCTGCAACTTCATTTCCCAGAACACCCGAGTGACCTTTAACCCATCCTATAAAAAAACTTTTGATGGATGCTGTTGGTTATGATAGTTACAATTTGATGAGCTATTGGATTCTTCGTTTGATATTGTTTAAGAGTTTCGATGCTCGATAGACTGTCAGAGTAAATAATGAAATTCTTATGCAAACTTTTGGTAGCCCAAAATACAGCTTCCTTTATTGCGAGCAGCTCTGCCTGGAAGACGCTATTTTCATAGTGCAGACGAGTTGACCACTTATGAACACACATGCCATCGTAAAAAGCACAGTAGGCTGATGCTGTTCCAGAATCAGTTCTAGAGCCATCTGTATAAATATTTATGTAATTAGATATTTCTTGTGATGACTTAGCAAAGTGTAAGCGGATATTACCTACTGCTGGGTCCGTTAACCAAGTAACCTTTTTTTGCTCGTAATCTTTGTGATCATAATAAAGATTATTCCACTCTACTGTTTGTCTCAGGCGTGTTACTTGCGCTATGATGGCTTCTTTTTGCGCTGTCAACGTTATAGGGGGGATACCGGTAAGCACTTGTAGCGCTACTGTAGATGTTGTGCGATAAGCCCTTGAAATCTGTAGAAGAGCAATCCTTTGAACTGATTCTAGTTTTCTTTTTGCATGGATGTTCAAGTTTAGGGCCCAACTACTTGCAGCATAGCACATGATCCTTTCTGTCACTGATAGATACCATGTTTTTAAGATCTTAGAATTTATGCCCCACCTCGATGGTGCTAGTCTTCTGACATTATGAATTTGACAGCCAATCTTTGTTCGCAGGTTTTCTATGTGTGGAATCCACGATAGATGTTTATCAATTATAATTCCGAGATACTTGATTTGGTTTGGTCTTGGTATGCTAACACCTTTAATCTTGAAGATAGGCTTCCGTTTTAATTGAGATGGTTTTCCTATCACTAAAGCTGAAGTTTTTGTTGATGAAATTGATAGTTGGAGCTCCTCACAAAGATCTGAAAATGTTTCTATGCCGGCATTAGTTGTATCTTCCAGAAGTCTACGTGAACTGCCTCCTGATACTAGCATAAAGTCATCTGCGTACGCCAAAAGCTGTGTTCCTGGAATACTGAATTTATTAAGGATGATATCAGCCATTATTGACCAAAGTAAGGGTCCTAAGCAAGAGCCTTGTGGACATCCCCCGTAGACTTGAATATCTTTCCAAGTTGTTCCTGAATTAAGTCTAATTGCCCTATCTTTCAGATAACTACTTATGATGTTCTGTAAATAAAATGGACAATTTATCTTTTGTAATTGTTTTAATAAGATGGACCAGTTCATGTTATCAAATGCACTTTGTATATCAAATGATACTAAGGCAGTGTAGTTTCTTTCGGATATATTGTTTTCTATGCATGACAGGACATATGCCAGTGCTGTTTCAGTAGAGTGACCCTCTCGGAAGCCATGTTGATGCTTGCTCATAAGACCATTCATTTCTAGAAAGTGTACCATTCTCCTATGAATAATTTTTTCTAATACTTTTGACAAAGTTGGTAGAAGACATACCGGCCGATATGAACGCTTCTGGGTTGGATCCTTGTTAGGTTTCAGAAAGAAAATAACTTCTCCAATTTTCCAGACTTTTGGGAAATATCCCAGAGATAGGCATTTTTGCATCAATGTTGTTATCGTTATTGGCATGACTTTAAACACTTCTTTCAGAATTCGCATATCGATACTATCTATTCCGGGGGCCTTGTTAGAGCTAAGTGAATAAAGTGCGCTTTTCACTTCCGCTACTGAAAGACAGTCTGGGAAATTGTCGGAAGTGCTTACTTCTGTCATTCGAGAAAAAGTGCTATTTGTCAGGGTTGGTCTTTTCGTAATGAAAAGAGAATCTGCAAGATGTTGTAACACATTCTCTCGATCTAAATGTATTGCTTGTGGTACTAGGTCATAGGCAGCTTCTTCCGTTGTGAATGATTTGTTGTAGGCCATTTTGAAAGCTACCCCATACTTCCTACTGGTTTTTGTGCAAAATGCTTTCCATGCCTCGGATTTTGCTTGTAGTATGGATTTTTTATATACAACTCTCTCCCTTTTGTATTGTTGAATGTTAAGTTCAGTTGGATATTGTTTTTGTCTATTGTAGAAAGCTTTCAAACGATTTCGTTTACAATTGAGCAGAGAAGACCACCACTTGAGTTTTGGTTCATGGGATATATTTTTTTTCTTATATGCCTTGTCACATGCTGCTTGGATACGATCAGTCAATTCTTCTACAAATTTCTCTACGGTAACGACTGTAGTTGCTTCTTGCAGTTGGCGGCTCAAGGGAATCTTCTGTGGTAACAGCTGCCTCCTAAGAGCGGTGTGTTTAGAAAATTTTGTTTTATAGCGTCTTTTCGATTTCATCTCAACGTCTTTCGTCAGTGTAATTATTACATACCTGTGATAACTCAAGCTAGGAGTTTCATCGACTTTCCAGGATTGTACTTTGTTATATACATTAAGTGAGCATAGAGAGATGTCAGGCCATCCCTTCCCTCTCGAAGTTTCAAACGTTGGAGTACTGGATGGATCATTGAGGAGTATTAGCTGATGTTGAGCTACAAAATCCTGTAGTAGAAGACCTCTTGCATCATTGGATGAGTAGCCCCAATCTCTCCCATGTGCATTTAAGTCTCCAGAGAAGAGAAGGTTTGATAAGTTGATGTTAGGTAGATGTTCCCACTCTGAAAGATCTTCTGCAAGGGACGCTGAGGGTGGAGAGTATTGCGTGCCAACTGAGAAACAGCCATTTTTCAATTTAATGTTTATGAAGACAGAATTATTTTTTTTAGCTGAGCAAACATGTGAAAACATTTTATTAGCAATCACTATAACTGCTGTTTTCAGTAAAGAGTGGTGAGTTATCCAGGTTAGAGGAAAGCCAAATAGCAAATTGTTATGTAGGTAGGGATCTTGAATGAGAGCAATATCGATGCATTTTTCTTTGATAAAAGTTGCAGCTGCTGCCGACGCAGCCCTTGATTTGTGCAGATTTATATGCAGTATTTTTAAATCCATAAAAAATAAGATTCTTGTAATTTAAATCAAGACAAAAAAAAAAACAGATTCAAGACAAAAAAAAAAAAATTAATACTCTTGAGATTTTAACTCTACCCTTTTCCATTCATTCTGGAAGCAAGGACAAAATTTACTATCTGCCCTATGAACATGTTCTAAACGAGCTTTAATGCAGTTACTACATTTAAGATTCTGTTCCTTGCAACTCTGAGCATCATGACTACCTGTACAAATAGCGCAAATTTCTGGCCCTCTACAGTACTTCCTTGTATGCCCATATTCCTGACACTGAAAGCAACGTGTAATTGAAATGAATGGTGCAATTCTGCATGATCTAAAATCTATACAAATTCTAGAATGTCGTAGCAGAAGAGCTTTAGTGTCCCTATCCACCTCTATAATCCAGTGCGGAAGACCATTACGACCTTTAATCTGCTTTAAAGGCTTCAGATGATTTGGTGGATTCGGAAGCAGATTAAGAAGCTTTTCACCCAATTCCGTCGCCTGTATATGATCTGAGACGGAGTAAATAATAATTCTCTCCATGCGACCGTTAGAGATTGTTACATTTATTGTTTGTTGGAAATCTTTGCATTTTGACAAAGACTGTTTTATTTCTTCTGCTTCCTTCCATGTGTTTGCTTTTAGTACTAACTTATTGTCTTTAGTAGATTTCACGTCCCTTGGGCTAATCTTTAAGGATCCGTTTTTACTGAGCTCCTGTAGTTGAAATCTAGTTTGTTCTGCTGTGCCTGTCTCGTCCGTTCGGGACAAAATAACTGAATCTTGAGTAAAATTCCTCATAGAATTGGAAGGGGCAGTTTGCATAATTTCACTGAAGGTAGATACTTTATGCTGCTGGAATATCTCAGCGAGATCTTTCTTCACAAACGCAACTTTTGTAATTTCATTTGAATGATCCACGTCTTTCTGAATACACACTGTTTTGATGGTTCTTAGATGTTTTTTAAACAATTCTAATGTCTCTTTTGAAGACGACTTTTTTGCAGTTAAACTTTCCGTATAGAGAGTTTCTAAAACGTCCAGCTGTTGCATGATGGAACTGAGAAAAGCACTTGCAGGTGGTTCATTTGTGTGGTCAATATTGCTATTGTTTTTAGTCGTAACTGAGCTTGATGATGGAATTAGAGTTGGAGAATTTCTGGTATTAACCATATTAAATTGAATATAATAATAATAATGATAAAAAAAAAACCTTATGAATACTAAATAAGTGAATAAAAAGTAATGAAAAGTTGCACACTGAGTTCTTTAAATGTCAATTGATAAGAGTGGGTTCACTTGTTACAAAAAAAGGTGGGAAGCTTACATTACGCAATTTCTCTGTATATAAAAATAATTAAAAAAAAACACTAATGCCTTAACACATTCTTTAAAAAAAAAAAATAAATAAATAAAATAAATATTCATTTATACAACTACACTCAAAAATATATATGCACACACATGTATATATACCTACACTTTTAAAGCTATATAAATGTATATATATATAAGGAAAACAACAGAAACTACAAGTTTACTAAATCAGTAATCAATCAGATAGTAAACAAATATGAACTGAGTACCGTCAAAAATATAAGAGATAACCAATTAGCAAAAAAAAAAAAAAAAAAATAAAAAAAAAAAAATTAAAATTAACAAATAAAAGCAAAACTGTACAGTACAACGCGTCTAAAAAGAAGTGAAAAAAAAAACCCTGCTATTTTAAACTTAATAATAGTTTACTACTGACTTGATAGAGCAGTCCACGGTGTTACTAAAGTCTCAGACTAGGATGGAGTCACCACAAGAAGAAGCGAGAACAGCTGTTCGGATTTAGTCCTTTAACTGTATTCCTTGGGCAGGTTAAATGAAGATCAAAATACTGTCTTTTCTTTTCAGAAACAGCAATCGAGAATCTCCAGCTGAACGGGGGACGGTGGTGGAGGGTGGTGAACCAGGGGGGGTCAAGACACGCTGATGAATGTAGCTACACTGTTGAAGACCAAGGGAATAATAGTCTGCCGTTGACCTTGAGGCGGAAAGCTCCCTTCTTTGGCTGATACTGTGCGGGGGTGTTAAAAATGGCTTGGAACGACAACGGCTTTTAAAAACGTTTATCTTAGTACACTGATCCAACCAGAATACACACCAACATTAAATTTATATGCTTAAGTAGCTGGGAAAGAGCTTTATCTCTTACAGATAAAAATTTAATAAATTAAAAAGCAAAGAGAGATGAAATCCGCTTATTATCCACTAGATAATGAACTAAAAGATAATAGAAAAATCCGTGGAATGTTATTTGAAAATTATTCCAAGAATTCCAAGGCGTTTGCTTTTCGGGCCGCCGTTGAGATAACTCACGTATCCCAACATTGAAAATAAGAGTTCCATATAGCAATTTCTTTATATGATTGCATTGAATCTTAGCATTCCTTTCCATCAGGATGCTGGTCTCTGATTGGTCGAGCCATGCGACTCGGAAAGTATATCTTTCAGTGCATTCGAAGATGGATAACGACTGTTATGAAGAAAACCTTGTATGGCAGATACTACAATCTTAAACCAGTTAGCAGAAAAGGCAGACCCAGGCACATCATCCCTGACCCAAGAAGAACTTACGAGCCCAGAACTAAAAGAGCTCGGCTGCCTGACTTGCCTGCACTGCCAACTACTATGTAACTCAAAGTTTTTGACCTTGAGACGATAATGTTGTTTATATTTATCGTCTCACCCTTTAACCTCGTGACCACTGAATTGAAACTGACTACGATGTGTCCCGCGACATTCACTTGGATCCCATCTTCTTTCAGGGAAACTGTTTTCTCTCTGTTTACTCTCCTTTTCAAATTTAGTTTGTCTACCTCTCAACATTGGTGGTCCATCTTCCAAAGTATTTTTGATCACAGTCTAAGCCACCATGACTGTCAATCTTTTCATGCATCCACCCAGAAAAGGAATGCTTCACATCAAATTTCAATTACAAAACTATTCTAAGAACTTATATTTCCGATGTGGGGATACGTGAGTTTTCTCGCAGGTGCCCCGAAAAGAAAAAGCCTTGGAATATTGATAGTCAGTTGTTGTCACTCCTCTCCTGTAGACGTGAGGATGCGATTTTCAGATGTTGATTGCATGGTAAATAAGTGTCTTGGTATGATGGATACCTGCCTCGGTTGTAACGGAAAGGGGGAAAAGGCATGAACTAACTAGAGAGCGAGTCATAAGAAAAATTTAAAGTTAAGTGCAGAAGTTTTAAATTTAGCAAGAACTAAAAGACAAAGTTAAAGTCAGCAAAATATGCTAAATACTGGGCTGGCGTCAGGAGAAGGTGGGCAAATGCAAGCTGCCTGAAAGGCGATTGAGTGGCTCAGAATCCATAGGTAGAACCACCTTCGTTCACGGAAGTGGACTTCAGTGGTGCCATCTATCAAAACCAGTGAAACTAAAAAAATATATGGATTCCCTGTCTCTCAGAAATTTTCTTGTACTTCATATATTCCTTTTATAGTGGTAGTTAAGGTAAATGCCAACCTTGCCAAAGAATAAAAACACATTTTCTGTTTCTCTGGAAAACATTAAAATCAAAATCTTCCATTCCTTTTCTTTTATGAACATTTAAAAGGATTAAATATATTTTCTTCGACATTTACAGATATTCTTGTTTTTGATAATGGACCAAATCAGAGTGCTTGTTTAATAAAACTGTGAAACAATTTTATTCTTAAAAAAATATTTTTCAAAAAAAGATAATATATTTAAAGTGTTTTGATATTTTTATATCTGTAAAGTATATTCAATTAAATGTTTAACTTGCTTTTAAATATCTAAATACAAATAGACGTCATTTTTAGAAAGAATTTATTAATTAAAACTATTTTCAAGTATTTTGAACCGAGAACCAGACGATTTTTAGCCGAAAAATAAGTGTTTTAGAAAAGATGCATATCCTGATAAATTGAATGATAAATTGCATGATAAATTGTCAAATTTATAAAATAAGAAAGATTAATCGGGCATAAAGCATTGATTATGAAACACTTTCCAACTACAATGCAATTTTATTTAAACATCTGCAAAATGCGAGACATTCAGTGGTGATATTTTTTACATTATCGCAGTAATACAATAATTTATTTTACTTAAAATTTTAAAACCATGGAGGTAAAAGTACTTTCTAACTCCATGCTTAAAACTTAATCGAATAAGGCAATACTGTAAAATCGTCTCCTCCATGTAAAATCAATGAATGTTTCATTCATACCAGCTATATTCCAGTCTCCAGTGCTAAATAATTTTGAGTTAAAAAATTTAAACATTCTTATACAACTCATCTTACAGCTCGATGTGTTTACATTCTGCACTCGTTAAAAGTAGGCTTCGTTGTAGAAACACAACTGCCGCTGTGTTCATGCGGAGTACGATCGCGTTAAACATGTGGGTCCCTAAGTCCTTCCGAGAGGTTGGTGGTAGGGGAAGGAAGGTACGGTTTCTGTGGATGTCTCCCCCACTGGGTTCCGGTCTAAATTGGATGGCACTTCTCGGCCGTCCAAACAGTTACCTTACACCTTTCTGGTTCGGCCGGCCAAATGGCTACTCATGTCCTTGTTGACGAGTCGGTCGGTCTGGGTCTTCAACACCTTTCTGGTTGATCGGACGGTCTGGGTCTCAACAACAACTAGTATCCAGCTAAAAATTGTGGTGTCACCACTCTGAAAGCTACGAGTATATCGTATAGCTCGTAGTATCGCTCGTATATCATCGTGTAAAGCTATTGAGGTTTTCTAGACACTGTAAAGGATTTCGCTGCCCTAACCGAGAATTGAACAACGGATCTTCGTACTGGCAAGGCGGTACTCTACCGTTAAAACTACTAGGATGGAATTCAAAACTCTTATTGTCGAAATGGACTCGGTAATTTCCACTTTTCAATGCATGTTTGGTGTGCAACAATCTGGCTGGCTACTCCCTGCTATGTTTACCTCATGTTAGCCTCCTGCTGCTAATTTAATGCTACTTGTTAGCGCCTTCCGTATTCATATCCCAATTTGAGATAGACCCTCAATACACTTGCCTGCACTTAATCCATGCTAGCATTATTAGGGTCATTTTCATGCAACTTTTCATCGACGTATTTTCACTAATCTACGGGGTTGATGTATTCGAGCGCCATTGCAAAAACGTTGCTGCAACAACCGGAAATCGGACCACAGATCTTCACCCTGGATAGCCAATGCTTTACCACTTAGCTACTAGGATGGAATTGAAATTTCGCACCCTCGAATAGGACTCTTCAACATCTACATAAAATATAAGATAACTGTAATGTTTTTCGGGGTACTTGCCTGATCCATGACTTTTCTTTGTACTCTGTACTTTAAATAATGCGCATAAAATAATGTACATATAACCCCTACATGAACCTAAAATAGATTGAAGTATTTCAAACATTTTTATCAGTGCACAGAAATCTTTTTTGGAGGGAAGTTGAGAGATAATTTGCAAAATTCAATTTTCATTTAAACGGCATTAATAGTTTTTTAACTATTCCACAATTTTTAGAACAGCATTAAATATAAATTTTTAACAGTGTTGTAAGAAGTATTATTGTACATTAGTTCCCCATTTTTAAGTACATTTTTTTGATATTTTGCTAAACAATGCAAAATGTATATTTAAGATAAAATAAATTAGTCATAATAAATGACTATTTCGCTATATTCTTCGCATATTTATTTGAAGAAATATGTATCCTTTTCTAGGCAGCATTACTGAATGCTATGTGTCATACAGCAGTTGATTTTTATTAAGTGTTTTCAGGTTGGAATAATTAAGAAATATATATATAAATAAATTTTGGCGGCATTGTATCAATTAGTCTTCTAATTGTATCTTCTAATTGTATCTTCTAATTATAGTCTTCAAATTATATCTTCTAAGACTATTTTATTGCTTTCAGTTTAGCATATATTGATAGAAAAAATATATTTCTTAAATTTGTTTACAAACAAAACCAGACTTATTGTTCAGATCTGAGTGTGAAGCTAATTATGAATAGTGAGAACAGAGATTCTTATACTTATTTTGGGGAGAAATAAATTATATATTTTAATAGATTTTTTTGCTAGCAATCTCATTTAGAATAAATACTACAGGGACTTGAACGTATTTTAAATCAAGAGCAACTTTGCCTATATCTGCTAACAACATTATAAGATGCGTTTCTATCTGTCTATTTATTCTATTAGCAGGAGAGAACTTGCCTATTTTCTGCTTTTTGTTAGAATTATTATAGAATTTCAAAATAAAAGACTCGCATTTTAAAAGTGCATCCTAAATTATGAATTTAAAGTTTTTTTATATTGCATTTTCCGTAAGAAGAACAGGTATACTGCGAGGTATTGAAAATGTCAGTAATTTAAAAATTATATATAATTTAAAATTGAGCATTTGGAATGCTTGGTGGACACAAAAAAACGTAAGTACAGATGGAATTGCAATTATAAGCCATGAAAAAGTACTACATTTCTAAAGAATGGCTAATTTGATCAAAATTATGCAATTACTTAATTTCGAATAATAATTTGCCATGCAGAAAAGCAGAATATAAGTATCTCCGTGCAAAGGATAAAATCATTGACTCCTTTTCGTATTCTTAACAATATTTACATTATGGTTTTAAAATTACTTTCACCTAGAATTTAGTCGAAATTAATTAATTTCCTTATATACATTGTATAACCTATAAGGAGAGTATTGTGACAGGGTCGAAAATTCGAATTCGAGTTTTCGACGGGAGAGCTCGTTTTACGCATCCCTGATCACAGATCGAGCACTTTTGAGGTGATGTCTGTGTGTGTGTGTGTGTGTGTGTGTGTAGACTATATCTCATGAACGAATGGAGCGATTCGAATGAAATTTTGAACCAAAATTACAATGCGGATGTACTGGAAGTCTATTGTTTTTAAACACAATCGAATGTTCAGAACTCCCCTAAATTTTCGAATGAAATTAAAAAAAATCAAAATAACAGAACCTTTAATAAAGGTACGCAAATAGACATTCCTTGTGTAATTTTCCTTAGAAAACGATTGACATTAACTTTAGTAATTTAGTATGAACTTTTCTCGAGATATTGTACATTTTTCAAATACATATATCAAAAAATACAATAAATTAAAAAAAAAATTAAATGTTGAGAAACATGTTCACTTTTCATATGTAATACCATACAATAAAATTGGTGGCATCATTCTCGTGGATTTAGCTCGTTCTATTCACGAGAAAATATACTTTGAGTAATACTTTTGTATTTTAACGCCAATACTCACTTATCTGCTATAAGAATAACTTATTTCTCCATCCATAACGCTTGATGAGATTTTGGAGACGCATTTAGCGGAATGTCGCCTACTTGGCGACTTTGTCAAATAAACGAAAATTTCGCCAAATGGCAAAAAATAACTCTAAATCAATGAAAATGACGACTAATTGATGAAAATCCAATATTTTGGAAATAATATAAGTATCTACAATAAGAATAACCTATTTTTTACTTTAAAAGTAGTACATACACTACAATACATAAGGAAATTCATGTGCTGCCCACAACAGATTTTTCTTTAACTTATCACGATAAGATATTTTACTTTCCTCCACAGGACTCGTATCTTTTGAAAGAATAAACGAAGCCTACGAAATTGGATAGGCATATTTTATTCGGCATCATACAACTTTATATTATCAACATACAACTTTATATTTTCAAAAAATTCGAGTCATAACAAATATCTAATTTATGTTGACCAGGAATACTTGTCAAATAGAAATTAGAATGTGTAAACATTTGCTCATTTGTAAAGAAAGTAATGTGTTGGAAAAATCATACACTTTTTATTCAATTGTTTCGCAGAAAGGAAATGGATTTCTAATATCTTAAATTTTTTGTGCATTCAATATGAATAAGATGGTATATATTTGTTTGAAAGATGATTGTTTTGAAATATTTTTCACATTTATCAAGAATTTGTATAACTACACCATCCCTCAAGATAGCGTTTCAGTAAAAAGCAGCGTTATCGAGAAATCTTTTTCCTATATTTTCGTGAATGGAAATGAAATTTATCATTCAGTCCCAAGGATTTCATTTTCTGCTCTGAAATTTTATTTATTAAAGCAATGTTCTAACCATGCTGCCAGACATGTTTTTCATTTAATGCAGTATTTGCACTGTAATTTTTCAACAGTAGGTAAAACACTCGGGTATGAATTTTGAATTGTACAGCATAAGGTATTGAAAAGATGAAATATGCTTTACTCTATTTCGCATTTATTTAAAATAGAATAGCATATATTCCACCAATGTAAGAAATTGAATATATATACCTACAACAATATAAGAAATATAATATATATATTTATTTCTAATTTATTTGAAAGAGCTGAAAAATCAATGAAAACTTTAAAATATATAAGCAAATATACTTTCGTATTTTTTTTTTCATTTTAATATTTTTTATCCTGTTGTGACGTAAATTAATTAACGGTGCTTTTGATGTTAATAACCTTAATGCTTAGAGTTTATGTTGACAAATTCGGAGCGTTGCGAAAAATGTAAACACCTTAAACACTTATACCTCCGATCCTAATAGATAAATATGAATTTAATTTTTCTTGTTTTGTCGAAAATATGATTCATATTATGCCTATATAAAATTAATAGCAATGCTTTATTATTTTGAACTTTTTTCCTAAAAAAGAAAAGTATCTGCGCGATTGAGTGTTTTTTATTTCATTTCTCTTACTTTCACTTGAAATATATTAAAAACTATAAAAGATAGATATAAATAGATAGCGACAATATTATGTACTGGGAAATTTAGTTTCTAAATCTGTATTTATTTTTAATAAATATCCTATAGTATTCCAGTAATCAACTTGTCAAGTTAAAGAAGATTGAACATTTTACTTATTCCAAGTTTGTAGTACTTATATCTTGAAAACTAAAAGTGCTACCTTTAAACAATAAGCAATAATTTGTAGTTTTTTAAAAACCCTACAAATGTAAATAATTGAATTTTATATTAAACTCTTAGTTAGTGGTTATAATTTCGATAGAGTGCTTATAAATTTGATATTATAGAATTTTCTGGGTTTACTAATAGGTTTGAAAGTTTTAATATTTAAAATTCCATGATTGCTGTAGCTCTATCTATTTACGTATTCCGTGTTTTGATACATTATTGTAGCGCCAGCACGAGATAATATAATAATTTGTAATAATATAATAGATAATATAATAATAGGAAGTATATATATATATATATATATATATATATATATATATATATATATATATACATATAAATATAACTATTAACCTCATCTAAAACAATCTACTGAAAATATACCCAAAGGCGATAAGCTGCTCAAACAAGTACATTTATATACTACATAATATATATATACAAAAATGAAGAATGACAATGTATCAAAATTTCGCCGGGGGGGATTGTGACCCCCACTTCCCGGTTTAGCCAGCTTCATGTCATGACGACACTCCCGGAAGCGGATACAATGTCGCAAACCAAGTACATATACTAAAACTAAAAATGTAAAAGAGTTGAAAGACCTATACTGACTTTACACCTAAGCAGAAACATCGAGATTTACTACATCCAAACAGAAACACAAAATACATTTTAAATATCAAATATCTAACACCAATATATCAAGATAAACAAACCCCGCATACACTTCACCACTCAATCCTCCAAAAAGTAATAGACTCTTACTTTGTATAAATTGAACTCCATCAGCAAGTTAAACATTGACATCCGCAATGCTGCGTATCTTTAGATCAGACTGAAAGTGTACCCCTATTTAAATATAAGTTGTAACTTTCAGTTACGGTTATGCTGAAAAATTTACATAAAATGTCACTTAGAAAACGTAAATGGTAACCCTTTGCAATTGCTTCATTTAGATAACCCAGATCACTTACATAACGATTTTCTGCACTGCAATTTAATAGTTTGCTTCTTGTTAAAAAATTTATAATAATGTTCTTAAAAGCATTACGATGCAGACAAGAATGCCAATTAATTATGTAATTTATTTTAAAATTAAAGTATTTTCTTTTATCATATAACTTTAAACCTACTTTACCATTAGATTGTTTATATATAGTTAAATCCAAAAAATTAATACTATTATCAATGTTACGGGTAGTTTCTGTCAATGCCAAATTTGAAGGGAAAAAAGTAAAATCCAAGTGATCCCGGTCATCGTGGCATGCATATAATATGTCATCCACATAACGAATGTATACAATCTCATTTAATATGAGTTCCCTCTTCGTATTTGTTCAAGTATATATCAGCAAGAATAGAGGAGCAAGCCCCTCCCATTGGAATGCCATTACGCTGTTTATAAAATTCAGTTCCATCATAAAGCACAGTTTCAAACAAGATCATTTCGATCAGACACTTGTAAATAAGTTTTTTAATAAGGTTTTGCATCTCATAATTTTCATTCATCTCCATTAATATGCAAAACAGATCATTTATATCGATATTGCAAAACAGGTCATTAAAATCACAACTCCTGTACTGTAAATCGTCAGAAATATTTTTAAGTTTCTCAATTAGTTCACAACTATTATTTATGAAATATACACCAGAATTTTTTATTTCTTTCAATACGTTCTTCAGAAGTTTTAAAAGTATCGCATTGGCATAAGTTAAATATGTTTTATAACCATTAGTGACAGGTCAAATTTTATGGGGGTTTTATGAAGTTTAGGTATAAGAGTTATATAAGGGAATTTGATGGAATTCATGTTGTAACTCAAAATTTTTAGCCTTGATACGATTTTCAATTTCCGTTTTAGACTGATTGAGCTTTAAATATGCATTTTTATCAAGGTAACTAGCAATAAGCTTTTTATTGTAAAAATGTTGGCAAGTGAAAGCATAATTAGAAGTAACTTAATCTACGTATGTTATCACAAAATCCTGTTGTAATTTATCCAAATTTTTTATACTGTACTTCCCATATTTAACATGTTTTTCCAAAACTCCATATTCAAACCCTACACTGTGTATTACACACGATTTCCATTCATCAAATACTTGAGTCGGTAGGCTGTATTTTACTGCACATTTATATATAAATATCTCAATGTCATTCACTATACCATCTACAATATCACGAAAATCTTCGCTTCTGTATTTAGTTTCCAATTCAAAAGTATGTTTCAAATTATAATCATCTAACAGATTTAGATCACCGGTTACAATATGGCCCAAATTAATGTTTATAAAAGCCGGATATTTTTGACACGGGCAGGTTTGTTCGGTCTTTATTACATTTTTACATACACAATTGTAATTGTATAATCTTCTTCCCAAAGGCAATGCATATTTATATGCTACTTTAACTTTCACTTCATTAATTGGAAATTTTATAACATGCTCACGTAAAATACGTGATAAACCTATTTTATCAAAAATCCTGTTTTTGTAATTTACAACCATGAATTCATTATTCATCTTTTTCGATAAATTTTCACCCAGATTGATATTTAAAATGTTAGCTCTTAATTTTATGTAATCCAAAAAAACATCCAACTTTTCTTCTGCCAGACCACATGAATTATAGAACACCTCGTCATTACAATACCTCCAAATCCTTTTGATAAAATGACATCTCAAACTAAATACCAAGTTTTTTATCCAGTTATTCGATAAATCGTGATTATTAATATGTATCTTAGTAAAATTCATTATATTTTCAACAGTTTTATCAAAATTAATTTTATGCCTTCTACCACCTCTAAATTTACGTGAAGGTCTATGTTTATAATACATTTTATTTAAATATCCATTATCAATGACAATATCAGAATTAAATATTTTTATATGATCTCTGTTATAATTAATATTATATCTTACGGAATTTAATCCGTAAGGATAAAGAGAATTATGTTGAGTTATAACAGTTGAGTTATATTAGTTTAAGTAAACAAAAATTATAATCCAAATTGAGGGACATAATAATTAAAAGTTTATTTAGACCTCACAGTGTGTGTAGTAAAAGGCGTTGTAAGTCGAGGCAAATATTCTTATACATACATTTAATTAAAATATTTAATGATTTCACAAATTATTACAGAAATTCAATATGCGTACGTTTGGCATGGATCTGTTTCGACTTCAAGAAAATTTATATAGCAAGCATTTATAATGCATAAAACATATACCATATATAACAGGGAAGCATTTCATTATTATGTATAATTTCAAAATATACATTGAGTACAGTATTGTGGCAATTAATTGAGAAATGTCATTTTTTTCGTTTTATCACACGTAAGCTTAGGAAGAAGCACTCCAAATTAGCTCAGAGTTCAAATTGCAGTTATTATCAAAGTAGTAGGTGTTCGTATGCACCTAGTAAGTAGCAGGTGTTCAAATTCCTCCGCCAGGTGGTTCCGCAGTGGTAGTTTCTCAGTTGTTGCGAGGCTCATTAGCGTCATGGATATCAGCGCGGAAACACGTGCTAAAGTGATTGCGCTTAGAGAACACACTTCTAAGACGTTCGAGGAAATAGGTAAAATATGTGGAGTGAGTACAGCAAGTGTCGGGAGGATCTGGAAGCGGTTTCAGGAAACAGGAAATGCTGGAACCAACCGCTCTGGAAGATGCGGCCGAAAAAGATCAACTTCGACTCGTGACGACAAAACTTTACATCGAATGAGTGTTAAAAATCCTCGATTAACCAGTTTTGACCTGTCTAAGTCCATGGTGGCAGGTGGTGTTGATATTGCACCTTCAACAGTGCGATACAGGCTGTTAGATCGCGGACGGAGAGCACGTCGACAGTACAAGAAGCAGCTTCTGACGCTTCGCATGAAGAAAAAAAGGTTGGAATGGGCACGGAAATACAAAACATGGACTGGGAAAAATTTCTCTTTTCTGACGAAACACATTTTGTGGTTCAGGGATTTAGATCTATGTTCGTGAGAAGGAGCCAAGGAGAACCTCTCAATCAGCACCACATCAATCAAGCACCCAAGCATCCGCCCAAAAAGATGTTTTGGGGTTGTTTCAGCGTTTTGGGGACAGAATCTCTTGTTCCCGTAGAGGGAATGATGAACAGTGCCAGTTACGAAGTCATATTGACCCGAAAAGTGCTTCCAACCATGGCTAAACTGTGGCCGAACGGAGATTGCGTTTTCCAACAAGACAGCGCGCCATGTCACACTTCGAAGCGAATCAAAAATTTCTGCTCAAAAAAAATATTACCGTACTGGATGGGCCCGGGAATTCACCAGACTTGAATCTCATAGAAAATTTGTGGGCTATTGTCAAAAAACGGCTTCACAAATTTGACTGTACGACGATGGACAAGCTAATTTCGGCCGTTATTGACATATGGTTCAGAGACGTTGAAATTAAATCTACATGTGCTAGTCTAGTACATTCCATGCCGAAACGTGTCTGTGATGTTATAAAGTCTCGGGGAGGTCATATCACTTATTAGTTTTAAATGTATCCATAGAAAACTTAAATAAAACTGAATTTTATAAAAAAAACTGCATTTCTCAATTAATTGCCACAATACTGTACTTCAAAATATGAAAAATATCAAAATAAATTTTCAAAAATTTCAATATAATAAAAAATAAAATAATAGATTCAATAAAATCAAAAATTTCAATATAGTAAAATTTTACAAAGAAAATAATAATGAGAAAACATAGTATAATATAATTTATAGAATAAAAGTCCTATATTTAAAGTGGTTCAGAATAATATTACCATATAATCAACAATGCAACAAAAAAAAATAAAAACTCAAATTGATATTTATTAAAATTTCTAATAATTTTCAATATGATTTATATGCTGATAAATGAAATTCCGATTTAAACATAAATTGTGGAGCAAATATTAATTTCATTTTCCTTAACAAAGTCGTATAAATTTCTCATTATATTAATATTAAATCTGTATTCTGATAATAACTTGTTTTGGCATGTATATCGCAGATAAAACTAGTCAAGATACTATATTTGGTGTGTAGTGTTACTTTAATTGAAGGGGATGCCCTTCGGTACGGTAGAAAAAGATTTCCGCCATTCCGTTGCTTTCGCCGTGCAGAATCGAATCCATTATATATATAATTGAAAATATATTCATTTGTTCATTTTTTTTATCCCCCCCCACCTTTTTTTTCTGTTCTGTATAGATATCCACAGTTTTTGATTAATTTTTGTTTCATATTTTGTATGGTTACTCTCTACTTGTTTTTTATACTTTTAGTTCTTTTCAAACTTTTTTGGCCGTGTAATTCATTAAGAAATTCAATTTAATGGCGGAACCCCGACAAAAGGGGGGAATAGGCAATTGTGGTGTTTCTTTCTTTATTTATATATTTTGTAAATACCCTGAAAATGCTTGACATTTTTGTTGCAAAATGCATGAATTAGCGATATTTTAACAACAAAATAAAATCGAATAAGGATGAAATTATGCTTTAACATTTTTAATGCAAACTTTTTATATTTATTTAAATATTTATACTGTTAATTATTTTCCATTTACTTACATTATTATTAATATATATTTTATTTATATATATATTATTTATATTTTAATTATTTTTATTTTATTGGAAGAAAATGTTGCGAAACTATCCCGTTTTGGAACCATTGTCGCAGAACACAATTTGAAAAAAGTTACCTAACTTAATTGCAAGTAAAACCCATCCATGTTTCGAGTTTCTAAGACCAGGTGTTGTACAGATGTATAAAATAAAAGCAAAATTAAAACTGTAGTAGAAATACCATTATGCAAATTGTTATATTCTGAAGATTTATCTGAAAAATTTATATCATATTGCTTATCAACGACATTTAATCATATGTGTTGTTTATACGGCAGACGATTTTTATTCAACTTATACGATTGGAATAAAGAAGAAATTGATTTGAAAATAAATTCGATAAATGGACGGTATTATACATATTTTGATTGAATTAAGGTTACGGGCTTTAAAAATAAATTTACTGGAATCATTGATATTTGCAATTTGAAGTTTTCTGTTTGTTTCTGCATTTTTCAAACTCATTAATTCCCTCATATACATAGTAAAATATATAGGCTGGAGTCAAAAATTTGAATTCGAGTTTTCGACGGAACAGCACATTTCAAGCGTCTGTGAATGTGAATTGCAAAATTTTGAAGTCATGTCTGTGTGTATGTGTGTATGTCCTTGAGTCTGGTGATGCGATATCTCAATAACAAATGAAGATTTTCGAACAAAATTTGATACAAATATTACAATCAGTGAATACTGGAACTCAATGAATTTTAAACGCAATCGATAGCTAGGAAGTCACACCACATTTTCAAATCAAATTTAAAAAAATCATTAAAAATCATAAAAATGACACAATAAAAGAATAACACAAATTTTAGATCTTAATAATGAACCGCTCAAAACATATTGCACATGTTTCAAATAAATTTATAAAACAATGGCATAGAATTAAAAAGTATTAACTACTGTGAAATCTCAATATGGCTGTAACGCTGGGCGATACATTTGGCGATATATATCACCCCAGATTGACAAAAATTTGGTCAAAATTATGAAAATGACAAAAAATTAACGAAATTTACGCCAAATCGATGAAATAATTATTAAAATATTTTGGAATGTATCATTTATTGAGAATGTTATCAATATTGATAATTGTCAATTTAGAATTGTGTGGAATATAAATTAATTGGGTACTCAAATAGTTTTACATATTGGCATCCAAAAAATGCCAAATGCACAACTCACAGTTATTAGATTGCGCCATGGAGCTTATGCACCATGTTGTTACTGTGAAAGACATAATTTCGTTGCATTATATAAAGGAAGTCATGTGCTGCTCATATAAGATTTTTTTGTGTTATGTTTAACTGATTTTTGCAACACGATAAAAATGGTAATAGGGATATATCTTCTACCATTTTATCTCCTTCATTTCGGAATATGTTGAACTAAACTTCATATTTTTTGCAAGTTTGCTTACAAATTACTACACAACTGTTATATTCGTCGACCAGCCTGTACAGGTAATTATGTTAAGTAAGAACAGAAAATGTATGTTTCTTTTGGAAAAAATTAAGTTAAATATTTTAATAGCATTTTTGAAGAACAATCATTAAGAACACTACTGAAATATCGCATATTTTAGTTCGCGAGCAACGTCGGGGATATCTGCTAGCTGATAGTATAACAAGGTCAATTTCATATTTCCGAGCATTTTTATATTTTTCTGCGGATAAAAGTTATTTTTTCTTAAAATACTTTTTCACGAATAGAATAAATGAAGCTGAAAGATTTTTCTCGCCATTTAGACTTTTATAATAATTTTATAAAAGTTGTGATAGATTTTAAGTAAAATTAATCAATTTCTCTGGCAATTTTTCAAAAAATGATTTTTCCACTTCCTTAGTTGACGAAGAAATATTAAGTGAAAGAATAATTCTTTTCTGGGGCAAAATTCCATTTCAAATTAGATTATTTACCAAACAGTTTTCCCTGTTCCGCAAGGGTACACTGCTTAGTAAAGATTGTTTAAATTTTAAAAATAATAAAAACAGAAATATAAATTGCTTAAAGAACGGTTCTATTTAAGTATATATCTAGCAATAAAAGGATTGTTTCTATGAATCCAAACCCGAATAAAAGCTATTAACTCGAATTAAACATGAAACTTTCAATAAGTATTTAGGAGTGTGTTTAAATCTAATTTATAGCGTGTTTTATTAGCTTAAAAATTTACTGAATTTTATTTTAGAAATACAATTTTAGATTTCTATAAAAGGAAAAGCATGTTTTTAGAAAAATAAATGGGTGGATTTTTAAGATAATTTGTTTCATTCATAATTTTTTTAAGTAGTTTTATACTGTTGTTTTTGAAAATATGTGAATATTGGTATAGTTTAAAACTCACTGTATTAACTCCATATAATTATTATATGTTAGATAGTTTAATATATGCATTGATATAATATAAATTTATAAAGAATAGTTTTATATAAGTTCATCAAATTTAGTTTTGTATAAATTATGAATGTTTTCAATGCAAGCCGTAACCTTTAATTTCGTTCTGAATTTACTTCAAAAGCAAAATCTAAAACTAGTTTACATCAATTCATATGTTTCTAACAAAAGTAAAGAGTGTTTGAAATAATACCATTGACTTTTCCTCCTCCTATTCATATATCATACAATGGGGAATAAATTAACAGAGTAGAAATTTGTAAGGAATATATAAACTTTTGTGAATATTAAACATGTTCATACAAATAATATTAAAATAGGATGAATATTTTATCATTTCAATGTACGCTACTGTTTGTTAAAATTGCAACATTATTAAGAACGAATCGGATTAGCTTGCATTTTGAAGAAAGAGTTCGTATTGATTGACCATGAGTTCAATTTTAAATAAGATGCATAAGCGCAGCTCATATAGGTTGGTTTTCAAATACATCTAAAGGGTTAGATTTAAATAAAATGCGACATAAAGGGGGATTTTCAGCCAATGGATGACTTTCTCAACACGATGTCTCTAGTGCCTGATCATGTGCTGCTACTCAATAAATCTGAACTTTGAATGCGGGAGGTGGGCGTTTCTACCATCAAATCATCACTCATAATTGACACACTATCAGTACAATACTGTCAACGTGGCTTCAATGAACAGAACAGGGAAGACTCGGTTGCACAGACTTCAAAGAACGTAACAAAATAGCCTAACTGCATGAGAGGATTGACATTTGAACTGTAGGGCATTGGTAGACTGTACAGCAACTACCGAAGCACAACAATGGAGCACCATCACGTACCAAGCTTGGCCAGCATAATTGTTCAATGACATCTGCTGTAAAGAGGAGAGCTTTCTTGCGCCCATTTTTGCGGGTTCCTAGAGCATAATCATAGGGCGCAATGGTTATAAGAACAAAAACGTTGGCAACTTAATGCCTCACTACAACCTATCCTTATTAGGAGACATCACTTCAAACGGTACAAAGAAGCATGGCTTTTGAAGTTAGCGGCCTTACTCCGAATCTCATTATTTGAAGTACAATAAATATCAAATCATGATATCGTTTTAAACCCTTTGATGGAATCTTGATAGCAACTTCTACCAGGATTCATAGAAACAGGTGGAATATTTCTTTCCGATGACTCTTAGTGACATATTTCAGCAGAATAATGATCTTTCACATGTTGCACGTAATATCCAGGACATTATCATTGACCTACTGATACCGTTTTACCTCTCATATAAATATATACGAGAGCCGATCGAAAATGTTTAGGAGTAGGATGCAAAGTAATACCGCAGCTGGCCTGTCAGGTCCCTCCACCAGTCACGATTAATGGGCTACGAGCAGCATTAAAGCAGCTTTGGAAAACATTTTCCAAAAGAAAATGCATTAATTTATTTATTCAATGCTACGCCATAGGGAGGTTATTATCGTTGTCTGCGAATGCTTCACAAGGTACTGACTTGTATGTTAGAAAATTTTATTATCCTAGCAAGTACAAGCTATTATTTGTTTCAACATAAGTAGTTTGTGAATTGCATTTTATTTGAATAACTCACGTTTATCTTGGTTCTAAATTTTTTACAACCAAAAGCATAGTTCATATCGTTAGATAAAAAGAAAAAGGAGTATATTTTCGTATAGAATTTTGCAGCTGAGCGCAATTTAATATACAGTTTTACATAAAATATATCAAACGTGAAATATCATATCCAATTGACCTATTGGATACTTTAGTAAAATACTATGGATTGATAAAAATTATATGTTACTATTATAAGTTTCTCACAATAACATGCGGTGACACGAGGTTTTCACAATCACAAAACTTTGTAAACGTCCTCTACCAACTGATCTTCTTACTAATCAAATACCATAGTCCATTTCGACTGTAAGAGCTTGCAATCTCGACCCAATATCTCAACGGTAAAGCATCTGTTGGCCACTGCGAAACTCGGTTGGGTCAGCAAGGTTCTTTACATTGTATAGAAACCTCAATATCGCTACACAATGAATCAACTTTCAGAATGGTGACCTCTTTCCTTAGCGGGATACGTGTGGCTACTTTCACTTCTTGCTAGAGGTAAGGGATAGAGTCAACATCAAAGCTGTAGAACATTGCAAAATCGTTTAGAAATTTTTTTGCCCCTTATAAAAAAATGGAAAGGGACCCTAAAAGGAAGTGTGTGAAATCTACCTCCCCCTCCTCCAAAAAATGAAATCGAATATTTAGATAGTTCCCATCACAGCAAAAAGCGTCACATGTGTGATAGTGACGTTGTAGTGACGTGACACCTGGGTCACAATGTGGCATCATATTTGTGACTTCCATGCGGTGTTACGTATCAGTAACTTTGTAACTTCATTGTGACTATGTTTTGTGACGTTTCCACAATTTAATTACCACGTAACAATGTGACGACATTACAATGGCAATTACAAGGTGACGTCACAAACAAGTTAATATGCGACGTCAGAAACGACCATGAAAATGACTAAAATGACTTCACTGTGACCTCAATATGACATTGCCGAGACGTACTGCGACGTTCTGTGACGTCTAAAGTCACAGTATGACGTAAATCTTACGTCACTGTGCAAAACATGCTGTTAGGGTCATCAGAATAAAATTGTATAAAAAACTAAATATTCAACTTTTACAAAGATACATGCGTGCACACTTATACTAAGATGTATTCGCATGTTCTCAAATGTCTCTACGTTTACACTGTTACATGCATATTAATAACATTTTATCTTTTAAAATAGTTGTCTACTCATACTGTGAATATAATTTTAATACAAGAAAATAATAAAATATATATATTGCAGCTAAAACTCCGAAATTACCGAATGACTCCTTCTCATATATCATAAAACTATTGTTTTTACACATAAATATCAAATTCTGGATTTCATACAAAATGTCAGACTAAAAGAGTAAATTTGGTAACTATTTATACGTGTAAAGCGAATTGCAGACTTACTTTTTGTTTCAGAAATTCGAAGATTAACTTTTAAAGGCACGCAAGGTGTTGGGGTAGTTCAACATAGAGTTTGATAGTTTGGTACATGTTCTCAAAATTTAAGGAGGTGAAGCCAAGTGTGGAAGATGATACTCTAAAAGGATGGATGATTGTTATTTCTTTTTTTTTTGTATTTGTACACAGGAATTAGAAAATTAAATAACCCTTTGAACATCTGCAGTTTTTAACACTTTGCAACAAAGTTGAAAAGTGTTTATGACTTTGTTCATTCATTCATTCTGTCTGTCTGTCTGTCCGTTAGCACGATAACTGTCGTAAAAATGACTATCAAAATGAAAGTTTTGCATGGTGTTCAGAAGGCCTGTGGGGCCTATCGGAATATAAATGAATAATATCATCCAATTAGTTTTGGATTGAACCCGGGTTGAAAAATTGAAATACATTGAACCCTACGGGACCTAATTTTTCAAACATTTTTTAAGCGGATTCAAAATTCACAAATTGCTTCGAAGGTATTAAGAAATATTCAAATTATTTCATAAAATATATGAAAATATTTCAGCAAAATATATTCAGTGGTTTTAAAAAAAAAAATTAAAATAATAATTACGCCTCTTATATGAAGCGATCACGTGACCATGATATGAAAAGATCACATGACCCACTTCAAAATGATATATGACATCCATCTTTTCTCAAAATCGTGATTTTTTAAGTACTTTTTAATTCATATTTAATGTTGTATCCGTCCTAAAACCACTTTACTTTTGATTAAATTCTGTGCATCTACATACTGAAACAACGAAATTACAATATATTTGAGTTTAAACGAACAAAATTTGATTATTTCTACAACGAAGCCTAATTTTTAATTATGAAGATTGTAAATACCAAAAGATGTAGAATGAGTTGTATAAGAATTGCTGCATTTCTTTAACGCAAAATTATTTAGCTCATGGAGTCTGCAATGTAGCTAATATGAATGAAATATTCATTGATTTTACAAATTGAAAGACGATTTTTTCGATGAAGTTTTAAGCATAGAGTTTAATTACTTGTACCTCCATGGTCTTAAGATTAAAAAAAAAAAATTATTGTGGTACTGTGATGAATAAAATGAATAGAAACAAGTTTATGAATGAAATGCTGCTTTTATAGAGAGAGCTAGGCGTGCTATATTTCGATAACGTCATTTGAATAAATCCCATTTGTTTTCGATGAAGTTTTCAAATATAGTAAATTATTGTAGTATTATAATTTTAAAACTATTACCGAGGAATGTGTCGCATTTTTGAGATGCTTCAGCCAGGCAATTTATATTTCACTGCCGTCATCTGAATGAAGTTCATGTTTTTCGATGACGTTTTAAGTTTTCAAATATAATAGATTAATGTAGTATTGCGATAATCTGAAAAATATTACCGATGAATGTATCGCATTTTAGAGATCTTTAAATAAAATTGCGTTGAAGTTGGAAAGTGTTTCAAAATCAATGCTTCATGCATGATTGATCTTTCTTATTTAAATATCCTACAACTATATTATAATTTCAGAAAATGTAGAAAAATTATTATTTTTTAAGAATTTTCTAATTATAAATGTTTATGGAATTTTACATGTTAAGACGAAAATATGTTGCGAGAACCAATATAGAATGGAAAATTTTTGATGCAATGTGGACTGTTTGCATATGTGCATCTAAGCAGATATGAACATTAAATTTGTGCACAGGATAACTAAAATATACATGCACTTCCATGAACATATTATAAATTTATTCAATATTATTAGGGGGCATAATTTGAAGCAGTTTGCATAACTTGATTATTAGTCAGGTAAAACTTGAGTACATTTTTCGGTATAAGCAAAACAATTAGCCAAAGTTTAAATCACAATTGAGTGCTGTTATTCATAAAAATAAAGGTTTGTTACATTTTGTTTCACTAAATCTAATATTTAAAACAAAGTAACGTTTTTTATCACATAATAAGTTTGTTTCCCTTGCGGATTGAAGTTAACTTATTTAGTTTCCTAAAGTGGCTCCTTATTTTATATATGCCTGGTTTGTTATTTCCTTTTCACATGAATACAGCAAATTTTGTTTCTTAAACATGGCTATTTTCTTTATTCGTTACTGCTCTTTTTACTTTTCAGATGAAGTCAGTTCTTTTTTTTTTGTTTCGGTAACATGCTCTTTGCTTCGTATGAAACTGTTATCGTTTTCTTTCATTTCTGATTAGATAATATAGTTTCTATAATTACCATTATCCGTCATATTTTATTAAATGTTTATACTTGTATTTATGTAATCTGTTATATTTACAGCTAAGTTTTCACAATGTTTTTATCTTTTTTCTTCATTTTACGCCTGTACTTTTCGAACTTTTTTATACCTCCTTGATTTTTATATACCTTTTAATTAAATTTTGTTTATTTTTTTTGTTAAATGTTTTGTTCATTTACTTTTGTATATTCTCTTGTTTAATTTTATTTTTGTACTAAGCTTTAAGTATTTTGAAGATTAATTTTCTCCGTGACATGCATGTTATAATTGCTTTAAAACATTTAATAAATAATCAAGAGAATAATAAGCAATCACTGAATCCACATAAACAAAGTACTGCCATACATTTCTTAAAATATAAATTATAATTTTCAAGTATCTGTAAAAAAATGTTATTCATATTTCTAGAATCTAAATCTTAAAACTTTATTGAAAAAATACTTTTTCCTAATTAGAAAACTATCTTTTACTATCTTTTAACACCCGAAAGTTTATAACGGTCGGGGCACAAGAGTTTGTCCAAGTTAACTGTTCCACAAAATACATCTCTTTAGAAAACAATTCAAACTTGCTCAAAAGTATTTGAGGCATTTTATATTTCTTTGACTATAATAAAAAGTATTTGGAACTTCTAAAAATTTTAACTACGGACTATTAATTTTTAGATGCATAGAGAATTTGTAGGGAGTTTGCAATTTTACTCTTTGCTTTCTGATTAACGGATATGAGAATAAAATAATAGATATACCCGACATTGCTCGTTATTTAAAACATGTGCAAATTCCAAGCACATGCTATTGCTTTCCAGACATGCTATTGTCCACTAAAATATTGAATTTAAGTCCCCTCTAAAAATAAAAAATATTGGAATATATGTTCTCGCTATACAAAATTATATGTGTAGGTAAATCTGAAAAATGGGACATACTGTTTCCATTTGTATACCACCAATGCACAAAATATATAGTAAACATATACCAAAATAAATACGTCGAAATGGTAGCAAAGAGTATGCCTGTGCCATTTTTTATCCCGTTGCAACACTTATTTGACACACTATGCGGCTCCGCCCCTGTTTGCAACTCTCGACAATTCCCGTAACTCGCCTCACGAATCGGGTGGCTTCGCTTTTTCTCGCTGACGCTCGCTGTGCTCACATCGAGAGCATTTTCGTGCCTCCTGCTACGCGGACGTAATAACCCGTTGGTGAAGTCCCTTGTTAACTGACATTCGCCAGCCCTGGAGTTCGCTTCTCGAGTGCTGCCAATCCGGCCGGCGCACACGATTGCTTATGTATCCTATGCTTGCTGGCGTTTCCAAACCCTTGGAGCTCCATCCTCCAATCTCTGCCACTTAATAACTGAAGCTCGCCGCAGACGCTCGTCTGCACCTGTTGTAGCTTTGCCCCCTTATTAGGCGACGCTCACATACTCCCTTAACTTCCTCCGCGTACCAGTTCATTCATCTCGCTACGCTCGACAACCATGAGACTCGTTTCATGAGTTGGAATGCTTCGCTCCTACTTTCTGGAGCTCGCTGAGTCTGCATCATGAACTCTTTCGATACGCTAGCTATCAAGAACATTTGCCTAATTTATTACGAATAACAGGTAAAATTTCATAACTGCGTTTTGCCGCTTATTGACAATATAAAGGCAAAATATCGTGTTACAGTTTCAGTATAGAGATATTTACAACGATAAAACATATAATGATTGTGGAACAAAACAAAGAAATCGTAATGTTAAATATAATAGTTACGAAACGCCATGTTTGTTTGTAAGAATAGACGATAAGGCATATATGATTGCCAACATTTCGAATAGTTCCAAACACACTGACTATATAGTTATGCTTAGAAATAAATATCTGTACTCTTCGACTATTTGTAACATTTCTGCCAAAAACCTATCTCAGGGAAGTGGACAATAAGCTCGACCAATTAAACTTCGCCAGTAGAAAGGAAAATTTTTCACTTCAGAAATGCATAAAAGTTTAATAACTCATAAATTAAACCGAAATTTAGAAAAGGTTTCCGTCCTGCAGAAATTCAACTATGTACGTACATGTCAACAAATATTGGTGGTCTTGTTATTGTTTGTCTGTCTAGGACGCGAAGTCACAGCCCAAATACTCTTCTTCCGATTTTGACATTAAATATTTACTAAACAAAATTTTTAATCGAAAAATTGTTTATATCAGTGTGTTTCCCTAATATTTCTCTATAAATGTACATAATGTCTTATTTTCGTATGCAATAGATTTTGCAGCGTTTTATATGCAACGATTTTGTCAAACAGCGGGGACAGCAGACACTTTTTCACACTTTACGACACAGTTGAAAAGTGTTTATGCCTTTGTTCATTCTGTCTGTCGTTTTCATGATAACTGCCGTAAAAATGACTTTATCAGAATGACATTTTGTATGTTGTCAAGGCGATCTGTCGGACATATGGGAATGTAAATGAATGATATAACCAATTATTTTTGGATTGAGCCCGGGTTGGAAAAAATAAATACATTGAACCCTATGGGACATAATTATTCAAACATTTTTTAAGCGCATTTAAAATTCACAAATTGTTTCGAAAATTTGAGGAAATATTCAAATTATCACATAAAATATATAAAAAAATTTCAGCAAAATATGTTTGGTATGTTTTTAAATAAAAATTAAAATAATAATTGCACCCATATTATATGAAGATATCACGTAACCCACTTCAAAATAAAATAGGGCATCCATCTTTTTCACAAGTGTCAACATCGTGATTTTTGAAGTACTTTTTAATTTATATTTATTGTTGTATCCGTCCTAAAACCGTTTTACTTTTGCGTAATTGCGTAATTTCTGTGCACCTATATTGTGCTCCAAAGTAATTACAATATTTTTTAGTTTAAATGATCATCAAACTTTGTTTCTACAACGAAATCTAATTTTAGCGTATGCACAATTTTAACAGATCAAGCTGTATGATTAGTTGTATAAGAATTTCTGAATTTTTGAACTCAAAATTTTTTAGCTCTGAAATCTGGAATATAACTGATATGAATGAAATATTCATTGATTTTACATAGCGAAGCAGACGATTTTATAGCATTGCCTTTTTCGATAAAGTTTTGAGCATAGAATTAGAAAATACTTTTACCTCCATGGTTTTAAGTAAAATAAATATTCTAGTATTGCGATAATTTTAAAAATATCATAGCTGAATGAAAGGAGTGGAATAAAAGTGTATAAATGAAATATTCACTGCTTTTATAGAATGAGCCAGGCGATTTATATTTCGATATTTCAATCAATTGGACACAATTCATTATTTTTAGATGATGTTTTAAGTTTTCAAATATAATAAATATTTGTAGTGTTGCGATAATTTCAGAAATATGACCGTTGAATGTATTGCATTTTAGAGATGTTTAAATAAAATTGCACTGCAGTTGGAAAGTGTTTCATAATTAATGATTTATGCATGGTTGATCTTTTTTTAACATAGGGGGATTCAGAAATACATGAAGTAAATAATTAGAATGCTTAATTAATAATAATAAAGATAAAATCAAAATTTCAATCTTTTAAAGTATTAGAGGTGATCTATCCACTTAAAGATACAAAAACCGGCAATCAACTAGCTCGATTATTTTACCAAACGTTTCTATAGCTGTTCTGCTCTTGTGAATGTGTTCATCTGCTACGATCTAGCATTATAAAAAGCTAAACTTATAATAAGGTTGAGAAATATATCAAATTTTAAAACAACTGCTATGTTATAAGTAAACTTTTCTAAATAACTTTTTTTTTAAAAAATTTTTCTAAATAACCTACAATTATCTCTTCTTAGAAAAAGAAAATCAGAATCCCAAAGTCTTTATGAATCATGGAGAACTTAGAAATATCTTGGGACCCAGAAATGTCTCAGACTTCAGATCCCAAGACGTCTGTTAAGTCGTGGAAAACTTTCTTTGATATTTAGTTTTTTTACGAACATATTACTCTTTTTGAGTGATTTTAGTCGTAAAAAGGCCAAAGTCTAGTTATTTTACTTTTTAGAGATTTTCTTTGCCAATTTATAGATATTTTTTTTTTAAACCTAAAAATAATTTCTTAAAACTCAATGACTTTTTAGCAAGTAAACAGAGGCAAATTGGACATTGCATCCATAAAAAGAATAATAAAGTACTTGTATAAAAATTACCTGAAACGTTTACTTTTTCGTGGCATGAAGAACATATTGAATTTAATTATTATGGTAAATTCTTATTTGGTGAAAGCTGTATACTAAAATTTTATTTAACCTTTTAAATTATTTTATATAAAAAATAGTTAATAACTATGTCAATATATCCAAGAAAGATCAATTATGCATAAAGCATTGATTATGAAAAACACTTTCCAACTCTACTGCAATTTTATATAAACATCTCTAAAATGCGATACATTTCTCGGTAACGTTTTTACAATTTTTACAATTACAATCAATACTGCATAAATTTATTATATTTGAAAACGCCATCGAAGAAAATGAACTTCATTCAAATGACGGCATTGACATATAAATTGCCTGGTTCAAACATCTTTAAAATGCGTTACATTCCTCGGTAATATTATTAAAATGATCATAATACTACAATATTTTATTATATTTAAAATCTTCATCGGAAAGAAATCAATTTTATTCAAATGACGTCATCGAAATATAAATCGCCTCTATATGAAAGCAGTGTTTCATTCATCACAATGCTATAATAATTTATTTTATTAAAAATTTGTTATCTACCATATTTCTTTTAACATATTGAACCTCTCTTATACATAAAATAATTCAACACTTGGGAAAATATTTACTATATAATATATCTCTTTTTTCTTTCTGGAAGATATAGCAAGAGTCAAAATTTAATTGAATTTGTTTTTCTCCCTATATTTAAATAATTTTTATTTAAAAAACTATCTAACATATTTTACTGAATTTTTTTTTATATTTTTTATGGGATAATTTGAATATTTTCTCAAATTTTTGAAGCAATTTGTGAATTTTAAATTTGCTTAAAAAATGTTTGAAAAATTAAGTCCCATAGGGTTCAATGTATTTCATTTTTTCATCCCGGGTTCAATCCAAAGTAATTGGGTGATATTATCCATTTATATTCCTATAGATCCCACAGACCGTCTGAAAAACATACTAAAATTTAATTTTGATAAAGTCATTTTTACGGCAGTTATCGTGCTAACGGTCAGACAGACAGACAAACAGAATGGACAAAGTCATAAACACTTTTCAACTATGTTTAAAGTGTTAATAAATGTAATAGTTGCTCTTAATCTTATCTATTATAGGCTTCCTTTTCTGCAATAGACTCGTATATGGCAGGTCATCGTTGAATAAAATAGTCTTCTGTATCATAAATGCAGTCAAAATCTGGGACCAATTATCAAAGACATAAGAGCCATCGGTGGTCGCAGATATTATTTCACATGTGAATCAGTAGGTTTCTTTAGGCAGTCTTAACTCAGATCTTTAACCCCATTCTGTATACACCACTGTTTCATCTTACAGATACGATATTTTGTATATGTAAAACACCATTGTAACTTGTCCGTGAGGAGAACAACATGTTTCAGATATTTTCAAAAAACTCCATTAAATATACCAGCTTAACAAGCGAATATACTTCTGGAGAATTCAACTTTTCGTCAACAATAGCTAAGAACTTTCATATAAAATTGAGACATTGCAGAAATTACTTTAAACGGGCTTTTTTTAGGATGTTTAATGGAATCGAATAGGAATTCGTAAAAGAAAAAAAAATGCACACATAGCGCAAACAGATTTCATTTATTTCATTGACACTTGTTTAAACAATTATAAATAAAAAACAAGTTTAATAATTTTCATATTTCAGAAATGCACCCGGAATAACTAATCTAAATTTATAGTAAGATATGTTCATCCATTATGATAATAATATTCCTAATCGTCAAAGTCTCAGAAAAACGAATGCAATTTTTCAGTTTTCACCTTATATATCATTATTCATGTAATAACAATAAGGGCACTAAGTATCTATATATACTCGGTTTTCGTTTAAGAAATCTGGTGTTGTTGTTTTTTCGACCTAGATTTTGTGCTTTGGGGTATAATTATCTGACCATATTAGCGTTGGGAACTCAAACAAGGAATGTGGTCATGTGTTTGAGAAAATAAGATTAGAATAAATATGTTTAAAATGCAAATAAACCTTATTACTAAAACTATACACCCAGTTGTCCCGTAGGATGAATATATCCTGCTCTCGTGTAGAAAATAAAACATTTTCCTGTCAAATAAAGCAAAGACGGTTTCTTCGATCTATGTCCTCAGCCCTTGAATTTGATTAAATTAAATATTTTGCCTTTCTACTATTGTTCATGATTTATTGTGTGATCTGGAGAAACCCAGAGAAACACATAGCCTTAGAGATTAATCTATGCTTTCTTGACCAATCAAAAACATCTAAGAAAATGTGTAAGATTTACCGATTAACTAGAAAACTAGATGTAGTCAGACACAGAACGCCAGGTAAGTTCAATACACATGGATCGTTGAGGAATTAGCTGAACATATATACAGAACAATGTCACATATTGACGGCTACCCATGATGAGAGTTTGCTATCAATAATTACAGTAAGAGCAATATTGAAATCGTAAATACAAATACATATATTTTTTTACACCAAATTTAACTATAAGTTATCATCCTTTATCACAATCTCCAATTCAAAGCAAATTATAAACTTTTAGAACATAGATTTCAAAAATTAAGTTAGTAACTATTGTTAGTATAATATGTTTGGGATTGAATTATGCAATCTCAATTAGGATTTAAATATCATATATTTTATACATTTTAAAATATATAAAAGAAGTTGTTTAACTTGCATTTCTTCTCTTTCTATTTCGAAAATCATTGTATTTGTTATTTCTCATACTTTGCTTCATATAGGTTTTAGTAGATGATTTATGGACATACAAAGCGCTATATGCGGTCTTAATAATTTCTTTAAATCTGTACTCTGTGGTTAGGCGAAGGCATTAAAGGTGAGTTCACGCCTTACTTTTGACGCCTTCACCTTGGAGTATGATGATATCCGTCAGTTCTCGAGGCTGACAGAATGATATGAGACAATATCCAATACAATACTTAAATTTTAAATCGATCATATATTTTATTAGTATGTCTTGATGAAATATTACCATTAAATTTAATACAAACTTATAAATTCTATCCGTAACCGATATCGATATTGAATAACAAAAGGGTTATCTCAGTTTTCATGGTACTTGCAATGAATTTATCTATTTCTGCTCTTGAACATTTGATTCGCCGACCTGATGACTATTTTCAGTCACAAAACATGCAGAGAGTACAAAACATGTACTGTCAGTCTGTTTATCATCAGGTGGAGTTACCATTAGTGAGAAAATCGACACATGTGACCATGGAATCATATCCTGGCCTATCATCGGCTACTTCACTAAATATGAAGTGGCCTTTGCCTTTTTGTTAGTTTGGTATGATTACATATCATCCTCCTCCTCTTCCTCCTGCAGTTTTACTTTTATTTATTCAATATATCTCCATATGCTTTTACTCATTTTTCCGTGGCATCTTCTTTCTTATAGCTTCTATGCCTTTAAAAATAGATTCTTTCAATTATATTTATCCCATATTTTTCTGTCTTTTATCGTCTGATAATGCTTTTTATCTGATCAGTCTCATCTAAATATATATCAGTCTAACCGAAAGTTTTAGTTCAAATAAGTACTTTCCAAACTTGAGATGGACATGGGTCCTGTTTTGGAGCGCTTATAGGTTCGAATTCGGGGAAGATAAGTTTTCCAATCACATTACATCGTCAATCATTACGTGTAAGAAAATATTTTAAAAAAGCACGTAGTTTGTTAGTCCTTAACTATTTCTGAAATCATGTAGTATATCAGTAATAAAAATCGAACTCTTACCTGTTTAGAATTAAAGCTATAACACCACTAAGTAATGTTCCAAGAATTTGATGAAGCGCAAAAATTAAAATCCATACACCACTCACAGACGACTGTGTTGAAGTGAGTAATGAGATATCACAGATTGATGTCCTTAGAAAACTTACTACTAGTCGGCAACGCATCCTTGGGGAAATAAGTGTAGATATCGTAGCAAGGGTATCTACGGAAACTACTTCTACTAGGCTATCTACAGAAATGAGTCTGAGTCATACTTTGGGGGTGGGGTTCAACTTTGGTGTAAGTTGCTTATTATTTAATTAGCGGGCGTTTATTTTGAACCTGGGAAACGTTGGGTAACTCATTCTAATAAAATATCTATTTAATGCTTTAAGTATTCGTATAACAAGAAATTTGAAAATATTTAGAAACTTTTAAAGCATCCATATCGAAGAAATGTCTATAAATCCAATTTCTGCATAGCTCCGGAAATACAGTGTATTTTGATTAAATATAAAATTTGCCGACCAAGTAAAGGCAATTTATCTTTTCTACCTATTTTGAAGAATAAAATAAAAAAAGTTATAAGTAAGATTTTTATAATACTGAACAAAATTAAACTTCCAAAAGATTTTGAAGTAATTTAACTTTCCAAAACTTTTAATAGTTATCGCTCCGAAATTAAAAAAGAAATACTTTAAACAAGTTTTGCCTACACAATGTTGTCTTATTTACCTGGAAATTTAATTCCAAGTCGCTACATACTGAGCAAAGTTTGCTAAACTTCTGAATTATTAATGAAAAAAAATAGGATTATACTCTTAACTGTGTTTCTTTTTAATTTTAAAGTACTTCCATCTAAAACTGTATTCGAATATTTGTAGAATATCAATTTGAGAAAAAATATTAAGACAGAGAAACATTCTTATTTCCTAAGTAGCGCAATAGAAAAAGAAATAGATGCGAATACAAATAATTAGACTTAATGGTAATACATACATTGAAAGAATTGGTCAACTTTAACACTAAAAAGACAAAAGCGGTCATTTTGACCGTATAATTACTGTGACCGCTGCCGTCGTTCTAGGAAGCTCGTTGATTTGTTCTGTTATTATAAAAGCTAGAATAATTTTCTTCTGTGTTTTCAATAACTTTAAGAAAATAAGAAAAGTTATAAAATTTCAATGGGCTGGGATTTGCCGTTTTGGAGAAATCGTTTCTCAAAGTGATTATACTGTCAAAATGACCGCTTCCGTCATTCTAGTGTTAAATTTAATGATATTTAGGCTATTTACGATGCTTTTAAATAACTTACAGTAGCTTCAAAATAACTGAAAACATTTCCGTCACAAGGGGGTCTGGGACAAAAAATGTTATATTATTTTTGGTTATGGGCGTAATGTTATAAAATGTTTTTTTATATTATGCGTTGATATAAATATCGTTTTACATATGATATAATTTTGAACAACGTAAAATTTTATTTTTCAAAAATTTGAAAATTTTAAATTTTATACATGTTTTATTTTTTATATATATGTTTTCCCACTTACTTAATAAGTATATTAAAAAATGTTGAAAATTTTAAAAGTTAAAAAAAAAAGTAATTTTCTCATGTGAATATTTGCTTTGAGAAAAATATTTTCAGAATATTTACTCAAAATCAAAAGTCCTGAAAAACATGTATTAAAAGAATACAACATCAATATAGATTTCATGAAGAGACATTCCGATGTGAATTTGATACAGATTATAAGACCACCCATAGAAATTGTGGGCCCCCAACAAATATTTAACGCGGGCAGCCCCTATATGTAACTTTGTTATTTCTTGTGAATTTTTTATGTCTTCCCTCCCCCACAAAAGAAAATATTGTCCTTTCCTAGTCACGTCTAGAGGCCAGATCCCACCACTTTAACTCTTATGTCCGCCGACTCTTATGGGCGGCCCTGCAGATTACATCAATAGCATTAGGCGGATCGTATTTAGATTTAATGTTTGTAAGATACCTAAATGTTAACACTTTGCTGACCGGTCACGATTATACACATATTTGTATGGCCGGCCGTTGCTAACCGGTCACGAGTATACTCGTATTTTCATGCCACCATATTTTAGAAAAAATAGTTACTAACGGGAAAAAAATCCCACTACCGTATGTAGAGTATGCTTTTCCAAAGGAAAGCGCAGCGAAACTCGATATGTTTGTGAAACTTGTTGTGCACCATTGAATGTGGGTAAATGCTTTACAGCATACCATACTAGAAAAAATTATTAAATATATGCAGCACGTTTCACTTCAACGCATGCTCTGGAAAGAAAGTTATTGGAGTTTACTTATATGTTTTCCTTTTATATTCAACTGCGGAAAAATTCCCGATTTCACGGAACATTTTTGGCTTGAAATTGTCGGTCATTAGTGTGTTAAGTCTGTGCCCTATGTAACTTATTTCTTATATTATAGGTCACTGTTGGCAGTTTGCAGAAATAAATGAAATATTTATGTAAACCGTTGTTTTATTTTGTGAAACCAGGAATAGATGAGACATTATGTTCATTATTTATTAGATCTGTAATGTCAGACAATGGCATCAGCCTGAATGACGCCAGTTTCACAGCACCCTTAAGCGAGAGGTCAAGTAGGCTATAAACCTAGGAGGCTAAAGTGAAGACATGAGAATGGTTAAAAATGTTGACCAATAGGGAAGCTTTCTGGTCGTGTTGCCCTGAGGTCGACTAGTGGTTGCTGAAGAGGCGTTGTTGTTGTTGAGACCCAGACCGTCCGACCTACCAGAAAGGTGTACGGTAACCGTTTGGACGGCCGGGAAGTGCCGCCTAATTTAGACCGGACCCCAGTGGGGGAAGCATCCACAGGGACCGTACCCTCCTTCCCCTACGACCAACCTCTCTGAAGGACTTACGGATCCACATGTTTAACGTGATCGTACTCCTCATGAACACGGCGGCAGTTGTGGCAGCGTTCAAATCCAGCGCGCAAACCAACAGGCTGCCGGGCCCGAAATGTGCCAACAGCACGCGGTGGCTGAAGAGGCGTGTCAGACCTCAGGCAAAATAATGCGACAACCAAAAGATTCTACAGAGATTCCATATATACTTCGACGACAAGTGAGACTAGAACGAAATGTCCCGATATACACTCGAACGTAAGATTCCAGTGTGACTGCAACGAAATGCGCTGTTGATATATACTTGCACGTCAGATTACAGAGATACGATAACGAAATGTCCTGATATACATTTAAACGTCAGATTTCGAAGAGACTTTAACGAAATGCCCTGAGATAAACACTTCAACTACAGATGAGATGAGTACCAGATGTAGTACTGGATGGATCAGAAACAGAACCAACGTACGAGTTGTGTGTCAGATTTCGGAGAGACTTTAACGAAATGCCCTGAGATAAACACTTCAACTACAGATGAGATGAGTACCAGATGTAGTACTATAGAGATGGATCAGAAACAGAACCAACGTACGAGTTGTGTGTCAGATTTCGGAGAGACTTTAACGAAATGCCATGAGATAAACACTTCAACTACAGATGATATGAGTACCAGATGTAGTACTATAGAGATTGATCAGAAACAGAACCAACGTACGAGTTGTGTGTCAGATTTCGCAGAGACTTTAACGAAATGCCCTGTGATAAACACTTCAACTACAGATGAGATGAGTACCAGATGTAGTACTATAGAGATGGATCAGAAACAGAACCAACGTACGAGTTGTGTGTCAGAGATTGTAGGTATGTACGTATACATTACTGTAGCAGGTCATAGACCATTTTAATTATTAGAATTTACCTGGTCTCAAATGTCCACTCTCCCCTGCAAATAATATGTGATATATAGTTTTAATTAATTTAATAATTAAGAAATTTGTATTAAATAATGTTAATTTTAAATTTAAAATGGTGCAGTTACATACTTGTGGTAGTAAGTTAATAAATATTTTATTACAGGTACTCGCACCGAATATAATATATTGGGTTTAATTAGCGGCACAACGCAGTGGGTTTCACGACTTTACGACATTACGGCTATGTTAATTATGAGTAATTTGATAGTTATAAAATCCAACATAAAGTTTCTGTTTTTTGTGCACCACACATTTGAAAGTACCCGTTTAACAAGACTTATTCTACGTTACGGATGTAGCTCCGCTACAGACCCTCGAGTATTTATATTAGCTGATATAATCATAGTAGAAACATGTATTTTAAGAGTTATTTAATTCTAAAAATTCTACAATATGTTATATAAGAAAATGAAGAAAATGCGATTTTTCTTTTGTAAATTTTTATGTCCCGGACCTTTTAAAAGTTCGTTAAATGGCAATTCAGGATTTTCTATGTGTAGTAACTGTTAAGGGATTAATTTCATTCGTTCTATATATATATATATATATATATATATATATATCGTTTTATACAATTTTCTGATCCCAAGAAGCTGTAGCATAGTCTAGAACCCAAGAATAAATCTTTTAAATCTAGAATAAAGTCACAGCACGCTGTAAAATTTATTCTGCACTAAACGTGCATATATTTTTATTTCATTTCTGAGGTGGAAATTTTGTTACACCAGATTCATTGCTCATAAAATTTACTGTAAGGAATCCAAAATTTCAATATAGACATTTCTGTACCAAAAGTTTTTATAAATATACAAACAGTTTAGTATATTAGCTAAATATTTAGAGAAAGTAATAAAAAGTGTTACTGACTACATGATTAAGGTGACCACTTTTCTCAAAGTGACCACATTGGTGTACTGACTACATGATTAAGGAGACCACTTTTCTCAAAGTGGCCATCTACTTTCGTACAGGGACCCAGTTTCTTCAGTTTCACAAGGGTGGTCCTTTTAACCAGCTTTCACTGCACATATAAAGGGACGGATTGCGACGGAGTAAAAATATCGATTCTCGGAATTTGATGCATCTACATATTTTAAACATTACTGAAGATAATCAGTCATTTTCGTTAGTGGTATCTGTGTGTTTGTCAAGTGACCATTTATAGACAAAACATTTAAATTATTTGATTTTACCAAAAATTGAAGTATAGGCAAATATATATAGATCAAACCTGGCTCATATTGTATTGATTTCTGACCTGTGTATATGTAGATAAAATGAAAACTATCCAAATATAGCAAATAAAAACAGAATATGTAATGCTGAATTTAATTAAAAATGTGAAAGATCAAAATTGCCTTGCCATGCACTCAAGAACTTATCATAATGTTATGCAGAAAAATCAGAAAGCAGATTTTAATAAGACTCAAGCAAAATGTCTGATTATTAAAATTTAAAACAAAATCAACAGAATATATTCAAAAAATACTACCTTTAATGCGCTAATATTAAATAAATATAGCATTAAAGTAAATTTTAGCATATCGCTAAAAATATTTGAAATTTTAATTATATTAAAATCGCACACTAACTACTTCAAACAATTTATCTCTTATATTCGTCAATAAAAAATTAAATAAAAATGCATATTAAATAAGATTTTTTTTCAAGGTAATAAAATGCAAATATTTTTCTAAAAGATTGTGTTTAGTGCAATCTAACGTTACTTTTAAGTCTTCTAAAAATATTTTGCTTATAGGATGTTATCTTGTTTACCAAATAAAATAAAATTAAGCTATGTGCAACGATTGCCTCTAAAAATGCCGTGCTGTAATTTACAAATTATTTAAAAATAAAGACTCTTCTGAACATATTTTGATAGTTATATCTGAAATAAATTTGCTGTATGATTTTATTAAAAAACTAAAAGTGCATTTTTGTTGGAAAACTTTATACACAACGGTATTTAAAGTTTGAATATCACATATATTTTAAACCTCATTCCTTATAAAATAGTATGTAAACACGTCAACCAATTAATACTTTAAAATTAAAGACAACCAAAGAATAGACTTAAAAGTATTTTATTAAAATCTTTTTTTTACGACGTACAAAAATCATACGCCCATATCGCTTTCGGGCACTATTATCCCTTCATCGGTGGCGAAGAGAAAACAAGTGGCGAATATGTGCTTAAATGTAGGCCATAACCTCCAGACAAAATTTACATATTAATCAATTTACATTTTTACAATTTTAAGTACGAGACATTTAAAATATAATTTAGTTATGAAATACAAATTACAATAAAAGAAAAAGGTCCATAAATTAAATGGTAACCAATAGGAATGTCGTCAAAAAACGAAATAAAGCAATCTCTAAATTTTCGAAAATCATATAAAGATTTGACACTTAGTGAGTCGAGAACGGGACGCCAAGCGTAACTAAGTGTCTGAACGGGTTCAGAATTACAAATTGACTCAAAACGGATGAAGAAATAAAAGTAAGAAATGCAAAATCTCAAAATTGTTTTAGAAAACTAAATAAAGTATGGAGTGCTACTAACCTTAAGTTAAAAACCAAAATCAATTTTTTAAATTCCTTAGTGAAGACCGTTTTATTGGAAACTACCTTTGTTTTACCGAAATATTTAAATTAACAAAGGTTTATGCAAGAAATTGAATTCCTGCCAGACTAAATGTATGAGAAAATTTTTGTGAGTATTTTGGCCTTATATTATTACTAATACCGAAATTTATAAGAGTACTGGACAGAAAGCAATAGAGATAGAAATAAAAAAGCATAGATGGAGATTAACTGGACATATCTTAAGATAGCCACAGCATAACATCCCTGCAGTACACTTACTTGGGCGCCCTGAGGGAACAAGTTCTCGAGAACGACCCAATCTAACTTGGAGGAAACAAATAGAACAAGGTAGAAATCTCATGGATGGGCGAACTGGTCAAAAGCAAGGACTGCAGCACATGATTGACTAGCCGGCCACACATAAAATTGCCATAAGCCTTAGGGTTGGCCGTGTGGTCTGGGTCTTCAACATGATCGACTAGTGTGGTGACGCAAGCTGAAGGCAGGCCTTATGTGCCAGTAGGAATGATGAGTGATGATGATGATGATGATGGTGATGATGTTTTAATCTGCAATAACATAATGCAAATTAAAAATTACATGCCATTTAAAAAATATATTGTTTATATACCTATTGTTATACGCGGTAGAACAAGAAGTACCAATAGCACAGAAGGAGAAAAAACAATAATTTGACTATTAGCAGACTACAGCCAGTGCAAAAATTTAGAATGTCAATTAATGGAGTATTGAGGTCCCATGAAAACCATTCGTGATAGTTGTTTAGCATATAACAACCTGAAGAATTGGGCAGATTAAATAAAATGATAATTTTTACCACTGCGCCCCCTTGTATCTTTTAACCACTGCTATCCTGTAAAGAGCATCACGTATATACATATTAAGCGTTGTCAAAATCCAGAATGTTTGCGTTATATATGAAAGACTGAAATAAAAGTTTGAAAAGTATGTTAGATTTAATCCACGACTTCCATATATTTCCCAAACACTTGAATGACAAAAATTATCTTGCAATTCAATATTTATTAGACATGAGAGTTATAATATTTTACATAGTCGGTGGTGAAAATGTTGCTAAAATGTTTCTACGAAACTTTTTTTCTTACAACACTACCTCACATTCGTTTCACAATGGCGAGACATTTTTTGAGTGAGTAAAAATACTCTTGCAATTTCATGCAATTGCACTAGCAGATGCATTCCCTTTTTAAATGAAAAAAGGAAAAGAGAAGCATTTGTAGACCTTTTGATAGAAACATCTCTAGAGATTTTACATCTGACAATGTTTATTTAAATCTAGGTTACATCTCTCATCTTCTAATACTATACTTGTAATAGAAGCTTAGTCACTAAAACGATATCGATTCTCGGATTCAATACGAAAAAATATATTTTCATACAAATTAAAAGCCTTATTCATGAACAAATGTTTACACAAATGAAGAAATTGTCATAGAAATTAACAAATATCAATACAAATAATCAAATTCCCATACCAATGCGCAAAATATCATATGTCGATATGTTTGTTCTTAGAAATGAAGAAAAATTAATACAAATTATTAACTTTCCATATAAATAAACAAGCATTAATTGCAGTTCTCCAGATGATTCACCCTGAAAATCAATCAGCTTCAAATGTTAATTGACTGAATTTATTTTACTAAATTCATTAGATATTTTTCAATTTGCTCTTGAGATATCGCTTCCATAGACTCACAGACAAACAGGCAGACAAACACACAGATACCACTAACGAAAATGACTGATTCTCTTCAGTAATGTTTAAAATATGTAGATGCATCAAATTCCGAGAATCGATATTTTTACTCCGTCGCAATCCGGCCCTTTATATGTGCAGTGAAACCTGGTTAAAAGGACCACCCTTGTGAAACTGAAGAAACTGGGGTCCCTGTACGAAAATAGATAGCCACTTTAAGAAAAGTGGTCATCTTAATCATGTAGTCAGTAAACCAATGTGGTCACTTTGAGAAAAGTGGTCATCTTAATCATGTAGTGAGTAAATTAATGTGGTCACTTTGAGAAAAGTGGGCACCTTAACCAGGTAGCATTTAACCAGGAATATATTTCTGTGAGTAAATATACTCTTGCAATTACGTGCAATTGCAATAGTAGGTGCACTCCCTTTTCAAATGCAAATACGGAATAGAGAAGCATTTTGAGACATTTTGATTAAAACGTCTCTAGAGATTTTACACCTCACAATGGCAATTCATATCCAAGTTACATCTCTCACCTTCCACTAATATACTTGTAATATAGTCATTGAAGAAGACCTGATTCATACTACTGAATGCCCCCTAAAGGAGGTATCCCCAAAATTAGGAATGCATTAGCAACCTTAACAAGTTTTGCACTTTTAATGCGTTTGTGAGAATTAAATGTCTGGTACATGGTGTAACAGAACACTTATGTGCCACAACATTTCTAACAGCTATGGCGTACGACACACAGTTCAACCACGCAGTTAGCATCTAATTTCACTAGAATGTAGAGTATGCTACATAAGACAACACGAGGCTATACGGGATTTTGTTCTAGGAGTGCAATTATAACCAAGACCTGATTAAAATTTAAAATAATTTTAAGAAAATAGTATTTTTTTTTAAAACGTAAACAGAAAACATTTCTATCAAAATTTTAAAAATTTTAAAACGATATAAGGAAGTTAACCAAGTTATTTGGTGAAAGTGGACTTTAATATTAGCACTGCTTATACATTAAATTAAAAATCCAGAGCGCTTTCGGACGTCACTACGTCCCTCATTAGTGGCAATGTAAATTATTTAAGTTGTGACAAACATGAGTTCTTCTACATAGCCAGCAATCGTGGGACAAGATTTGCATATTGATTTTCGTAAAGTCCGATACATCTAAAATATATTTAAAATATTTAAATAATCAAACAACTTGGTTGTCTTTATTATATCGTTTTAAATTTTTGCTAAATATGCGTATTTCCATACATTTTGATTAAAATTTTAAACCCTGATTTTGAAATCGAAGGTATTCATTATGATGTGCATCTAAATAACTCTTCATTAAAAACACATAAAAATCTAGTAAGGTCCTTCGGCAGAAATTTCTCATAGAAAAAAAAACTACTTTAATACAACTGATGTCTTTAAAGGTTCCTTTATTCCTTAAAATTATAATTAAATAATTTCTATACATCTCTCATCTTCCCATCCTATAATCATTAGGTATCTAATATGAAGAAATAATTCAAAGGGATTGAAAAAAAAAACTTAAATAAAATGCTCCAATGCATTCTCTTTGTAAGATAATTTCGCAGAAATTATAATCACTTGTAATTCGATAAAACCTTGGAGCATCCATAATTATTTTCCATTTTATTCAGAACGACTAATTAAAGATCGAATGAATGAAGAATATTATTCGATATTTTCCTCTGTAAGAAAAGAAGCATACTGGCTGTGAATTACAGACTGGATTTAATTTTATTTTATAGAAAAGTTCAGATTTATTTGAAGAAGCAAGATTCAAATGTGTGAAAATACTTTTTAAAGATGTCGACGCGGTGGTCAAGCAGTCGAGGGCAGGCGTTTCCTTGTGATCGCTCGATTGCCGGGTTGTGGGTTCGAGTCCCACCTGCGGACATGGATGTTGTGATGTTGGGGGCGATGTGTTCCGACCCCCACTGGTGCGCTGGGGCAACGTCATGTGACGGCTAACAGGTTAACGGGTCTGGCCATTGTTTAGGAGACATTGACTGTTCATGTTATATGTTCGGGATACTTATTATGTTTGTTTAATGTATGTCTTATTCTCTGCCATTTGAAAAAAAAAAAATAAATAAAGATCATTCTCATTTACATTCACTCATAGTTATTTAACTTAAGTTACATAATAATTACCTAACATGCTTTTATCTTCATAGATCTTTCGAAAGTCGCCCGGTGGCTTAAAAGACTGAATGCTTGCAAACTTATAGTATCGACCATGCTCCAAAACCAAATGTGGTAGGGTTTCAGATTTCTCTCCTAGGAGCGAACAAAATAAAGACGCGGCGTCAAAATGTCCTTTTATGGTCTTAAAAATCCTCTGATAATGTAGAAGGCTGAAACTTTTCCAATTTATTATCACATGATCTAACTGAGCGATTTTTAGATAAAAACGACAGAGCAAAATAAAAATTATTAAAAATAAGGACCAAATTAATTTTTAAGAGTGTTAGCTTACCTGTCATTGAGAGGTTTAAATAATACCGCGTTAATAAAATAATTCATTTTTTAAAGTAAATATATCTCGTAGAATTTATTGCAGTGAACGATAATAATTTTTTGCAGTTCTTTTTGCAGTTTTAAAGTTATAAGTTTATATTCGTAGTGACTGCATATTGTCATGAGGTAAAATTGTCCTTATCACAAATTACCAGTATAAGACTTACCTATGATGCCGCCACTAAGGGTGGAGCATGTAAGCTCCCGGTTCTCAAGCTCGGAACACGAACACACAAAACATAAAGAAATACACATGCTTAACTGCTCAATTTATTTTAATATTTTACTTAATAGATATCTATTGTATCTGGAGTAACTATGCTATAATTAAATCAATTATTAAAAGACACATAATACTGACAATATTACATTAATATATATATATTTACACACATAATAACTTTGACTTCAATTTCTTAAAAACAGTTTCCTTTAAACAATCGATAAAGAATAGTTCTTATAGTTCAATATTTACGAACTCGTTCATATGTTCTACTCATACGAACTGGTAGTCAATTACTTTAATAATCGTTAAAGGTGTGCCTTCCGTGCTAATAGTGACAATTGAAAGTTGGTTACCTTTTCTCTTTGTGTTACGTGCATATTCGTGCTATTTCAATGATGTAGGAAAACCGTTACACATCTAACTGCACTCGCTACCATTTTGTTGCTCACATTCTATAGACACTTTTCACAAACCCAAGAAAACATGATGCTGACTCGTTCGAAAGTTTTACGTCGACTGGAGTTTTTTTTTAATACGGCATTGGGGCGCTTTTTCTTTCCCCCATTCATTCCCTACCACATCTACCATTCGCTGTTGCTGCAGACGGGGATGACCACTGTTTATATATGCATTTGTTGTGATTGGCTCCCACTGCAGCATTTAGATAGTTCATTATTTAGGTTGGCATTTGTAATTGGGGTGGAAACATGTAATACAAATATTGTGTTACTTGATATCCCCCCTTGCAGAGAGAAAACTTCAACACACGGTAAACATCGCACTGAACACATATGTGTACACATTGCGGCCACTGTGGAAATGTTGTTTGATCCACTGCACATATATCTGTCACAGAAATGCAGATCACCGCATGCAAGACACACTATATTGTAACATTGACATACATATATCGGTGCATTACAACCGACATGTCACTAAAATGAAGGAACTCACTGTTCGGAAGATACACCATATCGTACTTGGTAACACATATACTGCTGCACATGAAGAAATTATTACTGTTCGGAAGGCACACTATATCGTACTTGGTAACACATATATTGATGTACATGAAGAAATTATCACTGTTCGGAAGGCACACTATATCGTCACATGGAATTATCATGAGCACGGAAGACACCTTATTGTCACATGGAATTATCATGAGCACGGAAGACACCTTATTGTCACATGTAATTATCATGAGCACGGAAGACACCTTATTGTCACATGGAATTATCATGAGCACGGAAGAATGAGTCACCATCCTGTGACTTAACTTTCAAAGTTCCGGTACTTCAATATTTATATTTTCATTATGTTGTTTAGTACAGTCTATTGTACACTTCAAATGAAGACTATATCATAATTGTTATTTGCATTTCTATTTATATACAAGTTCACAACATTACATTAAACTATACACAATTCATTACCTTGATTTCTCATTTTCACAGACGTAAATAATTTTTCGACAATTTTTTAGCTGTATATATTTCTTATTTGTTACAATAATTAACATGTTATATATTTTTGTGTGTATCAATCATGGCTAATTTTGAACACCGTATTTATATTATATTACATCGCGGCATTTAAAATATCAAATATATATACTCATTTCGCTACTTCAAAATACTGTGCATCTCACAATACGCACTTTAAATTTCCTCTTCGACTGCCCTTTCGTGTGTAACAACTGCGCGGGAGGAAGGGAGAAAAGAAAAAAAAAGAAAAAAATTCGCTTGACCCGTAGCTTTCCTCTGTTCCCCTCAACGTGTTTCCATGCCAACTGCGAATCTGTTGACCCCCACGGCGAGCCTTGAATGAGTGTCTTCATTGTTTGCAGAGCGCAAACTTACGTAAAAGGGATTTTAACTGCCTTTTGCATGTATCGCTAAAGATTTAATCGTTATCGTGCAACTTTGGCGGTATCCTCTTCTCAAGCGCGGGCTTTTGACTTTGTATTGTCCGATCTTGACGACTTACGCTCACCATTGCAGTGAGAGGTTTTACGTGTATCCTTTTAAGGAATTTAATTACAGTTTTATTTTATGTGCATCATATTATATATTTATTTTACATATGTTGTTATTAATTCTATTTAATTTAACATATATATATATATATTATTATTATTATCTTATGACCTTAACACAGATCTGACTGTTAACTACCCATGATTTTAATTTCATGTACTCTTAATTCATTGGATTTATTTATCCCCTGTTGCAACACCGCGTGATATATTATTTTATGTGTAGTATTATGAATATACCATGCTTTTGTTATGTACTGATATAACTGACTTTATGTTCCCATTTCAGCATAAATTTATATATTCATTTATTTCAATATAATTATTTTATATTTAATTTTATCTGTTATTTCTTTTTATTTACTGTGATGTCTCATTAATGCATTAAGTTCTTAATAATACTCAATCATTTATCATTTACATACAAATCAATGTCTTTTCCTAATGTATTTTATTTTTATATACCGGCCGGTATTTTTAACTAACTATAATTGCCTGCAATTATAATTTTAATTTTGAAACATTGCTTGTATGCTTACAACAGAAATTTTTTTGTATTATTCTCTTACTATGCAGGGGAGATTTTCTCCGATGTTTATTTTTAGCCTGGATATTTACTTTGAAGGTGACTAGCTTTCGCCGTACAATGGCCATATATGGAGCTGTTACGCTGACTGTGAAGGCTGGGAAATTAATCCTACTCATTCAAGTTTTATTAATCCATATATGTAATTAACTTTTATTTTGTTTTTTAGATTGCGTGTTTTCGTAAAAGGTCTGTATACACCATTTATGTAATATATATTTATTAATTTACTAATTATTATTTACATCAGCTGTGAGTGTTTATTTTGACTTCACACATTTATTTATTTATTTATGATTTTGCTTTTATTCTGTCAGCTTTTTATGAGGTATTTAATTAATACTTTTATGATTTTGAATATCCTGTACTTGCATTTACCATGTTCCATGACTTTATTTTGAATTTTATTAATTATGTTATACTATTTTTTCAAGACCTGTACAAGAAAAGGAAAAACAAAAGAAAATATATCGTGAGGAATTCCATTCCATGCCTGCCATTATAGAAAGACTTGATAAAATTTTGTTGTCCATTACTGACTGTTACCACCTTTCGTTTTCAAGCAAGACCAATTGCAAGTAAGTGAAATTTAATTATCTCTCTCCTTCTTTCTTCTAACACCTTAGTTTATTTTATTTTAGAACATTGAGGGGTATTGTATGTATTATTTATCACTTCTACATATTTTTTCTGATATTTATTGTTCTATTCATAATCTATGTCTCCCTACATAAATGTTTATTTATTACCTATATTTTTTGTTTTAACCTCATATTTACAAAATCCTCATATTTACAAAAAATATTATCCTCATATTAATTTTACAAATATGTTATCCTCATATTTATTTTACAAAATATATTATCCTCATATTTGTTTTACAAAAATATTATCCTCATATTTATTTTACAAAACTACCTTTATTTAATTATTAATTTTTTAAAATTATACATTTAATGCCTTCATTACCGTTACACTAATATAACATATTTTGCGTTTTCGCACATAAAATTTTCATATTACATTTTTATAATTATATATTATTTTGCTTTCGAATACTATTTTTTGCGTGTCCTCAGATTATAACGTCTCGGACTCTGATAATTATGATTATTGGCGTTATATTCTTTGTTTACATGCGATTGACTTCTGTCAACAGTTCGCCGTGTTTGTTTATTTTGTAAATACTTTTTACGCGGTTCTGCTTTATATAATTTATTCGCGTGAACAACTATCCATTTTTTATTTGGATCGTACATAGGTGTGATAGCGTAATTATTGTTACGGATCACCTTTACGATGCGAAATGGTCCTTGAAATTTTTTTTGTAATGCTGTGGTGGGTCTGAGGTTTTTTAAGTAAACAATTTGCCCTCTTAATAATTTTTTCTCTCTCACTCTTTTACAAATCCTCTCCTGTTTAATTTGAGCTTGAATTTGTTTCTGTTTAGTAAATTTATTGATATTTTCCGCTAATGTAAGTGCTTCACTGACGTCATTATCATATTCAGTTTTAGTTAAAATCGGACTGTCATCAGGGTCCGCTATTTCCAGATTATTTTCTCCGGGTAATTTCAAATCTCTGGTAAGAAACAAAATAGCGGGACTGTGGTCTATATTTGCGCTGGGTGTTGCATTATGAAATAATTTTACATATGGCAAGACTTTGTGCCAATTAAATGTTTGGTCAGCCATTGCTGCCAAAGAATTTTTTATTCCCAAATGGCTTCTTTCTAAAATTGCATTTGAGCTAGGTTTGTAAATAGACGTATATTTTATTTTTATACCATGTTGCTCTGCGAATTTTTTAAATTCTTCGCTTTTTAGTTGTCTTCCATTTTCACATAAAATCCAATTTGGTACTCCGTTTGAAGCTATCCAATTTGTTACTACCTGTAATACACTCGCAGTTGTAATATTTCTCACGGGTACTGCCTCCAAGAATCTCGAGTAATGGTCTATCATCGTTATGATGTATTCATGTTGTCCGTTACTTCTCGGTAGCTTCCCTACAATGTCTAATGCCACTGTGTGATTTTGTTTCCATGGACGAGGGACACGTTGTAATGCCATAGGTCTTATAGCCTTATTTTTGTAACATAAGCATGCATCACATGATGCGCAAAAATTTTTTACATCACTGTATGCCCCTTTCCAGTAATACTTTCTATATAGAATTTGATATGTTTTTTCTACTCCAAAATGCGGTGTATGAGCTAACTCAATAACTGCGAATTTTAGACTGTGAGGTATTAGAATTCTGTCCTTTTGCATAGGATTTCTGATATTTCTAGCAGTCTTTATCATAATTAATCCTGTATTTACATCTCTATAGTATTTATTTACATATTTTGGCTGCTGCTTAGATTTTGCATTCAGTCCGTTAATAATTTTCTTTATTTCTCTATCTTTTGCTTGCTCTTCTAAAATTTTGGTTATCGTTATCGCGCTGTCATTAGCAATAAAGTTATTTATTAATTTAGTCTTAGTTTGTTCAGAAAAAATTTGGCGTGACATAAAATCACTGGGATTATCTTGTCCTTTAATGTATTTTATGTCAAATGAATATTGTTGTAAATTTAATAACCATCTTGCGATTAAATCAGAATTTTGATTTTCTAAGTGTATGTAGTGAGTTAAAGCTTTAGAATCAGTAAATACCATAAAATGCGTACCATATAAAAAATCTTTGAAATGTATTATACCGTCGTGAATTGCTAGCAATTCTAGTTTCATGCTCGGATATTTCTTTCACTGTCTGAAAGTTTCCTGCTATAATACTCGATAGGATGAAAATTTCCATTCACTGATTGAAGTAAAATTCCTGACGCGGCTACTTTTGAACAGTCAGTCGACAAAAAGAACGGCTTTGACATATCAGCTGCCCTGACTACCGGTTTCGATAAAATCGCGTTTTGCAATGTTACAAACGCTTCTTCGCATTTCTCCGTCCATATAAATTTCTTATCTTTCTTTGTTAACTCAATTAATGGATTGCATAGTTCAGAAAAATTTGGTATGATCTGCCTGAAATAATTACATAAACCTAAAAATGATTTTACTTTTTTTACTGTCGTTGGCACAGGGAAATTCGTTATTTTTTGTACATTATCGTCTGAAGGTGTTATGCCTTCCTTACTTATCTTAAATCCTAGAAATTTAATATTCTGTTTACACATTTGTAATTTTGAAGGGTCAATGGTTAAACCAAATTTACCTAATCTAGAAAATACCGTTTTTAATTTCTCCAACATTTTCTCGAATGAATTTGCGGCAATTACAATATCATCTAAATAAAATTCAATTATCTGATCTTTCAAATCTCCTAAGCATTTCATCATTAATAAAGAAAAATAGGCTGATGAGTTTTTTGCGCCAAAAGGCATTCTATTAGGTCTATAGGCAGCGTCCTTCGTTACGAATGTGAGTATCGACCCATGTTCAGGTTTGATTTTTATTTGAAAGAACGCGGCTTTTAAATCAATTACAGTATATAATTTGTGGCCTGCGATGTTGTGCAGAATGTCGCTAATTTTACCAATATTTACGGGCAGTAATTCAGTAATTTGATTAAGTAGCCTGTAATCTACGGCTAAACGATATTTTTGTTCTTTATTGGCATCATTACAATTAATACTGGCTTTCTTCTTTATCAATAAGCATGGGAACGCATAATTACTTGTAGATTTTTCTATTATTCCTGCTTCACACAATTGTTTTATCTCACTTTCGAGTACAGGTTTTAACATTTTTGGCAAGGGATAAGGTTTACACTGTATTGGGTACTGGTGTAGTAAATTAAATTCCGGTACTATTTCTTCCGTCATTCCCAGCGTTTTGTATGATTTCGAAAATACATCATAATTTTGTAACAGTAATTTTAGCAATATATGTTTTTCATTTTCTTGTAAGTGATCTAGTTTAAAATCTTGCGGTGTTAATTCCGCTTTTCGTAACGCTGAAATATCAATTTTTTGTGGGTTATTTAAGCTTTCTATGTTGTTAATTTGTAAAATTTTATCATTATTATGTTTTTGTTCTATAATTTCAAATTGCGGTGTTACAGTACCTACTATCATATTTTTATTAAGTTGAATTTCTTCTTCTGTTTTGTTTGTTAATAGAGTAGAAATAAATTTTCTATTATTTACATAATGTAAAGAATGCTCAGCGTGTAAATTTTTTAATGCATTTGTAATATTTAACAATACCTCCTTATCCTCAAAATAGTTTTCATTTAATTTTAATTTTTATTGATTTTGTTTCTTGAGGGAGTAATTTAATTTTATGCGCTAAGCTTGCATTTAAGCATTGAATATGTTCAACTCTTGTATTATTATTTTCTGGTTCCTGTGCTTTTTTCTGATTTTTGTCTTGAAATGGGATAGATATGGATTCTTTGACAAACTTTAATATTAATTTATTTGTGTCAATTATGGCATGATGATTTTTGAGAAAGTCAAATCCTAAAATTATTTCATAGGGGGTGTTGTTTAATTGTTTAGTTATAAAAAATGAATTTTTGCATCTTTTGTTTTCAATTTTAAAGCTGAAGCTTATGCATTTTGAAAATTGAATGTTTTCTTTGGTCATAGTCTGTATTTTAACTTGTCTAGATAAATAGTTAATTTTAATTTTATTTTTGATTTTTTGAAAAATTCTATCTGATAATAAACTGACACTTGCGCCACTATCTATGAGAGCCACTGTTTTTATGTTCTCTAAATTTACGTTGATCATTGGCAGTGCGTCACTCTGTCCATACGTTGAATTCAGTAAATGTTCATTTAAATTCTGTGCATCCTTATTAATTTTGCTTGCAATTTTATGGGATCTCGAATCCTTATTTGATGCCTTATAACTTCCTATTTGTCTTTTATTTCGAGGTCCCTTTCTTAGTTTAAATATTCATTATTTTGATATTGCCTCTGATTGCTTTCATAATGTGGTCCATTATTCTGATATGATCTTCTGTTATTACTCTGAAATTGTCTGTTGTTATTTCCTGCACGACGCCGTATACCCCGGTTATTTATGAAATTGCCTCTTTTGAAATACGCCCTACTATAGTGTGCATAATTATTTTGATTAGTGGGTCTTTGTTGGTAATTGGTGGTTTCTTGACTGCTGTTTTCATTTGTGAATGCCCTTTTTAAATTATTTTGTACTTTTTGCAGCGTAAAACATTCTGACATCCAGTGATTGTTGCGACCGCACGCTATACAGAATTTCTGTGGCGGCTTTTCTGCATTATTTTCAGTTTTTACATGATTTATTTCTACATTCTCAATTATTTTATTTTCTACTTCAATATTATTTATACAATCACTATCTTCCTCCAATGCGGATTCTATTACCTCAGCTATTTTCACTGCTTCGTCAAAGGTTTTCGGGTCATTTTTTTTATTTCTGTTCTTAAATCTTCTCTGACTATCTGTAAAAATTTGGTGAGTTTAATTTTTTCTATAATTTTTTGTACATTTGCATCAATTGTTCCGTCTATCTCTAAAAATATTATCGCCTGGTTTTCGATTTCTTGTGCAAGCTCCTTACTTGTCATATTTGGTAAATGTTTCAGATTGTTAAAATTGTTGTGTTTTTGCACTAATGTTTGTTTCCTTTCAAATTTGTTTTTTACTAACTCCATGAATTTTTCATATGATTTTTCCTTTTGCAGAGCAATATTTTCTGCTAGAAATTGTTGAGCCTTTCCCCTTAATCTTGATTTGACAATTATAATTTTCTCTTGTTCGGACCATGATGTTAAATCCGCTATTTCCTTAAATTGTATAATAAAAAAATTGACATTATTTTCCTTTTGCCCATCAAATGATGGCAACATCTGCATAATTGGCAACGATGTATTTTGCTGCGTTTAATTTGTGGGCATCTGTATCTGAATCGCGTTATTTGCTACAGCCGAATTATCTGTTATACTGCTATTTACATTAATCGGCGGATCTTGCCTCGCTCTTTTATTTGTTTGCCTAGTTTTATTCGGCGCCATGATTTAATACACTGTTATACACTTCTGACTATATACTAAATATCTACACTAATACACACATATATACACAATAATATAATACATATTAAAATTATCATTTTCATGCATATTCCTATCATGATACTGAGTCATATCTCATTATTAAATTCATTATTCAATTCATTATTAAATTCACTATTATATTCAAACTCATTATTAAATTTTAATTTGTCTTTTATTTATTTTTACTTTCTCTTATTAAAATTCTAATTATCTCCGAGCTTGACCACATACGGCACCAATTCGCGCGGCGACATCATGTCATGAGGTAAAATTGTCCTTATCCCAAATTACCAGTATAGGACTTACCTATGATGCCGCCACTAAGGGTGGAGCATGTAAGCTCCCGGTTCTCAAGCTCGGAACACGAACACACAAAACATAAAGAAATACACATGCTTAACTGCTCAATTTATTTTAATATTTTACTTAATAGATATCTATTTTATCTGGAGTAACTATGCTATAATTAAATCAATTATTAAAAGACACATAATACTGACAATATTACATTAATATATATATATTTACACACATAATAACTTTGACTTAAATTTCTTAAAAACAGTTTCCTTTAAACAATCGATAAAGAATAGTTCTTATAGTTCAATATTTACGAACTCGTTCATATGTTCTACTCATACGAACTGGTAGTCAATTACTTTAATAATCGTTAAAGGTGTGCCTTCCGTGCTAATAGTGACAATTGAAAGTTGGTTACCTTTTCTCTTTGTGTTACGTGCATATTCGTGCTATTTCAATGATGTAGGAAAACCGTTACACATCTAACTGCACTCGCTACCATTTTGTTGCTCACATTCTATAGACACTTTTCACAAACCCAAGAAAACATGATGCTGACTCGTTCGAAAGTTTTACGTCGACTGGAGTTTTTTTTTAATACGGCATTGGGGCGCTTTTTCTTTCCCCCATTCATTCCCTACCACATCTACCATTCGCTGTTGCTGCAGACGGGGATGACCACTGTTTATATATGCATTTGTTGTGATTGGCTCCCTCTGCAGCATTTAGATAGTTCATTATTTAGGTTGGCATTTGTAATTGGGGTGGAAACATGTAATACAAATATTGTGTTACACATATCAGTTAAAGAAATTAGACACAAATATTGCTGTAAATTAAGGAAAGTAGAAAATATATGGTTAGTCGTTCAAAATGATGAAAAATATCATTTCATATTTAAGTATGTTCTTATTCATATTATCGTTCATAATTCATTTGAGAAAATTCTTGCATAGAATCGCTCTTCAATTGCCTTTTAATCGTCCTTCAATAAACATCCAAAATACGGCTACGCGCTTCTCATGAGCATGTCAGAATAGAATAAATGGCGTTTGTGCCATAATTTTGCAAACCTGTATAGAAACCGTAAAGGTTATATCTACCACGCAATCTTATTCAAAATTCAGAAAGATTGTAATCAAATGTAACGAAACTTATATACAATAAGAGCAAGTATGATTTTGACCATTTCAATCTTGTGCTGCGCGAGCTCGATGTTTCAGAATTTACAGGCCGATGACTGAATATGTCTGTGAAATGTTAGCGGATTTATGACACATAGTAAATTTTATTGATACTATTGTATGTTTCGGAAATTTTATGCTAACAATTACGTAAATTAAATTGAGTATGGTTCAACTTGACCTTCTCATAATAGAATCAATTTTTAATAACTTTTTTTCCAAATTTTACAAGAAAAATTTTGAAAAAAAGGAATTGTTTGAAAAATTGGTTGAAATGATTACAATTATGGCTTGTTACTGTTCACTTTAAAGAGATTGACATAATCTTTCGGTTGGCATCATACCTAAGAATGTAACCCCCGGCGGGGGAGAAGTTTTCCCCAGTGGTTTAATGACGTCACGAACAAAAAAAAATTGCCTTGCGGCTTTCACAATAAAGATTTAAACTATTAAGTCTGGTGATCATTAAGTCATAAATAAACCCTTTTATGTATGATAATTTCAAGTGTTTTCCTATGTTGCTATGATGAAAAAATTTAAAATTTCAAATAAATTTCGAAATTTCCTCTCGAATTTAAAAAAAATTCTACGTAGTTCTAGATTTTTTTGACAGCAAAGACGGTTATAAAGTCTTGTAGAAATTCGTAGGAAAAAATAATATTTATAGTCGCTATCGTGTACACAAAAAATCGACTACAGACAGACTGACAGACAGATAGATATGCATCACTCCACAAATTATAAAAACGTTCTCAACAGGTCTAAAAACGTATGTCGGCAACAAACTCTCGAATTCAAAAGTTTTCGTGAAAAGTATAATTTCGTTTTAGTTATTAAATATTATTCTTTAACATAGCACAATTTTACTTTAATTATCAGCTTATAATATATTATTAAGAGTATAATAAACTAAAATAGCTAGCTGAAATATTAAGTTAAAGTTATTTTATATATCAAGTTGAAATTAAACATGTTTAGAATTTTGTTTTCATCCTGATCTTATTGGATACGGTTTTTATCTGAATAAAAATGATTTTCTTATTTCCAAGAAGTATATACCTTTATGGCAACTAGATTTTTGAATTCTTATTTCCTTCATACCTGTTCTTCATATTTTGTTATACATAACATTCCTCATATTTCTTTATGATTGAAGCATTTGGTGAAAATATTTGCTTTTTTACCTTTGAAACCTGGTTGAATATATTGAAAATATTTTTCGTCTTTGAAAATATTTCCAAATCCTTTTTCCAATACTTAGACAAAATATTTCCGTTTAAAATGTACTCTTGCATATCGGAATTAATAAGAAATGAACCATGTTATAAATGAAATAATCCTTATATAACCTAAAAATATGATACTGAAAATAACAATTACTTATAAACAACTTTTGTTGCAGTGCAAACAGTTTCAAAATATGTAACTAAAAAATGCAAAACTATAAATCTTCAAAGTATTCATTAAGTCAGACAACACGGAACGGGTATTTGTCTCATTTTAACAGAGGAAATTTAGCTCTGCAAGTTAATTATTGTGCTTAGCAAGTCACCGCTAAGCACAATAATTTGATATGTTGATGAAATCTTTGTGGTCGAAGTATCCAGACGAAATCGGGGTGAAAACTTTAATGTGCTAGCTAGCTAAAAACAGCTAACGAGTAATTTGTAGTGCTTTGACAGCCCGGAAACGAAACAAATATGTTTGAAAATTGAAAACATTTATTGAATTTCATGCAAATTTTTACCTCATTGGAACCACTGCCGGATTTTTAAGTTTACAAGGGCCCGACAATTGGGCACACACTAGAAGAGGAGGAGGAGGAGGAGGGATAGAAATAGAGGACTTTGACCTAACGTATTAATTAATAGACCTGTGATTAAATCCCGATCATCATGTTTTTCTTGGCCTACATCGCTTAAATTAAAATGTTGCTTAATCTACTGCTAAAAGTATGTCATAAAAAAGTGGTACAAATCATAATAACTATTACTGTACTTTCATCTGGCCCAGTGTGATGAAAATGAAAACAAGATCTCATACTACATAAAATCTAAAATGACCAAGAGCAATAATACTCCAATGTTTGCAAAATTACAGAGGACAAAGCTCCAGATTCCATTGTAAACTATAATCTACTTACATTCAGAAAATTAAAAAAGATGATTGCTTGTGAAATTTGCACTTCAAATTTGATCTTTAGAACGTAAAACTTAAAAGTTTGTTTAAATAATGTGACCACGAAGACAGTAGGTCACATGATGTTAATGAAGAGGATAGTCAAAACAGGGGCAGAACTACTATGATGCGAAATCTCGAAATGCAGGAAAGGACAGAGCTGCGGAGGGGGGATGCAAGGGAATAAAATGAACTATATGTTTTGAGAAATACAAGTAGTAGAGAACCTAAGCCAGATTTTTGCAGTGGAGACTATGATGTGAAGTTCAGCCACTGAATAAAACATGTCTCTGCTTTACCAAAATGCGTTTTAGTAACTTTGTATAAAGGTAAAATTATATAGGTGCTGTGAGGATTTCGTTTACATTTCAATGACAATTAAAAAAATAATTTATTTTATTTCTTTTTAAAATTGAAAATTTTGCTGAAATTAATTAGATGTGGTTAATATTGTTACAGTATAAGTTATTTCTTTTAAGTAATAGAAAGCAAATTTTTCCTCGACAGTAGTTTGCAATTATTTTTCGTGATATTTAAAAACATAAATTATAAGTTTATTTCTATCATTAACTTCAACTTAAAAAACAATGCAACTCTCTGGGCCAGGAATTAGCATTTTAAATTGCAAGTCACCCACACACTCACATACACACATGAGCGATGCTTGCACAAGGCCACACTTACATGCAAACTTATTAACATATCGGACCTTTCGACCTGAGATATAAGTATACGGCGCATTGTTATTATGAGAAGCTTGAAAAACTGATTACTGCATATACCACGGTATGCTGGTCGAGCAATCCCAGACTTGGCATCTTATCATCGGGCTTAGCGGTATAAAATGTTGTTTATGCGCTGGCGTAAAAGGGTACAGTGTTGTTGAAACCCAGACCGTCCGACCTACCAGAAAGGTGAAAGGTAACTGTTTGGACGGTCGGGAAGTGCCACCCAATTTAGACCGGAACCCAGTGGGGGAGGCATCCACAGGGACCGTACCCTCCTTCCCCTACCACCAACCTCTCGGAAGGACTTTCGGACCCACATGTTTAACGTGATCGTACTCCGCATGAACACGGCGGAAGTTTTGGCAGTGGCTGGAATCGAACCCGGGCCTACCGAGTGCAACTCCAGCGCGCTAACCAACGGGCTACCGCGCCCCAAGGGTACAGTGTTGAATATTCCTTAGGTTTTTTGCATTAATTTGAATTTTAAAAAGTAATAATTGTTTTTAATTTAAATATTATATAATCATTAATTATACCGTTAATTTCAAAAATAGTTTGTGGATGTTTGTTGCATCAAAATACCATTATTATTATTACCCTCACAGCAAAAATCGGCACATGTGTGACAGTGACATTGTAGTCAAGTGCATCTGGGTCACTATGTGGCATCATATTTGTGACTTCTATGCGATTTTATGTATTAGTAACTTTGTAACTTCAATTTGACTATATTCTGTGACGTTTCAACAAAGATTATATATTAACACGTAACAATGGGACGACATTACAATGACAAGTACAATGTGACGTCACAAATAAATTAATATGCGACGTCACAAACAACCATGAAAGTGACCGAAATGACTTCGCCGTGACCTCAATATGACATTGCCGAGACGTACTGCGACGTCCAGTGACGTCCCAAAGTCACAGTGTGACGTAAATCTTACGTCACTGTGGAAAAAAATGATGTTAGGGTATTAGAACCCAGACCATGCAACTCACCTGTTAAGTATTGAGTAATTATAAACATGGTCGGGAAAGTATATCTTTAGAATGAATAATACCCAGCCATAATACAATAGCATGGTCCTCATCCACAATCATCCTGTTTACATATTAAAGTAGAATGATCTTTACAAGTACGTCCAACTCGGTACAGTTGGGAAAAAGTTATTGTGAATGACGAAACTGTTGGAGGAAAAAAAACAATAAATTTGAATATGCATTAGCGGATAACTAGAGGATAATTTAGAAAAATAATTTCGAAATAAAATTTAGAAAGAAAAAAATTAAATAAATAAAAATAAATTAATAAAAAATCAAAGGGAAGAAAGATCATTGTTTAGAAAAGTTTAGAGTAAAATATTCAAATAAAAGGAAACATTTAGAGGGATAATAAGATAAAAATGAAAACGTTAGATAGGGGTTTTCCTTTTTTCCTCTCCCATAACAAAACGTCAAAAAAGGTGAAAGTAAGTAAAAAAAAAAAAAATAATAAATTAACCGTATCAAAATTCTATTGACAAATTACAAACAATTATGACATTCGAGGTTCTAAAAGTATACATTTAGAGTCGAAGGGATAAGACAGGTTATATGTTTGCATCATTAGGGCAAGCATAACATTTAGTATTATAAAAGCGACACTATTTTTTTTAACTTGAGCTAAATTTAATTTTGCATTGAATAATTTTTACTTTTAAATAAAACAATATTTTATTACACGGATTAGAGAGTAATATAGTCTTGAGGGAAATACGAATTTCGAAAAATAGAAATAAAACAGAACAAGATCTTTATTCCTATTAAAAATCTTAAATATTATTCCCATATAAGGTAATCGTTACTTTATAGTCTTTGAACAAAGAAGAAAACGTATTTAAAGATGACTGGACACTTGATGTTATGTAAAGCTTTGTAATAAAATGTCTTCACTGTTCCATATTTGCCAACAGGACAACACCCGGTCAAATCTAAATTTTCATTGAACGATTTTTAAAATAAATGGAAGGAAATGGCACGTTTTATGAACATGTCAAAAGAGCGATGGTTGTTTGTGCTTAATACGCCACTGATGTATATAGAAAATATAATATTAGCAACGAATATCCAACGTTGCAAAACTAACTATGCAAAACTAACCTGAAAAAATACACCGGAACATAAAAAAAAAGATTACACCAGAAAAATTACGCCTAAAAATTACACCGGAATATACAGGGAATTCTAGAGTACGAAACAACGCTTTACCGATATTTCCTCTTAGAGCAAAATATAAAAGCAAGTTGAAATATGATTAAAGTAGATATTTAGAACATTTATTTTTAGCATATTCACGCTTTATTCCCTTAAAAACTGCTGCTCCACAGAATATTAAATGTATGTAGCCGTTAACCTACTCCTAATTTAACTTGTCAAACTAGTTAAAAATTATGTAAAATGGATGAGTAGCTTTCGAATTATAAGCGATCAGGGAAGATAAAAAAAAAAAATAAAACCCCGTTGTGCAAAAGGTAGGCGTAGGAGAATAAAACTTAAATATATGGTCCAAGGTCTCTGCTTTATTATATTAACCTACTCCCCGAAATCAACTGAGCACTTCAGGAGATATTTAGCTTTGTAGCGCCTTTGTATTTTTTCACTTTTCTATATTAACGAAGTAAAACTTATACGTCTTCCCAATATTCCCTTTTGGAGAGAATATGATAATAGTACACCTAGAGTGTTAAAAACTCTAAAGGGATTCTTAAAACTGTCTCAAAACACAGAGAGGACTTGGATCTGTCTAATTGCCCTGAAGTCTTTGTTCATCCAACTAGGCCTTTTAAAAGAAACTTATTTAGAAGTAACCTTAAATTGAGTACTCATGTTAAGAAATCTCAGGCTAATGAGTAAGAATTGAAAGCATATGCATTGGAAACTATTAACACGAGATACCCAAGAACTGAGTGGTATTATGTGTATACTGACGAATCACGTCTTTCAATCGAAAATAATGCAGGAGCTGGAGTGTTTTCGGAGGATTTCTCTTTCTACATTACCTTGGGACCGAATACTACTCATTTTGATGGTGAGGTGCAGGCAATTGTAACTGCTATAGAACAACTTTTGGTGAGAAACAGTGATACTAAGAATGTGGTTATATTATCTGATTCTGTTTCTGCTATTCATGCAAATTTCGAAGTACGGAACTCCGGTTTCTGCTACTATTGAAAAATGTAGAAATTAGCTGGAGACCCTGGGGGAACGGGGTACTGAAGTTATACTACAGTGGATCCCATCCCATTGTAATATCTACGGAAATGAAATGGCCGACTTTTTGGCAAAAAAGGACACAACAATAGTTCAACTTTGTCAACGTCAAATTCCGGCTTGTTCGGCAACTAGATTAATTAAAAATAAATTAAACTCTTTGTATAAAACACACATGACGGAGGAAATTAGGGACAAAAGTTGGAGAGACTCGTTACATAACATCCCTGACAGTCCTCGAAACATTGCGGCAGCAGCTTTTAGACTTCTAATTGGACGCGATTGTTTGTCTAAGCACCTACACCGCATAGGTATTTTTAGTAGTCCAAATTGTGTCTTGTGTAAACAAATAACTGACATGGACTGAGACCATCTTCGGGAGTGTACGGTCATTTCTGGAGATAACATCTATGATCGATATTGGAGAGCTCGTTCCCTTATGATGCTGATGGACTCTTGTTAATTCGTTACTTGTTCTTGTTATTTTTGTTTCTGTTTTCTCTTTTTGTTGTCCTCTGCTCTGGCTTCCTGCGTCACTGAGTGACGCATGAAGCCAGAGGGATTGCACTCGGAGAACCCAAGTTCAATTTCAGGCTCTGTCCAAGCTATCCCTGTGTTCAAGCTGCATACGAGTACGATAAACATATGAGTCTGAAAGTCCGTCCAAGAGGTCAGTGGCAGAGGAAGGATGGTATATGGTCCCCGGAGATGTCGTCCCCACTAGGTTTCTTTCTAAATTGGGTGGCACTGTGTCGGCCGTCCAAACAGAAACTTTACACTTTTGAGTAGGTATGATAATCTGGGTCGAAAGAAAGAAAGTTATACCTACATACAGAGCAGAAAATTACAATTTTTAGTTTAAAATTTTAAGCAAACGTACGCTTTGAATTTATTCCACCGTTCAATTACGATGGAAAGAGAGATGTGTAAGAAAATATTCCTGTAAGAATGTTCATCAGTCATGCAACTTGGTTCAGTGCTCACGAAATGTTGTCATAAGTTCCTCAATCCCACCTGGCTAGGTTGGACCTGCTTTAATAGTAATATGGTCGGACTTGTTTTAAAATATATGATTATTATACTGAAATTGCGAAAAACTGAAAGTTTCAGTATGTTTTTATATACCGTAAATATTTAAATGTTATATTTTATATAAAATACGATTTCACTTAATTGCATATCTCGCTAAACAGATAGTCTTTTTCTGTGTTCTAGAAAACCATTTCGATCAAAGAGATGGCATATTCAAATGAGAATTGTAAGAAGTTACCAGAAAACATTTTTGGTATTTCATATAATTTTCTTGTAATATTCCACGGATTTTTCTAGTGACATTTGCACAGTTATATTTCGTCTTAAAAGGAAGATTTGAGTATATTTACCAAATTTTCCTGATTTATGTAGTAAGATTACAAAAGAATATCTAAATCAGTGATTCAGACACGGAATGGCGCCAGGGCGGTATATCACCAGGAATAGTGGTTTGGAGTATTCACGGCGACGTGTGCCCAATAAGCAGGAAATTATAAAGATACATTATCCACTGAAATTGAAAATTAAGGAAGTCTGTTTTCAAATCTAGTAATGCTGAATACAATTTCTTTGAAAGTTCGTATCGCAGTGTGTAAGTGCTTATATTGAAACCCTATTATTGTCATTATAGGCCTACAGATTTGAATTCTATTATGAATAAGAGACTGCTCAGCTGACTTCTATATGGTAAATTATATGGGATAAATATTTTCCTCAATACCGTTTTTTTCTAAACTAACATCAGTAAAATCAATTTAATAATACAATAATCAATTTTATACAGAATAGTGTAAATTTTTGGTGATATGAATGAGATATGTCAATTAAAACCAGCACAAAAAATTATTTAATGATGTTTGTCTGAGGAAATTACGATATGTTACACGATTTTATCAATCCAGTGGTTAATAATTTATTTATATGTAATTCTATATTTGTTAGCATGCCACACCGTATACATAATTATAATAATTATTTTATGATTATGCCATGATTAGTTATTAATAATTATGTTAGTTTAATGTATGAATTTTTTAAAAATTCGAAAGATATTTGAGAGTAAATTTGTTGAGATTGGACACTCGCCTTATAAAAAATAATTTACAGAGCCAGAAAAGTTGAGAATCATTGATCTATAGTACATTCTAGAAAGTTTCAAGTAACCTAACTATAAATTCCATAGCATATTCTTGGGAGATTTCCCAGAAACCTTGCAAAAATTTTCTATTCATCGATTCAGGATATACTTTAGTAACCTTACAAAAAGTATCTTAATATTTGAAAGAAAAGTTTTCAATGTAGTGTTATTAAAAATGTATCAGTTAATTCTCAGGGAATTTCTTAATAATCTGACAAAACTTTCAATCGCAGCAGACCGGAGATGTTTACTTAGTTTAGAAATAAATAACATATCTATATCCTTACTTATAAGTCATTCCATGCCAAATCAACAATAAAAGTGCCGATTTTAAATGGAATGACTTGTAAGTAAAGATATAGAGATGTTATTGGAAGTGAAAATTCAAGATTCTTATAAGTGAAAATTCAGAGATGCTGTTTTCTTTCAAACTAAGTATTATTGCGACTTATGACTAGAATTGTGGGTGTGAGCTCAGAATACAAGCCCAAGTCCAAATTTCTGGATAACTAACACGTTTATTCACAAGCACAGCGTAAACAGGAACAATATACAGTTAAACATCATTTAAATGCTCCATCATTTTCACAAAATAATCGGTACTATTCTCAAAACATTAACGAAAGTCACAGTTCAATGTAGCTCGTATCTTGTCAACTGCTCCCCAACTGAGTGATGACTCCTTTTATAGACTCTCTGTGGAAATTTTTGAAAATCTTTCATATCTCGTAGAAAACTGGTTATTTCAATGTGTTCCTCAAAGCTTCAGAAAGTCGCCAAACGTCGCCAAATTGTCTATAAATCTCCAAATCTGGCAATCATTATTGGAAGTTCGACATGTGGCAACCCTAGACTCAAGTCAAGGGAAAGTATGCCATTACGTACATAACGGGTTTCTTCTCCGTCTGGCCTTCGAAAGAGACGAAAGTGAGAGGTACAGCAGAGACTGCAAAGGCATTTTACATGTTCGTATAAGTATTAATTTGCATATCTCTACCGCCCAGGCCGACGGCCTCACCCTAAGGCTTAGAGCATCCGTTTCCTCTCCATATCAGTACTGTTGCAAAGGAAAGTGTTTTATTTTTTCATATTTTTTATGATGTTACATTTTACCTTCATATTTTTGTTTTCAAAGTTGGACATGTTATAAAAAATATAAAAATTTCAACTTTCAGATTGTACCAGTTTTTTACTTATTTTGATATTTATTAGAAAATGACAAAATATTGCCATTTTCATCAAAAGAGTTAGGTTTACATGCTGGTAATTCTCCATAATATTCAGCAAATTCTGTTCAAGTTCAGTTCATTTTGTAGTTCAAAATATGCAATTTCTTATATTACAGATTCTTATACACATAACTAGTAATGGCAATTCATATTTTAAGGTCGATCAGTTTATTTGCAATTAATTTAAATACTCCTATTAAAGTGCATTAAAGAGTCCTTAAAATTTCTTGAAAGAAACTTTTGTATGTACAAAAATTTCAATGCATATTTAAGTAATCATGGTCCAGAAGCGTTGAGACTCAATAAGAATGGCCGTCCAGAAGCGTTGAGAATCAAAAAGAATGGCTGTCCAGAAGCGTTGAGATTCAATAAGAATGGCCGTCCAGAAGCGTTGAGACTCAATAAGAATGGCCGTCCAGAAGCGTTGAGATTCAATAAGAATGACCCTACAGAAGCTTTGAGAGAAAGAATGTGCAGAAGCCAGAGAAAGCGGTAATGAAATTCGAGCAGAGTTGTTGTAAGAGAGAGTACATACCTGCGAGCCCTGCTAACCAGCTTGGGTTTATAGCATTCAGTGGGACATCGAGGCACAACCACTTCATCTCTTTTCCAGCAAAGCCGCAACCTCGGTCGCGAAACACGGCGGAATCATTCACCGGGCAGGGGCCGAAGGCATCTGCCGGGCCCGACTCCGGTCACCGGCCAGACCTGGGCTCAGGGCATAAATAGCCACAGTCCCGTGATCCGGCCACCTGGAAGAGTCCGGGGACTGCCTCGTCACTTCCGCGATTGCATCCGTGAGTCATCAGCAGCGAGGTTGAGATACCCCCGGATTAATTTACCCCCCAGTTTGGAGGATCAAGGCTACAGAGCCAACATCCGAAACCACCATCTTGGGTGGCCCGCCCCGGGGGGGGGTTGTAAGAGAGAGTGTTGCTTTTCAAGTAGTAAGTTGTTATTTTAAATATTAAAATATTATTGAAAAAGACAAAGCTGACGCCAAATGCCAGAACAAGAATCGGCAAAGGTAGCAGTCACAGTCATGCTGAGCTACAGACCCAAAATGCAGAGGTATGTGCCAGTTTTCATATATATTAGCTGAATTTTGATCTTTCTAATAATTCTAAAGTCCTGGTCTCAGACGGTGCATTTCTGCTCCTTAAGCGTTTATTAAAATTAATGTAATTTCAATCACACTAATAATATGTGTGAATAAATAATATTTATTTTAAAAGTCCAAAATGTGGAATTTAATGTGTAGTATTTAAATTAATTATATTCAGGAACTCGTGCAAAGAGGCAATGGTGGGTTATTGCGGCCACGATAAAAATGTATGAACTATACGTTTCATCATCCCCTCAATTAAGAATAATAATTTAATCCAGAAATTAGGTTTATATTTATAAAAGAAATATACTCCAATTAAATGTTTCTTTTCTTTCACCACACTATAAACAAATTTTTGGAAGCTTGAACTATTTAAAATTTAGTATATTATCATCCTTATAATCTCAGCGAGTTTTTAATTTAGAAAGGAGGACTTATTTATTGTATAAATGAAGGGAGGCGCAATATTTTATTTAAACTATTTTACTTGGAAAAGTATAAAATTGAAATCCTCTATTATTCTTTTTTTTTGTTGTTAATATTATTTCCTTGCAACAAAATTCTTCTGTCCTTTTTGAGGATTTTTCTAATTGAATTGGAAATATTAATCTGTAAGAAACAACCAACGAGCCAACAGAAACAACCTGCAAAGGATTCCTTTTAACATTTTGCGTTGGGGCCAAAATTTTTAATTATGCCACTATCTCCGCAAGTGCTGTAATTTTGCGAACATTTATAGAAACCGCAAATTTCGGTATTATCGAGCAGATGGATTCAAATTGATAAAGATTGTGTTAAAATTGGGCGAATTTTAAATACAATAAGTGACAACAAGACGCCGGCATTATATTGTCACTTAACACCGCTCTGAAGACACAGTGGAGCAATTCTAACCCTCACAATAAACCTGTATACATTTTGGCATGCGCCATAAATCGAAAGTCACACGCATACATATTCGTATAGTCAAACCCGTTTTTAATAGTGTATAAAAATATGGTCGGCTATGTTTTAAAAAAATCTGATGTGGGCAACATATGACTTTCCTTATATAATGTAATGAATTTACTACTTTTTCAGTAAAAAAAAATAGTTTTTCTTATAGTAGATACTAATATTCTTTCCAAGATATTGAATTTTCGACAATTAGTCACCATTTTCATTGATTTGGCGTCATTTTTATCCATTTGGCGAGATTTTCGTTAGTTTGGCAACATTTCAAAAAGTCGCCAAGTTGGCGACATTCCGTCAAATTCGTTGCCAAAATCCCGACAAGCGTTATGCACTAAGTAATAAGTTATTCTTACAGCAGATAAATGACTATTGGGGTTCAAATACAAAAGTATTACTTAAAGTATCTTTTTTCATGAATGGAACGAGCTAGATCCACGAGAATGACGCCACCCAATTTATCGCGTGGTATTACATATGAAAAGTGAACATGTTTCTCAAAAGTAAATATTTTTCGTTTTATTTTATATGACTTTTTGATAATTTTTTTGAAAAATGTACAATATCTCGAGAACGGTTCATGTTAGCGTTCTAAAATTTATGTCAATCGTTTTCTAATGAGAAATTGCATGAGAAATTTCTATTTTCGTAACTGTATTTGTGGTTTTGATTTTTTGAAGATTTTTTCAAAATTTCATTTGAAAATTTAGGGGGGTTCTGTACATTCGATTGCATATAAAAACAATAGGCTTCCAGTGTTTACGGATTGTGATTTTTGTACCAAATTTGGTTCGAATCGGTCCATTCGTTCGTCAGTTATCGTCTTCACAGCCTCACTGACACACACACTCACACACATACTTTCATACACACACACACACACAGACATCACTTAAAAAATGTTTGATTCGTGATCAGGAATGCTTGAAACGTACTCTCCCGTCGAAAACTCGAATTCGAATTTTCGACCCCGTCACAATACTTTCCTTATACATTATGTATATAAGGAAAGTGATATATTAAATTTGTGGGACTATGAGTTTGTGTGAAAATAAAATGTTTAATAAATTTTTAGCTACCGCAAATACTAAAATTTCAAATTTTATATGAAATATGATTTCGTTTAATCAGTAATCGCAATTTACATCCACAGAAATTCAAGAAAGCTGTTTCGATAACAGAGACAGCAAATTGAAAATATCGAGAGCTGACTATTTTGATTGGCTACGGAAAAACACGTTTAACACCTTAGTATAAAAAACAACCACGTAGTTGACTGCGATGGACATGACTATGATTTCGAACGCTATTGTTGATTAAAATTTCGGCAATGTTAATGTTGAACGAACAGTAGAGTTGTACCACGGCCCTCGAGACCAACTCACATTTAAATTAAATATTTTAAACATATTTAATGTATTTAAACAATATAAAATTTTCTTACATTGAGATACATCAACTAAAAGAACTTTATTTACAGAAATATTTAAAAAAAATTATTCGACCGATTATTAAGGCAAGAAGCAGCTTTCTTCGTCTGGTAAACAATAAGCAACCTTCTTTTGTGAAACAAGATCGGCAACTGATATTAAAACAGCAAATGTTATTCAATCAGTTAAAGGAGTACGCCAACAGCTAGGAGAGACAAAAATAAGAAAAAACATTGTGGGAGGAATAAGTAGCAGATTACAATGAATGAACGGGAAAATACCAGAGATGAAAGTAAACGCCGAACAAAAAGATTCAAAATACTTGTTCAGTAAGCAAACTTACTAACATACGTGTCCAATTAAATCCAGAAAGACAAAAAAACGACTCTAGAAGTTAAACGTGTCGGTCAAACTAGCTATAAAAATAACAATTTCTAAGCCAATCCGAAAACTAAGTATAACAGGAAATTACGGAACTAGGTGGTTTTTGAAACTGAAGAAGTTAACTTCGTCAATACATATGTTGGAAAACAACAAAAATTCAGGAGACTGGTAGAAAATTACTCTAAAAAAGAAGAAAGGAGCAAACGGTATTGAAACATTAAAAGAGATACCTAAGCATAAGAGAAGATAGGACACTTACCATTAATAAGTGAATTTGACTGAGAAATAATAGATAACCTTTCAAGAAAGTCCACTTCAAAAGTGGAATTAGGAGTCAGAATAATCTTAGCTTCTAAAAAATGAAGAACGCAATTAGAGTCCAAAGAATATTCAGCAATATATATTCAAGAACGTTTTTTAATCAGTTCCACTTAGAAACACAAAGTCGGGATATAACTATAATAAAATTGTAAAATGTAATACATTTATGGTTGCATTGAAATTCAGTTATTATATTTTATTGTAATTGTAACCTTGTTAAAATATACAGCACGAAATATTTTATTTGCTAATTTGCACCCATGGTATTATGTCTCCCCACAGTATTTTATCGCGGTTTTCCACTGATGATTATAAAAGTAATTAATACGAAATTCCAGTTGCTCGAAATAAAAATCTGATAATTAAAGAAAATGGCGCCACTGTGCTTCAGACGGGAATACAAGTACTTCCGTATCGAACGACAAAACTATTGGTACTAGTGGGGGGGGGGGGGGAGTAAAACTGCTGCCGAATTAAAAGCGCATTGTTACGAACTCAAAATGCCATTATTAGAGTCTCTTTTAAAAACCAGATGGAGAAATTACCCGTACAGGCAACCTTTACTATCTCATGAATCTATGCTTGACATATGCTCAGAAGGGTTATCAGGAAGTTCGGAAAGGGTTACCAAGTTTGCGATTATTCGTCATTTGACGTTTATTTGCAGGTATGAGAATCACCTCGAAGTAACGAATATTCTACGAGATAAGAGAGACTTCTAGAAGTTGCTACAGAGAGTATATGAAAGGAGTTGTCACTCAGTCGGGGAGCAGTTGACGTGATAAGAGCTACTTTGAACTGTGGTATACGTTAATATTTTGAGAGTAGTAGTTGCTGTATTGTGAAATGAGATGCGTCATTTCATAGAGAATAGTATCAATAATATTGTGACATTAGTGGAGCAAGTAAGTGCTGTTTTACTGTATATTGTTCCTTTTTACGCTGTGCTTGTAAATAAATGTGTTAGTTATCCAGAAAGTTAGATTCAATTTTGTATACTGAGCGCACACCCAAGATTCCAGATGATACGGCGTAATAAATAGGAGGAGACATGTACGTGTTAAAAAGATTTGTTAACTGTCAACAAAAGACAAGTTTGTCAGAAAGTTCCTCTCCATTATGTCTTACATTTTAACTCATTTTATACACTTTTCACAATATACATAGTTAATTTCAATAGCCATAGAGGGCATATTCGACAATATCAACAGTAACACTTTAACAGAATAAAATAATTGCAATCTATACAATAGGATTTCTTATTTTGGCAGAATAATACTTCTGGATGGTACAACATCCAGAATATAAAATTACCGCAACTACTTTCGATTTTGCCACCTTCTACTTTAATTACTGACTGTGTTAGAGCACATAGAATTTCAATATCGTACAAGACATAGAACTAAAAATATATTTTTTTTCAAAAATTTAATAAACACACATTAAGTACAATTCAAATTTTTAAAACAATTAGAAACAGTAGTAAAAAATAGAAACATTAGATACAAATATAAGAAAATTTCAAGATTTCCTAAAAAATGCGTATAATAAACGGCTAAAAAAGTAAAATGATGCTTATGATTCCAACATTTAAGTTGGTCGTCGCTCGAGCTTAAGATACAAAATATATATAAACTAAGAACATTATACACACTCATGTCCAAAAGTTAAGCATGTCTGCTGTTTATGTGAAAATTTCAGGAAATCTACAACGGAATTGAAGGAAACAAGGTATGCGTGTGTAATAAGGTTATAGAAGAAGAAAACAATGCAAAACAAGGATAATAAGGACTTTTATTATCCAAAGAAAAGGGTTACAATACGAGTGTCAACCTCAGTGAAACAGAGTGATTAAAAGAATGTGATGCTGCAGTTAATTACGATGATTGGGAACCTCGGGTAGCCACGTGTGCTGTACAATGTTTTCTCACACTCTCGATGAGGATTTGAAAGAATTGTGTGCTTAAAGAGTCCCAAGCCTCCCGGAAAGCAGTTTTCAATCCCGTAATGAAGCTTGGTGGATAGTAAGAGGGCTATAAGGTGTCTCCCGATCATATTGAGTTCAGATCAGAAGACTTGGCAAGCCACTGCATGTGCTTGATATCTTCAGTTTGAAGGAAGTCGTTGATCAAAGCCGTACGGTCGGCGCGTTATAATCCATGAATATGAAATCAGGACCAATAGTACCTCGACACAATCGCACGGAAGGCTCCAGGACTTCGTTTCTGTGTCCTTGACCGGTAACTGACCCCGTGTAAAAGATGTGGATGTATGTGCGGCCGTCCATCGTGATGTCTGCCCATACGACTCCCCAAACGGAAAACGGTGTCTTTCAGTGATGTTTCCCGAGTGAAAACATGCTCCACGTTCTCTCCATATCGTGGTACGACAAGAATAAGTTTACAGGTTAAATCTGGACTCGTCACTGTACATGACATAGTCCCACTGTTGTCCGCTCCGCTGTCGATGTTCCAAACTCCACTATAAATGCGCGACGTTTCTGTGCAGACGTCAGGGGGTATGCAAACTGCTATTCATCTGGCATAGAGACCAACGTGACAGAGTCTCTTGTAAACAGTTTGTATCGACATAGTGACTCCTGTGGCGGTTGTCAATGCTGAAACCAGTTGTCTGGCAGAACGGTTTCTCTGACGTCACGCAGTTATTACCAAATATCGGTATTGCCGAGCGGTTGTTATCCTTGACCGACCTGGTACTGGTCGTCGGGTAACATCTCCAGTGGTTTGGAACGTCTGCTACACTCTGGAGATCACACACTAAGGCACATTCACAAATCGAGATGCTTCAGTTTGGGAGCGATCAGATTCCAGCATTAAATAATTCGTCTCTTCAAAAAAATGTCCAGTTGGCACCTTTGTGCCATCTTTCGTCCTTTTTGATTCTTAATTACGCACCGTACCACAGCAATTGCGAAAGGGGCTCGAGTGGCATAGGCCTCAACAGCCTATGCCACTCGAGCCCGTTTTATACTCGCACCAACGTGCGGTGATTTTACGCATATAGACGTCGACTGAACTGTTTTATATATGCACAATGATTTATCTTCGTCCCACGAGTCTCCACATCTGATTGTGAACCAACGTACCCATATTTATTCCAAATTTTTCGCATTTTACGAAATATGATTAACATTTGCACATGAGTGTAAAAATAAACCAAACAAGATATAAATTTAAACATTCTATATAACAAAGAAAATCTCTATAAAAACATTAATGAAACTAGTTCGGCCGTTTCAATATGAATTGATTTCTTTTTATGTAGAATTAACTTCTTAATTGCTAATTTTTTAAGTTATACTAGAAATGTGCGAATGCTTATAATAGTGTTACAATCCTATATTTAGAAAACGAATTTTATGTTGAATTCGTGATTTTAGATTTTTTTGTATTTTTATGGCCAGTCCAAGCAACAGCTGATCTTCGAGAAATAATAAAATAAACATGAATAAATGAGTAAATGGGAAATATCTTAAATCGGAGTCGAAAACACGAGAAAAACTTTCAAGCTGATAGTTATTTTAAGCAATACCTCGAATTGCCGTAGAGGTCAAACTTTTTATTTAAAAACAGCAATACTTATAATGCTGTTATAATCTTATATTTGTAAATGTAAATATTCATCAGCAAAACTCGTAACTTTCCTACTTTCGAGTACCAGTACTTAGGCTCCAGCTGTCTGTGAAGACGCAAGAACTTTCGGTTTCCCAATTCAGCAAATTTGAAACTGTGTTTATGATCTTGCCGAATTGAGAACAAAGCATTTTACGGTGTATTCGAGATTTAAAAAAATCTATATCAAAAATCCGGCTTCTAGAGGCTGTTCGGAAATTATTTGTCTCCAGTTAAAATCAAAAACCGAATTTCTTACTTCAATTTGTAGGAAGAGATAGCTTTTCCACAAACACCTGCCTTTGTTGTAAAATGGGAGTTTTACAAATATTTAAAAAATCTACGAAATGTTCTTCATTTTCGGAAGTTTCAGAACCATTTTCATACCTACGTTTTAAGAAAACTGCTAGATTCTAGGCCCGGTATGGTTTTGGAATAGTGGCTACATACATAGACACATAGATACATACATACATACATACATACATGCATACGCAGATGGCGTTTAATACTTTAGATTAGTAAATTTATTTATTAAACATAATTTCATTGAAATCACTAATTCCACTCATTTTACAAAAACAGTCCAAACTATTTTCAAAACATTGACGCATCTCACGATTCAATGTAGCTCGTATCACGTCAAATGCTCCAACTGAACGATGACTACTTTTATATACTTTCCGTAGAAACTACTAGAAGAGTGAGTCCCGTATCTTTTACAATATTTGTTATTTCGAGAAGGTTCTTGAACATTCTAAATGTTACCAAAAGTCGCCAAGTTGGTGAAAAATCAAAAAATCTGACAACCACAGATTCACTTCATAGGAACTGCTTCCTGTATGGTGTATTGCCCGTCTGGTTCTGAAAAAACGCATTTTACTGCCATTGAGGTACGCCTTTGAGGTATTGGCTCTCGAAAGAGGCTATGTCGGTATTTTTCATTTTCGGAACAATGTGCACATACATTTTTATGTGCACATAAATTTTCTTGAGTTATACTATTAACAGAGATACAGACTCATAAATGAAAATAGAGATGACATGAGATATTCTTAAATGAAAATCTTTATGGATATTTTCGAAATAAGTTCAGGTCTCGAAAGTGCTTATTATGCAAAACCTCGAATTCCAAAATTTGCAATAAAACGTTCATTTCTCTAAACAATGGCACGAGAAATTAAGTACTTAAGAAATAATGAGAAACTATTAACTTTCTATATACTTCTCTAATTCTAATATTTATCAGTGCGCGACTGCTACAAACTCATGAGATTAAACTGGTTTTACTGTAAAGGTCTTAAGAATGAGTGAAGATGAGCAACAATTTCGTTTTCAATTTGCAACTTTATTTAAAATATCGGACTTCGTTTCTCTAGCGTTTGATGCTGTCAAACCATTTTACCAATATTAAAAAAAACTATTTATGACAAAATTACTTTCACATGTTTCAAAGTGAAAAATAACCTATGAGAAATACAATTTATTATTTACAGCTCAGAAAATGTATAACATATTTGGACTTGCTTTTGAAATAAATGCCGGAAATATATTCCATTCATTTCCGTGCATACGGATAATATATTATAGCAAAATATAACTGAAATCTTACTGAAACGACAATGCAAACGAGCAAGCGTGATCGTGAAAAAAACTGATGTGACAACAAATAACTTTACCGAAATAATGCATTTCTTTTACAGCATTCTAATGATGTACAAGATCCATGGCACAATGTTTTTAACTTTGAATTCAACTTTAACATTTTCCGCTTTTCTGGATGACATAAAACTATATATTTCGAAATACCAAATTAACTTATATTTCGCTCAAATCTAAATTGACAATTAGAAATATTGTTATCATCCGCAGGACAATATACTCCAACATTAAGAAATTTTAATCATTAGAAAATATTGAATTTTCATCACATTTGTCGTCATTTTTACTGATTAAGTGTCATATTTGTCATTTTGGTACATTTTCAGAAAGTCGCGAATGTGGCAAGATATGGCACCATTTATGGCTAAGGTCATCCTATTTAAGGGTATTTGCTACTTATTTTTCTTTTATGTAACTTTTCGGTAATTTTATCTAGAAACATGCTATATATCAAAAATAGTTCATGCTAGCATTTAAAAGTAGATACCATCCTGTTTTCAATATAAATTAGACAAAAAATAATTACTTATTTAACAGCCATAAAGGTGTTGATTTTTTGATAAACATTTTATAAATGATATCGAAATTTTTGGAGGTCGTCCCAATATACGTTTCCGTTTAAGATAAATAATAAACCATTTTTTTTCGAATCTATCCATCGTTCGTGAGATATTACTTTTACAAACTCACTGACACACACACGCACACGCACACACATACACACACGCACACGCACACACATACACACACGCACACACGCTAACATACATACACATACATATATACGTATGTATATACAAAAATCAGCTTGAAACTTCATATTCAAGTTTAGGGATGCTTAAAATGTATTATTTTGTCAAAACCTGGATTTCAAACGTTCAACCCCGTTATAATAATTTCCCTATGCATTATAATACGTATGAAGAGAAAATAATAAAGAACTAATTTGTAAGGGATTGACGCCAGTATTATAAAGTAATTTTGAATTAAATCGATGATAAATCGTAATAAAGGCAAAAATGAGAAGTAAAATTGTGATGAAAATATTGTATGAGGCAAATTTATATAAAGCAGATATAAAAGGTGAAACAAAAGACGGAACTAAAAGAAGAACCAAAAGAGGAATAAAGCGGAGCCAAATAAATGGTATTGGACTTCTAAGGAATGGTATTGGTTTGTTGATTCTATTGCACTGACGAAGGGAATCCAGCGTATCATCGAAACAGCTGTATGCTGACTTATTGTATTATTTGCGCTTATTAACGTTGCTCAAGTTTACCTATCCTTAATTACCTTGTACCTTCTTCACACACAAGACTTATCAATATTTTCCTATTCAAAATATGCAATATTCGAAAATTGTGATGATTCATATCAATCTAGAGAGTAACAGAATTACTCACTATTTTTATTTTCCCTATATAGATAGTATAATGTATGAGGAAAGTATTGTGACGGAGTAGAAACTTCGAATTCAAGATTTCGATGGAACGGTAGGATTCATGCATTCCTACACTCAGATCGGCGTTTTAAGGTGATGTCTGTTTATGTGTGTGTGTATGTGTGTGCCTGTGTATGCGATATCTCACAAACAGATGGCGAGTTTTAAATTTACTTTAGTACGATTATTACGATCTAAAGATTATTATGATCTTAAAGAATCATGTTGTATGTATTTTTCATTATAAAACGAATGACACCCTTTAGAACGCTAACTTGATTCATTTTGGAGATATTGCACGTTTTTCAAATAAATGTTTCTAAAAAATACATAAAAATGAACAGTAGTAAGTACCATCATACATGACACCCCGGCAAAAGAGTTGTAGCATTGGTGAATTTTTATTGTGGAGTCAAATTGACTAAAATATCGCCAAAAGGATAGAAATAACGCTAAAGATGTGAAAATAACGCAATTTTTTCTGAAATAATAATTTACACATTATAATATAATGGAGTTTATGTCTTGGCAGATGTTCTTGGTGCGCTAATTTTTATGGCAATGAGTGTATATAAAATTTGTAACACTATGAGTTTGTGTATAAATGAAAATGTTAACAAGTTCTTACCAACCACAAATATTTGAATTTCAAATTTTATATCAAATATGATTCGGGTTAAACATGAGTTCTGTAAACACCAAAAAAATTCAAGAAAGCTGTTTCGACAACAGAGACAGCAAATGGAAAATATCCTGAACAGACTATTTTGAGTGACTACGGGGAAGCAGGTACAAACATTATTGGAACAAGTTTGGCCGTTACAACAACGACCACTTCAATATGGATTAATTTCTTTTTAAGTAGAATTACATTTTTAATGGCTAATTTTTTAAGTTATCCTAGAAACGTGAATTTTTCAGCGAATGCTCATAATAGTGTTACAATCTTATATTTAGAAAACGAAATCTATGGATTCAAGAATTTAGATTTTTCGTACTTTTATCGCCAGAACATCAAGCGACAGCTGATCTTCCCGTAGTAATAAAATAAACATGCATGAATGCGTAAATGGGAAAAATGGGAAATATGTTAAACAGGAGTCGAAAGCAAGAGAAACTTTCCCGATGAAAGTTATTTTTTGCATTACCTCGAATTGCCGTAGAGGCCGAAATTTTTATTGAAACATAGGAATAATACTTCTAATACTGTTAGAATATAATATTTAAAAATGTAAATATTAATCAGTAAAACTCGTAACTTTCTGAATTTTAGTTCCAGTACTTAAGCTCCAGCTGTCTGTGAAGAAGCAGTTATTTTCGGATTCCCAATTCAGCAAGTCAGAAGCTGTATTTATGATCTTGCCGAATGTAGAAAAAAGCATTTTACGGTATATTTCGAGATTTAAAAAAATCTATAGATTTTATTAAAAATCCGGCTTCTAGAGGCTGTTCGGAAATGATATGTCTTCCCGTTTAAACTAAAAACCGAATTTCTAACTTCAATTTGTAGGAAGCGATAGCTTTCCCACAAATACCTCGTTTTACCCTCTAAAATGGAGGTTTTATAAATATTTGAAATATCTATCAAATATTCTCCATTTTCAGAAGTTTCGGAACCATCTTCCATACCAACGTTTTAAGAAAACTGCTAGATTCTAGGCCTGGTAGGGTTTTAGAATAGTGGCTACATACATAGGTACATAGTTACATACATACATACATGCTTACATACATACGCAGACTTTTAATACTATAGAATAATAAATTTATTTATTAAATTTAATTTCATTGAAATCAGTAATTCCATTAATTTTACAAAACAGCCGAAACTATTTTCAAGACATTGGCTTATCTCACGAATCAATGTAGCTCGTATTACGTCAAATGCTCCACCTGAGCGATGATTCCTTTTATATACTCTCCGTAGAAACTACTAGAAGAGTCATGCATCTCTTGGAATATTCGTCGTTTCGCGAAGGTTCTTGAACGTACGAAATGTTACCAAAATTCATCAAGTTGGCGAAAAATTAAGAAATCTGACAACCGTAGATTCACTTCATAGGAACGGCTTACTGTAAGATGTTTTTTCCTTCTGCCTCTTAAAACTGGCATATTTATGGCATATACACTGTCATATTTATGGCATATACACTGTCATATACTGGCATATACACTGTCTCTTTTGGGGAACTGGATCTCAATGGAGGCAGTGTCGGTATTTTTCATGTTCGTAACAATATTCACATACATTTTTATGTCGTTCTTGAGTTATCCTATTAACAGGCATACAGACTTATAGATGAAAATCGTTATCGAAATTTTCGAAATAAGTTCAGGTCAAGTGATTACTATGCGAAATCCTGAATTCCAAAGTTTTCTGATAAACATTCAGTTCTCTATACAATAGAATGATAAAGTAAATATGAGAAATAATCACCTTTCTATATGATTCTCTATTTTTAATACTTATGAGTGTCCGACTGCTACAATCTCATGAGATTAATCTCATTTTATTCTAAAGGTTCTCAGAATGAATGAAGATGAGTAACAATTTCGTATTCAATTTGCAAGTTTATTTAAGATATCGGAATTCGTTTCCCTAGAGATTGATGCTGCCAAACCATTATACAAAATATTAAAAAAAAAACTTTCGCAACAAAATTACTTTCGCATGCTTCAAAGGGGAAAATACCCTGTCATCAATAAAATCTATAACTTACAGTGCTCAAAGTGTATAACATAGTTGGATTTGCTTTTGAAATAAAGATGTCGGAAATGTATTCCATTCGTTTCTATACACACGACACAGGTAATATTATAACAAAATCTAACACTCTTTATACTGAAACCGACAATGCAGACGAGCTAGCTTAAATTAGGATATATTCTGATGTGACAGCAAATAACTTTACCGACATAATACATTTATTTCACTGAATGCTAATGATGTACAAGATCTATGGCCCAATGCTTTCAACTTTGAATTCAACATTAACATTTTCCGCTTTTCTGAATGACATAAACCTATATATTTCGAAATACCAAATTAACTAATATTTCGCGCAAATCTAACTTGATAATTATAAATACTGCTATCATCCACTAAGCAATATACTCCAATATTAAAAACAATATTAATCATTATTAAATATTGAATTTTAATCACATTTGGCGTCATTTTCGCTGATTAAGCGTCATATTTGCCATTTTAGCAATGTTTTCAGAAAGTTGCCAATGTGGCAATATATCGACATATTTATCGCAAAGGGTCACCCTATTTAAGGATATTTGTTATTTATTTTTATTTTATTTAACTTTTTGGTAATTTTATCTGAAAATGTACTATATCTCAAGAATGGTTCATTGGTTTATGCCAGCATTTAAAATTACATGCCATTCGTTTTCTGATGTTAAATTACGTAAAAAACAATTATTTATTCAACAGCGTTAAAGGTCCTGATTTTTTTGATAAAATTTTATAAATAATTTCGAAATTTTTGGAGGTCTTCGCTTAAAATAAATATTAGTCTTGCATTTAAAATAAATAATAAACTATTTTTTTCCGTATCGATCCATTGTTCCTGAGATATCACTTTTACAGACTCACTGACACACACGGTCAAATATACACTCACACACACGCACGCTAAAATACATATACATACATATATACGTATGTACATACTAACATCAGCTTCAAACTTCATATTCAAGTTCAGGAATGCTTAATATGTATTCTTTTGTCAAAAACTTGAATTCGAATTTTCGACCCCGTCATAATAATGTCCCTATGCATTACAATACGTATGATGAAAAAATAATGAAGAGAGAATTTTAAAGGATAGACGCCAATATTATAAAGCACTTTTTAATTTAATCGATGATGCATCACAATAAAGTCAAAAATGATAAGTGAATATGAAATGAAAATATTGTGTGAGTCAAATTTAAATAAAGCAGATATAAAAGGTGAAACAAAAGACGGAACCAAAAGAAGAACCGAAAGAGGATTAAAACGAAGACAAACGAGGAACGGTATTGGACTTCAAAGGAATGGTATTGGTTTGTTGATTCTCTTGCACTGACAAAGGGGATCCAGCGTTCGCTCGAAACAGCTGTATGCTGACGTATTGTATTATTTGCGCTTATTAACGTTGCTCGAGTTTTCCTTTCCTAAATTACCTTCTACCTTCTTCTCACACAAGACTTATCAATATTTTCCCATTCGACATATGCAATATGCGAAAATTGGGATGATTCATATCAATCTATAAAGAGTAACATAGTTACTTACTATTTTTACTTTCCCTACATGGATAGTATAATGTATGAGGAAGGTGTTGTGATGGAGTAAAAACTTCGAATTCAAATTTTCGTTGGAAAGTTAGGGTTCAAGCAACCCTAGACTTAGATCGACGTGTTTAAGATGATGTTTGTGCTTATGTGTGTGCTTGCGCATGCGATATCTCACGAACAAATATCGAGTTTCAGACTTTATTTAGTGCGATTATTATGATCCATGAATACTAGAACCGTATTAATTTAAAACGCGATCGAACGTTTCGAAACAATCCAAATGTTAGTATGAATATTTAATAAAAAAACATAAAACAGTCGGGTATTTATATAGTGTTAAAATATGAATCATTTTGTAAGTATTTTTCATTCTAAAACAAATGTCACACTTTAGAACGCTAGCTTGAGCCGTTTTCGATATATTGCACTTTTTTCAAATAAAAGTTTCTAAAAAAATACATAAAAATGAACAGCAATAATTTCCATCATATATGTCAACCTTGGCAAAATAATTATATACATTGATAACTTTTTTATTGTGGAGTCAAATTGACTAAAATATCGCAAAATTGATAGAAATGACGCTAAAGATGTGAAAATAAAGCAAATTTTTCTGAACTAATAATTAACATATTGTAATGTAATGGAGTTTATTTCTTGGCAGATGTTCTTGGTGCGCAAATTTTTATGGCAATGAGTGTATATAAAATTTATTACAGTATGAGTTTTTTTATAAATAAAAATGTTAATGAGTTTTACCACAAATATTTGAATAGCAAATATTACATAAAATATGATTTCGGTGAATCGTCTGTTAGTCAAAATCTTTTAAATAAAATTCAAGAAAGCTGTTTCGACAACACAGCAAATTGAAAATATCCAGAACAGACTATTTTGAGTAACTACGGGGAAACATGTACGAACACCAATAGAAGAAGTTTGGCCGTTACAACAACGACCACTTCAATATGGATTAATTTCTTTTTAAGTAGAATTAAATTTTTAACTTCTAATTTTTTAAGATATCCTAGAAATGTGAATTTTTCAGAGAATGCTCATATTAGTGTTACAATCTTATATTTAGAAAACGAAATCTATGAATTCAAGAATTTAGATTTTTGTATTTTTATCGCCAGTCAATCAAGCGACAGCTGCGATCTTCGTGAAGTAATAAAATAAACATGTATTAATGCGTAAATGGGAAATATTTTAAACAGGAGTCGAAAGCGAGAGAAATTTTCCAGGTGAAAATTATTTTGAGCAACACCTCTAATTGCCGTAGAGGTATATTTTTTATTGAAACACAACAATACTTATAATTAGATTATAATGTTTTAATTATAAATGTAAATATTCATAAGGAAAACTCGTAACTCTCTGAATTTTGAGTTCTAGTACTTAAGATCCAGCGGTCTGTGAAGAAGTAGGTATTTTCGGGTTCTCAATTCAGCAAGTCAGAAGATGTATTTATGATCTTGCCGAATTGAGAACAAAGCATTTTACTATGTATTTCGAGATTTAAAAAAATATATAGACTTTATCGAAAATCAGGCTTCTAGAGGCTCTTTGGAAATTATCTGTCTCCAGTTTAAACCAAAACCCGAATTTCTAACTTCAATTTGTAGGAAGAGATAGCTTTTCCACAAACACAACTTTTTACCCTCTAAAATAGGGAGTTTACAAATATTTAAAAATTTATCAAATGTTCTTCATTTTTGGAAGTTTCGGAACCATCTTCCATACCTAAGTTTTAAGAAAACTGCGGGATTATAAGCCCGACATGATTTTGGAATAGTGGCTACATTCATAGATACATGCATATATACGCAATTCGCTTTTAATACTATAGATTAGTAAATTTATTTATTAAACATAATTTCATTGAAATCACTAATTCCACTAATTTCACAAAACAGTCGAAACTATTTTCAAAACATTGACGCATCGCGCGATTCAATATAGCTCTATCACATCAAATGCTTCAAATGAGCGATGCCTCTTTTTATATACTCTCCGTAGAAACTACTAGAAGAGTCACGAATCTCTTAGAATATTCGTTATTTCGAGAAGGTTCTTGAACATTCGAAATATTACCAAAAGTCGCCAAAATGGCGAAAAATCAAAAAATCTGATAACAGCAAATTCACTTCATAGGAATGGCTTCCTTTATGGTGTTTTTCCCTTCTGGCTCTCAAACAAACGCATTTTTCTAATACTGGCTCTTTTGGCGTACTGCCTCTCAAAAAAGGCAGTGTCGGTAGTTTTCATGTTCGTAACAATATGCACATAGATTTTTATCTTGTTCTTGGGTTATACTATTATCAGACATACAGACTCATAAATGAAAATAGAGATGAAATGATATATTTATAAATGTAAATCTTTACGTATGTTTTCGAAATAAGTTCAGCTCTCGAAAGTGATTAGTATAGGAAATCTCGAATTCCAAAACATTCATATCTCTATACAATGGCATGAGAAATTAAATACTTAACAAATTTTGAGAAACGATCAACTTTCTATATACTTCTGCAGTTTTAATTCTTACCAGTGTCAGACTGCTATAAACTCATAAGATTGAACTCATTTTATTCGAAAGATTTTCAGAATGGGTGAAGATGAGCAACAATTTCCTTTTCAATTTACAACTTTATTTAAAATATCGGAATTCATTTTCCTATTGACTGATGCTGTCAAATACCAATATTAAAAAATAACTTTTGTAATAAAGTTACTTTTGCATGTTTCAAAGTGAAAATAACCTGTTATCAATAACATTTATAATGTATAGCGCTGAAAATGCGTAACATACTTGGATATGCTTTTGAAATAAATGCTGGAAATATATTTCATTCGTTTCTATGCACGCAGGTAATATATTTTTGCAATATCTAACACTCTTTATACTGAAACCGACAATGCCAACGAGCAAGCGTAAATTAGGAAAAAAATCTGATGTGACAGCAAATAACTTTCCCGACATAATGCATTTCTTCTACAGCATGCTAATGATGTACAAGATCCATGGCCTAATGCTTTTAACTTTGAATTCAACATTAAGATTTTCAGTTTTTCTGGATGACATAAAACTATATATTTCGAAATACTAAATTAATTTATATGTCGCGCAAATCTAACTTGACAATTATAGATATTGCTATCATTCACTAAGCAATATACTCCAATATTAAGTCATTTTAATCACTAGAAAATATTGGATTTTCATCACATTTGGCGTTATTTTCGCTGATTAAGTGTCATATTTGCCATTTTGGTACATTTTCAGAAAGTCACCAATGTGGCAATATATCGCACCATTTATCGCCTAAGTCACCCATTTAAAGATATTTGCTACTTATTATTATTTTATGTAACTTTTCGGTAATTTTATCTGAAAACGCGCTATTTCTCAAGAATGAACGTCTTTCATGCTAGCATTTAAAAGTAGATAACAGTCGTTTTAAATATAAATTATGTAAGAACAATTATTTATTTAACAGCGAAGGTCCTGATTTTTTGATAAATTCTTTATAAATGATTTCGAAATTGTTGGATATCTTCCGAACATACGTTTGCGTTTAAGATAAATAATAAATCATTTTTTTCCGAATCTATCCATCATTCGTAAGATATCACCTTCACAAATTAACTGACACACGCACGCACACACACACACACACACACGCGCGTGCGTGCGCCCTAATATACATACACATACATATATACGTATGTACATACAGACATCAGCTTCAAATTTAATAGTCAAGTTCATGGATGCTTAAGATGTATTCTTTTGGCAAAACCTCGAATTCGAATTTTCGACCACTTCATTATATTTTCCCTATGCATTATAATAAGTATGAAGAGAAAATAATAAAGAGAGGATTTTTAAAGGATTGACGCCAATATTATAAAGGGATTTTTAATGAAATAGATGATACATCACAAGAAAGGCAAAAATGATATGTGCAATTGAGATGAAAATATTCTAGGAGTCAAATTTAGATAAATCAGATATAAAAAGTGAATTAAAAGGCGGAACCAAATTAAGAACCAAAAGAGGAATAAAACGGAGCCAAAGGAGGAATGGTATTAGACTTCAAAGGAATGGTATTGATTTGTTGAATCTTTTGCTCTGACGAACAGGATCCAGCATATCCTCGAAAGAGCTGTATGCTGGTTTATAGTATTATTAGGGCCTATTAACGTTGCTCAAATTTTCCTTTCTTTAAGTACCTTCTACCTTCCTCACACACAAGTCTCATCCATATTTTCCCATTCGAAATATGCAATATGTAAAAATTGAGATAATTCATATCAATCTATAAAGAGTAACAGAGTTACGCACAATTTTTACTTTCCCTGCGTAGATGGTATAATGTATGAGGAAACTGTTGTGATGGAGTAGAAAATTCAAATTCATGTTTTCGATGGAGCTGTAGGGTTCAAGCATCCCTACACTCAGATCGACATTTTTTAGATGATGTATGTATATGTATGTGTATATGTGTGTGCCTATGCATGCAATAACTCACGAACAAATGGCGAGTTTCGAATTCAATTTAATAAGTTTATTACGATCTATGAATAATAGAACCATACTGATTTTACCCGCGATCGAACGTTTCGAAACATTCCAAATTTTCGTATGAATTTTTAATAAATCATAAAACAGTCAAGGATTTAAATAGTGTTGAAATAGAAATCATTTTGTTTGTATTTTTCATTTTAAAACGAATGACACCCTTTAGAACGCTAGCTTGAGCCGTTTTCTAGATATTGCACGTTTTTCAAATAAATGTTTCTAAAATATACATAAAAATGAACAGTAGTAAATAGCATCATAAATGTCACCTTTTTAAAAAGAAGAATCGAAGACATTGACGACTTTTTTAATGTCGAGTCGAATTGACTAAAATATAACCAAATTGTTAGAAACACCTCTAAAGGTATGAAAATAACGTAAATTTTTCTGAAATAATAATTAACATATTATAATATAATGGAATTTATTGCTTGGCAGAAGTTAGCAATATTTTCAATTGTCAAGTTATACTTGCTTAAAATGTAAGTTAATTTGATACTTTATCATATTTTTACATGTTGTCATCCAGGAAAACGCCAAATGGCAGTGTACTTTTCAAAATTAAAAACAATGTGCACTGGATCTTGTTCATCAGTATTTCACATTGAAAGGTGTAAATTATTAGCATTATGTAGGAAAAGTCATTTTCTGTCAGCATCAAATTATTTTTATTCAAATACTTTCCTTTAAAACACTAATACTATTTCATTCTTTTTTGTTGTTATTTCATTCTGGCTTATAACCTTCCGGTTATTAATCTAATGATTATTGTATTATATGTATATATATATATATATATATTATTTTTTTACCATCCTCGATATTAGTTATTATTTGTTTTAAAGATTCCAGAAACATGACATCTGACAGAGAGGTCATGGCATATTAATAAATAAGTAAAATAACATATTTAATTTATCAACCATACAAAGTTCATGTGTGGTATGTGAAAACTTTTACATCTGATTCCGTATAACTTATGTGTTTTAAACATTATTAAATATGAATCTAATTTTTCTATGATATGTGCCTGTCAAACTATAAGCAGTCAGCATATATATCAAACTATAAATTAAGCGAGTCATTTAACATTGTTTGCAATAATTTCAATTGGTACACGGTTGAAGATTTACTGATGTTCTTAGACATGTGGATATCTTCAAATGTTTGAAACTTTTTCTTTGGATAATACATAAGGACTGTATAAAAACGTTGAAGACATGGCAATAGTATGCAGAGTCCCTAAAGAAGTCCAAGCCACTAACGCAGCACGCCACTAACTTTGTAAGGAAAGGTCAATGTGTGCGCATATAAAATATATCTAGAATAAAGTAAGCATGTCCAATCAAATAAAAGTGGTGGCAGCCCTAAAAAAGTGGGATAGCAAACTCGGTAACAAAGAGCGATAGACTGAAAAAGAAAATTAAACAGTTGCCGAGCATTACCAGTTTTATAAAAAAAACGATAACAATGTCGCAAAAGGTTTTCATTTGACACAATACAGTTATAATTTACAATATCGTATACTATAAATAGCATATGCAATAAATACCATATACAATGTAGTTATCATACACAATATATTTATCATACACAATATATTTATCATATACAATATTGCTATTATATGTACTCAGGAAGGATATAATAACTTCCATGACAGAAAGAAGGACACTTACATGAACAGAAAACTAGTGTTGAGCCTGTTTAAAAATGCCCTCCGCTAGCAACGCTGTGCATTTGAATTCCACAAAGTATAATACCACGTGATAAGCATTGCAGGCATCATAGTGTTAGCAGACCACATGGTACAACTTTTTAACAGTTATTTATTGTTTTCCATATGCGCGTTTCGTCTGTTCCTGGTGTTGATTTCTCCAATGTTCTGCAACTTTCTAATTGTCTTTTCACTTGTATCTCGCATTGTGGCTGAGTTCACATCCTAACTTTCTACATTCTCAGCTAAGGGTGATGAGATTACTTTTATTCTTTCGGACATGGCCACTTTAATACAGATAGATTTAATATACACTCATTTCCTGATGAAGTTATTATAAATCCCGTATACGGTAGAATCCTGTTGATCCACCCTCCCAAGGAATGAGCCTGCTTCCACTTTTTGTCGCAATTTCATATTCTGTACAATTCCGTGAAACAGTCCCCTCCCAAACACCGAAAAAATCGAAAAGAAAATTCGTCGTCTAATAAAATACATGTATTGATAAAAATATCGTCATTTTATTTCATAATTATGGATTTGGTCCCGCAACCAATGCTCTATACGGTATGTATACTTTGTTTCTTTTATCAGAAAATTCTGAGTAAGGTTCTCTATCTCCCTATATGCTCCGCTTCTATGCCCTATATTTCCCGTTCTTTATAATATATTTACCGTCCTATATATCTATCCTCCCTATATGATCTACACTTTACGTGGCATTTTGGGGGGTTGATTGACGGAATTCTACTCGTTTCTTCAGAAAATACCCTGTAAACGCCCTACCAACATTTCCCGTGATCTCCCGTCAAATTTGAGGGACAGATTACGGAATTTAATAAGAGTCAACTCAAATCATTTCATTCAATAGAAGCAATTTTATATTTTTATATTGGCTACCTGATCCACCGCAGACAGTCAACCATCTATGGTCGAGTGATTAGAGTATTCTTTGGTCGAGGATTCAGAGTACTCTATGGTTAAGCTATTATAGCACTTCATCGTAGAGTAACTCGAACACTCTATGGTCAAGTGGTTAGTGCTCTATATAGTCCAGTGATGAAGAGTTCTATGAAATAAACTTCCGTCATATTATTTAGAAAAAAAATCGAAGATCTTTTTTCTTCGTAAATTTGTCTTATAAATCAAATAATTACTGGATGGCACCTTAATCAATGAATCGCAGTTAATATTTGCCACGCGGTATAAAACCATGTCTTCTTAAAGATATTTTGTGCTTCAAACAAATTTTCGTTTTAGAAATTATATTGCAAGGAGCGTAATTTTAAATTTAACATACTAAAATTTTAAAAAGTTTTTTAAGAGTTCAAAATTGCTTTCAATTGGTAGAAAAAAGCAAAAATAATTCTTTTACGATGATTTGAAATTATTTTTTCTTATATGCGAAAATTATTCCATTTATTTCTGAGTACAAAAGCAGGTTTGAAAAGAACACGTACATGAAAAGTACTTATTATTATACGTTATCACTAATGAGACTTTGTCATCTGATTTCATTAGATAGCACAAAATTTGATTAATCGCTGCGTAGAAACACATAATTATACTTCTAGATAAATGCAATTTGTTAGAGAGAATCAATTCATCAGGAATATAATTACATAACATTTATTTAAAATACAAATTCAAATCTAAATGCATAAAAACAGGTTTGGAAAGACCACGTACATGAAAGTAAGTGCTTATTATTATACATTATCATTGATGAGACTTTGCCACCTGATCTTATTAGATAGCAGAAAAGTAACTGAATCGCTGCGTAGAAACACATAATTATACTTCTGGATAAATGCAATTTATTAGAGAGAATCAATTCATCAGTAATATAATTACACAACATTTGTTTAAAATACAGATTCAAATCCAAATGCATAAAAACAGGGTTGGAAAGACCACGTACATGAAAGAAAGTGCTTATTATTATACATTATCATTGATGAGACTTTGCCACCTGATCTTATTAGATAGCAGAAAAGTAACTGAATCGCTGCGTAGAAACACATAATTATACTTCTGGATAAATGCAATTTATTAGAGAGAATCAATTCATCAGGAATATAATTAGACAACATTTAATTAAAATACAAATTGAAATCTAAATGCATAAAAACAGGTTTGAAAAGACCACGTACGTGAAAGTAAGTGCTTATTGTTATACGTTATCACGAGACTTTGTCACCTGATCTTATTAGATAGCACAAAAGTAACTGAATCGCTGCGTATAAACGCATAATTATACTTCTAGATAAATACAATTTGTTAGAGAGAATCAATTCACCATTAATATAATTACACAATATTTACTTAAAATACAAATTTAAATTTAAATGTACTAAATATAAACAAAGTAGACTGTTTAAAAAAATCACTCACAATTTTGTTTAATAAATTTACTGAAGTGTCACAAATAGATCATATTATATATTTTAAAACACTTCCTATAGATAAAATGCTTCAAACAAATAGCAGTGTTTACAAATGTTCAAAGAAAAATATCAGCATTTTCAAATTAATATATTATCTTTATTTCCATATAATATATATTTAAGTAGACTACAAATAACAGTTGCTTGAAAAATATGTTTTTGATACTTAGCAGTTCAGTTCAGAAACATGATGGAATTTTTTTTTTCCGCAAGCTGTTTTTTTTCTGTGTTTATAAAATGAATTCTTTCCATAAAGCGTATAGGTCTTAGATATAAAGATTGCAGAGATTCGTCTTTGTGAAATGTAAAATGCTTGTTAGAAGAAATGTGTTTTCTCTGTAGAGATTCTCCCCCAAATTTTAATCCTGCATCAAAATTTGTATCTGCTTTTTAATACAGATTTTCTTTTATATTGAATAAATATTTATTTTTCTTATATTCGTTTCTAAGACTTCTCAAAGTTAATTTTGGGAGAAAAGAAATTTGTGAAAATAATGAATTAAATAAAATATAAAATATATAAAAATATGAAGTCTTTAAATTGCTATCTCATTAAGTTCTATGTGATTTCTTTCATAGTAAGTGTATCTAAACGATATAAAATATGTATCTATGTGAACATCCAGTGGAGACCTCGACGCAAAATTCTAATATTAACTCGTTAGCTGTAACGGTACGTACTATCAATGTTATTGTAAATCACGTGTAAGTCATATGTAAACCAAAGTGTTAATTTTAGCGAAGGGTTATAATGCATGCATTTTTTTATAATTTGGAAGTTATTTAAAAAATTGTCCAGAAACTCATTTATGTGCCCAGATATAATATAATTAGTCTGAAATGTCCATATGGAAATCGATTAGATTCTTTAAATAATATATTCACTTTCTTCCTTCTATTGTATTATAACAATAATGCAATACTTTAAATGCTTTTAAAAGTTCTTTAAATTATTCAGTCATAAGAATTTAAAATATAATTAAAGCTTTTCACTTGAATTATATTTTTAATACAAAACACTTTCCTTTGCACGCAAAATCGCTAAATAAACTTTTTTTTCACAGTACGACAAATATTAAAAGGAATAATCTCATTAAGACGCTTTCCATTAACTATTCATAATAGTTTCAAAATGTTTAAAAGAAAATCTCTTCGTTGCTTTTTCTCAAATGAATTAATTTAAATGACTAATAATGGTGTAAAAACAAACGAATATTTTTGTTTAAAAATATTAGCATTACATAAAGCGATTTATAAAGCATTACTCGGGTCGTACAGAAATGATTGACACACATACAGTCACAGGGTGGAAAATATTTTATTCACAAAAACCGAATATTACATCAATTAGACATACTCCACATTCAAGTCTACACACTTCTGTCATTTGGCTGAGAGTTTCCGGATGGTTATGGTCAATCATTCCTTGGGTGTGTTTGTGCACCATCTACGGACACCGGCAGCCCATTTTTGCTGCTCTATATCTTCGGATGAGTCGGACGGCCTGGGTTTTCGACCATCTACGGACAATAACCTGCAATTCCCCGCCATATTGCAGTCGTTAACATTGCACGGCGTCCTTCATTTTGTCGAACAAAATGTAGCCCGATGGAGCCAGATCAGGCGAGCACGGTGGGTGCGACAACACTGCGAAGCCCAACGCCGCGAGGGTGTCGCGGATCTGGTCACTGGTGTGGGGCCGTGCGTTGTCATGTTGAAGCAACGAGCGGCGTGAAAATTTTCCCGGACGGCGCTGTTGAATGCGACGTCGCAGCTTCGATATAATGTCACAGTACCTGTCGCTGTCAACAGTGCGTCCAGATGGCAGCCAGTTCACCAGATGAATACATTCGGCATCCCAGAATAGTGTTGCCAGTTGATCCTTTGTCGTCAACTACGGTCTAGGCTTCTTGGAACGCGGTCTTGATGCATGTTTACATTCTATGGAGTGGCATTTATGTCAGATGCTCCAGGTGATACGACTTTTCGTCTGTAACCACTCGCACGAAGAAGTCATCCGGGTCTTCACCTTGCAGTACAAGCATTCTCTGCATATGGCGCGCGTTTCTGCTTCTGCTGAGGTATCAGTGCATACAGCACCCACTCCGAGCACACTTTCTCAAACTCCAAATTGTTGTGAACAATCGACTACAATGTTCCTCGCGCAAGCCCTGTTTCAATATTATAAACGTGGCATGTATATGTAGTCAATATTATAAACGTGCAAAGTAGACTTATAAGTCTCGGGGCACTTCTATAGAGTCTACAATTTTTTTCGAATAAACTTATATTTTCTTCGTCTTCGGAGGGGGAATCGAAAATCTGGCTCTGTTAGTATGTGCCCCATAGCCAATACTCTAAATGTGCAGGCTAAATTTTCTGAGCAATGTTTCGATCGTAGTCCACCGGTGGACCGTCGATAAATTTCGAGATGATCACCTGAATTAAGAAAGAAGTATCGCAATGTAAAAATTAGTTATCAGAGTATTCTTTTTATTAAAATCAAGTACTCAAAGTTGGCAATATAGGACGTTCTGGAGGAAAATAATGAACTACGTACATCATGTGTTTGACAAACGACCATTTGGAATTCTGAGTATTCCTCTGGAATTTAAATTTTATCTCTTCGACCATAAATATTTTAATGTATGTAATGCAATCTTTTATACTATAAATGTTACCATAAATGTAGCGTAGACAATATGTATTACCTGAATGATTTGAAATGCTTCAATTTTTAATTATATTATATATTCAGAAAACTGAATATTTTTATTCAAATAATCACCTTAAAACTGCTGCAATAAAACACAGTAAGTACACACGTTTGTGTACTGCAGAAAGAACGTTCTAATAAATATATAGTCTGCACATAACAGAACTTACCTCGGATATATTACATCAGTCAACGAATCAGCTATGCTCTTCATAATGATGGCGCTTGCAAACAGAATAAAAATATATCTGGCGTTGTTTTGTGCACTGAAAAGTCTTTATTTCACCAGTAGTGTTATTTATCAAACAACTTGTGAATTGCGCAAAATATAAGTACTTAGGTTTATTATCCCTCTCGGCTCTATTTCCCCGAAAGACAGAGCTTGGTCAAAGATTTTGGACGTCTGCAAAAAAGGAGCCAATTACTGTAAACTCTTTTAATAGTAACTTCTCATAAAACAGCACCAATATCTTATTACTTCCAGAAATCACTGCCCCTATACTTACTCTTCTAATTCCACTGCAACCAGTAAAATTTAATGCCTACACTACTATTAATTAAAATGAGTTTTAATTACAGATCCAATAACTATAAACATTCCAAATATCACAATTCTATATACCATGGCACAATGATCAGAAAGAAGGTATGTCAAAAACCCAGACCACTTGGAGGTATGAGAAGGAGTTTGAGTGGTCGGAGAAAAAAGGTATATGTAGAATCTAGTATTTTATGCTTCGTTTAATTCATTTTTCCTGAAAAAGAAAGCGGTAGATTGATATGAGTAATGAGTATGCTAATTGTAAAACCATTTCAGTGACTAAAATTACACTCTTTCAAAATACAGTTCGAACTTTGTTCGAACTACAAATGGATCAGCAGATTAGGGAAATTTAGATATGTGAATATTTGCTTGAGAGCAAACGGACACTATGTGTTGAAATAAAATATTATTTATACTATTAATTAAAATAATAATTTCTGGTTATCAAACTTACTAAAATTATATCTGTATGTAGTGTTTTGAATGATGAATCAGCACATAAATTTCCATAGCTGTATGTGCAGTTATTCTCGAGTTATTGTGTCTACATCTCACAGTTAAACACACACTTGCATACAAAGACGGGAATATTTTCTAAAGTTATTGGAAATGGGTTTGTTGAAAAAGAAACAACACTCATACTAATAACTGTATTTTATCTTGCCACACCAGCATAGGACATATCATGAATGCAATAGAGCATCCGAACAGTATTGCCAGCCTAAATCCATATGTATGTTATTCATAATCTGATAGAGATTACTATATAATATTTTGTTCTTCTACTTCGTCCCAAATTTGATGCTAAAGCCATATTTGCCTTCATCTAAGCTCTATCTTTAGATAATAAAAATATTTTTCAAGGTCAATTATACTGAAAATTAACAGTAAATTATATAAATATCTAACATAGTTAGTAAATGATATCGTAATTAAGTTTGGATTAGCTGAATATTCTTAAAATTCTTTACTTAGTATCTTATATTAGACAAACATCAACATTCTCTTGAATAAGCATTACAACGTATTTACATCCTCTTATACATTAACATCTATGTTTTCTATTATATTACAAGCAACTTTATTTTGAAGCTTTTACTGTAGAATATATCACATTTTATTGCCTTTTCGCAATACTGTTATTTATTTATCAAGGTAGGCAGCAGTAGATCTCTACTTTAATCTTTTGTGATTGGCACCATTAGTCTCGTCATTTATTGCTCGAATGGATAGGTAGCAGTGTATTTCAGGTGTTTTTGTTTCCTATATAATTTTTCAAACTTTATGCTTGTCGATCAAGTACCAAGATTTTATAGATATAATCTATCTCTTGCATCAGAAACAAATATATTTTGTGTTCATTTTGATTAAATACTTGGACTTGAATAATATTTTTTTCGAAATGAACTATTTTTAGGCCTAGTGTTTATCTACGTGTATAGCTTTAATGCTTGGTTATCGAATCCACAACATTGATATTTGTTGATTATCTTTAGCTTGATGACTAGAAATCTGCATTTTATTTGCCTCATGATGGTTGATTCTCTATTTAATACTTCTTTTTAATTTGTAGGCATATTTTAAGCTAAGGTTATATATATATATGCACACATATATATATATATGTATATATGCATAATTTTCGTTTAAAATCTTTCAATTTTTATTTATATATATATATATATATATATATATATATATATATATATATATATATATATATATAATTTAAATAATAACATAATAATAAATGTCGTCGCATTTAAATATTTACTTTGCAAATATGCTGCACCAATGCATTATAAAACAAGGTATTTTTTTAATGAAAAAATCATTTCAAATGCATAAGTTAGTATTATCTTTTAGACAATTTTTATTTATTTCCTATTCATATCATTGCTTTGATCAGAGTAATTATATAATAAGACACGCAGTATTATATTGATAATTGTCTCAAGGCATAACCTTGAAGCATGCCATCTTTTTTGACGATCCAAGGAACTGCATTGCACCTTTTGAGCGGCCACTGAACCGAGATCCTTCCAGGACAGGACATTGTCCAACCTTGCTATATACATTGGGAGAAGTGAGCCTCGCTTTAAGTTCATTCGTGGGTATGACCTCGTACAGAGGTGGGAGGTCTTTGGTCTTCTGTGACCGAGCTTCCTCGGCTTTGACCTTCAGCGTAACGATGTTCGGCCTTGCGAGCAGTTCTTGACATTGAAATGACATTTAGAAGGCCAGGTTATGATAGGTTAAAGACTCCTGATTTTAAAGTACATTTTAGACTAAAAATTTAGCCTAATTTGATACATAAATGAAATTAATATAAAGATATCAATATATAAGAAATTTTAATGTTACAAATTTTCGTTTGTAAATAACTAAAGATGTATTTTGGAAAATATATTTTTAAATGACTTTAATTGTACATATTTTGTAATTAAATACGTATTGCGTAACTAATATATATTGTTAATAATTAATTTCTGGATATTGTGTAATTGAAAATACATAACCTAATTTCATGATTATGTTAAGAACTGTCTGTATTGTACCATTAAAGAACAATTGGTTTGCATTATAATTTAAAAAAAAATGTTTATTCAACATATATATTAAATTATTTAATGTGGATATTTATTATATTTCCAATACTCAAATTTCAAAATTTGCATCATGCTCCAGTATATCTCTTGATTTATGATTAGCAGAGTTAAAATTCAAGTCAGTATTTCTTCTAATACTATATGCGGTGCCTGCAGCCAAGGGTCGTTTTTTTAATAGTAATTTTTTCTAGTAATCCAGATTGCAATATACACACAAACTGATACAATCGGAATATTAAACTAGGAAAAATTCGTTTTTTGTCACTTTCCGTACTCGTAACGAAACAAAATTACAATACTATCACCGTAAATATGCCTTCGTATCAATGCTATGGAACCCTGTATCGAAACACTAGAATATCGTAGGTTTACAAGCTTCTGTGCGTGTATTTCCATATATATCAGTGCGTGTATTTCCACTACGTATGCAGTTCAAACCTAAAGGTGGACACCATGATTGCTCTAATCGGGGCAATGGCCACTGCAAATAATAAAATTTAGGAGCGCTTCATAAGTTGCGCCCAACACACCATTAATTAACTGCTAAACTTTCATTTTCTTTTGAAACAAATCTTACGTGACTAGAAATCAAAAAATATATTTCAAAAATATTTTTTAATTTCAACACTTTTGGTAGCGAAAATAATTAAAAACAGAAACCCCCCTCTCATTCGTTTTAAATCAGAGTTTGTGTTCATTGGATGCATTATTAATTTAATTACACCATATTTGTATTTCATATTTAAAACATATAACTTAATTAAAAAAATGAAAAAACTTTACACTATTCATACATTTTCCATGAAAATTGCAGTTTATTGCATTATTTTTACAGAAAATAAAAAACTATATTAACGTAAACACGTATGTGCTTTAACGGTGTGGAGCTAAACTACAATATCTATAATGCATTGTTCTTAAAACTGGGTCACACAAACTTTTCAAGACCGCAAATCTTTGCAACTTAACTTTATTCTTGAACCTCAATCTTTCTAATTTCAAGTTTATTAGATTACTACGTTGCTAGAAGTGGATAAGTTTGTCTAATCCTTTAAAACTCTTTAAGCTGTGCTCAGAAGTAGACCATGTAATGGCGAAAAGAAGTTAACTAGGTTAAAAATCTCTGTTTTAAAAATACGTTAGATAACTGGCTTGGATTTTCATGGCTGTTTTAAGTTTTAATCCAGAGAAAAATTGGGGAAAATCTATATAAACTTATGTCACAGTACTTGGCAGTATTGTGTGGGCAAACAACGAATAGAAACGTTTCAAAACAAAACTATGTATTTTGAAAATGTATTTATAATTTCATTAAAAAGACTAAAAGTATCTTCTTAGGCTCAACTGAAGAAAAATATACAAAATAAATAAAAAAATAAAGTAAAACAAATTAATGGTCAAATGTAGTAACTTGTTAATTTCTCTACTCACTTTGGAAAGAAAATTGCATAGGGAAAGTATTGTTGTTGAGACCCAGACCGTCCGACCTACCAGAAAGGTGTAAGGTAACCGTTTGGAAGTGCCACCCAATTTAGACCAGAACCCAGTGGGGGAGGCATCCAGAGGGACCGTACCCTCCTACCCCTACCACCAATTTCTCGGAAGGACTTACGGGTCCACATGTTTAACGTGATCGTACTCCGAATGAACACGGCAGCATTTATGGCAGCGTGCAAATCCAGCGCGCTAACCACCGGGCTACAGCGCTCGAAATGTGCCAACAGCACGTGGTGTTCCCAGGTGGTCACCAACCAAATACTAACCGTGCCCGATGCTGCTTGACTTCGGTGATCTAACGAGAACCGGTGTTTTCAGCACGGTAGGGTCGTTGGCTCTGGAGAAAGTATTGTGTCGAAGTCTAAAATGCGAATTCGAATTTTTGAAGAAAGAACACGTTTTAAGTACCTTCAATTCGAATCGAATGCTTTTGAGGTGATGTATGTGTATGCAGGTATCACTGGAACTCTATTGATTTTATACGAGATCGAACATTCGAAAGGCTAATAAATTTACGGATGAATTTTTGAAAAAGGGATCATTAAAAAATTAGGACCTGTAATAATGTAAAGTAAAATAATTATTTCATATGTCATTTATCATTACGATACGAATGGTATGCTCTTTAAAACGAGATTTTTGGAAAATTTTTCTAGAGATATAGCACGTTTCATTGTAAATATCAAGGCCATAAGTAGTAAATAACGTTTAAATAGGTTGACATTGATATCAAATTTGACGACTTTTTGAAAATGTTGCCAAATGAACGAAAATGTCGTCAAATTGACAAAAATGATGCCGAATTAACGAAAATGACGCCACATTTATGAAAATAATTTATATTGGAAAATACAGTTTAACGGATGATAGAAATATGTTTAATTATCAAGTTAAATTTGAGAGAATTATAAGTTAATTTGGTACTTCGAATTTGCTTTATACGTTGTCATCCAGAAAAGCACCAAATGGTAATATGCCGTTTAACGCTATACAAAAGCATATAACTACATTTTCCCAAGTGGACGGCCTCACCAGCTTTGATTAGGAATGTTCTTTTATGTATTACTTCTACCAGAGAGGTTTTCTTTGGAAAAACCCAGTATTGGTTATAAACCAACTCAAAGGTTATGTCCTTTTGAACTTGATCTAGTTTAGACTAGATCGGTTCAGTGAAGTAAGAAAGAAGAAAAGTGGCATTTTTATACAGTCCTAAAATGTCTATAAAAATTATATGTCCCTTACATAAGGCGGATTTCATATAAGATGCAGCTGGAAATAGTTTAATTAGTTGCTGCGACCGAGAAAGAGATCTTATAATACGCTCTAGGAAAAAACTTTGTTGTATTTTAGGCATTTCCCAGCGCAGTTCTCAATATTTAATTCTTTAGGCATTTCCACCAATTATATGTTGATATTTTAAATTAAAACTATTTATTCATATTTTAAAAGGTTTCTATTATTTCTTCTATCTGATTTTAAAATTCCAAAGTAAAAATATTGTGCCTGGAGCCTTAGTACAAGCGTGGCTTTCTTTTTTCTACCCGGACTGCTCACTTATTCGAAGGTATAATATATCTATTTGGATAACCAGGAAAGTGTCAGCTACTTTAGATCCGAACCCATTAAGTATGGCAACCACAAGGACCATTCCTTCATTTCTCAAATAGTCTCTAGGACCTACAGATTTGGCATGTCCATACTCCACGTATAAGCAGGCAAAGGTTTTGGTAGCATCCAACACAAGATTTATTTTTCTTTCTATCTAAACCGTTCGACGAACCCAAAGACGCCAGTAGGTATCTGATTGGACGACTTGGAAAGTACCACTCTGGAAAACCGGAATCTAGTGGGAATGACAATCACAGGGACAGCACTATACTTCCTCTAACAGATCAACTGTCAAATGGACATTCAAATATATAGATTTATCCTGCCCATACTCCTCGTATGCATGGGGTTAGCTTTAGATGACGTCAAGCATGTTCTTTTTTTCCGACCCTCCGACCTAGATGAAAGTGCAATCGGCCAAGGAGTGTACCACACAATTGAAACTTTAACCCAATATCGGTGGCAAATACATAGACTGCGGCGGATTTCTCCGAAACCATCGCCTCTGGGATGGAGAACTTGTCGTTCGTAACTTTGCGTCAAATCGTTCCTATGGCGGAGATACAAACACTATTGTTCTTTGAATAGAAATATAGTTTGAAATAAGTACTAAGATCGACAAGCTTGGAATAGGACCCATATGTTGATCCCTAAAATTAAAAAACATTGTGGGATAATTAAAATTGTATGTGCAATTTTATTAAAAAGCAATCCAATATGTAACAATTTTAATATTTATTTAATTGTAAAGAGTGAAAGATTGCGAAAGTGAAAGTTTATAGACATGGGGCACAAGCGAAAGAGATGAACAAGGTGCACCTATCGAAAGATGTTAACAACTAGGGGATATAGAAATTAAAAGAAATTACCAGCATTGAGCTAAATTGAATCGATATTTCCCGGATCTGTAAATGCTTTTTCATATATTTGACAATGCAATCAGCCAAGAAAGAAACAGATTGAACTCTGGTATTGCACAATTTCAAAAAGCACTTCACCGCAGCTGGAATAAAAATAACTTCTTAAGAATGTGGATGTAATTTAAACTAGACAGAAGGTTAACGGTTGTGCTCTGGGACAATAATCTCGTTTTAAGCACTTCAGTGTTTTAAATTAGGTCATGGAATACTTTCCCAACTTTAAATCTTACGGATTACTGTTGCGTTGAAATGAATCAGTTTCTCTTATCCTTTGAGACTGTTTAAGCCGCTCAAAAATTTTCTGGTTAATAAGGGGAATAGTTTTAATAAGTTTAAAATCTGAACTTTAGAAAGACGTAAGATAATGAATGAGGTCAGAGTTTCACGCATATTTTGCGTTTTAATGAAGTACATCCATCCAAAGACCTGAGGTTATAAAAATACAAACTTTTGTCGCAATAATAAACTGTGAAATTTTTTTTAACAGACTAGTGTCAAAATGTTCAGTAATTATATACAATATAATGGATTTTATTTAACATACCATTGCATCAATATTTATAATCCTTTTGGATTGCATTATATGTAAAGGTGGGTAAATAGCCACTCTATGGAGAAATCAATTTTTTAAAAGTACTAATCTGTTAGAAAAGGTTAAAATACAGCTCTTAACCAGCATTATGATTTATAAAAATTTATGTCTTTTCGAAAATTTAATTCTTTATTGATTATGGGCTTTATAAGTAATACATTTTTAGAGTCATTTTAATTGATCACTTTGCACTACATAGGGGGGCAAGTTGGATACTATATAAAATCAATTTAGCACAAAAAATTTAAAAACATTAAAACATAATTTTAAAAATATTATAGACAATAAGAGACATAGATACTGTTTGGTATGCATATATGCAGTACAGTATTCAATTTTTAAATATATAGCACATAATTGAAAAATAGCAGAATGTTTTGTGTAATGACGAAAAAATTAGAACGTAAATTCACACATAAGTAAATTATAGTAATTGTAATTGATCACTTTACACAAAATAGGGGAAAGTATGCCACTATGTAAGGAAAAAATAACACACACAATTTTAAACACACAAAAACAAAATTAAAAAAAATAATATAGACAATAAAACGCACAAATGCTGTTTGGTATGCATATAAACAGTTCAAAATCTAAATTTTTCTATATAAAGATGGTACTTAATTGAAAAATAGCAGAATGTTTTACGTAATGACTAAACAAATAAAACATGAATTACGCATAAGTAAAATAGCAACTGCAATCTCGATCGCATTGGTAGTAACAATCTAAGTACAATATGGTAGCAACAATCTAGGTCGTAATGATCGAATTTGAAAATAAATCCACTTACTTCCATATTGCAGGTCACTTTGCCTACTTGGACGCCATTGCAACTATAAATCACCAACAGTAAATCTATAAACACTGCCATTGCCTAAAAAATAAATTTCAATAGCATAAAACATGACTTATGTATAATGGTTGATTAAAAACTAATAAAGTTGAATGTTAAATTCATAATATGCATAAAAAATAATACTTATCTTACATTAGAGTCTTAAATAACACTTACCTTACATTAGAGTCTTAAATAACACTTACCTTACATTAGAGTCTTAAATAACACTTACCTTACATTAGAGTCTTAAATAACATTTTTTATATGCAAAACTAAGCATATCTACGTAGTTCGACGTCCACCTTAAAAACACTTAACATCAGTAAATTTATTTATCTCATTTCCCATAGGTGGCAGAAAATTGAAGATGAAAGAGTCATATGGCTACTTACCGCTTCCCCCTTACCTTTCTCTACGCTAAGTATCATCTGTTCCACAATCTTCTAAGCTGAAAAATCTTCCCTTATACACTACGTGACAGTGAAAATGAGACACCATGAAGAAGTGGGCAGAAAAATATGCATATTGCAGGGTATACGCAACACAAGTTATGTAAATGATGCGGAATGCGCAGCTGTCCCGCGCATGCTGAGATAGATATAAGGGAAGGAACCTGGATAATCGGCAATAGTCGCGTCGTTCTGTCTGCCAGGGAAATCATTTTGCATTGTTTTTTTTGTTTCAGAGGAAACGTCTAGTAGCAGAGAATGCCAGGCCACTACCAACCAAGGCAGTACCAGCAGACAGACGATTCCCCGAAGGGTATGGTGATTGGACTCAAAAGAACTGGTTGGTCCATACGTCAAATCTCAACGGCTAGCCATTTACACGCGTACATGGTGCACGGCTGTGGCGAAGATGGTTGGCACGAAGGAATGTGGCACGTTTTAGGGGTGCTGGTACGACCAGAGCGATGTCAGCTCGTGTGGACCGACGCAACCGCCGGCAAGCGTTGGCGGCCCAGCAGGCCACTTCCGTCGCTCTTTTGCAACATGTGCAGAACACCTTTAATGCTCCCATATCGACCAGAACCATTATCCACCGATGATTGTTCGCGGATGACCTGCACTCATGACGTCCGTTAAGAAGACAGTCATTGACCCAACAGCACAGACGCTCCCGTTTGCAGTGGTGTCGGGATAGAATCACGTGAACGGCGGAGTGGCACAGGGTCGTGTTCTCAGACGAGTCACGCTTCTGTTTTAGCAATAACAGTCGCCGTGTACAAGTCTGGCGCCGAAGTGGTGACAGGTCCAACCCGACCGCATTTGTGGAACGCCACACCGCGCGACAGCGCGGCATCATAGTTTGAGGCGCCACCGCCTACGATAGTAAGCCACCTCTGGTCTGTATTGAAGGCACTACGACTACCCGACTATACGTGGATGATGTGCTGCTACGGGTGATATGACCCTTCCTTCAGGGGGTCCCAATGTCATTTACCAGCAGGATAACGCCCGACTACACACGACACACATCAGTCAACATGCCCTGCAAGGTACCCAGACGATTCCCTGGCTACCAGATTCCCCTGATCTCTCACCAATCGAATGATTCTGGGACGTGATTGGATGTCGCTTGTGTGCTCTGCCACCGCCGCGTTTGGAAGACGAACTCTGGCAAATTGTTGACAGGAAATGGTCAGCCATCCCTCAGGACACTATCCGCATGCTCATTGACTCAGTACCTAGGAGTGTTACTGCCTGTATCGTCGTCCGAGGTGGTCCTACATCCCACTGATCAGACTGTGTTATCACTCAGTGTAATGGTGTATCATGTTGCAATAAACATCACTTATTGTTCGTTACTGTATATCTCTGTTTGCCAATTTTCATAACTTTCTGCCCATTTCTTCTTGGTGTCTCATTTTCACTGTCATGTAGTGTATTTATTTTTATTTAGCGCATCATATGTATTGTATTTTTTACATAAATTCAATTTAAAATATTATAGTTAATTTGTACATAATCAATTGTAGGAATTGTATGTTCAAGACAGTAAAATGAGAATGTTTACATCTGAATGTGAGGCTTGAAGAGTTCTATAATTAATGATTTTAATTTAGCACAAGCATTGAATCTAGATTCAGTTATAACCATTTTGCTTACTCATAAACACAAACATATTAAGTTATAAGTCATAACAATACCCAAATTATGAGATGGGCTCTTCGTATCCAGACGTGATCCCGAAAATTGGTATTTCTGTGAAAATTTGCCGGCACTTTAATACCGGTACTAATTCGAAAATACCAGTGTTTCCTATTAGCACTTGTTGAATGCTATTGAAGATAAAAATCACTTCAACATTCCTTAAAAAAATTGAAAATTTTATAGCAAGACTAAACTATTCAAATTGAAAGTTTTAAGAATTTATTTTAACAAAATCATGTGACGCATTTCAATGTACTTTCGCGTTTGTTGAATATTAATGCTGAGCTAAGCATCAGCACATTTTAATCTGTTATTTTTAATTAACATAAAACTGGATTTGCATATGCGAGCGGTGAAAGCTTTCAAATTAAAACTTAATTTAACAAATAATTATGAAATTAGAAGTATGAAGAAAGAATTTCAATATTTTAGAATCCTAATACAAAAGCGAATATGAGTTTTGCAATTTGAAAATTACATCAAGTAGAATACAGGATTAAGTACAATTCATTATGCAGAATACAGGAAAACAATGACATCAAAGTAACGCATTTAAATCGCTGAAACGTATTTAAAATGCAGCAGACCGTTTAAATCACAACGCATCTAATGTGCATAACAAATTGACTATATTCCTTGTCGGAAACTTCTAGTTTAAGTTATATCTCTCTGTTATAAAATTGTGCTTGCCGTAAAAATAGTCAAAATTAAAATGTTCTTCATTGATGTAGAAAGTAAAGAAGGTGTAGTTATATAAAAATTGCGAATTGTAATTGAATAGTAAATAGGTAAAAATATTGTATTGGTTAATTTGTTGAGACGAAGAAATTTAACGTAAGATAGAGATGAGAAGGATATTGATGACTTGAAATCATTTGGTCATCAGTTTTAATATGTGTTATTTTAATATCATTTACATATAGCCTAATTCAAACTCTGTTACAGCAATGACTAAATTACCATTAGTGTTATAAGAATTATCCCCTTTCTCCGTAGAAAATTTAATCACTTAGCTTATCTGTGTCACTATAAACACTTTTTATACCATTAACGTTCTTAAAGTAGTTTAAGTTGTCGAATTTTCTCATGCACTACATGCTACTAATATTGTGCGAGGAATTATCAATGTTTTCATATAGGAAATTATGATATCAAAATGTATAAATCTGAATAGTTTGAATTCTAATAATAGAAATTATCAGAAATTCTATTAAGAATTTTTCCATACAGTATATACATATCAAATTTCTTAGCCACATTAACACAATGCATCCACACACACACATACACACAGTTATTAATTCCACACACACAAATACACGCTCACACCCACATGTGCGTGCACAGACGAATATTTTCGAAAGTGTTTAACATGTGGTCAGGAAGACTTTAAACGTGTTAATTCTCAGCTTGGAAAATGTTTTTGAGAAAACAATTCTTTTTCAATGCACATGAGAAAATCAATATTGGTGACTCGTAAAAACACCGTGCTTTCTTTTAAGAAGTTTTACCGCATTTACGTCTACTTGAAGTTGATTACGCAGCTTAATCCTATGGGGGCGAAGCCCATCGCAAATCTCTCAGCAAAGTCCTTATGAATTATTCATGAACTAAAGAATATTCTGATAGAGAGGAACCATATCAAAGGATACGGTCGAAAGGATTTTAGTGTGCTTACAGACGTCAACTAAAGTATGGGTTTCTTGAAAATAATTATCTGAACGAACAGTAGTAGGGTGAGTTTTGAATAATCTGTTGGTTTAATCTGAAATCAGCTTATAAATTAACTTTAATCATGTGTTGCCTTTTTTCAATTATTTGTTTCGATATTTCACAAATTTTATCCAAGCTAAATTATTAGTTCTTCGGTATGGATATATCGGGCGAACGGTTTGCAGTGATTTGAAAAGTACCCAATTATCAAGAAACGTCTATAGCGTTACATTCCTACTAACCTGTTGGAAAATATACATGTATTTAATCGTGCAAAATTAAAAGGCGTAGAACTTCAGCACATGCATGATACTTGGTAGGTCGAACGGTCGGGGTCTCAACAACAACATACATGATATTGTATTGTTCTGGTTTAAATTAGTAATTTTATTTACTGAAAAATACAATATATACATTTATCAATACATTATCAATCCGAAACAATACAATATACAATACAAAATACATTATCAATCTTGCCCCCAGCTATTTATTCTTTTATTGAAAATACATCATATGTCAAAAGCTATTAATTGGTTCTTGATTTAATCCAGAGGGATAAGACAGGGGATATGTCTTATTAACGCGAGTGGGAGAGATAATGAAAATGAGCTCACCCGACAAATTTACCACAGGAATCGTGGACTTGGTATTTCCACATGGGCACGCCACTGCGTCTACTCATACATTGGACACTTGACAAAAGGATTGCTTTATTGTTCTTATTTGGACTAGATCACTTATTCTTGGATCACTTCACAAGTTCCTTCTGGAAATCTAATTTTTTATATAAAATGTCTGGCCACACAATTTGATGCTAAGATTTACCTTTGTCCCCTTTATGAGGATTGGTCACACTGTATTTGCTTTGCAATTGGTCAACCTCCAGTTTTGGATGCTAATTAAATCTGAGAAGAATTTGCCTCTTCGCTAGAGGCCTGGGCTGGGTATATGACGCCCATCGTTGCTTCCCCCATCGCATATCATAAATTTTGCAATAAAGTACTGTATATTTTAGATAAAATAATGCCCTTATTTCAGTTTGGCTGGTGCCATCGTGTGTCTCCCCTGTTTCTTCCTCTATTTATTCTGAGATTTCGTAATTTGAGTAAAATTTCCCAATTTTAATATCACAATATATTCTTTGAAACTTTACCATATATGATAGGACAAGGGATTTTTATAATATTTCTTCTTAGTGATCCACTCACTTTTGTCCTCGTAAAATATATAAACTGCATAACAGAGTTTATAACTTGGGAGCAGTAAAAGAATGTCAATTCTTACGACGTGAGCACTTTATGTTTTTGTGCCACTGCTCTAAAGTGTCCGGTGGATTTATTACTTTCATTTGACACCATCAATTTGCGCATCCAAAAGACATACCACTTCTATTCACCAAAGAAGTGACACTACCGTATATTACATTTCATTCTGTGCTGCTTGATCTCATTCAACTTAAAATATATTAATATATATATATATATATATATATTTTAAATCTGATGTGGATAGCACATGACTTTCCCTACTTATGCAATAAATTTACTACTTTCACAGTGAAAAAATGATAAGATCCATCTTACAATGCATTTAATATTGAATTGCGCATTTGTTGCTTTTCTAGAAGATATCATGTACTATTTTTTCGAAGTAGTCCATTAACTTTAATTTCACGCAAATTTAACTTGACAATTGTCAATATTGATAGCATTTGCAATAAACAGCTTAATCCATTTATGCATGTTGCGTTTGATCTATAACGCTAAGTAGCGGTCATTGGAAGATGTTGAAACTCGACCCGAGCCTGACTTTCTGCTTATTGTTCAGCTGTTTTGAAATTGGGTCCCTCTGCGTGAAATCACAGAATGGTGATCTCCGAAGAATTCAGTAACTTCTACAATAGATTGGCCGGATTCTAACCTGCGCCTAAGGCTCGTCATCGCTGACCATCATATGAACGCCTGTTTTTGAGACACATTGAATGAAATGGCTATTTTGGATTTTCACCCTAACGTCCGTACTAAAAGTAAGGACGCACAGAAAGAAACACCTACTTTTACCAGACGCTGATTTGCGTATTTAGCACAGAGTCCATTGCTATTTTCCACGTGTTTCTGTATTTGCACATTGTACTCGGAAGTATACAGCAAGTTTTGTCCAATTAAATTCATTCGTTTTTCTCTCCATCTGAGAATTTGCATTTCGTGCTTATTTTTTGGAGGGCAGTGTATGCAGAGAAAGCAAAAACTATAGTGTAATTATATATCGGCATAAATATATGATATAGAATTAAAGCATAATATAATCTGAAAAATATAAAATACAGTAAAATATCAGTAGTCATGCACTATTAATGACCAAATATTGAAAATAAAAGTATGTCATGACGAAAAGTATGTTCATGACGAAATATTGAAAATAAAAGTATGTCAATAAAGTATTTTTACATATAAGATGTCATAATATGTATGTGATTAAACTTATTATAATGAGACATGTAAAAACAAATCTAGCTTTATATACTATAATGCTATATCTATTGTACTTTGTGGGGTGCAATTTGGTATAATAAATTATTGCGTGAAGAAATAATTTTTAATAGATGTTTATCTCTTTGGCGATGTCGTCCATGCCAATGGTGCCACTATTTGACAAACATTTTGTTTCGAAATGCAAACAAACATCACGTGAGATGAAAAAGGCCGATCGCTACCTCCTACGTTATGGCATCGGATTATTGAACGTGACAGAGCATCGGAATGACGGATTACTGAGATTATACGGTACTTCGTTATTAACAACGAAAAAAATATTTCACTGTATTATCTGTAGTGATTGCTGTGTCTGAATTATTCTTAGGGATAAGAACATTTTTGTCTTCGAAACCGGTTGATATATTTAATCAATTGTCTTATGCTTTATAGAAAGAAGTATTTTATTTTTCAGTTTATTAAAGATAGAGGTTTCGGTGTTTTAATATTCATAACTAATAGCATAAGTATTTTTACCTTTAATACCAATCATATATTAATAAAAATTAAAACATTAAAATATTGTTTAATATTCTATTATTTAAAACTAAAGATAATTTCACACCAATTAATAGGACAGTTTTATATAGATTATGATTTAGAAAATAATGTAGAATGTTTGGAATTTAATTTTATATCACACCAGCTGAAACCCACAATGTTATCTATATAAATGCAATTGAAAATATGTCTGTTTGTTTCTCACATCATCACGGGAGAACGGCTGAACCGACTTTGATGAAATTTTGTGTGTAGCCTTGAAATAGCCCTCCTGAAATTTAGTCCAAAGTTCGAGTTTCTAACACCAGGGGTTGTATTAATTGAAATATGAAAATTTTATTAATTGAAAACGAAACTTTTCCCTAGGAGTTCTACTCTCCTGGTTCCTCCAAACGAAAAGGTTGAAAACCGTTTGTTTAAAACGTGAAAATGAATTAATATTTTATCTCTGAGTTTAATGGCAGATTTTTGCTTAAAATAGTCACTTTCTAAAATCATGAATTGTTTGAAAACATGAATTTAAATAGAAAATCTATCACCATGGTTTATTTTTCACAAGTATTTACTCAACGATGAAAGTATTAAGAAACCAAAATGGTTAATTAATTCCAAGAATTTTATGAGGATATATCATGCTGTTCGGCAACGCAATTAAATTAAATGTGTTTGTTAATGTTTATTATTATTATTTCGATTTGAATAATAAATAAATGGATATAAAAATATACTATCTCATAAATGAGTGGTTTGATTTTTCTTTCCATTATATTAATTGCGGACTGCGTACATTACTTTAATTTATTTTGGCAAAGAGTGTTGGTTAGTTTGGCCAAGCTTATATATTGTGTTTAGTTATTAAACTTATATATTGCGTTTAGCCAATAAATTCATTTAGCCGATTTGAAACTGAAAAAGTGCAGAACGGGTATATCCTCTAATACAATTTTAGTGTTTTCATTTAGTATATACAAACGGGATCTGGATGTTTTATTCAGATCTGCAAATTCAGAGCTACGAATTTAGCGAGATGTCGCTAACTTGGTAATTTTTCTTTTTTGCCAAATTGACGGAAAAGACGCCAATTGTTAAAATCAACGCAATTCAATGAAATTTATTTTACTTTGCTAGAAGAATGTACTGAAATGATGTTTCGATAGAATTTGTCTGTCAGTCCAACCATCCTACTTAGTAATACATTTAGCGAATTTTTAAAATGCCACCAAATTGATAAAAATATTTGTAAATCCATAAAAATATATCACAATTGATAAAACTGCGCCAAATAAATGAAATGAATTGTGTTTTATTATTGGATTGTATCGTGATGATGTTTGGTCAATTTGTCGTTAAGTGGGACTGTCATTTCTAGAATCTCACTTGGCGAGAAATGTGGCGATTTTTTAAAATGTCGCTAAATTGACGAAAATGTCACCAAACTTTGCATAAAAATAGCTTTATTCAGACAATATGTTTCCACAAATTTATTTGAAGCAAATAATATCATGTCACTTAGCAACGGATTTGAATCCAATGTGTTTATACGGCAGACGATTTTTATTAAATCTTTTCCGATTTGAATAAGATATGTATATAAAATAAATTTCATTGCCATTGCATTTTTGACTGGATAATATCAGTTACGGTATTCAGGTTTAAACATTATTATTATTGATATTTCTGGGGATTATTGATTCAGTGATTATTGATATATTCAAGTTATTATGTCAATGTTTTATTGCGGTGAAAATTATTGAAACTCATATATTATACGTTGTACGAGAAATCTTCTACAAATGCACTGGTATATCTTTTAATCTACGATAATATTAGTAGTGCAGATATATTAGCAAATATTTTGACATATATTGGCATGTATTGGAATCAAGTACGGCCTTCTGGTATGAAGATTACGGGGATTATTGATATTTTCAATTTTAAACATCATCTGTTTTATTTTGGCAAATAATTTTGAGACTTATATTGTAATACGGGTAATCTTCTACTAACACTCGGACATATCTTCTAATCTATGACATTATAAGTAGTACGTATAAGTAGTAATTCCACATTTTTGGTAAAATTGCTTACAAAAGGGACCAGGATGTTTTATTCTTCAGATCTGTCTGTGAAGATAATTTTGTATAGCGAGAACAGAGATTCTTAAACTGCTTTTTAGGAGCATTACATTAAATAATTTAACAGAATATTACGATTAAAAATGTCATTTTGTATACTATAGGAATTTGCATATGCATGTGAATTTTAAGTTTCTTTATATTATATACTCCGTACAAAGAACGGGTATGCTGCTAGTGCAGAATAATGCTTAAATATTAGATTCTGTTATCTGCAATGGAGACGAATTCAAGTTTAGAATATATAAGAGATTCATTGCCTGCAAAATAAATTGACCAACACTCATATGAGTGATATATTTAAATTAGAACCATGTATTAAAATTTAACATTTAATAAATTATTAAATTTATTAGCTTGGTTATTAGAAAACATTTTAATTTTTCTTTCTTCTCGCGTTAACAAATGCACAATTTCTGTTAAATTATAATGTAGTTTATAAGTACTTCTCATTAACAATGTGAAGCATTGCTAATAAATGTTCACATCGACAAATAATAAACTACAAACATGGCTTTGCAGTTAAATCCCAAGCTAAAGAAAGCACAACACAGAAATCGCCCTCTCTGTTGCAATTAAAAAAAAATCTAACATTTGTTTAAAAAATTAATATATTTTGCGATGTAATTCATTTAAAGAAACATTTAAATGCATGCAAATATTATCTTGGTTATTTTTTATGTACTTGTGAGTGACACAATAAGTAATTGTTTTAGGAGAATATTTAAAGACTGCGCGAATGAAAAAGCAAATATATGTATCAATTGGTGCCTTTTTAGCCGTTCCATCCATGTATAAGATTACGCATATAATTTGTAAAACAGTGTCGAAAAGTAAGTAAATAAAAGCGATAATTAAAAAGGCATTTAAATTTTTAAGCGAAAACAACGTGTTGCAGTCAAAGTTAATAGAGAATTTTACTTTTGGACTTTCAGCATTAGAGGGAATTTAAAATAGTAATATATTACCCAGATCTATGACCGGGACTTGTAACGAATAGAAAGCTCCACTATGACTATAATGTGCAACTCTAGAAGACGTCTTCGTAAAGGGTTTCTTAATTTAGATCTCTTTATTTCCCTATCATGAAACACATCTATAAGAAATTTTTACAACCTAGAAAATGCCCATTCATTGACTTCACACTCTATTTGTTTGATTACATTCATTTATTTGATATTGATGATATGTTGTAAAAATGTGCTCGTTTCCTCAAAAACTGCCTTTGGAAACGTCATAAAATATGTTTTATTTCATTTACAGATATGACGGTGTTTTAACTATATAGGACAAAGTTGCTTTTCAGAAAACAAATGCGGGAAATCTGTAAAACTTCATAAAATTTAATATGCATTTTACAATTGCTCTGTCAAAACTTATAAAGTCACTGGTAGAACGTTCGAAATGTAAAATAATATCTGTATTTGTTTAAGAACTACGACGAATATTCTAATCTCATTTCCGCAAATTGCGAAATTTAACTATTTTCTTCAATTGTAGGGGAGTCAGGAGCTAGTTGTCTCATGGGTTAGTTGGCACATAGCTTATTTCGTCGGTATTATCGTCATACTTCCTGTGATTAAAGAGCGCCAACAGTGCTATTTGTTGGATCTATTTGGAGAGTGGCTGTTATTTCGTTTTCAACGTTTAACATCAAAGAATGATTTTTGAGACTGCAAGTAAATATTTTGAGCCTTACTATATTACTTTCCTTATATACATAATGTATAAGAAAAGTATTGTGACGGGGTCGAAAATTCGAATTCGAGTTTTCGACGGGAGAGCACTTTTCAAGCACCCCTGATCACGAATTAAACATTTTTGAAGTGATGTCTGTGTGTGTGTGTGTGTGTATGCGAGTGTGTGTGTGCGTGTGTGTGTGTGTGTGTGCGTGTGTGTGTGTGTGTGTGTCAGTGAGTCTGTGGAGACGATAACTGACAAACGAATGGACCGATTCGAACCAAATTTGGTACAAAAATCACAATCCGTAAACACTGGAAGCCTACTGTTTTTATATGCAATCGAATGTTCTGAACACACCTGAATTTTCAAATAAAATTTTGAAAAATCGTCAAAAAATCAAAACCACTAATAAAGTTACGCAAATAGACATTTCTTGTGTAATTTTTCATTAGAAAACGTTTGGTATAAATTTTAGAACGCTAACACAAACTGTTCTCGAGATATTGCACATTATAAAAAAAAATTATCAAAAAGTCATATAAAATAAAAAATAAATATTTGCTATTGAGAAACATGTTCACTTTTCATATGTAATACCATACGATAAATTGGGTGACATCATTCTCGTGTTTCTAACTCGTTCCATTCATGGAAAAAGATATTTTAGTAATACATTTGTATTTGAACGCCAATAGTCATGTATCTGCTATAAGCATAACTTATTGCTCCGTCCATAACGTTTGGCGAGATTTCGGCGACGAATTTGGGGGAATACATCTCCAACTTGGCGACTTTTTGAAATGTTGCCAAATTAACGAAAATTTCGCCAAATGGATAAAAATGACGCTAAATCAATGAAAATGACGACTAATTGTCGAAAATTAAATATCTTGGAAAGAATATTAGTATCTACTATAAGAAAAACCTATTACTTTCCCTATATACATAATGTATCAGGAAAGTATTGTGACGGGGTCGAAAATTCAAATTCGAGTTTTCGACGGGAGAGCACGTTTCAAGCATCCCTGATCACGAATCAAACATTTTTGAAGTGATGTCTGTGTGTATGTGTGTGTGTGTGTGTGTGTGTGTGTTTGTGACAGTATGTGTGTGTGTGTGTGTCAGTGAGTCTGTGGAGACGATAACTGACGAACGAATGCACCAATTCGAACGAAATTTGGCACAAAAATCATAATCCGTAAACACTGTAAGCCTATTGTTCTTATACGCAATCGAATGTTCAGAACCCTCCTAAATTTTCGAATGAAATTTTGAAAAAATCGTCAAAAAATCAAAACCGCTAATAAAGTTACGCAAATAGACATTTCTTATGTAATTTTTCGTTAGAAAGCGATTGGCATAAATTTTAGACCGCTGACATGAACCGTTCTTGAGATATTGCACATTTTTCAAAAAAATTATCAAAATTTATGTAAAATAAAAAATAAAAATATTTCCTATTGAAAAATATGTTCACTTTTCCTATGAATACCATGCGATAAATTGGGGGACATCATTCTCGTGGATCTAGCTCGTTCCATTGATGAAAAAAGATACTTTGAGTAATACTTTTGTATTTAAACGCCAATAGTCATTTATCTGCTGTAAGAATAACTTATTTCTCCGTCCATAACGCTTGGCGAGATTTTGGCGACGAATTTGGCGGCATGTGACCAACTTGGCGACATTTTTAATTGTTTCCAAATTAACAAAAATCTCGCCAAATGGATAAAAATGACGCTAAATCCATGAAAATGACGACTAATTGAAGAAAATTCAATATTATGGAAAATATATAAGTATCTACTATAAGAATAACGTTCTTTTTAGCTGTAAAGGTAGTAAATTCATTGCATTTTATAAGGAAAGTCATGTGTTGCCCACATGAGATTTTTTTTTACTGTAAAAGTAGTAAATTCATTATATTATATAAGGAAAGTCATGTGTTGCCCACATCAGATTTTTTATTATGTATTCACTGAGGTACACATTGGCATGTTATTGTTGTAAGTCGTCGAATCTTATGTCTTTTTGCATTATTTACAGTGTTCTTTTAAATGTTGAATCGATACAAATTCAGATAAAAATGTTTAATCTTAAATGACCAAAACGTGGGCATTTCGTGTCATTTCACGAGGAGCTAATTGTCACATGTTAAGTTGATCTCCAAGCAATTAAACATGCTGAAAAAACCCCGAAATAATAGCAGAAACCGTAAAACAACTAATCTTACATACGGTCCTGTGTAACGAAAACCACAGAAAGAAAATGCTGTACGAGAAGTAAAGAAAAGGGTAAAGGAACCAAAGTGAACTTCAGGAAAAATTGCTTCTCCGGAATCCGAGAATCCACGGAAAGAACGAGAGAACAAAGTAGACAAAATGTTAATCATAACGAAAATGCTGATAAAACCTACTGCTTGTTCTATGTAGAATATTGTTCCAACAGCCGTTTCAAACAAATATCAATCATGAACGAAATGTGTAATGATTGGGCCCATGAAGATTGCACTCCAGGTACAAATTCCAGTTATCATGTGTGTCATAACTGTGATAGTAATGATTCAATAGATGACTGATTAATATAACTATAATAGTTGGACAAAAATGGGGACACTAATTCAGTTGCGCTTTTTCGTTCCTTAAGTGCAATTTTCATATTCTATCGTGCAAATATTCTTTTTTATTTCTGTTTTATTATCTTGTGTTTTATTAAAGTTTACTTATAATGAAATAAATCTTGTTTCTATGCCTTTTACATAAGGTTTCAAAGTTTATACTCGAAGCATATAAAACTTATATGAAACAAATAACCTTAAAATTCAAATAAGAAATACACGCTGCATCTAATTAATCCAAATAGTTGGTGCAACTGACCCGCAGAACGGGGCCAACTCTTACATATTATTTGCTTTAAAAATATAAAATACATTATTTTCCATTTATATACATCTTCCATTATTTCTCTGAAGTTAGCCAAAAGACAAAAAGTTGCAAACTGTGCAGAAAAAGTTTGATTTCTGTTTAAAACAAAAATGTGAGGATTCGAAATGTAAAAACTGAGACAATTGGCGTAGCTCTATTCTACATAGTAGCAATTAAAAATGCCACTTTTAACAAAACGTATTGCATTTAAAATGTTTTCTCGTGCTTATAAATAAAAATGTGAATAAACCGACTGAAAGTCTATAAAAATAATAAATCCGTTCGTAAGGTGGGATTTTTAAATTTCCCAATGTCACATTTACTCTAAATCTCCCGTTAAAAATGTCGTATATACACACTTTAAATCCGGAAGTTATAAGGAAGTTGGACTGGACTGGGATATATAACTTCCTTTTTTCATCTCAAGCATTGGTCAGCAGACTCCGTCGATGTCAAGCACCGTGAAATTGAACATTTTACTTCTTTATACCCTCATGACAGAGGAGTAGTTCTCTTTTTACCTTCTGATGGGAATTCGAACTGTTACGCGTGTAACTTAAAGTGAAAATGTAGACAAAATAATGCCAGTTAAAGGAATCTTAGGTATTACTTTAAAAATAGTTACTTTTTGTTCCAAAATTACGTACTATAAATATGTTCTATGAAATGTTTTTAAATATGTTCTGTAAATTATATTATATGAAATTTTCATAAAATATGTTCTGTGGATGGAAATGGCTAATTTTATTGAAAAGTCTGTGTATATTTACAACAGTAGTATAGATACAACTAGAACATGTAAGAAATGGTTGTAAACATGTAAAAAATTGTATATTAAAATGTTAATGTGTTTGGATGTTAATATATTACATTAGTGTCCAAAAGTTAAGCATAACCGCTATAAGTATGAATATTTCACGAACCAGAAATAGGAATGGAACGAAACTTAGCATGTGTGTGCAATAAATAAGGTAATGCAAATACAAACTTACTATATATGAATAGACGAGGTTTGGTGATTTTTTTTTAAATGCACCTCTCATGTTTTAAAGACGTACCCGATTCAAAAATTGGGATATAAAAATGACTAACAATACGATCTTTATAATTTAACAGCAGCTCCATAATATATTACCCACTGCTCTAAAACAAAACTATATCCTGAAGCTATCCGTTCAATAATTCTAATTTTTATAAGGTATAAGATTATCGCTATTTTTTAACAAACCTTGAGATTCCTCGAAATACGAGATCGAAAATTCTCCCCTTCGCGCAGGCGCATAAACACCGATAGGTGAATATTGCTCTGTGACGACTCCCTTTCTTGGAATTCAACAGTAAACGTCAGGTGACATCAGGTGTTCGACACGTGCTGCCACTCACATTCCCAAAATAGCCCGCAAAGTTCTATAGAGGGATGTGTTCTCGGAAAGCGGTAAGAAACGAACTTTATGATAAATACAAATATGATGTCCGGATGGACTTTTAGATTGCAAGTATATCAATTCAGAAAGCGTATTGTTGATTGTAGGAAAGAGTAATAAATCCTATTTCAATGCGCTCCATATTTTTATTTAGGGCGTATTATATATGCCCCCGCTGAGATCAAAGGCGTATTTAAGGTATATTAAAGGAGCTTATATAGGGCATACAAAAAAGTTTATTTAGGGCGTATTCTTACAGCACTTAAATCAAAAGGCGTATTTAGGGCATATCAAATGAGATTTTGCAGAGTGTATCAAAGGTGATTGCTTAGGCCATATCAAAGAATTTATTTGGGGCGTATCAAAGGAACTAATTTGAGGCGTAACGAAAATATGCCCGCGCTGAAGGCGAAAGACGTATCAACCTAGTTTATTTAAAGCATACGAAAGATCATTTAGGCCATATCAAGTTTATTTTGGGTGTATTAAAACTTTTTAGGGAGCATTAAACTCACGTTCAAAACCAAAGGCGTATTTAGAGCGTAATATACGATAGTATAAAAACGTAGTAGCCAGGTCCATAAGGTATATAATGCGATCGAACTGCGGACTAAGACGCGTTCATGCGTTTACTCAGGGGGCAGCAATCGACTACATCTTTAGAAAAATTGAATGGATGAATTCAATTAATTCCAGCTTTGAATTCAGGGCAACTGCGGGTAAGATTTCTTGTTCCTAATAAGTTTGAGTGACTTCCATGCACTATATACGATTTGTATTATGATTAGTTGAATTGTGTGTTAGTCGGAGAAACATTTGTATTAGGATTAGTTGAATTAATGTTACTCTGTACTCCTTGTTGAATTAAGATTACTCTATTGAATTATGATTACTTGATCCTCAGAAATTAAGAGCTTACTTGCATGGATGCTTGTTTCATACTATTCCAATTCTCGTGGATCAGTAGCGTATTCCTTCTGAATAAGCATTTTGTGTGCTTTGATCTAAAGAACCGGATGGAATTAGTTTCTAAAGCTAGTGATAGCTCATCAATTAGTTAAGAGTACTGACGAAATTAATCTATCAATAGAAAATGACGTACGAAAATCACTGTTTTTGGACATAAAACTGGTAATTTTTGGTTGTTAGCAAAACTTTTACCATACTATTGATTTTTGGAAAATTTTTGGTTTGAAACACCTATTTCTCAGGACCCACTAAAGAGATAAATTAAATTATAGAGGATATGGATTTATTTTCAAATTCTGAGAGGGGGTTTAGGGGTGGTTTACTAAATATTTCCTCCTCTGGTTTTTCCATTTCAAGTATAGATATTTTCATTTTAATTGAAACATTTATTTTTCATGATTGAGTATCTATAGAGTTTAGGTGATGACTGATATGAATGTAACTTTAAATTCTGAAGGATGTTAGCGCTCGGTAAAGACTCCCACTTCCGGACGTTTTTCAACTTGCGGTTCAAAAATGTCCTTAAACATCAATTTCTCAGAATTGGCTGTAGAATGAGCTTAGATAATAACTGATATGGATTCAATATCGAATTCCAGAGAGATGAAAGTGGATTTAGTAAAAATTTACATTTCCGGTTCTGAAGATGACACTTCCAGTGTATCAAAAATTTGGTATGACTGTACCGAATTAAGTATATAAGAAAAGTAAACATGCTTCATATTTGCGTCAAAAATAAAGTGTGGCAGAATATTTCCACCATTTAAAAACTCATAATTTTTTGGTTTTATATGATTCTTCCATAAAAATGTAAAGGATTTTATTTTAATTTAAATTAAAAGTGGATGAAAAAAAAACATTTTGATAACTCATGTATTACTTTGGTATGTAAATACCAATCGCTGAACTTCATTTTACTTTTGCTATATATTTTTAATGTCATAATGAATTCGATGTATTTTCAGTATATACTTGAATAAAAGTCATCTTTTTTACTTTGAGAGAAAAAAATATCAGGAGAAAATGTAAATTCCACAACAATCATATATTTTTTCTTTAATAATTATCATGCACAGTTAAAAGGCGAAATTTATTTAAAATTCCCACTAAAACTAACATATAGTAAAAGTTACCGGTAGCTGTGGTTTCACCAACTATAGGCGGTATTATATGTTATTATCTCTCACTATTACCGCTGACTTTTTTAAGCAGTCACTTCCTTAACATTCACTGCTAACGATAGGTACTCGCAGTGGGTAAGCACGTAAAATCTGCGTAATGAATTCACAAAATAAGTAAATAGTATTTTATTATTTCATTAAAACTCAATTCCGTTGCGATAATTCACAATATGAAGTTATTTATTTTCTACTTACAAAGTAATTAGAGTAAATTTCTAAATCGGGTAATTCTTGTACAATTCGCACGGATTTTTGCACAGATTACTTGCCTAAATATGCAAAGTTTTCTTATCTAAATTGAAATAATTAGCTAGAAAATTCAGGAAATTTGAATTTTATAATTTGAATCCCTTTAGACTCCCGTCCCCCTCACTATTCTAGCTCGATACTTCTCTGTGATCGTTCTTTTCTTCATGATAAATTTAAAGAAAAAATGGTGAGAATTTTACTTTTTTGTAGAAAATTATAAATATATAATTTTCTTTTTAATTTTTAAATGTTTTGGACACATGTCCATCGCTTTCTAATCTGCGTTTGCTTAAAAAACGCAACTTAGTGCTTTATCAATTCGCATTTATTCCATATGCACACATTCATGCATACACACCATATATAAAAACATAACGAAACGCATTTTGATAGTGCATATAAGGATTTTTTTTTAAAAAAGCACTGTTTAATGATTTTTACTTTACTTTATTAATATACATTTTTAGGCATTTGTTTTCTGTACACTATATTTACATTTAATATTTTGACAATTTTTATCGCTATTGTCAACTAGCTCTCAATATAGTCAAACACTCGTGATCAAATACAACCTTATATCCAATACGCCACTCTGTCATATTCCAGAAGATGAGCTTTTGAAATTGAATTCCATTTCAATCTCTCCCCTATCCACATCTATTGACTCAAATGATTGTTGTCTACTCCTTAGATTGCTTTTCCTTAGAGAAATTGCATTTAGGTTTTAGTATAACTTTTTTTTTTTGAAACATTCTAAACTGAATTGGAATTATTTGAGAAACTAGATCGAGCACACAAGTGCAGTCAATATGGTTCTTTATATAACTTTGTTGATCAATTATTTCGATCAAGAAAAAATATTCGCTATTTGTACATGTTTTCATTCAATCTTTGGCATATTTTAATATAAACAAATGCTGGCTCAGCTAGAAATGCTAAATAACAGAGCTCGGAATTGTATAAAAATGTCTATTTTCATTTGCTATCATTGAGACTCGTATTCAGTGATACTCAATACATGCATATCTATCCAAATCCGAGCGACAGATTTCTGACCCATATTTTTGCTTAACGTTTTTGCTTAACATATACCGTGTGCTGTAGAGAAGCAAGAATAAGTAACAGGGAAGATCAATCATGCATAAAGCATTGATTATGAAACACTTTCCAACATCAATGCCATTTTATTGAAACACCTCTAAAATGCGATACATTCTTCGGTAATAATTTTAAAATTATTACAATACTACATTAATTTATCATATTTGAAAACTTAAAACTTCATCGAAAAAAAATGAACTTCATTCAAATGACGGCTTTACAATATAGATTGCCTGGTTTAAACATCTCTAAAATACGATACATTCCTCAGTAATATTTTCAAAATTATCATAATACTACAATAATTTATTATATTTGAAAGCTTCATCGAAAACAAATGAACTTTATTAAAATGACGTCATCGAAATATAAATCGCCACTATATAAAAGCAGCATTTCATTCATAAACATTTTTCCAATCCTTTCATTCATCACAATACTATAATAATTTATTTTATTTAAAAACTTAAAACCATAGAGGTACACATAATTTAACTCTATGCTTCAAACTTCATCGAAAAAATCGGCTCCATGACCTAAATAAAAAGAAAACGTTAAAGAAAAAAGTTTGCGTTAAAGAAATGCTGAAATTCTTATACAACTCATTCTATATCTTTTGGTGTTTACATTCTCCATAAGTGAAAATTAGGCTTCATTGTAGAAATAATAAAAGTTTGATAATAATTTAAACTTAAAAATATTATAATTGCGTTGTTTCAGTATGTAGATGCACATAATTTAAGCAAAAAAAAGAGACTTTAGGACGGATACAAAATTACATATGAATTAAAAAAAAACTTTACAAATCACGGTTTTGAGACAAGATGGATGCCATATTTTATTTTGAAGTGGGTCACGTGATCTCTTCATATAATGGTCACGTGATCTCCTCATATAAGGGATTGTTGTTGTTGAAACCCAGACCTTCCGACCTACCAGAAAGGTAGGTGTAAGGTAAAAAACTACTGAATATTTTTTGCTTGTTTTTTATATATATTTTATAAGATAATTTGAATATTTTCTAAAACTTTCGAAGTAATTTGTGAATTTTAAATTCGCTTAAAAAAAGTTTGAAAAATTAGGTCCCATAAGGTTCAATGTATTTCAATTTTTCAACCCGGTTTCAATCCAAAACTAATTATATTCCCATAGGTTCAACAGACCCTCTGAACAACATACTAAAATTTCATTTTGATAAAGTCATTTTTACGGTAGTTGTCGTGCTACCGGACCGACAGACAGGCAGACAGACAGACAGAATGAACAATGTCGTAAACACATTTCAACTATGTTGTAAATTGTTAGAGAGAGTGAATTTGATCTCAATAATAAACTGGTGTACAACATAAACTGCAGCGGAAATCAAGATAAATAAGCATACGTAAGTTTCGAAAATCAATTGGATTTCTTTCATCAGCGTAAACATGTGTTCACATTTTTAACATTTTACAACAAAGTTGAAAAGTGTTTATGACTTTGTTCATTATCTCTGTCTGTCTATCTGTCAGTCCGTTAGCACGATAACTGCCGTAAAAATGACTTAATCAAAATGAAATTTTAATATGTTGTTCAGACGGTCTGTAGGACCTGTGGAAATATAAATGAAGAATATCACCCAATTAGATTTGGATTGAACCCGAGTTGAAAAAATGAAATACATTGAGTCCTATGGGACCTAATTTTTCAAACATTTTTTAAGCGGATTTGAAATTCACATATTGCTTCGAAAATTTTAGGTAATATTCAAATTGTTCCGTAAAATATATAAAAATAATCAGCGAAATATATTCAGTAGATTTTAAAATAAAAATTAAAATAATAATTGCGCCTCTTATATGAAGCGATCACGTGACCATGATATGAAAAGATCACATGACCCACTTCAAAATGATATATGGCATCCATCTTGTCTCAAAATCGTGATTTTTTAAGTTCTTTTTAATTCATATTGAGTGTTGTATCCGTTCTAAAACCACTTTATTTCTATTCTTAATTTCTATGCTTAAATTCTATGCATCTACATACTGAAACAACGCAATTACAATATACTTCAAATTAAATGCTCATCCAAATTCGATTATTTCTACAACGAAGCCTATTTTTCACTTATGTAAAATGTAAACAGCAAAATATGAAGAATGAGTTGTATTAGAATTGCTGTATTTCTTTAACACAAAATTATTTAGCCCATGGAGTCTGCATAGCTGATATGAATGAAATATTCATTGATTTTACAAAGAGAAAGATGATTTTTTTCGATGAAGTTTTAAGCATAGAGTTTAATTACTTGTAGCTCCATGGTCTTAATTTTCAAATGAAATGAATTATTATAGTATTGTGATGAACGAAATGAATGTGAAAATGTTATGAATGAAATGTTGTTTTTATAGAGAGATCCAGGCGTGATATTCTTTCTATGACGTCATTTGAATGAATTTCAGTTGTTTTCGATGAAGTTTCCAAATATAATAAATTATCGTAGTATTATGATAGTTTTAAAAATATTACCGAGGAATCTGTCGCATTTTAGAGATGTTTAAACCAGGCAATTTATATTTCAATGCAATCATTTGAATGAAGTTCATTTTCTTCGATGAAGGTTTAAGTTTTCAAATATAATAAATTAATGTAGTATTGTGATAAGTTTTAAAATATTACCGAGGAATGTATTGCATTTTAAACTTGTTTAAATAAAATTGCATTGAAGTTGGAAAGTGTTTCATAATCAATGCTTTAAGCATGATTGATCTTTCTTGCTATTGTTTTATTTTACTTTCGTGCCACTAGTTGGCGCTCCTATATTGTGATGTCGTTTATCAAAATCAGTTTGGCCGACAGTGAATTTGCGCCTATTTGGACGTTTAGGTTCAAACTTTTTGCACTGATGAAGGAAATAAAGTTGATCTCCGAAATATATGTCTGCTTATTTATATTGGTTTATTCTGCATTTTACGTTGTACATCAGTTTATTAGGAAGAATAACTGTTCACAAAACATTAAAGAGCATCACAATACATAAAAATCGGCAGTGGCACCAGTCTGATGAAGCCCAACTAATTTTGCGCGAATAATATCTTTATTGGGATGGGGGGAAGTCTTCTTTTGACATTTTCAAAGCAATTTCACAAACTAAGAACTTGAACTGAAATCCCAATATATGTCTTATATATATATATATATATATATATATATATATATATATATATATATATATATATATATATTTACATATATTTATATATATATATATATATATATATATATATATATATATATATATATATATATATATATATATATATATATATATATATATATTTATATATATTTATATATATATATATATATATATATATATTTATATATATATATATATATATATATATATATATATTTATATATATATATATATATATATATATATATATATTTATATATATATATATTTATATATATATATATATATATATATATATATATATATATATATATATATATATATATATATATATATATCGCGAGATGTGAAAATGAAGGAGCAGTCCGCATTTTCCAAGCAATGCGTGTCAGCAGCGGACTGTAGTCGTTCGCGTTCGTCGGAAACGGAAATGGCGTTTGAAAAACAATGTGCGAATATTAAATTCTGCCAGCGTTTGGGGAGATCACCGACAGAAACATTGCACCTGCTGCAGCAGGGTGTCCTTAAATGTATATGTCTTTTAAAGTGTAACAAATTATATCTTATAGTTCATAGCTAGCACTTTTGTTTTTTTGACATATGAGCATTATAAACCTGAAAAACGGATAAAGTTCTATCTTGACGAGACATTTGAATTTGACAACACGATTTTTCAAAAACTATAATGGCTTTGTAAAAACATATTATTAATTTAGAAATTTGATTTTCCCTCTGAAAACTTTTATCTCTTACTGTTTATATCTATCTTATATAGTTTAAAATGTATTTCGTGTGAATTTAAGCAAAGTGAGACAAAAGCTCACTCGTATAAAACCTTTATAATTTCTTTTTTCTGACGAAGAAAAATGTCAAAATATTAAAGCAATATAATTATTTTTATATATTCACCAATAGACGTATCCTTCCGACAAATTAAATAAATAATATTTGCAGTTCTATCTATTAAGTTCAGAGATATAAGCGTCCAAAGTGTTCATATTTTTCGCAATGCTCCAATTTCCGCAAAATAAACCCCAATCATAGGTATGACTTATTCACATCACATCTGCTACTACTTCTTCGACCCAGACTGTCCGATGTACGCAAAGATGTGTTTGGAAGGCCTGGATGTGTCACCCAATTTAGACCGGAACTCAGTAGGCGGACAGTATCCACAGAAACCTTACTTTCCTCCCCTTACCACCAACCTCTCGGAAGGACTTACGGATCCACATATTTAACATGTCCATACTCCGCGTCTGAACACTGGAACTGCTTGGTCAGAGGCAGGAATCGGACAAGTATACACCGAATGCAATCCCCGCGCGCTAACCACTGAGGTGTTATACCCCTAAATATTCATCTTATGAGTATATAATTTTCTAATGCATCTTTAAAGAAACATACAGAAGACAATTAGGTAATTGTAATTTTTTTCGAGTACATTTTCAGCTCTCGTTCTTAGATCAAATACAGAGTGTGATCTTAACAATCGTTAAGAAATAACTGCTGTTGTTATGACACAATAAGGGGTTGTTTATTAGCGGTTGTTAAAAGAACACACCATTTTTGGCCTCAGAATGAGGGTACAAAACGCCCTCAAAATAGTTGTAGTCAACTAATTAACACTCCTGCTTTCTTTTAAAAAGTATTAGAAAATTATATCATGAAAAGTATCTGTATTTTAGGTAAAATTTAGGATTTTGGAAGAGATTTGGTGCAATATACCTAACTTACATATTCAATATTTTCACAATGTTCTTTAAACAGAAACTGTTTCCCAATCCAATTATATCTTCAAAATCAAATACCCGGAGAGCAAGGGGCACCCGTATTCAATATATTACTGACATATTTTCATAAATGTTCTCTGAAATTGAATTCCACAGTAATCTTTCCCGTATCTGCACATATTTACTCAAATGATTGTTGCTTATCCCGCGATTGCTTTGGGTAAGATTAGGTTTCGATTTTTAAACTCTATATTTGTTTGTTTTTTTAATATTATGACATGTTCCTTTTTCGTAAGCAATTCGAATCTGAATTGGAATGAAAACAACGAATTTGCAAGAATGCGTATTGGAATATGCCAGTATAGGTAATTGATATTGACGCTAGTGGATTTCAAAAAGAGATTTCTGCAGCGTGAGTCTTAAGGAGATTTTGTGTGTTAGTCTGTTTGGCAAAGCCTGTTGGTTAGCTGATAAAGTATGCAACATATTTTGTTAGGAAAGGGGTTATAAGCACATTTCAAAGGAATTGGAATGTATTTTCTGACCGCGTGAAGTGCCTAATAAATAGTAAAAGCATTAATATCAATATACATTTAATTGAAATTATGTTTGTTTGTTGTAAAGCAGACCATTTATTCCCAATGACCCCTCCCCCCTCTTCCTAGCCCTCTCTTATCTTGAAAACTACAGCTAATCCTGGACTTTTAAGTTCATATACGTGATTAGCATGTTCACATTAGTAAAAAATACCAAAATTTGTCTCAGGTGCAATTTATCTACGTTTAGTATTAGACTTACTACAGTTTTTAAAATAATATTGTTGTTGCTTATCTCTCTATATTAAAAATAAGTAGCTGACGCCGCGGAGGCTGTTTGGAAAATTTTTCTTTTTTCGAGATTCTTTGCTTCGTACCGCAAAAACTATTGCATATAAAAATATGAAATTTGGTACACTTGTAGAAAAAGCGAGTTCGCGTCCTGAATAAACTAACAATATCAAGACCATCAATTTTTGCATGCAGATACCTACATGTGCGAACTTTTGCAGGATGGATCCCCTTTTTTTAATTTTGATGTAGATTTTGAGATATTTCACTTTTTATGTGCACTTCTGAAGTGCACTTTTTTTTCCGCATCGGCACGTCTAGCGATTTCTCTGTCTCGTACTGTAAAAACTATAGCATGCAAAAATATGAAATTTGGTACATTTATAAGTGAAATAATAGGGTAATCCGATGAAATAAAACGTTTAACGATTTAAACTCTAGTTTGGCATGAAATAGCTCGCGAAGCGAGCTCATGATCAAGGAATTCAGTTTTTGGATTCCCTGGGCTAAGACAAATCCCTGATTTTCTCTCCGGAAAATAGGCAGGGGTAAAAAATATATTTTTGAAAATATAATTTTTAGAAAAAAAGATATGAAGCGAGCGCAGCGAGTAGGAGGCAAAGGCTCTCGAAGGGGTGGCACCAACGGAGCGAGCAGGGGGCGAATCCCCTAGTGAATCCAAATTTTGTTGGCCGGTAAAAGAATCCAAGCACCGTTCGGTATTCATGTCCATTGGGTCGTACAGTTAATCCAAAAGTATCTTTAGAATTAAAATGCTCATTATAATAGGATACGAGATATTATTTGTATTTAGTTGTGTTTAGTTTTGTTTTTAAACTTTTTTTTTATATCAGTTCTGACCTAATAAACTAATGCCCGTCTTCAAAGAAATTAGCAAAACGCCGGACTTCGAATGACTTAAAATTTGGTACATTTGTTTTATTTGGAATACAAAATTTGGTACATTTCTTGTGAAATAATAGGGTAATATGATGAAATAAACCATTTATCGATTTAAACTCTAGCTTGGTATGAAATAACTCGCGAAGCGAGCTCATGATCAAGGAATTCAGTTTTTGGATTCTCTGGACTAAGAAAAATCCCTGCTTTTCCCTTTGGAAAATAGGCAGGGTTAGAAAAAGTATTCTTGAAAGTAGAATTTTAAAGAAAGATATATATGAAGTGAGCTAGCTCTGCGAGCGCAGCTAGTAGGTAGCGAAGCCTCCCGAAGGGGGTTGCAGAAGGGTAGCGGAAGGGTAGAGAGAACAGGGGCAGAGCCCCGTAGTATTATAAAATAAAATATAGTTAGAAACATGCTATTTCACTCAATTACGTAAAAATCCACTAAAAAACCAGAAAATAGTAAACATTACACGATTAAACTAATCAATACTGATGATATTTGCATTTAAATCCAAAATAAGCTTTGCGTGCAATAAATTACAGAAATTTCAAAATTTTAACACCAGTTCAATTAATGTTTTTTAAGGTTTTAGGCTAAATAAAATTGTAAAATAAATATTTTGAAACCACCATAGGGGTCACAAAAGTAATAACAACTAATTGGAGTTTGGCTCATCTCAACTTTCTCAAACAGTTTTTTTTCAAATTTTACCAAAAAAAAAAAAAAAATTAAAAAATCGGTATCATGGGTCCAAGTGATTACTATTATAGCGTGTTACCCTTCACTTTAAAAGGCTTAAAATACTTCGATTGATACTATATTTAACAATGTAATCCTGGGGTCGGAAAACATGTCCCACCCCCTCTCCGAGGTGACGTAATGACATCAGGAACCAAAAATTTCATCGCAGCTATTATTTTGAAACTAAACTATTTTATTGAAGCCATATCTTCTATTTTATTGAAACTATACAATCTCTTGATCCCTGGGTCATAAATAGACCTTTTTAAGCACATTTAGATCTATGCTGTCATGTTAAAAAAACATAACATTTCAAATAAATTCCGAAGTTTACGCTCGAATTTAAAAGAAAATGATATTTCGTTTTTCACAAAGCCTGATATAAAATTTCGTGAAAATCTATTAATATGTATGGCCGCTATCGTGCACACCACAAATCGACCACAGACGGACAGACAGACAGATTGACATTACTCCAAAAATAGTCAAAACGTGTTCAAGATGTCTTAATACATATATTGGCATTAAAATCTCGAAATCAAAAATTTTCGTGAAAACAATACTTTCTCAATACTATGTATGAGGAAATACAAGTTCGCGGATGATTTCGGAGAATTATACTAAAGATTAAAGTCGCTCCGCGCCTGGTGCTCTGTAATAAGGACAGGATGACGCCTGTCTGGTCTTCCAAATATTTTTATATAATAAAACATATAGGTTTCAGTAGGTCTGAAATTGTTATGCATGTAACTCAAGTATCTGACCTATAAAAAAATTCCAAACGTGGATCACATTTTGAAACATTGCACCTGCTGCAACAGGTGCAATTTTTCTTTCGAGGATTTCCCCAAATGTTGGCAGAATTTGAAATTCGCACATTGTTCTTTAAACGTCGCTTCCGTTCTCGACGAACGCGAACGACTACAGTTCACTGACACGTATTGTCTGGAAAAAAACCTGCTTCTTCCTTTTCACATCTGACGTCACATGTGTCTCTAAGCCACAGTAAAGTAGTTCCCCTCGCCTCCAATCAGGGTTGGAGATTTCAGCACAGTCTCCGAACTTTTTGATCATATCTTGTGTAATGCCAGAAATGTAAAGTATTAAATATTTGGAAGGATTAAAATGATAGAACCAGGATTGCGGGCGGATTATCCCCACGCTAAGCAGGTGGGCGATAGTATACAGGTGGCCCCATATCTTACATACCACGCCCCATGGTTACATACCACGCTAAGCCGTTTGGCGGAAACCGAGACGGCGACCCCATGTCTATGGATTAGCCCTCAGCTCTACATTCCAGCACGTAGGCCGCCGACCGAAAAAGGGATATAAGTGAGAGTTGCTCAAAGTTGAAGGTCAGAATTGGTCAAGGCAGGCTGTTGGAGTTGGACTAGAGTAAGCGGCTGTAGCAGTGTTAAGAGTTGTGTGTGCGTCTCTGATATAGGAATTCGAAGGAGAGCTCATGTTCATCTGGTATTGCAAGTGTAAAGTGTGACAAAGCATCGGTGTAAATTAAGCATGTGATAAATAAATGTTAGTTCCTTTACTATTAACCTTATTTTTAGTTTGTTAACTTAGTATCCCGTTAAGCACAAAAATTGGTGGGTTTTGCGGCCACCAACGCAATGTACACAGCTGTATGTTTAGAACACATTACATGTATAATCAATATACAAATTAATAATTAATTTAATGTAAAATGCATTTTTGACAATTATAATTTTAATAAATAAAATTAACAGTCGGCACATTTGGTGTCGTGACATGTAATATGTTCTAAACATATTGCTGTGTACATTGAGTTGGTGGCCGCAAAACCCACCCATTTTTGTGCTTAACGGGATACTAAGTTAACAAACTAAAAATAAGGTTAATAGCAAAGGAACTAACATTTATTTATCACATACTTAATTTACACTCCTTAGTTTTACAAATTCAATAAGTATCACAATAGTGGAATACATCTCAAGGGTAGTTCGGGGGGTGTAAAGCCAGATGAATTGATATTTGGTTGGAGCACTTGATGGGATGCACTAATTAGCTTTTCCTTAAAAACACAAAATTAGACAAAAAGGTTATCCTCATATAGTTAATTGTACGGTACCTGATCTTCTTTCATATAACTTGGGTAACACCGATGCTTTGTCGCACTTTACACTTGCAATACCAGATGAACATGAGCTCTCCTTCGAATTCCTATATCAGAGACGCACACACAACTCTTAACACTGCTACATCCGCTTACTCTTTTCTAGTCCAACTCCAACAGCCTGCCTTGACCAATTCTGACCTTCAATTTTGAGCAACTCTCACTTATATCCCTTTTTCGGTCGGCGGCCTACGTGCTGGAATGTAGAGCTGAGGGCTATTCCGTAGACATGGGGCCGCCGTCTCGGTTGCCGCCAAACGGCTTAGCGTGGTATGTAACCATAGGGCTTGGTATGTAAGGTATGGGGCCACCTGTATACTATCGCCCACCTGCTTAGCGTGGGGATAATCCGCCCGCAATCCTGGTTCTATCATTTTAATCCTTCCAAATATTTAATACTTTACATTTCTGGCATTACATCTTGTATAAACGCACATGATATATATATACCGCATATGCAGTTCATTTCTTGGAAACTTTAAATTTAAGTAATCAATTCAAAATTTAATTCATCTCTCCAATTCATTCATTTTCTCTAAATGCAAGTCACCAATGTATAGTCACCATACTAGCAATTTCATATTTTAGTGCATTGGAGTCATAATTGTGAATTCTAAAGACAATGATTATAAGAAAAAAAAATCTGATGTGGGCAGCACATGACTTTCCCTGCAGACTGATATCCACGTTCTCTTTATTTTAATTAAAATTAACTTACTTTTAATTCAATTTTCGTTCTCATTTGATAACTGGACTTATTTTTAAAGGTAGCGTAGAGAAAATACGTAAAAACTAAAATATCTCGCGAACGGCTAGTCCTAATGTAATGGGGTTGATCTTATTATTTTCTTCGTTAAAAATTACGTATTAAACAAGCATTTATTGGATATATTTGAGCATACGTAGGTTTTTTACTTTAGATTTTGACAATTTTAAAGGGGCCATTTTGCAAAAAAGGCAGGTTATTTGTTTTCGAATCTTCCCAAAATCTAAACAACACCAGGGTGTCCCACAAGTGACTTCTTTACCGAATTTTGTGAAATTCGGTCTGTTAGTTTTTTAGCTAGAGTGGATACAAGCTTTTGCGGGCCATTTCTCAAAAAAAAGATGGTTTTTTTTTATCTCAAATGGTATCCGAAACTAATCAGCACCAGATTCGCCCACAAGTGACTTACTTACCAAATTTTATGAAATTCGGTCCATTAGTTCTTTAGTTAGAGTGGATACAAAATCTGCACAGACAGACAGACACACATACAGATACACAGATACACAGACAGACACACAGACAACAGACACACACACAGACGTCACGCTAAAAATAGTTTTTTTTGTATTCTAGAGGTCTGGAAACGTGTAGATCCGTCGAAAACTCGAGTTGCGATTTTCGGCATGGTTCCAATACTTTCCCTATACATTACCATGTATTGCAGGGAAAGTAATAATAATAAGCTTAATTGTCTGCGATACATACAATTTTCATTAATATGACAATATTTTTCCAAAATCCTCAAATTGTCCCCAAATTTAACGCCGTGGGAAACAAACAGATAGTCAGAGAAAAATTATTTTCATTGATAGCATTAAAAGTATTATCTTAATCAAAAGCAGTTTCGTATCAATATAAATCATTTTAACTTGATACTGCGTAAAATGAAATTACTAAACTGTTGGAAACACTTCTGGAAATTGCGAATCCAAATGCGTAATACTTGACGTTCAGTTTTACGTTATGCTTCACATATTACTAAATTTATTGTAAATTGAAGCTAGTTACGGTATTTCGCAGTGAAATTCCACATTCTCTTATTCAAGGGTAATTTTGAATCACATTTAGTTAAATTAGTACAGAATAATTCATCATGGCTATTCAAACCAATGTTTCAGAGGCCATACCTTAAGACCACTCGAGTTCAACTTAGTTGCAGAATTGTTCTGGATGAAATATATTAAATGTGGCGTGACTGTAACAGAAATACATTGAATTCCATCTTACATAATAAAATGTTTCTCTTTCCGTTATTTCATGGGTGTGTATGTATAGCGAAAGATCTAACTTTTCAACAGCCACAAAATTCAATGTTGAGTTAGTAGAACTCCTGGTACGGCAGATTTCGGCGCCTTTCTTTAAAATTCATATTACATTTTTTAAGTTATTTTATGTAAACGTACTAATTTGAGTGATTTTTATACAAATCGCTTCCTTAGTGATGGAAAATATCATGCAGTTTCTATCTTGATATCGTCCGAACACGTCCTTTCTGATGATCTTCGAACAGGATCCATGAGAAAAGTCCCCCCATATTCATTTATTTATTTTTAAACACATCAAAATAAACATATTTTATATTTTTTATTTTTCTATACCGCCATATACGAAAAGGGAAGATTAGCGGAATTCTATAGTTTAGCCAAAAATATGTGTTTCGCATTCTAACAAAAGCAATTCTTTAATTAGTCTATTTACTGAGTTTCTGTTAATTATCAGCCTAAAGCATGGAAATCAAAATGTTGGACTCTGTTCTTGTTGGACATCACTATTCGGATAAGTGGATGTTTATGCGCATGTGTGAAGGTAACTGTGAGCAACTACACATGCGCTAAAGCTAAAATATTTTGATTGAAACGACTAGAATAACTTTGGTTCAAAACTGACGAATTCGAAATTGAGTTTTGTTATCTGCATCTGTATTATTTAACTAACGGGCGTTTATTTGTAATCTGGATAACGCCGGGAAATTTATTCAATAAATAAATAAATAAATATTTTTAGCCAATCACTTGTGATGCTGCAAAATAGCAAATGACGAAACGTTTATTCTTTTTATACCTGTATTGATATTCTAATGCCAATTACTGGAAGCTTTAATATATAATTTTGGTTCTCAGACTTCATATTTTAGTAGTTACAGCAATTTTAACTAATTTTCAATGGTCGGATTCCATAAATACATTGAAATGTATATAACATTATCAAGTTTGATTCTAAATATAAATAAATATTTGTTTATTCAAAATTTAAAATATTTAACCATGTTTTAATTATGCATTATTAGATTTCGAATGTAAAAACGGAGTTGCCTTACGATTATAAATTTATTTTCAAACATTTAAATATGTACCCCTTTACTTTTGAGTATACACATTACTGTGATATAAGATTTTACATTTGGAAAATGCATATAGCAGAAAATGCAATGTCTGGAAATGCATATAGAACAGCATAAATATTGAATGATATAATAATTACATTATTACTTTGCTTTGAGTAAAATTCAGCACGTTGCATTTAAAAGCCATTAGGAGTTCTATCTATTCACACTTAATATATAAATGCACCCTAAAACATTTAAACGTTGCGAATATACACCTATTTCAGTTGACGAGTTTAAAATTATGTTTTACAGAAAGCTAAATGTGTAACTAATATATTAATATATGACACTTTGGAATACAATTAAACATTATGTCAGTCAATGATGGATTTTAAAGCATATTTAATGACATTAGTGCAGATTTATTTTCTAATCTATTTCAGACGATGTACAAGGAACCATTATTTCAGAATGCTTTCAAATTTAAATCAATTAGAGGATTGCTCCGACTAAAAATTATTGGAGTTGTAATGATACGAAAGAAATAATTGCAATTTAAAGTGCACTAAACAGACACTTTGATTGGTTCTCTACTTTGGCTGCTGAGACGTAGTAAGTACTAACGGCAAAATATGTTTTAAATGCCAATATTATATTTTTTCTCATATAAATATCAATATTTACTTACCAAACAATTTAGGTTCCATCGGTAAAGTAAGGGTAGGATTATATATTAAATAAATAATAAAAACTGTGTTGTACTCATAATCATTTGCCATATACTTTATTTCCAAGCCTTCAAATCTACAGATATTATTGGTCTTTTGAATCAATTTGAGTTTTTCAACGTCAATAATAAAATAAAAATATTTCTGAAAAGCGTCTTGGACTTTTATAAAATTTTAAACAATAATAGTATTTGTTATGAAAAGGTAGGTAAAATATAAAGTTTAATTATATTTTCAATAGAAGAGATTTTATCCTTTTAAAATTCTTGTTGCTTGTTTATATAAAACTTTAGAATCAAAAACTAATATATAATCTATTCCATAACCTTACTTGTTATATATTAAACAAGTGCCTAAACAGATATTGATGGAACTCGATATAACAAAATCCAGAATTTATTATTTCAGCTTTAAAATCCTTCAATCTCTCTTAATTAAAAGAAGAGTATGTATGTTTTTCCACGATGCTGTGCGATATCTACCTCACTTGGAAATTGGAGTAGTTTCACTCAGAATCTATAATCTAATTAATTTTTTCATTTAAATTTTCAAAGTGTTTAAATCAGCCATTTATGCTAACAATCACGTTTAGCTGTAATATATATATATATATATATATATATACATATATATATATATATATATATATATATATAATATATATATATATATATATATATATATATATATAGAATATATATATATATAGAATATATATATATATATATATATATATATATATATATATATATATATATATATATATATATATATATATATATATATATTATATATATATATATATATATATATATATATATATATATATATATATATATATATATATATATAATATATATATATATAGAATATATATATATATATATATATATATTATATATATATATATATATATATATATATATATATATATATATATATATATATATATATATATATATATTACAAATAGGTAATAACCAAATCAAATAATAACGAAATATTAAAATCAACAAAAGAGTTAAACCACGGCCACAATGTCGAAAAAAGAAATATTCAGAACTGACCTAATTTTAAAGATTAATTAGACTAGACTCATTTTCAAGTCTAAGCATATAGTAGCTCTAATTAACTCAGACACATCATAGATGTAAGGAATGAGAACTGAATTAGCGGTCCAGTTGATTAGCGGGCCACTGAATTAGCGGCCCAGTTGCAACATTTCTGGCAGAATCTTCCGCAGAGGGACATTAGCAATGTATTGTCCCTCAATGACTCAATGCCAGTGCCAAATATAATATAGGCCTGTATAGCTGCTTGGGTAAGATGAAGCACTTACTAAAATGGCATCTTCTGGTTGCTACATTTTCTTTAAAACAGGTTTTTTTTCTCTCTCAAATCCTATTTATTGTCAAGCCGAGTTTCGCTGCTGTAGCTGATTTTCATATAGGTGCGTATATGTTTTACAACAGAGTGTATTCAAAAATTCAATTAACACTTCAATATTCTTTATATTTTTAAAATACCGTGTTTGAATAGTTTTTGTACCTAATATGTAAATTTTAATGTGTAAAGAGCAAATATGTTTACTTTAAATGTGTTTGCTGTGTGAAAACATAAGTATAACTGAATATCAGACTGAATTAACTGAAGTGTAGATCAACTCGACTGTCTCATATCAGAATCAATTTTAAAGTAGGTTGTATTTCTTTCTTGTAATTGTTGTAAGAATCATTTTGAAAAAAACCTATATTGTTGATCCAAATGATCACATTTATAGCATGTAACCCTTCAGTTTTAATTACTTGAAAATAATTATTGATTGATGCCAAATCTGGCAATGTACACACTCGGGGGTGGTGGGTGACACAGAAATTGTATCTCGTCTATTTATCACTATAATGATTGAAAATGTTAAGTGATGATTGACTTATAAATAGCCCGTTTTATGTAGAATTATGTCAAATTTTGTCCTATGCTGCCATATTAAGGAAATATAAAATTTTCTATAAAAAATACGAAGTTTTCACTTGAAACATTCTATCTATTTCTAGATTTTAGATAACAAAGCCTGATATAAAGTTTCGCAAAAATCCATTAATGTCTGTTAAAGCTATCGTCTACACAAAAAATAGACCACAGACAGACAGGCATCGCACTAACAATAGTCGAAACGTGTTCAGAAGGTCCAAAAATATATTAGCATCAAAATCTCGAAATCGAAAATTTTCGCTGAAATAATATTTCATTTTTATACTATGAGAAAGTAAAAAATAATTTGCGTATTACAAAAATAATTCTTATAAAGTTACTTTATGAACAAAAATAAAACAATGTATTAAGTCGCATGAAAAAGCAAAGAAATGTTAGCGATAATCAAAAAAGACCTTCAAACTAGAGTTGTGTTTATTTTAACTTCTGATATAATATTAAGGGCCATGGCGAATGTCAACTGATTTTTTCGTTCATGACTTTCGTTACTCTTTTCGTTCATTTCGTTGCACGTTCTGTTATTGGCCTAAGAATGTGGTTAGCTCGAGAGTTTATAAACAACACTAAAAGAACATGTGATAAAATGAAATTGTCATAAAATAAAACATTTTTACTTTCCATCATATTTACAACTAAGAGCCATAATTCAAATTATTTTACTAAATTTTCACGCCTTTTTTAATTAAAATTAAAAAATATATATCTTGTGCATTAGGAATAAAGGAAAATATTACAAGTCAGTTCACATTTTTGTGGAACTGACTATTTTTAATGAATTATAAAAATGGAGAAGATGTTTATCCAGTTTTTTATGAAAATTAGCAGCGCAGCTGTCTCTTAAAATTAATGATGTTCCTAAATATAATTTTCTATTTCCTGCACGTTACATTCAAGTGAAAAAAGAAACACAATTTTTTCTTTTATCATTTCTAGTGTAACAATGATTTGGATGCATTCCAGGTATTGTGTGCCAAAAAGTGCATTCTTGATTCCGATTTATATTTAATTTTATACATTTTTTACGTCGTTGTGCATAGAAATTTACTAATTTCCGTTTTGTATTACATGAAATGAATGAAGATGGAACTTTATTCTAGTAAACAATTTGATCTAAATTTAAAATAATGTTTGCCTATTTTAATGAGAATTGCTTACAAAATCACATTTAAAAGAGTACATACAGACAAATTATAAAAAAAATCGGTGATAGATTTTATTTAAGTCCGTTTGTCCAATTATTGTAAACATTGCATAAAATTGTCATTTTCAAAAGTGCATTCTTGATTCCGATTTATATTTAATTTTATACATTTTTTTACGTCGTTGTGCATAGAAATTTACTAATTTCCGTTTTGTATTACATGAAATGAATGAAGATGGAACTTTACTCTAGTAAACAATTTGATCTAAATTTAAAATAATGTTTGCCTATTTTAATGAGAATTGCTTACAAAATCACATTTAAAAGAGTACATACAGACAAATTATAAAAAAAATCGGTGATAGATTTTATTTAAGTCCGTTTGTCCAATTATTGTATACATTGCATAAAATTGTCATTTTCAGAAATGCGTTTACGTACGTTATATAATAAAAATTATTTTTCAAATTATAATTTAATCTTTAAATAATTAATCTCCTCGAATCGCGCGCACAGTGGAGTAGCAGCATTGATGGACTAGTTTCACGCCTCTCAATACTCTTCTTTGTAAAAAGACAACACCAGTAGCAGTGCCCGCTATGTGCCCTGCTATGTGCCGCATTTTTTCAGACCCCTTATTATGACTGAAATATGTTATACTCCGCAGTCAGCTTCCCCTTAAATTATTGTGTTATTATTGTTTTTTAAATTATTGTGTTAAAATAGTGCATTATTTGTGTTTATTTACGTTACACTTGATTTCCTTAGTGTGAATTACTTGCTTGTCTATTCTAGAGCATCGTGCAGTACCCTTCAAAAGCATCGACCAGATATTTATTTTATCGATATTCATATTCACATATTGATTTGTAAATTATTATATGTGCTACGAATTTAATTTCTTCCATATCGACTGCTCCTTGGATTGCATTTTTTTCACACTGTCTCGTGTTAAGTATTTTATTTTACAAGCATTTATAGTACTACATATGTTTTCTCCCCACCACCTTAACACCGACGTTCCAGGAGGTTCTACATGAAATCCACTCTAACGTTTGAAGGGTTTTCAAAAAATAAAATATAACTTAATAGACAATAAACTAAAAACAAATTTCTTCGTTCTTGTTTTGTCTCAGGTTATGAGTATTTGCCATTATTTTGTATATAATGTTCACCATGCATTATTTGTCATTAAATGGATCATAATATAAATTCAGGTTGTTTGCTACTGAATCGCTTTAAATGAAACGAAATTGACTCTACACGAAAATACATTAATATTGCATTAGCGAACGTTTAAAAAGAAGGAATAAAAAAATTTAATGGATCACAAAGGTGTCAGATCTAAAATTAAAGCTATTTGAAAGTAATTTTGCACGTCGATTTGTTGTAGGATTTTAACAAATGTAGTTCGAGTTTATGAAAATGCGGTGATTATTCTTTGTTCCATTTAATTTATTCTATAAAGTTGCTATATGTGTAAATACAGATTTAGCTAATATAAACCCAGAAAAAATAGGAACGTGCATCCATATTCGAAAAAAATGATATCTGCTCATCTTTATCCATTTAATGTTTTGTAATCTCTGTCCATTTAATGTTATGGTAATATTCGTTCATTTATTTAATGTTCTGATAAACATTGTTCATTTAATGTTCTGGCAATCTCCGATCATTTAAAGTTCTGGTAATCTCCGTTCATTTAATGTTCTGCTAATCTCCGTCCATTTATTGAAAGTTTAAGGTGTCCATATTCAGAAAAAATGATATCTGGTAATCTCTGTCCATTAGAATGTTCAACATGCATTATTAAGCAATATAATAATCACGTTCTTGGACACTATATAATATTATTTACTGCCACAGATTAGGAATATGTTAATCTATTATTATTATATATACTAATTGCCAAGTGTCCGTCTGTCTGTCCGTCTGTCTGTCCGTCTGTCTGTCTGTCACGCCTTTTTTAGGCACTTCTCGAATAGATAGAGACTTGAAATTTGGTACACGGCTCGGTCGTTCGATAAAACCCCCTGGAAAAATCGAATTTTTCGAAAACGTTCTATAGAGGGGGTGCCCCACACCAAAACATTCGAAAAGTGAAATGACAGGAAAGCATGCTTTGCGATGAGATAGAGACTTCAAATTCGGTGTATGGGTAAATCGTTCGAAAGGAAGAAAGTGTGCAATTTCAGATTTCCAATATTTTCTACTTAAGGGGGGGTGCAGCCCACCAAAACGTTCGAAAAGTGAAATGATAGGAGAGCATGCTTTGCGATGAGGTAGAGACTTCAAATTTGGTGTATGGGTAAATCGTTCGAAAGGCAGAAAGTGTGCATTTTCAGATTTCCAATATTTTCTACTCAAGGGGGTGCCGCACACCAAAACGTTCGAAAAGTGAAATGACAGGAAAGCCTGCTTTGCGATAAGATAGGGACTTCAAATTTGGTATATAGGTAAACCGTTAGAAAGGAAGAAAGTGTGCAATTTCAGATTTCCAATATTTTCTGCTTAAAGGGGGTGCTCCACACCAAAACGTTCGAAAAGTGAAATGATAGGAAAGCATGCTTTAAGATGAGATAGTGACTTCAGATTTGGTGTATGGGTAAATCGTTCGAAAGGCAGACAGTGTGCATTTTCAGATTTCCAATATTTTCTACTCAAGGGGGTGCCGCACACCAAAACGTTCGAAAAGTGAAATGATAGGAAAGCCTACTTTGCGATAAGATAGGGTCTTCAAATTTGGTATATAGGTAAACCGTTCGAAAGGAAGAAAGTGTGTAATTTCAGATTTCCAATATTTCCTACTTAAGGGGGTGCCGCACACAAAAATGTTCGATTTTCCGAATAAATGAGAAACGGCCCTTTAAAATTTGATAGAGGCTCAAAATTTTATATATAGACTAATCATTTGATGAAAACACCCAAAACGAATATAATTTTTCAAAAATGTTCGTTTAAGGGGGTTCTCCAGAGGAAAACTTTCGAAATGTGAATTGATAAAAAAAACATGCTTCGAAATAAGATACAGACTTCAAATTCGGTGTACAGGTAGATAGTTCGAAAGGAAGAACATGTGCAATTTCAGTTTTCCGATATTTTGAACTTTTGGGGGTGCCTCAAAACTAAATGTTCGATTTGTCGAATAAATAAGAAACGCGAATTATTAAAAAATTTACATTAGTCAGGGGTTGCTTAATGTGGGGCCGTTGATTTTCAACGGGTATGCGGCTAGTATATACTAATTGCCAAGTGTCCGTCTGTCTGTCTGTCCGTCTGTCTGTCTGTCTGTCTGTCACGCCTTTTTTAGGCACTTCCCGAATAGATAGAGACTTGCAATTTGGTACACGGCTCGGTCGTTCGATAAAACCCCCTGGAAAAATCGAATTTTTCGAAAACGTTCCATAGAGGGGGTGCCTCACACCAAAACGTTCGAAAAGTGAAATGACGGGAAAGCATGCTTTGCGATGAGATAGAGACTTTAAATTTGGTATATGGGTAAATCACTCGAAAAGAAGAAAGTGTGCAATTTCAGATTTCCAATATTTTCTGCTTAAGGGGGGGGTGCAGCACACCAAAACGTTCGAAAAGTGAAATGATAGGAGAGCATGCTTTGCGATGAGATAGAGACTTCAAGTTTGGTGTATGGATAAATCGTTTGAAACAAAGAAAGCGTGGAATTTCAGATTTCCAATATTTTCTACTTAAAGGGGTGCCGCACACCAAAACGTTCGAAAAGTGAAATGACGGGAAAGCATGCTTTGCGATGAGATAGAGACTTCTAATTTGGTACATGGGTAAATCACTCGAAAGGAAGAAAGTGTGGAATTTCAGATTTCCAATATTTTCTACTTAAGGGGGTGCCGCACACCAAAACCTTCGAAAAGTGAAATGACGGGAAAGCATGCTTTGCGATGAGATAGAGACTTCAAATTTGGTATATGGGTAAATCACTCGAAAGGAAGAAAGTGTGGAATTTCAGATTTCCAATATTTTCTACTTAAGGGGGTGCCGCACACCAAAACGTTCGAAAAGTGAAATGACGGGAAAGCATGCTTTGCGATGAGATAGAGACTTCAAATTTGGTATATGGGTAAATCACTCGAAAGGAAGAAAGTGTGCAATTTCAGATTTCCAATATTTTCTACTTAAGGGGGTTCTGCACACTAAAATATTCGATTTGCCGAATAAATGTGAAACGCGAATTATTAAAAAATTACAATATTCAGGGGTTGCTTATTGCGAGAACGTTGATTTTCAACGGGTATTCGGCTAGTATATACTAATTGCCAAGTGTCCGTCTGTCTGTTTGTCCGTCTGTCTGTCTGTCTGTCTGTCACGCCTTTTTTAGGCACTTCCCGAATAGATAGAGACTTGCAATTTGGTACACGGCTCGGTCGTTCGATAAAACCTCCTGGAAAAATCGAATTTTTCGAAAACGTTCCATAGAGGGGGTGCCTCACACCAAAACGTTCGAAAAGTGAAATGACGGGAAAGCATGCTTTGCGATGAGATAGAGACTTTAAATTTGGTATATGGGTAAATCACTCGAAAAGAAGAAAGTGCGCAATTTCAGATTTCCAATATTTTCTGCTTAAGGGGGGGTGCAGCACACCAAAACGTTCGAAAAGTGAAATGATAGGAGAGCATGCTTTGCGATGAGATAGAGACTTCAAGTTTGGTGTATGGGTAAATCGTTTGAAACAAAGAAAGCGTGGAATTTCAGATTCCCAATATTTTCTACTTAAAGGGGTGCCGCACACCAAAACGTTCGAAAAGTGAAATGACGGGAAAGCATGCTTTGCGATGAGATAGAGACTTCAAATTTGGTATATGGGTAAATCACTCGAAAGGAAGAAAGTGTGGAATTTCAGATTTCCAATATTTTCTACTTAAGGGGGTGCCGCACACCAAAACGTTCGAAAAGTGAAATGACGGGAAAGCATGCTTTGCGATGAGATAGAGACTTCAAATTTGGTATATGGGTAAATCACTCGAAAGGAAGAAAGTGTGCAATTTCAGATTTCCAATATTTTCTACTTAAGGGGGTTCTGCACACTAAAATATTCGATTTGCCGAATAAATGTGAAACTCGAATTATTAAAAAATTACAATATTCAGGGGTTGCTTATTGCGAGAACGTTGATTTTCAACGGGTATTCGGCTAGTATATACTAATTGCCAAGTGTCCGTCTGTCTGTCTGTCCGTCTGTCTGTCTGTCTGTCTGTCACGCCTTTTTTAGGCACTTCCCGAATAGATAGAGACTTGCAATTTGGTACACGGCTCGGTCGTTCGATAAAACCTACTGGAAAAATCGAATTTTTCGAAAACGTTCTATAGAGGGGGTGCCCCACACCAAAACGTTCGAAAAGTGAAATGACGGGAAAGCATGCTTTGCGATGAGATAGGGACTTCAAATTTGGTATATGGGTAAATCACTCGAAAGGAAGAAAGTGTGCAATTTCAGATTTCCAATATTTGATCCTTAAGAGGGGGTGCAGCACACCAAAACGTTCGAAACGTGATATGGTAGGAGAGCATGCTTTGCGATGAGATAGAGACTTCAAGTTTGGAGTATGGGTAAACCGTTTGAAACAAAGAAAGAGTGGAATTTCAGATTTCCAATATTTTCTACTTAAGGGGGTGCCGCACACCAAAACGTTCGAAAAGTGAAATGATAGAAAAGCATGCTTTGCGATGAGATAGAGACTTCAAATTCGGTGTATGGGTAAATCGTTCGAAAGGAAGAAAGCGTGCAATTTCAGATTTCCAATATTTTCTACTTAAGGGGGTGTCGCACACCAAAACGTTCGATTTACCGAATAAATGAGAAAATACGCCTTTAAAATTTGATAGAGGCTAAAAATTTGGTATATGGGCTAATAATTTGACGAAAACGCCCAAGACGAATACAGTTTTTCAAAAAAGTTCGTTTAAGGGGGTGCTCCAGAGTAAAACGTTCGAAAAGTCAAATGATAAAAAAAACCGTGCTTTGGAATGAGATAGAGATATCAGATTTGGTGTAAGGATAGATAGTTTGAAAGGACGAAAGTGTACAATTTCAGTTTACCAATATTTTCTACTTTAGGGGGTACCGCACACCAAAATGTTCGATTTTCGGAATAAAGGAGTAACGCTCCTTTAAAAACGTGATAGAGGCTTTATATTTGGTATATGGCCGAAACATCTCATAGAAATCACAAAAAGAATAGAGTTTTTAAAAAATGTATAGTTAAAGGGGTGGGTACTCCACACAAAAGCATTCGAAAGATGAAATGCTAGAAAAGCATGCTTCACGATGAGATAGAGACTTCAAATTTGGTGTACGGGTAAAAAGTTGGAAAGGAAGAAAGTGTGCAATTTCAGTCTTCAAACATTTGCTATTGTAGGGGGTGCCGATGTCTCTCTATCTATTCGTTCGAAACGTTCGAAAAGAGAATTGATAAAAAACCATGCTTCGAAATGAGATAAAGATATCAAATTTGGTGTAAGGGTAGATAGTTTGAGAGGAAGAAAGTGTGAAATTTCAGATTTCCAATATTTGCTACTTTAAGGGATGCGCACACTAATATGTTCGATTTTCTGAATAAATGAGGCACGCTTCCTTTTAAATGTGATAGAGGCTTGATATTTGGTATATGGGCCAATCATCTGATAAAAAACACAATACAAACAGAGGAAGAAGTGCGAAAATTTAGTTTTCCAATATTTTCTCCTTTAGGGGGTTCTGCACACCAAAATATTCGATTTGTCGAATAAATGTGAAACGCGAATTATTATAAAATTTACATTATTCAGGGACTGCTTATTGCGAGACCGTTGATTTTCAACGGGTATTCGGCTAGTATATACTAATTGCCAAGTGTCCGTCTGTCTGTCTGTCCGTCTGTCTGTCCGTCTGTCAGTCACGCTTTTTTTAGGCACTTCCCGAATAGATAGATACTTGCAATTTGATACACGGCTGAGTCGCTCGATAAAAACTCCTGGAAAAATCGAATTTTTCGAAAACGTTCTCTAGAGGGGGTGCCCCACGCCAAAACGTTCGAAAAGTTAAATGATCGGAAAACATGCTTTGCGATGAGATAAAAACTTTAAATTTGGTGTATAGGTGAATCGTTCGAAGGGAAGAAAGTGTGCAATTTCAGATTTCCGATATTTCCTACTAAAGGGGGGGGGGGCGCATACCAAAATGTTCGAAAAGTGAAATGATAGGAAAGCATACTTCACGATGAGATAGAGACTTCAAATTTGGTGTACGGGTAAAAAGTTGGAAAGGAGGAAAGTGTGCAATTTCAGTTTTCCAACAGGGTACCGCTGTAGGGGGTGCCGCTCCAGTTGTAGGGGGTGCCGCTCACTAAAATTTTCGATTTGCCGAACAAATGAAAAACGCCTCCTTTCCAATGTGATAGAAGCTTGAAATTTAGTATATGTGCTAACCATTTGACAAAAAAACCCCAAACATGAATACAGTTTGACAAAAATGTTCATTAACGGGGTGTTACACAGAAAAACGTTCGAAAGGTGAAGTGATAGAAAAACATGCTTCTCGATAGGATATAGACTTCAAATTTGGTGTAGGAGTAGATAGTTTGAAAGGAAGAAAGCGTGAAATTTCAGATTTCCAATATTTACTACTTTAAAGGGTGCCGCACACTACTATGTTCGATTTTCGGAATAAATGAGGCACACTTCCTTTTAAATATGACTGAGGCTTGATATTAGGTATATGGGCCAATCATCTGATAAAAAACCCAAGACAAAGAGAGTTTTTCAAAAATGTTCATTTATGGGTGTGCTTCACTGAAAAAAGTTCCAAAGGAAAAATAATAATATAGGGGTGTCTCGGGATGAGATAGACTTTAATGTGGTGTTCGGGTAAATAATTCGAAAGGAAGAAATGCTCACATTTAGCTTCCCAATATTTTCTTCTTTAGGGGGTTCTGCTCACCAAAATATTCGATTTGTCGAATAAATGTGAAACGCGAATTATTAAAAAAATTGCATTATTCAGGGGTTGCTTATTGCAAGACCGTTGATTTTCAACGGGTATTCGGCTAGTTATTTTTCTATTTTCTGACGTATTTACGTATGTTTCCAACACAGTAAAATTTAGTAATTGTCGAAAGTTTCAAGTTTTCACAATCGAAATTGATTAACACAATGAATAATTAAGGATTGGTTTTTAACCTCTTTGTGATCACGTTTCCCCTGACCAATTACATTCTTCTTGTGGAACCCCTGTAGTTACAATGGCCATCGCAAAACTATCGGTAGTCGAAAATATTTGAATATTTAATATTTCTGAAACAAAAAATAATCACTTCCACATACGACGCACCTGATCAATACTCGCCACACCAGGGCACTGAGTAAAAACTACTGCATTAAAAGTTGTTATGGTCGCACGAAATACAGTTCATTACTGCTTCATGTAATCGTTTGCAAGGATATTGTATACAAGAAAGAACAATCATGCATAATGCATTGATTATGAAAGACTTTCCAAATGCAATGCAATTTTATTTAAACATCTCTAAAATACACTACATTCCTCGGTAATATTTTTTTAATTATCACAGTACTACATTAATTTATTACATTTGAAAACTTAAAACTTCATCGAAAAAAATGAATTCTATTCAAATGGCGTCATTGAAGTATAAATTGCCTGGTTTAAAAACCTTTAACATGCGATACATTCAGCGGTGATATTTTTAAAATTATCACAATACTACAATAATTTATTATATATTTAAAAACGTCATCAAAAACAAATGAATTTTATTCAAATGACGCCATCGAAATATAAATCACCTGGCTCTTTATATAAAAGCAACATTTCATTCATTAACGTTTTTCCATTCCTTTCATTCTTCACAATACTACAATAATTTATTTTATTTAAAAACTTAAAACCATGGAGGTACAAATAATTTCAGTCTATGCTTCAAACTTAATCGAAAAAATCGTCTGCTTCTCTAAGTAAAATCAATGAATGTTTCATTCTTATCAGCTATACTACAAACTCTAGAACTAAATAATTTTGCGTTAAAGAAATGCAGCAATTCTTATACAACTCATACTACATTTTTTAGTCTTTACATTCTCCATAAGTGAAAATTAGGCTTCGTTGTAGAAATAATCAAAGTTTGGTGATCATTTAAACTCACATTTATTATAATTGCATTATTTCAGAATGTAGATGTGCAGAATTTAACCAAAAATAAAGCGGTTTTAGGACGGATGCAACACTAAATATAAATTATAGAGAACTTTAAAAATCACGATTTTGACACAAGATGGATGCCATATTTTATTTTGAAGTGGGCCACGTGAACTCTTCATATAATGGCCACGTAATCTCTTCATATAAGGAGAGACTGTAATTAATATTTTAATTTTTATTTCAAAAGCTACTGAATACATTTTGCTGAATTTTATTTTATATATTTTATGGGATAATAAGATTCTAAAACTTTCGAAGCAATTTGTGAATTTTATATTCGCTTAAAAAATGTTTGAAAAATTAGGTCCCATAGGGTTCAATGTATTTCATTTTTTCAACCCGGTTTTAATCCATAACTAATTGGACATACAAATGAACAATGTCATAAACACTTTTCAACTATGCTGTAAAGTGTTAAAAAATGGTTAATTTCATTAAATATCTATTTTATTCAAAATTAATTATTTAGATAAAATGTTCCACAACTCTATTAAAGTATAATTATGATTGGGTACAATTGCTATTCACAACTGAAAGGTGTAATACATTTGTAAAGATAATATATAAATTGTTAATTTCATTAATTATTTTATTTTATTAAGTTTTAATAAGTTTTAGTTATTTAAATAAAATTTTACCCAGCATTGTTTCAGATTCACTGAAATCTGTCTAATACGGAATCGTACAGGGCTTAAAAATACAGATGACATAATCAGATTTATCGTTTAAGCAGTTTACGATACAGAATACGTTAATTCTCAAAATCTATAAATGTATTCGTATTCAACACGGTTCTTACCGTGATACCCTTTTAAACAAATATAATACTCACCAAATAGTAATGTGTACAATAATGTTGCAATCAAGAGATGGAGTTGCTATCAAGAGATAATTCTATTAAAAAATCTCACAATTTATCAGTTGTATTTAAATTTCTGTAAAGTATATTTTTATTTCTAAAAGTTTATATTTAATTTTTAGCTTCACGTCTGTCGCAAGCAGCAGTTAAATAAAAATTATTTTAATAACTTTATAGTATTAAAAAATATGAGCACATTATATATATATATTAAATGGAATATCAAAACAAGAAGTTCATTGCTGATAAGGTATGATAACCTTATTAAAATAAAATAACATTTTAAATGCAGGTCAATATTCAGGTCATTATTCACTTAACCATAAATGAAAACAAAAATATTTCATTTCTCCTGAAATTTCAATACATATTTTTAATTTAAAATATTGAAGTATCTCCTGATACTTCAATATTCCCTAAATACTGAAGGATTGAAATATTAATTTCAATGCATATTTCAATTTTAACTGATATATAAATTGAAATATTTATTTATCCTACATATTCGATATGAAAGTTAGAATAACAATGATATGTACACTAATATAATATTGTGTGATGTGTTGAAGACCCAGACCGTCCGACTCATCCAAAGGACTCGAGTAACTGCTTGGACGGCCGGGAAAGAATATTGTGTGATGTGTGTCGCAATTATACAGAGATCCATTTCCTTTACCCATCAATATTTCACATTTGAATAAGGTTGCATTTTTCAATGGACCTACCCGTATTCTGCCTACCTACGGCGGATTTGACTCGGAGCTGTAACACACGAATTCACAATTTTTATGTTACGTCTGAGTGTGTGTGTGTTCTACCTACCTTCTCCTGCACTCTAACACACGGATCTGCAATTTTTACGCTATGTGTGTGTGTGTGTGTGTGTGTGTGTGTGTGTGTGTAAAGAAGATCTGTGTGTATACGCAAGGTATGGATCTCTACTCTGGCTCATAAATTATTCGACATTATTTGATATGTATGTCACCTTTGGGTAACCAGGGTGCTGATTAAATTTGGGTATTATACGAAAACATGGAACCGACGTTTCTTGCTAAACGGCCCGCTAAAGTCGTTAAAATACAATATAAAAGACAAAATATAAGGATATATATTAAAGTATTGTACTATGCCTAATTTTTGATGACGAAACGAATAACCAACCGAATTACTTTTATCTGCACTGATCACAATATATAAACTTTTATTTTTGGCAACTTCGTTCTTAAAAGTACATCAAGTCGCCAGCTATAACCGAAAATTGGAGATAAAATAAAAAATTCGGTGTTATTTCAAATAAATATGTGTTATTTTCTTCAATAAAACTAAATAAAATGCATATTGTAAGAAAGAGAGAAATATAAAATTGGAATCTGTAGGGAATGCCAATTGCTGTTTTACATCAGATTTTTTTCTCATACTATAGAATATAGTATAGAGAAAGTATTGTTTTCACAAAAATTTTCGATTGAATTTCATTTTATTTTCGATTTCATAATTTTGATATCAATACTTATTTTATGGCCTCCTCAACACGTTTTGACTATTTTCAGAGTCATGCCTTTCTCTGTCTGTCGTCTGTTTGATGTGCCACAATAGCTTCCAAATTCAGTTCTTGTGCACACAATAGCTGCCAAAAATGTAAATGGATTTTCACTTTGCTAATAACTTTTTATTCTTCTTTGCTAATAGAAATTTTTGTTAACAGCTTTGTTAACAACTTTGCAATAAATAACAAACAAAAAATTTTACCTTTCTGACACGAAATATATTTTAGCTGCAGTTAGAGAAAGTTGAAATATACACTATTGGTTCTCAGACTTCCTATTTTAGTAGTCAGAGTAATTTTCACTAATCTCCAATAGGCGGCTTTAAATAGCAAATTTTAAATCTAAATAACATTATTAAGTTTTATTCTAAAAATACATAAATACTTGTTTATTCAAAATGTAAACTATATAACAATATTTTAATTATACATCAATTATTACACTTTGAATTTGAAAACGAACTTTCCCTTGGATTATATAATGATTTTTAACATTTTAAACTGTGCCATTTTGCTTTTGAGTATTCTCATTACTGTGATATAAGATTTTACCTTTGTAAAATGCACAGCAGACAAAAGTGCAAAATTTTATCATTCAGCTACTTTATGTACCAACACTTTCATAAAGCAGCATAAATATCGAATGAGATAACCTTCACATTATTCCTTTGTTTTGATTAAAATTCAGCACGTTGCATTAAAAATCCCTTAGGAGCTTCACTCAGTTACACTTAGTTCATAAATAAACCGTAAAAACTTTTAACATTGCGATTTTCAGTTGACGTATTTAAAACTATGCTTTACAGAAAGCTAAATTTGTACCTAATGGAGTTATATATGACACTTTGGAATGCAATTACAAATTATTTCAGTCAACTATGGAATTTAAAGCATGTTCAGTAAAATTAGTCCAGACTCATATGTCTAAACTATTTCAGACTATGTAAAACATAACATTATTTCAAAGTGCTTTCAAATTTAACTTAATTAGAGGATTGCTCGGGATAAAAATTAGAGTTGCTATGACAACGAAAAGAATAACTACAATTTAAAGTGAACTAAACAGACACTTTGATTGGCTCTCTACTTTGGCTGCTGAGACTTAGTAAATATTAATTAAGTTTCAACAAAATATTGATTAAATTCTAATCTTTCATTTTTTTCACATACTAAAATCAATGTTTGCTTATCAAACAATTTAGGACCAATCGGTAAAGTAAGGGTAGGATTATATATAAATTAGAAATGAAAATAATGTTGTACTCAAAATCATTGGCCAATGACTTTATTTCCAAGTCTTACATCTTCAGGGATTATTGGGCTTTTGAATCAATTTGGTTTTTCCAACGACAGTAATAAAATAATAATATTTTTGAAAAATGTCTCGGACTCTTATAAAATTTTAAACAAAAATATTATTTGTTATGGAAAGGTAAAATATAAAGTTTAATTAGTTTTCCAATAGAAGAGATTTTGTCCTCTTAAACCTCTCGTTGCTTGTCCATATGAAACTCTAATACATAACCTTACTTGTCATATATTAAGCACATAGCTAAACAGATATTGATATAACTCAATAACAAAATCCAGAATTTATTATTCAGCTTTAAAATCCTTCAATATCTATTAATAATGAGGAGAATATGTCTGTTTTTCCGCAATGCCGTGCGATATCTACTTTACTTGGAAGACTGCGTTGTGTTATACATCATCTATAATGTAATTAATTTTTTCATTTAAATTTGAAAACTTTTTCAAAGTATTCAAGTCAGGCGTTTGCTCTTACAATCGCGTTTTGGTAACCTTGTATCAGTGTAGGCACAGGTAACTGTCAGATATGCACGACACCACAGACAGACAACTGCTCTAAAAGATGGTCTGAAAAGGAGCTCTACATCTACACCAACCACACCACTTGGGTAGCTATCAGGCATTCTAATACATTTTTCATCTATGCATCCTGTATCAAGGGATACTATTAGGAGATGGCTTGTAGACGGCGGTGTTAGTCGTTTCCTCTCCTCGGGAAATCCTCTAGTTTTGCTGCTTCTATAGCTATGCTTCTAGTTATGCTGCAAGATCATCTGCCGGCTTGCTTATTCGTCGACGATCTTCTGCAGCCGATTGTTCTGCCTATGTTGTCAAGCTGCGCAGGTTCTATTTACAAACAAGACAACAATCAACCCCATACTGCACAACAGTGTCTTCGAGGATTTAATACCAGCCCGTAACCATCCAGGTCCTTACACCTATTAATAATAGAACACGTGTTGGATTTGCTGGAACGGCAATTGCAACATCGCTATAATGCTACTGAATTGGCGAACCAGTTGCAACATTTCTGACAAAATCTTCCGCAGGGGAACATTAGCAAATTGATTGATCCTATGCCGCACCTAATACAGACCTCTATAGCTGGTAGGGTAGGATATGCCGCTTACTAAAATGCCATTTTCTTGTGGCCATATTTCCTTTATAAAAAGGATTTTATTTCTCACAAATTTTAATCATTGACTTATCCCCTTAATTAAACGATACATACAAGCCGAGTTTAGCGATTTTAGCTGAATTGCATATGGGTGCATATATGTTTTGCAAAAGAAGGTATTAAAAATTTAATTAGCACTTCAATATTCTTTATATTTCAAAATACAGTGTTTTGAATAGATTTCTCACCTAATATTTAAATTTTAATGTATAAAGAGCAAATGTGTTTACTTTGAATGCGTTTACTGTGTAGAAATATAAATATAACTTAAACATCAGACTGAATTAACTAGAGTGTGGAATTCCCCATAGTGTGGTTGTATTTTTTTTCTTGCAAATATTGCAAGAAATTTTTTGAAAAATCTGTATTGTTGGCCCAAATGATCAAAATTATAGCATGTAAACATTTAGTTTTAAGGGCTTCTTCTTCTTCGACTCAATCTGTACGACCTGCGAGAATAGTATAAGGTATCTGTTTGGACGGCCGGGAAGTTCCACCAAATTTAAACCCCAATCCAGTGCGGGAGGCATCCAAAGAGACCGTACCCTCCTTCCCCTACCACCAACCCCTCGGAAGGACTTACGGGTTCACATGTTTAACGTGATACGAATGAACACTGCGGCAGTTTTGACAGTGTCGGGAATCGAACCCGGGCCGATCGAGTAAAATTCCCGCGCGCTAACCACTCGCTGTCGCGCCCTCCCCCCAGGTTTAAGGTCTTGAAAAAAAAGTATTGATTGATGTGAAACTTGATAATGTACACCCAACTTAACGGGAGAAGTGTAACGGGAGATGTGTACGGGAGAAGTGTAATACAAAAATTTTATCGCGTCTATTTGCCACTATAATGATTGAAAATGTTAAGTTTCGTGATGATTGAGCCATAAACACCCCACCGTAATTATATAAAAAAAATTCCTATGCTGCCATATTAAGGAAGTATAAAATTTCGAATATATGTTGACGTTTTCGCTGGAACTTCAAAATATTCTTTCGAGTTCAAGATTTTTAGATAACAAAGCCTGATATAAAATTTCGTAAAAATCCATTAATATTTGTGGCACCTATAGTGTGCACAAAAAATAGATCAAGGACAGATGGGCATCACTCTTAAAATAGTCAAAACGTGTTCAAGAGATCCTTAAGCATATATTAGCATCAAAATCTTTTATACCATTTCTATACTATTAGAAAGTAGAAATGAAGTTACTTATTACAAAAAAAGTTATTATAAATTTACTCTATGAATAAAAATAAAACAATGTATTAAATTGCAAAGAAATGTTAGCGATAATCAAAATACCCTTCAAACTAGAGTTATGTTAATATTAACTGCTGATTTAATATTAAAGGGCCACCGCTAAGTTCAGCTAATATTTTCGTTCACGACTTTCATTCATTTCGTTGCATGTTCTCTTTATTGGTCTAAGAATGTGAAACGCTAAAGAGTTTATAAACAACACTCAAAAAACATGTGATAAAATGAAATTAACATAAAACAAGACATTTTTACTTTCCACCATATTTATATATAAGTGCGATAATTCAAATTTCTTTGCTAAATCTTCACGTTTTTTTTTTAAATTAAAATTAAAAACATATATCTTCCGCATCAGGATAAAGAAAAATAATACAAGTCAATTCACACTTTTGTGGACCTGAATATTTATAAAGAATTATCAAAACGGGGAAGATGTATATCCAGTTTTTATGAAAATTAGCAGCGCAGTTGTCTCTTAAAATTAATGATGTTCCAAAATACAATTTTCTATTTTCTGCATGTTACATTTAAGTGAAAAAAAACACTATGTTTTCTTTTTTTATCATTTCTAGTGTAACAACGATTTGGATGTTTTCCAGGTATTGTGTGCCAGAAAATGCCTGATTCGGATTTGCGTTTGATTGTATATATTTTTTACGTCGTTATGCATAGAAACAACTAATTTTCTTTTTGTATTACATGAAATGAATGAAGAAGGAAATTTATTCTAGTAAATATTTGTATCTGAATTTAAAATAATGTTTGCCTAACTTAAAAAGATAATTGCTTACAATATAATATTTAAAAGAGTACAAACAGAAAAATTAAAAAAAAAACTTGGTGGTAGATTTTATTTAAGTCCGTTAGTCCAATTACATTGTATCCAATACATTGTATAAATTTGTCATTTTCAGAAATGCATTTACGTACGTTATATAAAAAAGTTCAAATTATAATTTTACCTTTAAATAATTAATCTCCACGAATCGCTCGTACAGTGCAGTAGCAGCTGTGATGGACTAGCTTGACGCCTTTCAGTACCCTTCATTGTAAAAAGACAACATCAGTAGCAGTAAGAAAACTTGCTATGTGTCGCGTTTTTTCAGACCCTCTTTTATGACTAAAATCTATTGAACTACGCAGTCAGATTTCATTTAAATTACTGTGTGATTATTGTTATTTAAATTATATGTTAAAATACTGTGTTATTTGCGCATATTTACGTTGCTGTAGTTTTCCTTAGTGACAATTACTGCTGGTCTATTCTACAGAGCATCATGCAGCACCTTTCAAAAGCATTGATCTGATATTTATTTTATCAATATTCAAATTCACACGTAAATTTGTAAATAATTACATGTACTACGAATTTAATTTCTTTCATATTAACTTCTTCTTGGAATGCATTTTTCACACTGTCTCGTGTTAAATATGTTATTTTACAATCATTTACAGTACGTCATACGTTTCCTCCTTGCTCCCTTAATACCCATCTTCCAGGAGGTTTTACGTGAAATCCACTATAAAATTTGAAGAAATGACTGCATAATTTTACATTCATCATGCAAGACTTACACTTCAATGCTTTTTCAATGTTTTATTTTCAAAGCACAAATACACCGATATATTATAAGTTTCATGAATAATATAAATATAAAAGGAGGAGCCATTCTAAATGGGTTTTCAGAAGATAAAATATTACTTAGTAGACAATAAAGTAAGAAAAAAATCTCTTCGTTCTTGTCCTGTCTCAGGTTATAAATATTTACCATTATTTTGTATATAATGTTCTCCATGCATTATTTATCACTAAAATGATCGTAATATAAATTCACGTTGTTTGCTACTGAATTGTCTTAAATAAAACGAATTTGACTCCAAGCGAAAATACATTAATATTACATTAGTGAACGTTTAAAAGGAAGGTATAATAAATTTTATTTTATCACAAAATTGTCAGTTCTAAAATTAAAGCTATTTGAAAGTAATTTTGTGCGTCGATTTGTAGTAGGATTTTAACAGACACAGGGTAAAGTTATGCAAATGCTGTAATATTTCTATTTTCCTTTTAAGTTATTCTATTTTAAGTTGAGTTATGTCGAAAGCCGAGACCGTCTGGCTCATCCTTAGACATAGAGCAGCAAAGTGGGCGACCGGAAGTTGACTTATGTTGAAGACCCAGACCGTCCGACTCGTCCAGAGGACTAAGAGCAACTATTTGGACGGCCGGGACTTATTTATCGTTGACTTATGTTGAAGGCTTTATTAATCGTTGACTTATGTTGAAGGCCCAGACCACACGACCAACCCAGGGGTTTATGGTAACAAGTTGTGTGGCCGGAAGTTGACTTATGTGTAAATGCACATTTAGTTAATCAAATAAACCCACAAAAAGTAGGAATGGTTGAAACAGAATTATAATTCAACTTTTAGTATTGAATGGACATATTATTTTAAGACACAAAAAGACTTTTTAACAATATAGATGTTTAACATATCCATATTCAGAAAAATTGATATCCTGTAACACCCGGCTATGTAATATTCTGGTAATCTCCATCCATTTAGTGCAAGTTTACAATGCTCATATTAAAAAAATAATATCAGTTCAACTTCGTCCATTTAATGTTCTGGTAATCCTCGTTCATTTAATCTTCTAGTTATCTCTGTCCATTTAATGTTCTGGTAATATCCGTTCATTCATTTAATGTTCTGATAATATTCGTCGATTTAGTGTTCTGGTAATCTCTATCCATTTATTGTTCTGATAATCTCCGTCCATTAATGAAAGATTACGATGTCCATATTCAGACAAAATGATAACTGGTGATCTCCATTCGTTATAATGTTCAACATCATTATTATGTAAAAAAGTAATCGTAATATAAATCCAAGTTGTTGGTCACCGTATAATAGTATTTATTGCCTCAGATTAAGAATTTATTAATTATTGCTTTCCTTACATACAATAAAGTATAAGGAAAGTATTGTGAATGGGTTGAAAATTCGAATTTCAGTTTTCGACGGGAGAGCATGTTTTAAGCATCTCTGATCACGAATCGTACATTTTTGAGGTGATGTCTGTGTCTGTGTGTGTGTATGTCAGTGAGACTGTGGAGACGATATCCCACAGACGAATACAGCGATTCGAATGATATTTGGTACAAAAATTACAATCCATGAATACTGGAAGCTCATTGTTTTTAAACACGACCGAATGTTCAGAACCCTCCTAAATTTTCGAGTGAAGTTTTGAAAAAAATCATTAAAAAATCAAACCCTTTAATAAAGTTATGCAAATAGACATTCCTTATGTAATTTTTCCTTAGAAAATGACTGACAGAAACTTTAGAACGCTAGTATGAACCGTTCTCGAGATACTGCCCATTTTTCAAATAAATTTATTAAAAGATCCCATAAATTAAAAAAAAAATATTAACTGTTGAAAAACATGTTCACTTTTCATATGTAATTTCATGCCATAAATTTGGTAGCATCATTCTCATGGATCTAACTCATTCCCTTCATGAGAAAAGATACTCTGAGTAATACTTTTGCATTTGAACGCCAATAGCCATTTCTCTGCTATACGAATAACTCATTTCTCCGTCCATTACACGTGTCGTGATTTGGGCGACGAATTTGGTGGAATGTCGCCGACTTGGCGACTTTTTAAATGTTGCCAAATTAACGGAAATCTCGAAAAATGGATAACAATGAATCAATGAAAATGACGACTAATTGATGAAAATTCAACATCTTGGAAAGAATATAAGTATCTACTATAAGAATAACGTATTTTTTTACTGTAAAAGTAGTAAATTCATAGCATTATGTAAGGAAAGTCATATGTTGCCGACATCAGATTTATTCTTCCCTTTTTTTTAAGCATCTAAGCATGTTTCCTATACATTGAAATTTAGAAATTATTGAAAGTTTCAAGTTTATATAATCGTAATTGATTAAATGTATCACAAATAATTAAAGATGGTTTTTAATTTCTTTGGGACCACATCTCACTGGACCAATTAAATTCTTCCTGTGGCTCCCCTGTGGCTGATTGGGCCATCTCAAAGTTATCGGTAGTCGAAAACATTAGACTATTTAATACTTTTGGAACAAAAAAATAATCACTGTCACCGGTGACACAATTGACCAATAATCCCACCCCAGGGCTCTGAGTAAAAGCTAACGCATTAAATATTGTTATGGTCGAACAAATTACTATTCACAGCTACTTCATGTAATCGCTTGCAAGGATAATATATAAAATGGTAAATTTCATTATATCTCTATTTTATTCAATATTAATTATTTAGATAAAATATTAATCTCTTTTAATTAAAATTTCAACGATAGATAACCACCACAACCGAAAAGGGTAATAAGGGATAATTATATTAAAAAATCTCACAATTTATGATTGTTTTTAAAATTTTGTAAAGCATATTTTTCTTTCTAAAAGTTTATATTTAAATTTTAACTATAAGTCTATCGCAAGCAGCACAGTAGTTAAGTAAAAACTTATTTTAATAACGTTTTAGTATTCAGCAGTATGAGCGTATTATATATAAAATAAAATATAAAAATGATAGAGAATGATAACCTTATTTGCAAAGTCGCCTTCGGCAATAAGAGCTTGCGATTTCGTTCCAGTAGCTCAAAGGTAGAGCGGCAGCTGGCCAGTTCGGAGATCCAGAGTCCGATTCCTGGTTGGGGCAGCAAGCCCCTTTACAATTACACCCGAAAAAATCAACCCTGTAGGTTAGTGCAAAGATGTCGGAAATCTGGAAGTGACCCTAGTACTACTAGCGCAGATTCAGTGGAATCTGGAAAAATGAGCGCCGATTTCAAAATTGAGTGGATAATGACCACGTAGGACACTAACCTGAGTAAAAATAGCAGTAGCAATAGGATAACCTAAAGTAAAAATAGCAGGCGGTTGTCAGTCAAATTGTCAGTTGTCCGCTAAACTAACATTAGAGGTTGGAAAATGCAGAGTCCACTTCCACGATAAGAGCTTGCAAATTCATCGCTGTAGCTCGGTGGAGCTTCGGTTGACCGGTTCGGATATCCAGGGTTCGATTCCCGGTTGGGGCAGCAAGTTTCGTTACATATTAAAATAAAATAACATTTTAAATGCATAAAATATTCAGGTGTATTGATGCATTATTCACTTAAGCATAAATGAAAACAAAAATATTTAATTTTGCCTGAACTTCCAATACATATTTTCAATTTAAAATACTGAAGTACCTCCTAACACTTCAATATTTCTTAAATAATGGAGCATTGAAATATTCATTGAAATGAATATTTCAATTTTAATTGATATTTAAATTGGAATATTTATTGATCCTACATATTTAATATGAAAGTTAGAATAGCATTGATATGTACATTATAATATTGTTCAAATATAATAAAACTTTTGAAGATCAACTAGGTATGGTTAATATTATATTAGAAATATCACGTGAAAGAAGCACTTAAAATATTTATCATTATAACTGAACGTTTTTTTTAATTGTAAAAATATCTTGTTTTATGGGGAAAACCACATGATAAAAATTCAATGTAAAAAATGTGTTCCTCATTCAGAATTTTTCTGATAAATGGATATTTTGGTGATGTTTTTATCTACCAAGAGAAAACAATATTGTAAAGCTTGAGAAAACTATTATCTAGATAATTGGATTTTGCATATATATTTATCTGAATCTGATATACATTAGTTAGTTATTCTATGAAAATATAGGACAATTATTTGTAACTATCAGCCTGAACGTAATTAATGAACAAATTTTTCTGCCTTGTTTTTAATGCTCATAAATCCATATCACACACATGAGTATAGAATTTCTTACTAAATGATAAACATACAGTCTAAACTGCTGTATGGATGAAAATAACGCTAAATCAATGAAAATGACGAATAATTGACGAAAATTCAATATCTTGGAAAGAATATCTACTAAAAGAAAAAACAATTTTTTTGCTATAGAAGTAGTACATTAATTGCATTGTATAACGAAAGTCATGTGTTCCCACATCAGATTTTTATTTATAAAACAACCGAATATATTTTGGTGAGTTTTTTTTTTATATTTTTTATGGGATAATTCGAAGATTTCCTAAGACTTTTGAAGCAATTTGTGTATTTTAAATTCATTTAATAAATGTTTGAAAAACTAGGTCCCATAGAGTTCAATGCATTTCATTTTTTCAACCCGGATTCAATCCAAAACTAATTGGGTGATTTTATTCATTTGCATCCCCATAGGGTTCCACAGACCGTCGGCACAAAGTACTAAAATTTTAATTTGATAAAGTCATTTTTACGGCAGTTATCGTGCGAACTGACAGACCGACAGACAGACAGACAGAATCAGACAGAATGAACAAAGTCCTAAACACTTTTCAACTATGTTGTAAAGTGTTAAAAAGTACTTAATTCTATATATTCTTTTATTTCAGTTTATGTCTATTGTGCGAGTCATCTAGCCTAAAGAACTAATAAAATAACTAAGAACTAATAAACTGGTGACTTATTACGACCACTATTTAGCAATTGTAATGTTATGATTACTGATTACTCAAAAATTAATTATTCACCATAGGACCCTTATTTTCACATTTTCTACTTTCTCAAATAGTGTTTTTGGCCTTTTGAATTTTATGGTCTGTTGAGGTTTCATGATGATAGAAGTTAGATATCCAAAACACCATCAAAATCTCATTACACTTACGATTTTTCTCTGCTAATTCGACGATATTCATAAGTAAGAAATAGCAGTTCAGAAGGCTAGCAGAAGCGGAAACTGTTTTATCATTTACTTGCCTGTGAGAATACTATAATAAATTACATTGTCATTTTCTCAAAAGCTAAAGCAGAGGACAAATAATCTTTGCTGGTGTGAGGGTCGTACATGAAAAAAATCTGATATCGGCAACAGCTTTCCGTATATAATGCAATAGATTTACTTTTTTCACAGTGCAAAAACGATGTATAAGATCCACAGTATAGTGTTTTTATTATCGGATTTGGTGCTTTTCCGAATGACAACGTGTAAAACTAATTTGTACCCAATTAACTTGTATTTCACACAATTCTAAATTAACAATTATCAATATTCATAGCATCCTCAATAAACATTACAGTCCACATAATAAAATATTTTAATAATAAATCCACCAATTAAGCCTCACTTCCATTGTTATGTATATATATATCTATATAAATAAAAATGAAAATCTGTCTGTCTGTCTGTCTGTCTGTCTGTCTGTCTGTCTGTCTGTCCCATCATCACGGGAGAACGGCTGAACCGAATTTGATGAAATTTGGTGGGTAGTCTAGAAATAGCCCCACTTAAAATTTAGTCCATGTTTGGAGTTTCTACAACCAGTGGTTCTCGAGATATTAGTAAAAAACGAAATTTTCGTTTGTCTCATCATCACAGAAAAACGGCTGAACCGAATTTAATGAAATTTTGTGGATAGCCTTGAAATAGCCCCCCATAAATTTAGTCCAAGTTTCGAGTTTCTAAGACCAGGGGTTGTCGAGATATTAATGAAAAACCGAACTTTTTCTTATGACTTATACTCTCCAACTCCGTGGTTTATTCAAACGGAAAGGATCAAAATCGTTTGTTTAAAACGTCGAAAGGAAATAAAACTTTATTTCCGAGTTTGGTGCAGGATTTTTGCATTAAATAGTCACTATCGGAAAACACGAATTGTTTGAAACATGAATTTAAATGGAAAAATCTACCTCCATAGTTATCTTTCACAAGCTATTACTCAACGATGAAAAGTATAAAGACGTCAAAATGGCTATTAAATTTCGCATTTTATGAGGAAGATTCTATCTTATATCATGTTGCTCGGCAACGGAATGAAATTAAATGGGTTGTTAATATTTATTATTATTTTTTCTATTTGAATAATAAATAAATGGATGTAAAAATATATTTTTTAAATTAACGGTTTGATTGTTCTTTTAATTATATTAATTGCGGACTGCGTACATCACTTTTATTTACTTTAGCAAAGAGGTTTCCAGCTCATGTATTGTGTTTCCGGAAATGTTTCCAAATTTATAAAAATGACGCAAATCAATGATTTGTTTTTTTAGAATAGAGTATTGAAATGATGTTTCGGTAGCATTTGTCGGTCAGTTCATATATTCTACTTAGTAACACATTTAAAGAATTTTTTTAATATCACCAAATTGAGAAAAATATTTGTAAATCCATAAAAATATCATGGAATTGATAAAATTGCGCTTAATAAATGAAATTAATTATGTTTTGTTAGGGGATAGTATTGTGATGATGTTCCGTCAATTTGTCGCAAAATGGGATTATGAGTTCTACAGTCCCACTTGGCGATAAATTTGGCGATTCTTTAAGTTATCGCTAAATTGACAAAATGTCGCCAAACCTTCCATGGAGATAGCATTATTCAGGCGATATGATTTCCATCAATTTATTTTAAGCAAATGATATCATGTCGCTTAGCAACGGATCCAATGCGTTATGTGCTATACGATTTTTATTAAATCTTTTCCGATTTGAATAATAAAGATATGTATATAAGATAAATTTCATTGGCATTGCATTTTTAACTGGATAATATCAATTACGGTCTTCAGGTTTAAACATTATTATCATTGATATTTTCGGGGACTGTTGATTCAGGGATTATTGATATTTTCAAGTTATTATGCCATTGTTTATTTATGACGAAAATTGATGAAACTCATATATAGTACGTTGTACGAGTAATCTACAAATGCACGGATATATCTTCTAATCTACGAGAATATAAGTAGTACAGGTATATTGGCATGTATTTTGATATATATTGGCATATATTGGAATCAATTACGACCTTCTGGTATAAAGATTACGGGGATTAGTGATATTTTCAATTTATTACGTCATCTCTTTTATTTTGGTAAATATTGTTGAGACTCATATTGTAATACGGGTAATATTCTACTAACACACTGGCATATTTTCTAATCTGCGACAATATTAGTACGAGGTTACATATATTGATTCAATTACTTTTTTTTGTAAATTTGCTTACGAAAGGGGCCCGTGAATATAATTTTGCATAGTGAGAACAGATATTCTTAAACTTCTCTTTTGGAGCAATAAATTTAATATTTTAACGAAATTTGCACATGATTGCGAATTATAAGTTTCTTTATATTACATATTCCGTACGAAGAACGGGTATTCTGCTAGTATATATATATATATATATATATATATATATATATATATATATATATATATATATATATATATATATATATATATATATATGTACTCATATCCAAAAGTTAAGCATAATTCGTAAAATGCGAAAAAGTTGGAGTTAATATGGATAAAGTGGTTCACAATCCGTTGTGAAGAATCATGGGACGAAGGTAAAACATTGTGAATATGCAAAACAGTTCAGTCGACGTCGACATACACAAACCACCGGCGCACGTCGGAGCGAATATAAAACAGCCTAGAGGGGCATCTCCAGTCGAGGGAGAATTTCGCAATTGCTGTGGTACGGAGCTTTGTTAACAATAAAAAAGGACTAAAGATGTCACAAAGATGCCAACGGGGCATGTTTTTGAAGGGACGAATTATTGGAATGCTGGAATCCGGTCGATCCCAAACCGAAGCTTCTCGAATTCTGAATGTGCCTCAGTGTGTGATCTCCAGATTGTGGCAGAGGTCGGTCAAGGGTAACAACTGCTCCAAGACCGATATTTGGTGATAACTGCACGACGTCAGAGGATACGTTCTGCCAGGCAACTGGCTTCAGCACTAACATCCGCCTCAGGCGTCACTGTTTCGAGACAAACTGTTTACAGGAGACTCATACTCATTGGTCTCTATGCCAGACGATCAGCAGTTTGCATCCTTCTGATGTCTACAAAGAAACGCGAGCGTTTACAGTAGAGTTTGGAACATCGCAGTGGGGTGGACAACAGTGGGGCAATGTCATGTTCAGTGACGAGTCCAGATTTAGTCTGCAAATTGATTCTCGTCGTATCATGATCTGTCGAGAACGTGGAACGCGATTTCATCCAGGAAACATAACGGAAAGACATATTTTTCTGTTCGGGGGAGTCATGGTCTGTGCAGGCATCATGATGGACGGCCGTACAGACCTCCACAACTTTGACACGGGATCCGTTAAAGGACAAACATACAAAGCCGAAGTCCATAAGCCTACTGTTCGATTGTTTCGAGGTGCTGTTGATCCTGATTTATATTCATGGATTATCCTCCTGACCGTGCGGCCTAGGTCGGCGACTTCATTCAAGCTGAATATTTCCAGTAACATGCAGTGGCCAGACAACTCTCCTGATCTGAATCCAATAGGACAAGTGTGGGATATGATCAAGAGGCATCTTTCAGCCCTCCGCTACCCACCAGGCTCCGATCCGAGATTGAAAATTGCCCTCAGTGAGGCTTGGAACTCTTTGAGCACACAACTCATCCTCGAAAGTATAGGAAATAGGAAAGTATAGGTTGTGCAGTATGCGTGGCTAACCGAGATTCCCACACACAGTATTAACTGCAGCAGCACATTGTTTTAAACATTCTGTTTCACTGATGTTGACACTCGTGTTGTGACCCTTTTTCTTTCAACATTTTTCTTTGGATAGTAAAAGTAGTCATTATCCTTGTTTTGCATTGTTTACTTTTTCTATAACTCTATTACACCCGCTTATAGCGTTGCCTTCCACTCCGATGTAGATTTCCTGAAATTTTCACAAGAACATCCACTATACTTTACTTTGGGGTATCAGTGTACATATATATATATATATATATATATATATATATATATATATAAAATTGTACCTATGACTGCATCTAACAAATGAAGAAAGCATTTCATAAAAATATTTTATTAGAAACTCTGCCAAATTTACTTTGCATGGAAAGTCACATACACGAAACATGTACACTGTGCGTACTCTTTGGAAATGTCTTGAAATTATATTTTAAAACGTCTTTAAATTGATCTATAAGACCAATCAATCTTTTAAATTCCCCCAAAACATCTTTTAAATTCATTTAATAGACATTGATAAATATGCGAAACTTTATAAAGTAAGCGGTAAGAAAAGTAATAGTAAGACACAAACTGCGTATGCTTCGCCATGCAACTATAACAACGATAATGAAACTGTATGGAGTTTCATTCGAATCTATAAACATTCGAAGTGTGCTTCTGATTTGGTAGGATTGAAGACCCAGACCGTTCGACTCATCCGAAGACATGGAGCATCCATTTGGTAGGGTGTAAAAATTATATCGATTATTTATTAAAGTTAAACATTTTAAGCGTGTAGTCTTGGGGCGTATTTAGAACTATCGACTGTTCAGATCGATTTGTTCGTCGGTAAACTCGAGCCGACCAAACTTCCAGAAATCCCCTTATTTTGCTATAAAACAAGTGTTCGTGTAGTCTGGTTCTGAGTTTTGTACACAACCCAGTAGCAAAATTCAATACGCTAAAAATTTGATATAAATTTAATATGGAAGAGTTTGCATAGACTTCAAAATTTTTAAAATGCGTTTTTCACATTCAAAAAATCAATTACCGAAGTGTTTAACAAAGCTGGAGATTTTGTGTATGAGACTATGCTATCCAAAAGTGCCATTTCGATTTTTTCTATCAAACAAAATTTCTTATGATACATCATCTTTATGATTGGTATCATCAAAGTATTCACAATGTTTCTATTAGTGAAATTTCCTTCTACGCCATAAAATTTTGAAACGTTCAAAGTGTGATATTAACTTTTTAAGCGTTTCCCTGTGGGGTTCATCATGCTTTTCTTATGATAGTGTCTCAAATACCTGTTTCAATAGTTAACTGTTTTGAACACATGCTTAGTTTTTGATTATATTCGATATATTTCGTTTGAAGCATTTTATTCGTTTTATCAATTCAATATCGATAAATGACGTCAAACACGAAACAATTTTACGTATTAATTACATTATATCGATTCATCCTCGTAATCGATACTGCTTCTGAGTTTATAGCGTTGTGACAAGGCTTCTTCATGGTTCGGGCACTAAATACTGACTGATTTAATATGTACCTATGTGGTGTGATCAATGACTTGTTTTGTGAATGAAAACATGCATTCATTGTGAGAAATATTAGATTTGCTTTGTGAGTAAAAACTGACTTTTCTTGTTAGTTTTGAGATTTGTTTTATGACTTGTTTCCTTCTGTGAGTTAAAGCAGACTTATTTGTGGATTGAAAGACGATCAAGATAGGGACAATTGTCGATCAAGATACGGAATAAATTTACAATGATATTTCCAAGTTATCATTCAACTATACTCTAAATTCCGTTCAATCGATGGAGTTGGTAAGTTGGCATAAGAATAATATATATATTTATCAAATGTTTGTACTTATAGCAATCGCTCCCATGTATATCAGCATTCTAAACTGCAATTGAAGTAGTCAACAGTATACAAATAAGCCCTCACTTAAAAATTTATTTTCTTCATACTACGTAATTCGATAGTTTTGTAAACTATCAAATGAGTTTTATTGATGTAGTAATACAATATTTGAAATTAACAGCACTATTTTTAACAATCATAAATAAATTATATAAGTGCCATTAAACATGTTTCAATGCCTTTCTTCGAAAGTGAGAACTTGGAAATTGTTCAGAAGATGAAGAGAATTATTTTGATTAGTTTATTGACATCACAATATTAAGTTTATTGGCGTCAGTGAAAATGATCCAGCTTTAATTTACATCAGTAACAACAAAAATTGTTAAATAATCAGTGTGTCATTTTGGATAACTTTGTCTTTGGAATGCTTGCATAAAACAATTGTTTTGAGATGTGGACAATTGATATTGATTACGTTTGAACACAAAATTATATTTATATTTTAAGTTGTGACACTTCATGTTTCGCAGCCGTGTTCATGCGGTGTACGATCACGTTAAACATGTGGGTCCGTAAGTCCTTCCGAGAGGTTGGTGGTAGGGGAAGGAGGGTACGGTCCCTGTGGATGCCTCCCCCACTGGGTTCCGGTCTAAATTGGGTGGCACTTCCCGGCCGTCCATACAGTTACCTTACACCTTTCTGGTAGGTCGGACGGTCTGGGTCTCAACAACAACAACTTCATGTTTCGTTTATACACAAAATTGCAAACGGATTTTCAGTTGCGAGCCATTTGAAGTTTTGCAAGTATAATAAAGCGAACTTATTTCAGTGTTATGAAACTTTTAACGGTATGCAGCAAAACAGTGTCATTTTAGTAGATCGTAAGTTATCATTTTTGTACACACTTAATTTCTGGACATTTCATTTTTAGTTCGTGCAAAAAATTATACTCTCATTTGAGCTGTGATAAGTAATATTTTTTGTATATAACTACCTAAAACAGCATCTGTATTTCGAATTTTAACAATGAATATTGCAGTGAAGCGACTACTGTCTTATGGTAGTTCGTTACATTAAACTAAAGTGCTCAACCGATCATCACCACTTATGGATCATGATTTTGCGGTCATTGCCACTAGTCTGCGCAGTGTAACCCTAGCAACGAACGGCAATAACTGCAAACCTGCATCCGCTGCATGTTATGGATGATGAGTTGAACGCATGCTTGCTTTTTAACACTTTACAACAAAGTTGAAAAGTGTTTATGACTTTGTTCATTCTGTCTGTCTGTCTGTCTGTCTGTCTGTCCGTTAGCACGATAACTGCCGTAAAAATGAGTTTATCAAAATGAAATTTTAGTATGTTGTTCAGACGGTCTGTAGGACCTATGGGAATATAAATAAATAATATCACCCAATTAGTTTTTTATTGAACCCGGGTTGAAAAAATGAAATACATTGAACCCTATGGGACCTAATTTTTCAAACATTTTTTAAGTAAATTTAAAATTCACGAATTGCTTCGAAATTTTTAGGAAATATTCACATTATCCCATAGAATATATAAAAAAAAATTCAGTAAAATATGTTAAGTAGTTTTTTAATTAAAAAAATTATTTAATATAGGGAAAAAAACAAATTCAATTAAATTCTGACTTTGGGATATCTTCCAGAAAGAAAAGAGAGAGATATTATATAATAAATATCTCTCCATTTTTTTAACGTTTTGCATATGGGAGTGGCTTCATATTTTAAAATAAATTTGGTAGATAACAATTTTTCATTTTTTTTAAATTTTATATAACTCTTCATGATAAATTTAATTGATGGCATTTTAAATGCACTTTCATACGTCCTAGAGAGTTAAAATTTGGTACACAGCTTAAATTTGTTGAACATTTTATTCGACAAAAATTTGATGGATCTTTAAATATAGATCATACATTTTTTTCGAAATGGCCTGAAAATAATCCCCGTTCACTTCTATAAATCATTGTTGTAATATTGTTAAAAATTCTGATGTGGACAGCACATGTCTTTCTCTGCAGACTCATATTCGTTCTCTTTATTTATTCAATGATAATTTGAGTTTATCTGCACAACATAAGTATTTTAAATGACATTGAATTTACACGTTAAACTTAAATTTGGTTCTCATTTGATAGCTGGACTTATTGTCAAAGGTGGCGTAGCGAAAACGCGAAAAAACTAGAATATCTCAAGAACGGCTAGTCCTAGAGTAATGGGGTTAGTCTTATTCTTTTTGTTGTCAAAAATCACATATAAAATAGGAATTTAATTGATATAATTGAGCACACGTAGTCTTTTATTTTTATATATAACGATTTTTGCTGGCCATTTCGCAAAAATAGCCCGTTCCTTTTTCCCGAATCGTAGTAGAATAACCTACAAATGATTTATATACAAAATTTTGTTAAATTTGGTATATAAATCACTTGTAGGTTATTGAAATATTATACTCCAAATTTTGTTAAATTTGGTTCATTAGTTTTTAGCTAGAGTGGATAAAGGCAATTTCTGCGGCCATTTCGCAAAGAAGGCAGATTCTTTTATTACGAATCGTACTATAATCTAATGAACATCAGGATTTCCCACAAAAAACATACCTACCAAATTGTATGAAATTCGGTCCATTAGTTTTTCAATTAGAGTGGATGTAATATCCACACAGACACACAGAAACATACACAGATACACCCTTACACACACAGACGTCTTCCTAAAAGTAGTTTTTTCGTGTTCTAGAAGTCCCAAAACTTGTAGATCCTTTGAAAATTCGAGTTCCGATCTTCGGCACGATTCCAATACTTTGAGTACATACACATACACATATATATTATCTGTGTATCTAAATTCCGTGCCTATGCAATTACAATAGTTGTGATTTTAAATGATCCCTAAACTTTTATTATTTCTTCAAGGAAGCCTAATTTTAACATATGCAGAATGCAAATATCTCAAGCGATTGTAAGATGAATTACATAAGAATTGCTGAATTTTTTTCACACAAAATTATTTAGCTCTGGAGTCTGGAATACAAGTTATATGAATGAAATATTCATTGATTTTGCATAAAGAATCAGATGATTTATATTTCGATACAGTTTTAAATATTTAAGTATAATAAATTACTGTAGTACTGTGATAATGTAAAAGATATTACCACTGAATGAATCACATTTTAGAAATTTTTAAATGAAATTACATTTCAGTTGGAAAGTGTTTCATAATCAATGCTTATGCATGATTGATCTTTCTTGTTTAACATTTGATATTGTTTGTACACAAAATATGTCTTTTGAGTTGTGACACTTTTTATGTTTTGTTTGCATGCTAAAACAGATTAATTTTCATGCTATGTAGCATAAAACTAAAGAGTTCAGAGTGCAACTTCTGAAGATCGTACTTCATTTCATTGAAATTTTACTATCCATACGAAAGCAATACGACGGACCAATTATATAGTTATCACATGGTAGGGGAATATTTACCCAATTTAAATATAATGAGAAATTTAAAAGAAAGTTTTCAAGTTGTTTCTTTTGAAGTAAAGTTGCGATGTACATTAAAATCTCCGGAACTACGTATAAATTATAGCTAAATAGTTCTTGGAAAATTTCGGTCTGAAATGTATGGTTATCCACGAATAACTTATATTTTAAAATAACTTACTGTGTTTTATTTCATACCAAGAATTCCTAAGCAACCTTTCACTCGATTAATGAAATGTATAAAGATAGTATTTGCGTTATAAAATTATTTTTAAACACTTTTCAACTATGTTGGAAGGTGTTGTGATTTTAGTCATTCTGTCGGTCTGTCTCTCTCTATATATGATATATCTCTTATCTGGTATGATATAGGTTCCAAGCTCTCTGTTTTAATATAAAATAATATGAACCAAAATGTTACCATACCAGGTATGGATCTCAGATAATTTATGATTACTAATGATTGCATTATACTTAATGTATTATGTAGAGCAGCAGTGTTGCATGATTTATGCGAGTGCGAGGATGACTGATCAGGCCACCACAAGAATTGCTACTGATATATGACAATAGAGTCGACATCATTAAGCGATGAATATTTGAATACACTTTAGGTAAAAAAAACCCTGAACAATTTTATTTTTATTACACATTATGTGAAAAAGTCTCAACTTTTTAAAATATAATTTTACATGCAAATTTTGTATCCTATGTATATATTCGACATGCCATATCACTTAGTAGACAAAACTGAACGTAAAAATAAAAAGTGATCGAAGTAAAATTTAAAAATCTTTATTTCTGAATTGCTTAGGTTAGATAAAAACACCATGCTACATAATTATCACAATAATGGAAGACGAACATTTTCATTATGTCAATTAATATGTCCTTTTAGAAAATGCATCATGTACATTGAAATTTAGCCAAAAATGTACAGTGAACTCAATTAACAATATTTCCATGTTGGTTGAGTTAGCTTTTTAGAAATACAGTGTACTTGTTAAATTCTGTCAGAAAGGAAATAATATTGTCGCAACCTTTTTTGATTCACCCCCTGCATTTGATTCAAAACAAATGACTGCAGTTCAATGTTATTTCTTAAGCCTCTGAAAATTTGAAAAATTCAATAAAATTGGAAATTGTGTATTGTGATCCTATAAATGTCCTTCAGTGGTCTAATGCCTTACGTATCAATTGATAATGCTTTATATTTACAATTTTTTCACTATTTTCGATCTGAGGATATAAATCGAGATTCTATAGGGATTCTTTCCGAAATGCTCAGCCCAAAATGGACCATAATCTTCAAGTTTAGATAAAAAAAATTTCATGTTTAGATATTTCTTTTCAATTCGTCATACAAAACAAATTCTTTCGGGGGCCATAAAGAAGATATTGAGACCCATTTCATATATATTTAGTTTCATTTTGATGAAAATATTGATGTAAATAATATCAGCTGTCTGTATAAGTGGCATTCTAGGTAGAAGTTCTAGGGCTAAAAATACACCCCTTTGAAATGTATCCTGTCTCAAATCCATTATTTATTTTCAAATGTTCAAAGGCAAAGTTTGATCAAATGATTTTCTTATTTTCAATTTTTAGTAGTGAAAATAATTGAGTTTTAAAAAAAATATGTAACGTCAATGTTAGTATTGTATTTTCTTTGTTATTCTTATAATTTAGGAACTCCTACAGTAGGCATATTTGTAGGAGCCAGCTGAAATAAATATTCGAACTTTCATGTTTAATCATATGTACCTTGATTCCTCTGGAATTTAAAATAACGTATCTTGTAAAATAGAAGTAATTTTTAAAAAGTTGTTAAAGATTGCACCTTATGTTATATTGCACTAATTCAACTTTTGTTACATATTAAACTTAATTTAGATCAATACTGCATATTGAATTAATTCTATTAACGATTATTTGCTCTTACACATGAATCGACTTTATTAACTGCAAGCTCACGTTAAGATCTTAACTTTGATACCACTAATTCGTATTTTATTACCAATACTATATTTTATAATGCTGATAAAATCTTGTCAGCTGAGCTTCATTTCATAAGTTGGTTGACTCACCCTACTTATATAATGGTTCATCAATTTATATATTCGATAGGGACTCACAAATTAATATTGAAATTGGCCAAAATAAATATTTGAAAAACTATGATAGCAAAGTAATGTATAATTTAATATATAGGCAAAATATAGTGTAATATTTTGAATTAACTCGGAAAATGTTTCCAATTGTACATTGTGGCTTAAATCTTCGTATTCAAGCTAATGAACGATATGATATCTAATATGCCTTATAATGCATTATGATCACTTATTGTGTCATGATGACTAATAATAATGATGTAACGATGAATATTGCTGTATGATGGTAAATGTAAAAGTGATACCATGGTTAATAATGCAAAGTGGATATTGATAACTAATGGTGCAATATGATAGTTAATCTGTATCACGCAGCTGAGTAAAATTGATGAATCACGCAGCTTGTTGAAGGTAGAAATATGAACCTTCGGATACAAGTGAGACTTTCTCAATACGCTATGAGAAAAATATAAAATCTTTGAAATTTATTTGAAAAATTTATAAATCGCGGAACTTTTTATTCTAACATTTTTTCAGCTTTAACTCGAGAACGGCTAAGAATACAAAATTATGTTTATACAATTATACTTTGAATTAGGAAAAATATTCAAAATATTCTGTATTAAATCTATGGGTGTGAAATGAACCATACTTGAGATATTTTAATTTACAGTTACATCAGATCATTTTCACTTTCTCTTATTATAGAATATACTGTAGAGCAAGAATTGTTTTCATGAAAATGTTTGATTTCTAAATTTTGATACCTGTATGTTTTATGACATCCTGAACACATTTTGCCTATTTTCAGAGTGATGTCCGTCTGTCTGTCTGTGGTCGAGTTGTAGTGCACACGATAGCTGCCTAATTAATAAAACTTTAATAAAACTTTATAAAACTTTTTCATAAAACTTTATATCCGTACCTGTTATCAAAATATCTTAAACTAGATAGCATTTCTTTAAATCCGAACGAAAACTTCGCAATTTATTTGAAATTTTATATTTACTTAGCAAGTCAGAATAGAACAAAATTTAAAATAAGTAAAGGTGTTATTTATGACTTAATGATACCGAAACTTAACAACTCCCATCATTGTAGTAAAATTAGCCGCTATACAATATTTTGTGTTCGTGACGTCATTTACAGTGAAGTCATTCACAAACTTGGTATTAAACGAATGATTTTTCAAGTGCTTCAAAATGAAGAGTAACACACTATAATTGTAATTATTTGAAGCGATGACACATATTTTTAATTTTTTTTTGTTACATCAATTTGCAAATAAAATAATCACCGATTACTTAAAAATGGATTCTGGTATGAGAAACTCCTATTGATCCTCCTATATATTTTCATCAAATTATCCGAAATATCTTTTGGTGGGCAATATGGGATCGCATTACTTACAAAAAACATATGTTTTGTAAATACTTGTTCTAGTTTTTATCTTTTAAAATCACAGCTTCTCGGTAAAAAAACTCTCCAGCTAGCAAAATAAACAAAAATGTATTTCCCAAAATGTTACAGAATCTCAGGATTGTTTTCGACAAGTTCCCGTATAACCGAAGCTGTACTTTCAGCTGTAGGTATCCAACCGAATGATTCTAACCCTCCTTGAAATTACACTTAGTCATTTTTATTCGTAGTCAGTATTCTTTAATTAACCCATTATTTTAATATATTTCATTACTTACTTAGAAGGAGGTATTTGTTTGAACATGTCTTTTTTTATCCTGCGTTGGTGTTCTTTTTGGGACATAAATACTAGAACAAGTATTCACAAAATGTTTTTACTTTCCTTATATACATAATGTATAAGGAAAGTATTGTGACGGGGTCGAAAATTCGAATTCGAGTTTTCGGCGGGAGAGCACGTTTCAAGTATCCCTGATCACGAATCAAACGTTTTTAAGGTGTGTGTGTGTGTGTGTGTGGAGACGATATCTCATGAACGAATGTAGCGATTCGAATGACATTTAGTACAGAAATCACAATCCATGAATACCGGAAACCTATTGTTTATAAACGTAATCGAATGTTCAGAATCCCCCTAAATTTTCAAGTGAAATTTTGAAAAAATCATCCAAAAATTAAAATCATTTATGAAGTTATACAAATAGATATTTCTTATGTAATTTTTCCCTAGAAAACGTTTGACATAAACTTTAGAACGCTATTATGAATCGTTCTCGAGATATTGCACATTTTTCAAATAAATTTAACAAAAAATCCCATAAATTATAAAAATATTAACTGTTGAGAAACATGTTCACTTTTCACATGTAATTTCATGCGATAAATTGGGTGACATCATTCTCGTGGATCTAGCTCGTTCCATTCATGAGAAAAGATACTTTGAGTAATTATTTTGTATTTAAACGCCAATAGACATTTATCTGCTATAAGAATAACTTATTTCTCCGTCCTGAACGCATGGCGAGATTTTAGCGACGAATTTGGTGGAATGTTGCCAACTTGGCGACTTTTTGAAATGTTACCAAATTAACGAAAATCTCGCCAAATGGATAAAAATGACGCTAAATCAATTAAAATGACTACTAATTGTCGAAAATTCAATATCTTGGAAAGAATATAAGTATCTACTATACGAAACCCCTTTTTTCTTTTTGCTGTAAAAGTAGTAAATTCATCGCATTATATAAGAAAAGTCATGTGTTGCCCACGTCAGATTTTTTTTAAAGTAATGTGATCATATATAGTCCATTGTATGAACGAGATATGAGATCATGGTTAATTTGAACGGCAGAAGAATATTGATTTTCGGGATGAACAGTCCAGTGAAAGTCCTTCCATTTCTCGATAAAGAAATATAAATAAGGTATAAAAATGTTTCGAAAATACATATTTAATTTGTGAATACTTATTTAAAAGTGAATATAAACATTTATAAGATTATAACGTGCTTCTTTCTTGAGATTTTGAACTAACTGAATTTTTAAACTAAAGCTGAAAAATCAATAAAAAAATAAACTAACTGGACACGATAACAAGTTTGGTATCATTCCCCTCATTTGCATTTTCAGTACGGTCTTCTGTTTATTGACAGCCTATTAAGACTTCGGGTTGGATTGACAAATCACGAGGCAGACCAGACATGTTACAGATTTTATATTGGGATAGAATCAATGTTTAGAACAGATCGGCCATTATTATGATTTTTTCTAAGTGATAATGCGCAGGTGAAAAGTGGTAAATAAATAAGTAACATAATCTACCTAGCTGGGTGGTTGACGATAGTAGTTTGCGGAGCTATAAAAACTCCGTCCGTGATTAGAGTTCCATTCATCCTGTTGTAAGTGATATGGGGAGTTCAGAGTTTTGCTACTTATGCGTCTAGTGTAATTTTTTTCGTCTTGGGGTATAAGTCATATCGTGTGAAGTTGATTATGTCAAATTAGAAGTTACTTTTTCACAGAGAGAATGATCCGAACCTCAGGAACCTCAGGAGAGATCCATCCGAACCTCAGGAGTTCAAAATCATCAAAAACTTCAGAAACAGAGCGGGATCAATCAACTGGGTTATACTTGTGGACATCTCTTCTGCTAAAATCCTCATCAACACCAAAAAACTATATCATCATTTCCAGTACTATTTCATTAAAAAATACATCTCAATCCAAATATGCTACAAATGCCAAGGTTTTGGTCACTCGGCTGCAGCCTGTCACTGGGTTACTGGTAACTGTTCGCAATGTGGCGATGATGATCATACCTTCAAGACTTGTAAGGTAAAAACTCCATCATGCATTAACTGCTCAACGGCAAACGTCAAGAACGCTAATCTAAACTGGAAAACTAATCACAATGCCAGAGACCGGGCTAATTGCCCTTCGATGCAAAGTGAACTAAATAGAATAAGGGAACTTCAAAAATCAATCTGAACTCACCATTATGGTAAATATTGTAAATATTAAATTGTTATTGTATATTATATATCTGTTTATTTTTATCCTTGCTTTCCCCACTTCTGCTCCCGGGCATTGATCCTCCCGCGATGGTTCTGAAAATTCTACAAACAAATACTAATCATTCGCTTTCTGCACACAATAATGTTCTTCAGTTTGCAGTTGAGAAATCCTTGGACATTATAAGCTTACAAGAACCTTTCCTTTCCGAGGGGTCGGTACTTCGCCCTCCTCTCGGAATTAAACAATTTAATTCATTGTCCAATAAAGCTTCCCTTTTAATCCTGAACTCGTCTTTTCCCGTCTCCCTTAAATTTCAATCCAACTCATTTGTGGTGGTTGAAATTTTTCTTCCAAATAATAAATCCCTTAACTTGATTTCTATTTACTGTCCCCCCCATGATCCTATCGTAGATATTTTAAACGAACTCTCAAATCTGAATTTTTTTGCAACAGAATCATTGATACTTGGAGATTTTAATGCCAGGGCCCTGATGTGGGGTTACTCCTTCATAGATCACCGGGGATACAGTGTGATTGACTTCTGTATGAATAATAACTTAATTGTGGTAAATGATCCTTCACTTGGTCCAACATTCGTCTCCCACTCAGGTAAAGGATTCCCCGACTTAACTCTTGTCTCTTTTGGACTTTATGATCTTATTCAAAAATGGGAGATTCTCTCCTGTGATACATTCAGTGACCACAAATACATAAAATTAACCCTTGGACTTGATCCTCCTTCAGACAACTCCTTTTTCTTTAAAACGAACTATAGTTTAGGTAAATTTCTATTTAATTTCAGATCTCATATTCCTTCCCTTTCCCGCTCCCTTGATCAAATTTCTGATTCCACCTCCCTTAACAACTTCGTAAAATCCTTCATTGATACCACCCAATCATGTGCTTTCAAATTTATCAGGAAAAAGAAAACTTCTACTCGCTCTGGCTTTAAATGGTGGAATCCTAATTTAGCAAAATTCCGAAACTTCGTAACAGCCCTCGGCAAACGAATAAAATCACTCGAGAGAAACTCCGCCTCTTCAGAAACTATTACAGAGGCAAAGATTAAATATAAATTAAATCGTGCCAAATACAAAAAATTAATTAATAAATCTAAAACGGAATCCTGGCGTAAATTTTGTACTAACTGTTCTTCTAAATTCGGCACGCTATTCAAATTTGCTTTTCAGAAACAAAACAAATTTAATCATATTAATTTGCATTTCTCTGATGATATTAACTTAGACTATAAAACAAAAATTCAACGTCTTTTGGACCACTGTTTCAAAGATGATCCCACATTTACCAGCTTTCCTTGTTTTTCACCTCCTTCTGATGGGTTGGGCTCGGTCTCTGATGAAGAGCTTTCATTGGTTATTAACAATCTCCCAAACGGTAAAGCCCCTGGTCTCGACTCTATTGATTTTAAAATCTGGAAATCACTTTTTACTTCATTCCCCTTCATCTTTTCAAAAATTGCTAACCTATGTTTTAAATATTGCTACTTCCCCGCTTGTCTTCGAAACGCTAAAATTCTATTTCTTAATAAACCTGGTAAAGATCCTGCCCTTTGCTCCTCCTACCGTCCCATTTGTCTTTTACCTACTTTCGGAAAAATACTCGAAAAATTATTTGCTAATAAACTTAATTTTTGGATTAAAACCAATGACGCCCTTCATCAGCTCCAGTTCGGTTTTCGGGAAATGGTCAGTTGCGAAGATGCTACTCACAAACTTGTCTCCTCTATTAGAGACTTTAGACCAGGTCATTTTGTTTCACTCACCACTGTGGACATCTATGGAGCCTTCGACTCCCTTAATTGGCATATCCTTCCTTCATCACTGGAAAGCATTCATCTTCCCGTCGAATTTCAAGTTTTTATATTTTCTTACCTCAGTTCACGGTCCATTACCTTTTCAAACGATATCCATTCCTCCTCTAAAGTCATTTCCTTCGGTGCTCCACAGGGATCGGTCTTGTCACCTATCCTGTGGAACATTTACTTCAACCGAGTTCTCCTCCTTAATAATGACCTTTTCTATCTTCAGGCCTTTGCAGATGATCTTGCAGTGGTGACATTTGGTGATTCCCTCTCACAACTTACACTCCGAACCAATTCCCTCCTGGACTCCCTTCAATCCTCCTTGTCCTCCCTTCAACTTTCTCCTTCACCCGAAAAATCACAATGTATTATCTTCAATAAAACTCGTTCCAAGAGAAAACAAAACCCAAGATTTAAAATGTTAAACAAACCCCTTAAAATTACCCGCCATCTTAAATATCTCGGAATTATAATAGATGACAACTTAACCTGGAGTCCTCATGTATTTTATCTTAAAGAGAAATGCTTCAAGCTCTCTTCTACTTTCGGGAAAATCGCGGGTAAAAATTGGGGGGTTAACAGGTCTTTCCTTAAAATCTGGTACCTTACAGTTATAGAAAAAATTATCACTTTCAGCTCAGGAATATGGGGTAAATGTCTTACGGGGGATCAAACTTCACGTCTCATTTCTCTCCAAAGGATTTTCCTTTTGAAGATTTCTTCCGGTTTTAGAACAACTTCGAGCATTTCTCTATACTCAATTACTGGTATCCCCCCTGTTCAATTTGTTATACAGACCCTTTACAAAAAATTTCATTTCTGGCGCCTTAAAACTGACCTTTTTTCATCCCCGTCCCTTCCTGACCCTTCCAGCTTTGATACAAACGTTCCCTTTTCCAGTCTCCCTCCCTCGCATCGTATTGTTAATCTTCCCTCCTTTGACCCTGTTTCATTCTCCCCTTTTAATATCTACACAGATGGCTCTAAAACTGACGAAAATATTGGATTTGCAGTTTGCATTTTTAAAAAAGATGACCTGGTCGAATCGTTCTCTTTTAAGCTCTCTCATGGAAACACGGTCTTTCAAGCGGAAATCTCTGCCATTAAAGTCGCTATTCAATGGGCGTTGGACAACAATACAAAGGTCAATATTTTTTCGGACAGTTTGTCCTCCATTCTGGCTCTAAAATCTGTTAAAAATAGATCCAAATACTTATGTGATATTAAACTCTTGGCCCTTTCGGCATCTAAATTAATTAACATTCAATGGGTTAAAGCCCATGCTGGAATACTGGGAAACGAAGTTGCTGACTCTCATGCCAAAGCTGCCTCCCTTTCTGGTTCCCCTTTTACGGTCCCTTTCCCTTATTCTCTTCTCACTCGTCATTGTAAAATATTCCTAAATAATCTGTGGCAAACTTACTTAAACGACTATATCTCTCCCCGTAATCACGACCCGGCCCGTATTCTTTCTTTCCTCCCTTTGGTTGACCCTTCTCTTCTTATTTGTAACAGATTTCTTGTTTATTTTATTACCGGACACGGCCCGTTCCTTGATTACCTCAATTTCTTTAAGCACAAAACCTCTTCTAACTGTCCCTGTAATGCTTTTGGTGACGCTGATCACTATGTTTTTTCCTGTCCCTTTTCTAAAAAATTCCACCTCGTCAAACCTTCCCCTGCCCACTCTGCAGCTTGGTTTTCCGGTGTCCGCAGAAATAAAGTATTAATAAACAAACTGAAGGACTGTATTCAAACTGCGAGAGAGATTTCAAATTCTGTTAAGTGACACTTCTGTGAGTATTCTCTGCTCTTAATTTTTGGTGATCTATGAATTTCTTAATCCTGTTTTTGCTCCTGGGTTCTCCCCCTTTGGTGTAAGACTCCTTGAATTTCTTGTGCATTACTTGATTTTAAGTATGTCGGTCTGTCGGATGTTAGTTGTGTGTGATGACCATTGTATTGTGTAAGGATTGTTTGTTGTGTAGGGTTTTACACACAGATTAACACGCTTCCCGACCGTCCAAACAGTTACCTTACACCTTTCTGGTAGGTCGGACGGTCTGGGTTTCAACAACAACAACAGAGAGAATGATGTTTTTCGAAATAATTAAGATAATGACATGAAATGTATTGTGCTGATTTTAATAGATAGCCACAATATGCCTGTTGATTTTTATACTTTACGAAGTAATAATAAAACTCAATTTTGTATTAGTTCACCATTTCGATAAAACAAGCAATCAAGCCTCCAGGCTTGTTTGCACTGAATATGGAAAGTCAATGAACACACGTCTACTTATTCAACCTTATTTGTGCTGCATTTTGCGTTGAGCTCTAGTTTATTTTTGAGTGTCCGCAAAATCACATTCTATACTTAATAGTAGCATTTATTGGTTGAAATTCACATGGCATTTTTAGAACTCTGATGATTTAAACACCATGCCCATAAAATGATCGTTGAGCGAAAATATAATGCAGTCCATCCCACTCAGTTGATATACAACAATGTTCCAATACTGATAACAGAAGTCAGCTTGCCGAATTCTCAGATTTAAATGACAACGAACTGTATCCTCTGCTATCGACTCATTTTTAGCTGTCAAATTTTTTATAATCCAGTACATGTAACATATTATCAAAATTTTAAAATCATCTTTTCTTCAGCCTTTTCCGCACCACCCAAGAGGTAAGGCTATGGCGCGTTTTTTTTATAGTGGTTTCCCCAAGAGGCCTATTCCACTGTCATCATGAATTATGGTACAAACGCTTTTCAGGTTGCCAATTCCAGAAACATAAAGACATCAAACATGTTGCTTAAAGGCTCCCCACACATTTCAAGAGTTCCTATTTGAACAGAATATTGAAAGGCTTGAGTTAAAGCGTTTTGTTGGAATCAGACTCATTTCAGAGCCATTGACATATCAAAAGTAAATAAATTGCCCACTATTAATTTTCGTTTTAATCTTCGTTTTGGGATCATTTAAAACCACATACGACACATTTCCGGACTCCTGTCCATCGTTTCCGGAACCAGCCTCTTATTCTTCTACATAAGGTCTTTCGTTTAAATCCAGTATTGTCTGAAATTGGAAAGGCGCCTTTAATATGTTTAATCAAATAACCAAATCAAAAGTCAATACAATGCTGTACTTAGAGATATCCAATAACCTATATAATCTATAAATGTGTTTACATCTATTTCTTCAGATATAGAGCTCCTGGACAGGGGAAGGGAACACTTAGTGCAATCTAATCTTAGTGATCAACTATACGAATATTATATTTCACGAAACCCTAGTAATAGCGTCAGTCTAAAATCCTATTCCTTTTAATCTTTTTCTTTAGAAATATAGTTACTAGAAAAGAGGAGAAGAGTTTTTGTGACTGCTTCATTTTATTGCTCAACTTTGCAATTATTACATTACAGCACACTCTAATTATTGCGTCACTATTTTAAAACCATAATCTCCTTATTTTTAATCTGCTCCGAAGGATTCACATAGGAACTTGTACTAAAACTCTAATCTTCAGATCAGAAATGTTGAAGTCCGGATAATCTGCTACTTTTACATGGGAAAACCAAATTTTTTAATTCGTACATGAAGCAAGTCAATATAATTTATGATTGTATTATTATACGAAAGATGCCCGTATTATTCCTTGACTTTCAGAAGTCCAAACCACTCCTCATTAAATATTTTCCTTTGGTAAAATATGCACATATATTGAAACACGTATTTAAATTGCATTCATCCTATCTGAATAATAATGTACTCTGTTGTATAATGCTTAACTCCATTTTTTTTTTAATTTGTGTTCTATACAATTGACTTCAATTACAAAATACACAATTTTTAATTTATCTACAGAGGATTAAAAATGTAAAATATTATTTCCCCGACAACTATCTAACCATTGAAATATTGCAGTTTTTATATATTTCAAGACACCAGTGAATGGTACAACATAAACTTTTGGCGATCCCAGATAAAATCGCCTAACAATATTTGTCAGTAAAGGTGTCGTTCTAAAGACAGCATATATGTTTCTGAGCACCCTGTTATGTAGCCAAGATATCTGATCTAGTAATGCACGATGCAAAAAGACAAACAACATATCAAATTGTAGTTTGATTAGTCAGCAGATATTTCAGAGTTTCCATATTATAATATGTATATATATAACGCAATACAGATGTTGAATAAACATAGTGTATTTTCACGTATTTACTAAAACAAAAGTATTTAACGTGATATAACGCTATATATGAATCCTTATCAATAGATTAATTATTACTATAAAACAATGTATGTATAATGTCATTTATAAATTAATAAAAATAAGCTACATTGATTCAGTTGTGATTGTGCGCATGTTATATTGCTTGTGATTGTAACACTGTAGAATTGATATATTTAAAATCTAGATGACAACTGCTATAAGCATGCATCGAAAACAATACTTTCCTACTCTCCTGTGGGAATGTACAAAATAATTTAATATAGAACTTTTGTTTAATTAGATAGATTTATTTCAACAGCATTTGATATTATTTAAGTTCAAGTAATACGTTCCGAGACAATAGAAGTTTTGCATCAAATTTATAAATACTTATAATTGATCAAATAACAAAATTAAAAATATATATACCACTTTCTGGATGTTCTTCCTCTCTGTCACTTGTGTCTCTAACATGTAGTTCCACACCAAGCGACTCGTCGGCATTAACTTCTGTTACAAATTTCTTCGCAAAAACTTTATCAGACTTTTCAGCAATAATGATAGTGTTTGATTTCAGCAATGAATCCTCGGAGGATTGAAAAACTTTTTGCACCTTCTTCAAATCTGTTTTCTCCTCACTACTTGGGGAGATTTCAAGATGTTGATCAAGTTCTAATCCAGAGAAAGATTTATTAAGTGTATTTTGTATATCAGTACTGTCAATATTTTCTCTACCAACTTGAGAATCTGACTTTACTACAACGAAATGTGAATTTTCATTTCGTGAGACATTGACATATTGAGGACTTTCTTCCTTATCCTTCACATCGTCAGTGTTGACATCATTATCTGAAACAATATTAGTATCTTCAATTTTGTTATTTTGGATTTCTTTACTATTATTTTCACCAACTATATAAATTTCGAGTTGATCCTTCTCAACAGTTTTTGCTTGAACTGAAGAATAAATAGAAATACAATAGTCTTCACTGACTCCATTATTTTTGTAAGGATTATTTCCCTCAAGAAACTCTTTAGTATCACTTTTAATTCCGGTTGAATCGTCCAAAAGTGTCATGATCATTTGTAGTTGCTCACTTGAAACTGAAAAATAATACGAATTTTGTAAATAACAATTACTTGTAATACATATTTACAATTCACATATAGCCCACATAATACTTGACGGGTACTATAATGATTTTATATTATTTTATTATTAAAAATTATACATTGGAGAGAATAAATACTTAGATAACTGTTTCATGTTATCCTATCAACAATCATGGTAACATTTAAGGTACATTTAAGATGTTTTCTTAAATTTTGTAAGATATTTTACAAGTCGATGAATTGGATGCTTAGATTGATCTATTTATATGTGTTGTTTTAAGACCTCTTATATATATTTACCATAGTTATTATTATATACTATTATATACCATAGTGATTGTAATCTACTATTATAAACTATAGTTATTATTATATACTATTAAATACCATAGTGATTATAATTTACTATTATAAACCATAGTTATTATTATATACTACTATTTCTCTCCATTTAGTATACTACCATTGTCCAGGAAATGATCCTATTTCTCCATAGAAAATAAAGGTGTAAAAATCTTAATTTTCAAATGATTAGCACATAGGTATTATTAAATATTATTATTGGTTCTAGCTTTCCGAAATATGTTCAAGATATTTCTAAGGTAGTTTTTCCAAAAAATCTGGGATTCGAAAATTTTTGAGAAAACTATGTTTTTTTCTGTACAGTACTATTACCAGTGACATCGGAAGAGTTTCTCTGTTGTAATTTCGATTTCAAACTCCAGCGATTGTGGAGTTGAGTGATCATGCCAGTCTATTTCACCCCTTTAGAAACAGGTGATGAAAATACCGCTCCTTATTGGTATTCACTTATCACCCTTGAGGAACATCTTTGTCAAATTTTAGGTATGTATAGTAGTGCTGTGAAGAAATGGATATCATTTCCCTAGGACATTTCACTTCTTCTCACTCCCTTAGAGGCGACTTTTGAAAATATATCTTTAAAGTGTTAAAATATGAAGCATGTAAAAATGAAATCTTCTAATAAAATTTCAGAATCCTGACGGCTTGGCAAGATAAAGAGAATATATCGCTTGGTCATATCACACATAAGGTTATAGAAATCTCCCTTATGGTTACAGAAATATGAAAGAAATAATCAATATTTTCGTTCAAACGATCCATTTAACATTGTGGTTACCTTCCGTTCAAAGATCTGTATACTTTTGAGTTTTAAAACTATTAATTTTCACTCAATATATATTTTTTCTCTTGATCCGATCAATGTCACCACGAAGTTCACTATTTCGGTACTCTATTATACTATATCTCTCTACATATATTTAGTTCTCATCCACGTCACAATCGCAGGACCTACTATAAATAATCAATCAACCAACTGTCTTGATCGCTTGGAAAAAGTGAAATTTTCGACGTTGGCGATTTAATTGGATACTTTTTGAAAATGTCACCAAAATGAGGAAAATGTCGTTAAATGGATGAAAATGTCTCCAAATGAATGAAAGTTCAGCATCTTAGAAAATTAATTTCAATTTCTTTGAGACGCCCTGTCGCCTAATAGGGATTAATAAATTTATTATAGTTGATTCAAAACATAGTGAGTATCGGTGTTTGTCGTACAAGTATACTTTGTTAGGGAGTCTAGGGGATCATATATTGTGCTTTGTCAGGGTATGGTATTTAAATTATGTTCCGATAGGGTTTATCTGTCTCTCCGTCTCACATTGCGGAAAATTGACTAACCTTAACGACAAACTTTTCAACTAATATAAAATATCGCAACATTGACAGAATATCGGAAAATCGACATAAATGTTGCTAAATTGTCAAATATTCAATAACTCTGAAAATCTGCACCATTGTCTTCATTTAATTTTTTAGTGACACCTGACGCTTAGAGGAACTTATTAATTTAACATTTTTTATCCAGAACAGAGTGAGTTTCACTGTTCGTGGGACAAATTTATTTTGTTCAGGAGGGGGTGGGACATTTCATTTAATGGAAAGATTAGTTATCTATATTTTTTCCTTGTTCGTGCGAAATGCGAATACTTATATAAATGGCACGTGTGAACAAACGTCTATTCTGTGAATTGAGCTATTATAATTTCAACCTTTCTGAATATTTATTATGTTTGGCGACAAAAGCTTACCTCGATTAATCCAAATTCTATCAGTGAGAAATTTGTAACTGTCTTTTTTCAAAAAAGCATGTCCCAGCATAAGTTGGGCGCTCGGTCTATCGTCAGGATCCAAAGTCAGAAAAGACAGAACGAAATTTCGCATGTCTCGTAGTATATCCTTGTCGACATAGGACGAGGGATGAGCAGTTTTGACAAGAGAGAGAAATGTGTTCTCCTGAAATGAAAATGTATTTAGTACAAAAATTATAATTATTTAATATGTTTATTTAATTTGTTAATAGTAACTTAAATGTCTAGCACCGTCGAAGTGCAGTTGAATGCTTTTAATGAGTCAAACATTTTGCCACTAATATTATATTTAAACAAAATATTAGATTAAAGGTTCACTATGATTTCTGACACTTTTATAGAAGGCAAATTAATATTTTAAAGCTGTCGGATTTTTTAAACTATGTAAAGTGCAATACATGAATTTTCCCGCGGTTTAAAAATGCTCGTATATTGATTTTGGCCTGAAAATTATAGTTTAGAGGAAGTAGTTTTTTCTATTGATAATTTAGCTGGTTGTAATAAATATATACACTCGCTTTACTATAAAAATTAATATATAAATTAAATAAAAATGTGAAATTGCCTAAAGTTTATGATTTTATATAAATACTATTACTTTACCTACAACACATGGTAATGTATATGGAAAGTATGGGAGTCGTGACAAAAATCAAAACTCCAGTTGTCGACGGATCTACACAACTCAAGCATTCTAGAACCAGAAAAAATGTTCTGTGACATCTATGTGCATGTGCAATACATGGATCCATTGTACAAAAAAATTAATTTACCCAATTTTACAAAATTTGGCATATAAGTCACTTGAGGGTGACCCTGGTACTAATTAGACTTTGACACGATTCGGAAAAAAGAACTTCATTGTTTTGCGAAATGGCCCGCAAAATTTGTCAAATTTTAACATAAATACCAGATATGCTCCAATGCATCATGTAAATGCTTGTTTTATACGTAATTTGTAGCGACACAAAGAATAAAACCAACCTCATAATTCTAAGAATAAACTTTCGCAAGATATTTTTGATTTCACATTTACAACATCGAGTTTGAAAGAAAAATAGTACATTTTGCATTAGCTGTGATTTTAAATATTATCTCTGTTAATCTGTACAATTAATCTCACTTTAATAAATTATGAAAGCCTTTAATAGAAAATAAACTTGAGTCTGTAGAAAAAATCATGTGCTGCCCGCATCAATTTTTTTTTACATTGGATGATTAAGTTCTTTATTAGATAATGCGAATTCTGTGAAACTTGAAATGATTGTAGCAATACTTACTTTAATAATGGTTTATCCTAAGCAAGTTATGTTTTTCTTTTGTTTAGTCATGAAAGCTCAATTATGAAACGATCATTAAATTTGAAAATAAAACTGAAAAAAGTTTCAAAGGAAGTATTCTTAAATATTTTTATGAACGTTATGTACCATCCACTTTCTGCCAGATGCACGGGTAAATTTGATTAACCACTCTTTCCTGACGATAAGTAGAAACAGCGAAACCAGAAGATAGAAGGTGAAGAAAATACCAAATTAGCGCATTTTTCATTATTTGCATTGCGCCATTATATGGCAAATATTCATGCTTATATATTTTCCACGCTACTGCATTGTCTCTGTTCATAAACCATTACATCGGGATGTCCGCCAAAAAGCTTCTTGTCATCTCTAAATAACTTTTGAGTGACCTGTCTATGTGAAGTTGGGATCACGTTTTTAACAAATAAAAATTTGACATCTATCATTAAATTTGAAAATAAAACTCAAAACAGTTTCAAAGCAAGTATTCTTAAATATTTTTATGAACGTTATGTACCATCCACTTTCTGCCAGATCCACGGGTAAATTTGATTAACCACTCTTTCCTAACGATAAGTAGAAACAGCGAAACTAGAAGATAGAAGGTGAAGGAAATACCAAATTAGCGCATTTCTCATTATTTGCATTGCGTCATTATATGGCAAATATTCATGCTTATATAAAGATTTTTTCACGCAACTGCATTGTCTCTGTTCATAAGCCATTACTTCGGAATGTCCGCCAAAAAGCTTCTTGTCATCTCTAAATTACTTTTGAGTGACCTGTCTATGTGAAGTTGGGATCACGTTTTTAATAAATAAAAATTTGACATCTATCATTACGTAGAAAATATTAAATTGTAACTGTAATAGTAAATATTCTTAAAATGTCTTGTATTACAATATTTTAAGCAAATTTAATGAATATTATAAAGAAACCAATAATCTTTATCAGCCCAGAAAGCGTCGTTACCTATGCAACTGTATGTTTGGTTTGGATAATTAAACCAAACCAAAAGTGTTAACAGTATCGCATTCAAGATATCGGTATTTTAAAGTGGGAAAATTGTGGCCTAAACTAAACTACAGGCTCGACTTTTATTTTTCCTAGTTTATTTTTCATATAAATCTATATTTTAGGTATATTGGACTATAGCTCTACTTCCCATTCAATGAGAATTAACGAAATTATCGTGTACTATCAGTTCAAGTAAAAATAAACTACTTCATACCTCTATGGCTTCATATATAAGAGGGTAAACATCATCGATCCAGCTGCGCACTGATATAAAACCCTTTTGTATGTAATTGTCTGTCAACATGTTAAGAGCTAACATTCCAACTGTCCACAAGTCAAATGAGGTGCCTTGGACTGGCTTTTTAAACCTTCGACTTGGGCAGGTTTCAGGAGGGCAATGGAGAATGGGTGCTCCATAGCTGGAATAGTAAGGAAGACATCAGTACACATAAATAAAGAACACAGTGTTCATATTAAGTCTGTATGTTATGAAAATATTGATGAATCACTCGATTTTTAGCTAAAACAGAACTTCGTTCATCAAAGCAAGGAGAAAAGAGGATATGACCAATAAAAAACATAACCGGCTGCCGACGAACTGTCACTTATTATATTGGGTGCCGACTGCGGCTATAACCGGCTGCCGACAAACTTCATCAGTCACTTACTATATTGGGTGTTCTATTTTTACAGGGGTAACTGCTCTGTTTTTCATCTCCTGATGAAAGGATCTTATTTCCTTCCAAAAGCCGCTGTTACATTTATGGATCCCGCTCTCATGGTAAATAACAACTTCCATGAATCGGTTTTTCACTTTTATGGGATTTTCAGCTTGAAATAACAGATAGCAGCAATTGTAGCAAAGAATTTTAATGTGTGCTACATTTTACGAACCACTATTGAGAAAGACAAATTCAATACTCCTAGAAAGTTGCCGATTTCAATTTCACCAAGATTGATCTTGGGCTGCCCGAGAATACAACGATATGCTTAAAAGCCCATAAAAAGTGTGAAAAATATGTTTGTATGTTACTTTATGCAACTTAAGTACAGTCCTCATTTAAGTAATAACCCTGTTCTCCCTTTCAAGGTGGTTTTGTTAGAATAATACCTTCATATTTCTATTATGTGCTGACAAAGAAGAAAAGAAACTGAATTTTTGTAGAATTTTAACAATTTATTCTAATTGCTCAAGATGGTTCAGAAATCTGGCAATGTTTCTTAAATTATTTTAACCTACACATTCGAGAGACATATTTTCCTATTTTTCACATTTCATACGCTAAATAAATAAACTATTCAACTCATCGTTCGTCGATATCGTAAAATACCAGAATGCAAAACTGACTTTTAAAACTATAAAGTTGAATGCTTTTTTCTATTATACACACAGTTTTAATTAATATAAGTAATTTCTGCTAAAATAAAAATCATTTTTTTGTGTTTAAATCTCTTCCCAGTGTGGTCAGGCTTAGGATCAAGGATGACATTTATATTATTTAAGATACGTTTCTCCCATAATGACAGTTTCGCATAACAGTTTCGCATAAATATAATTTATTAAAACCTTCAAACTCACCCTAAAGCTGGCTGTTCTGTGGACTGTATGGTAGAAAAGTCACTCAGCACTGCTGTCATCTGATACGATATAAGGACGTTTGCTGCCTTGATATCTAAATGACAGATGTTTTGCTTGTGGAGGTAATTAAGTCCTTCCAATATATCAGTTAGCCATTTCTTTATTAAAGACAGAGTGTCAGGTAAATCTCTGAACGAATTGGTCTTTAAAGTGTGTGAAAGCGTTCCCATTTGCCGCGTCATCAGATAGACTCGAGCTTCTGAGGGCTCTATAGTGATGTCCTCAATGACAGATTGGATATTTTTATGAGAAAATTGAGGCCACATCAGAACTTCCATAGGGCATTGATATTCTTTTAAAATTACTTTCATGGCCACGGAAGTTCGACCGTCAGGTTTAAGCAACTCTACCACATCGCCAAAGGCCCCGTTTCCAAGATATTGGACAAATGTATAGTTGAGATGCTTTTCGAACATTTTAATTATCAGTCGAACCATTTTAGTCCGGTATTCTTCAGAAAATATTCTCCCATTTTCAAATTGGAGTTGTATATCTTCCATATCAATACTTTTTTCCATTGCTCAAAATTAGGCGTAAAGAGATGACTTGATTTTAACAAGTAGACGAAAAGAGCTCTCTTTATATAAAATAAGTTGTTTCAATCAAATAATGCTTAAAAAGCGTATCACAGCGTGTTATAAAACACTAAAAATAAAAGTTATAAAGACTTTTAGACGTTTTTATCCTTTGAAATATTCGCACAAAATCGCATGAGTTGCTACTCACATAAAACCTCAATTTGAAGTGAAAATATATTGTTAATCTCAAAGGATAATAATAAAGAGAATTACATTGTTAAAAGAAAATTGTATATTGTTGGAATACATGATTATTTTAATAAATTCCCTTTCAACAATTGAATTTAATATTGTAGTATAAACATTGTTAATTGCATTATTCTTTAACCGACTGTTGTTGCTCCTGCAAAAGCTGTCGACCAAGAAGTTGCAAGATGAGGGCAGACAGACGTGTCCCCGTTTTTTTTTGTTACCCCTCTTTTATATTTTACAACAGCAACTACATTTTTTCCCTATATTATAGAATAATATAACGAATGTATTGTTTTGCGATAATATTCTATTTTGAGATTTTGATATCAATGTTTTACCACCTTCTGAAGAATTCTACACTCGTTTTAGTATGATATTCGCTTATCGGTCTGCCTGTTGTTAATTTCTTATGTACAATTTGTATCTGAGTTACATAAACGAAAAATATAGATCTATATATATATTTTTTTAATTTGAGTGAAAACTTAGAAATTTATTTGAAAGTTTCAATTTTTTTAACATGTCTGCATGGGACTAAATATGGTAAAATTATACTTGAAGTGTGTTATTTGGGCCTCAAATATCACAAGTTTAACACTTTTAAACATTATAGCGAAAACACTAAATTAGTTCAGCGATGCAAATTTTACGTTCGTGACGCCATTGACCCTCTTCGGGAGGGGCGCGGGAGGATCAAACCTGGCATCAATCAAATTCGTCAAACTTGGTATCAATCAAAAACATGTTGAAACCCTTTCAATGGGGGTTAACACGCTGTAATTCTAATCATTTGGACTAATGATATAGCTTTTCAATTTTTTTTTTCATGCAATATTTACAGAAAAAAAAGTTACTTTCACATGGATTCTGATATGGGAAGATCGAGTTGATCCGCACTCCAGATAATTCACTACAACGATTGGAATTGTTAAGCTTCGTGGTGATCATTAAACCATAAATAGCCCATTTTATGCTTAATTATTCCAAATTTTGTCTTATGCTGCCATGTTTATGAAATATAAAATTTCGAATCAATATGAAGTTTTCACTCGAGTTTAAAACATTATATCTAATTCTAATATGTTTTTCAACAAGGCTGGATTAAAAGTTTCCCGACATCCATTAATATTTGTAGCAGCCATAGTGTATACGTTAAATCGACCACACATAGACAGGCATTCTAAAAACAGACAAAACGTGTCCAGGATATCCTAAAATATATATTGGCATTAAAATCTCGAAATTGACAAATTTTGTTAAATCAATACTTTATTCTATGTATTCTATATTATGAGAAAGTAAATATGAGATTTTACTGCATAAAACTTATGATTTGTGTTCGAATACATTCCTATAATTCAAAAACGAAATTACGCATTTGCTATAAATTTGTATTATAAACTTTTGCTGTAAATTGCTATTATAAACTTTTGCTATAAATTGCTATTATAAACTTTTGCTATAAGTTGCTATTATAAACTTTTGCTATAAATCGCTAGTATAAACTTTTGCTATAAATTGTTATCATAAACTTTTGCTATAAATTGCTATCATAAACTTTTGCTATAAATTCATATCATAAACTTTTGCTATACATTGCTATTATAAACTATTGCTATAAATTGCTATTATAAATTTTTGCTATACATTGCTATTATAAACTTTTGCTCTAAATTGCTATTATAAACTTTTGCTATACATTGCTATTATAAACTTTTGCTATAAGTCGCTATTATAAACTTTTGCTATAAATCGTTAGTATAAACTTTTGCTATAAATTGCTATAATAAATTTTGCTATAAATTGCTATCATAAACTTTTGCTATAAATTCATATCATAAACTTTTGCTATACATTGCTATTATAAACTTTTGCTATAAATCGCTATTATAAACTTTTGCTATAAATCGCCATTATAAACTTTTGCTATAAATTGCTATTACAAAATTTTGCTATAAATTGCTATTATAAATTTTTGCTATGAATTGCTATTATAAACTTTTGCTATAAATTGCTATTATAAATTTTTGCTATAAATTGCTATTATAAACTTTTGCTATAAATTGCTATTATAAATTTTTGCTATAAATTGTTATTATAAATTTTGCAGCAAGAATGCTATGAAAAATGCACAGAGAATTTGTACAATTTTCACTTCATCAGAAATAGTCTGGCACGCATTTATTCATGGCGCCCTAGACTAACTACATTCTTACTGCGGTTTCCCTGCACAATGACCTGCTTCAATGACCATCGCAAAACTGTCTGCAGTCTTAAATATTCGAGTGTTTAATATTTTTTAAACAATATGTAATACTCATGTACTTCCTGACTCACCTGGTGGCTCTCCCGATTATCACGCCAGGACGCCGTGACGTTCCGTATGAAAACCACTGATCAGTAATATGATCAGGTATTCAGCAATAAAAACTTCTTTATTCTTATTTACATAAATATAAAAATAAAAAAATATATTTCTGCTAAAAATAACTTTAATGGGAACCAACTTCACCTTAGAATACCCTTTTGATAAATCACATCAGTTTTGACTTTTCAGCTACGTTATTCCCGAAGAAATAAAATGAAACTAACTCTGAACTTTGTTGTTTATTGCTTGTCTGTTTGTTGCTGTTAAATCAAAGATTTAATTGATGTTGTAGTAAATGACCCTATCTGTAATAATAATCTTTTTTTTACGTACCTTATATACATAATGTAAATGGAAAGTATTGTGACGGGGTCGAAAATTCGAAATCGAGTTTTCGACGGGAGAGCACGTTTCAAGCATCCCTGATCACGAATCAAACATTTTTGAAGTGATGTCTGTGTGTGTGCGTGTGAGTGTGTGTGTGTTTGTGTGTGTGTGTGTGTTGTGTGTGTGTGTGTGTGTGTGTGTGTGTGTGTGTGTGTGTGTGTGTGTGTGTGTGTGTGTGTGTGTGTGTGTGCGTGTGTGTGTAGACGATAACTGACGAACGAATGGTTCGATTCGAACCAAATTTGGTGCAAAAATCACAATCCGTAAACACTGGAAGCTTGTTGTTTTTAAATGCAATCGAATGTTCAGAACCACCCTAAATTTTCGAATAAAATTTTGAAAAAATCGTCAAAAAATCAAAACCACTAGTAAAGTTACGCAAGTAGACATTTCTTATGTAATTTTTCATTAGAAAACGATTGACATAAATTTTTGAATGCTAACATGAACCGTTCTCGAGATATTGCACATTTTTCAAAAAAATTATTAAAAAGTCATATAAAATGAAAAAAAAATATTTCCTATTGAGAAACAGGTTCACTTTTCATATGTAATACCATGCGATGAATTGGGTGACAGCATTCTCGTAAATCTAGCTCGTTCCATTCATGAAAAAAGATACTTTGAGTAATACTTTTGTATTTGAACGCCAATAGTTATTTTTCTGTTGTAAGCACAATTTATTTCTTCGTCCATAACGCTTGGCGAAATGTTAGCGACAAATTTGGCGGAATGTCGCCAACTTGGCGACTTTTTTAAATGTTGCCAAATTAACGAAAATCTCGCCAAATGGATAAAAATGACGCTAAATCAATGAAAATGACGACTATTTGTCGAAAATTCAATATCTTGGAAAGAATATTAGTATCTACTATAAGAAAAACCTATTTTTTTACTGTAAAAGTAGTAAATTCATTACATTATATAAGGAAAGTCCTGTGTTGCCCACATCAGATTTTTTTATAATTTTTATTTGTAAAAAAATATTTAGTTGGATTTTACAACTATGAATGTTTCCTCAGCGTTTAATCCTCAAATTTATAAATATGGAAATGTCCCCTAGTATTTAAAGACTACTGCGTAGCGAACAAAAGTTTCACATGTATTAATATTTTACTAGGACCATTATGATAAAATTGTAATTTACATATTTTTATGTAAGCGCACTTCCAATTAAAAAAAAAGCATCATGGATTTCATATTCTTTCTAATCATGTTATTACTTTCTACGATTTGGTAAGTATACAAGTAAGTAAAAGACAAAGTAACTTAATTTAAACTTTCTTAGGACTCACGTTATTTTCGCTTTGAAATTGCATACCCCTAGATAAGATTGCAGTTTTATTCAGTGGCATCCATGGATTTTGTTTTCTTTACTATCACGTCGCACAACCCCTAGAATATTGTCACGGAACCCCAAGAATTCCGCGGAACTCACATAGTTATTTTACTACCAGGGAAAAGGAGGTATCGACTGTTCCATACTGAAGAGTGTTAAAATATGTGGAACCGGTCCACTTAATGCTTGTCCATGCACTAAGATCATGATTCCTAGAAACTTTAATATAAAATGTTCTCTCTGAAACTAAAAACTTTGAAACGAAGTATTTCAAACTTACCTTCGGGCATTTTTGAAAGTACAAAAGTTTTTTCGATTTTACCTTTCAGTAAACTTTTATTGGATTCTATAACTCGATATCTTCGCTATCAACATAAAGAAGACAAAGTAACCTATAAAAGTATTAAAAGAGTTTTTGCAGGAAAAGTTCACACTTGTTATTTCTATATTCTAGTGAATTTTTATGTTTCATATATTATGTAGTATATATTTTTTACAGAGGGTATTTTAACGGGGTTGAAAATTCAAAACCGATATTTTGATGGGTATGCACATGTTGAGCATTCAAGATCAAATAAATTGTGTATCTAAGATTTTCTATTTCTGATCATTTATCTGCCCGTACAATTTATGTATTCTAGTTACAGAGACGGGACCCCATTACAAGGGATTGGTTGGGGGCAGAGCTCTAGAAAGGTTATAGAAAAAAAAAGCTGATGTAGGCACACCAGCACACGACTTTCGTTGCAGCACATGACTTTCCTTATATAATGCTATGAATTTACTACTTTTACAGTAAAAAAAAATAATTTATTCTTATAGAAGATACTTATATTCTTTATAAGATATTCGATTTTCATCAATTAGTCGTCATTTTCATTGATTTAGCGTCATTTTTATCCATTTGGCGAGATTTTCGTTAATTTGGCTATATTTCAAAAGTCGCCAAGTTGGCGACATTCCGCCAAATTCATTGCCAAAATCGCGCCAAGCGTTATGGACGGAGAAATAAGTTCAGATAAATGACTATTTGCGTTCAAATGCAAAAATAATACTCAAAGTATATTTTCTCATGAATGGAACGAGTTAGACATCCATGAGAATGATGTAACCAAATTTATGGCATGATATTACATATGAAAAGTAAGCATGTTTTTCAACAGTTAATATTATTTAGCCGACGCGGTGGTCGAGCGCTTAAGGCCAGCGTTTCCAAGCGATCGTTCGACAGCAGCGTTGTGGGTTCGAGTCCCATGTAAGGCATGTATGCTGTGTTGTTGGGCGCACTGTGTTCCTCCCCCCTCTGGTGCTCCTGGGGCAACGTCCTAGGACGGCTAAATGGTTCACGTTTCTGGCCGATGTATAGGCGAATGATGAAAGTCAAGTCCCTGGCCATTTGAGAATATATATATATATATATATATATATATATATATATATATCCCATATATTAATATATATATATATATATATATATATTTAATTTATATATATATATATATCCCATATATTAATATATATATATATATTTAATTTATGGAATTTTTTGATAAATTTGTTTGCAAAATGGGCAATATCTCGAGAACGGTTCAGGCTAGGGTTATGAAGTTTATGCAAATCGTTTGCTAAGGAAAATTACATAAAAAATGTCTATTTGCGTAACTTTATTAAAGTCATGATTTTTTGATAATTTTTCAAAATTTCCCTCGACAATTTAGGGGGGTTTTGAACACTCGACGGTGTTTAAAAACAATAAGCTTCCAGTATTCATGAATTGTAATTTTTGTACCAAATTTCATTCGAATCGCTCCGTTCGTTCATGAGATATCGTCTCCAAAGACTCACATACACACACAAACATCCTAAGGAAAACATGCTAAAGAAAATTACACAAAAATTTTTTATTTGCGTAACTTTATTAAAGTCATGATTTTTTGATAATTTTTCAAAATTTCCCTCGACAATTTAGGCGGGTTCTGAACACTCGACTGTGTTTAAAAACAATAGGCTTCCAGTATTCATGAATTGTAATTTGTGTACCAAATTTTATTCGAATCGCTCCGTTCGTTCATGAGATATCGTTTCCAAAGACTCGCATACACACACTCATTTTCACACACACGCACACACTTTCACAGACACACACACACACATTTCACCTCAATGTTCGATTTGTGATCAGGTATTCTTGAAACGTGCTCTTCGTTGAAAACCCGAATTCGAATATTCGATCCCGTCACCATATTTTTCTTATACAGTATTTATATAAGAAAGTTAAAAATATGCTTAAGAAAACGTTTTTAGTAAAAATATTGTTTTCACAATATATTCCTGATATTTATACGTACTGCAATGATTCAGGTGCTATTACTTTCCTTATATGCATATAATGTATAAGTATTGTGACGGGGACGAAAATTCGAATTCGAGTTTTCGTCGGAAGAGTACGTTTCAAGCATCCCTGAACACGAATCAGACGTTTTGAAAAAATCCTCAAAAAATTAAAATCTTCAATAAAGTAACGAAAATAATAATTTTTTATGTGATTTTTCATTAGAAAACGATTAAAATAAATTTTAGAATGCTAGCATAAACCGTTCTGGAGATATTGTACATTTAAAAAAAAAATCAAAATATTATATACAATTAAAAAAAATATTACCTATTGTTGAAATATGTTCATTTTCATAAGTAATATGCGATAAATTGGGTGACATCATTCTCGTGGATCTAGCTACCATTCATGGAAAAATATAGCTCTTAGGTGATACTTTTGTATTTAGATGTTAATAGTCAGTTATCTGCTACAAGAATAACTCCGTCTATAACGCTTGACGAGATTTCGGCTGAATATCGCCAACTTGGCGAATTTTTTAAAAGTTTCCAAAGTACCGAAAATGTCGCAAATTGATAAAAATGACGCCAAATCAATGAAAATGACGACTAGATGATGAAATAATTATTAAAGTATTTTAATATATGAATAATATCGATTATTGAGGATGCTATCAATATTGATGATTGTTTACAGTTGCGCGAAGTATAAGTTAATTGAGTATTTTGAAACAGTTTTACATGTTGTCATCCTGAAAATCGCCTAATGTACAATTCAAACATTAAAAACACAGTGCCGTGAATGCATTATTACTTTCCGTATGTACATAGTATAATGTATAAGGAAACTATTGTGACGGGGTCGAAAATTCGAATTCGAGTTTTCGGCGGCAGAGCACGTTTCAAGCATCCCTGATCACTAATCTAACAGTTTTGAAGTGATATCTGAGTGTGTGTGTCAGTGAGTCTCTGGAGACGATATATCACGAATGAATGGAGCAATTCGAATGAAATTTGGTATAAAAATTGCAAAGCGTGAATACTGGAAGTTTATTGTTTCCAAACACAATCGAATGTTCAGAACCCCCTTAAATTTTTGAGTGAAATTTTGAAAAAATCGTCAAAAAATCAAAACCTTTAATAAAGTTACGCAAATAGATATTTTTATGGAAGTTTTTGTTAGAAAACTATTGACATAAATTTAGAACGCTAGCATGAACCCTTCTCGAGATGTTGTACATTTTTTAAATACATTTATCAAGAAATTCCATAAATTAAAATAATATGAACTGTTGAGAAACATGTTCACTTTTAATATGTAATATCATGCAATAAATTTGGTGACATCATTTTCGTGGATCTAGCTCGTTCCATTCATGAGAAAAGATACTTTGAGTAATACTTTTGTATTTGAACGCCAATAGTCATTTATCTGCTATATGAATAACTTATTTCTCCGTCCCTAACGCTCCGTCCCGACGAATTTAGCGGAATGTCGCCAACATGGCAACTTTTTAATGAAAATCTCGCCAATGTATAGAAATGACGCTAAATCAATGAAAATGACGACTACATGGAATGTGTTCGGAAAAATCTTCCAAATTTACCTCAAAATGGGAGTCCACTTACCGTAGCTGAACAATAACACATTGATCATTAACCACAAGTTTGTTCTTTTCAAATTATATTTATTTATGTAACACTCAATCATTAAATTTGCATTTTCAACAATACCCATTTATTTCCAATACCCATTGATATTAATTACTTTACAATTATTAATTCAGTGTTATAACATTCAACTAGTATAAATCTTTGTTCAACTTGCTTGAATTACAATTGTCTATTTGGTCGCACAAATTCGTTTATTAATTTCCTTATCTACAACGTAGTATAATGTATAAGGAAAATATTGTGAAGGGGTCGAAAATTTGAGCACGTTTTAAGCATCCCTGATCAAGAATTGAACATTTTTGAGGTAGTGTGTGGGAGTGGGGAGGGGGGAGAATATATCTCACGGACGAATAGAACGATTCAAATGAAATTTGGTTCAAAAATTACAATCCATAAATACTGGAAGCATATTGTTTTTAAACACAATCAAATGTTCAGACCCCCCCCCCCCCTTCCACTAAATTTTCGAGTGAAATTTTGAAAATTATCATCAAAAAATCAAAACCTTTTATAAAGTTATGTAAATAGATATTTCTTGTGCAATTTTTCCTTGGAAAACAATTGACATAAATTTTATAACGCTAGCATGAACCTTTCTCGAGATATTGCACATTTTTCAATAAATTTATCAAAAATAAATTTATCATAAATTAAAAAAAATATTTTAACTGTTGAGAAACATGTACAATTTCCATATGTAAAATCATGCGATAAATTTGGTGACATCTTTCCCGTGGATCTAGCTCGTTCCATTTATGAGAAAAGAGGCATGGAGTAATACTTTTGTATTTGAACGCCAATAGTCATTTATATGCTAAAAGAATATCTTATTTCTTCATCAATAACGCTTGGTGATATTTTAGAGACGAATTTAGCGGATTGTCGCCAACTTGGCTATTTTTAACTGTTGCCAAATTAACGAAAATCTCGCTAAATGGATAAAAATGACGCTAAATCAATGAAAATGACGACTAATTGACGAATGTTTAATATCTTGGAAATAATATAATTATCTACTATGAGAATGACTATTTTTTACTGTGAAAGTAGTAAATTTATTGCATTATACAAGGAAAGTCCTGTGCTGCCCACATCAGATTTTTTATTTAATACTAATATAAAATTTTGCACAATTAACACATCACCATGTTCGTAACTATCTAAATAAATATTGCAGCGTTTCAATCTTACAATCTCTATAAAGTCCGTAGAACGCGCTTTTGTTAAATTTTGATAGACATGTGTAACACGTTTTCTTGAATTTTAACAAATTTAAAAGTCATGATGTATGCGTGTGTATATGCATGTGTTAAAGTCCTATGGAGAATACCATGCGATACAGAATTACGACATTCAGTACAAATATACAAATATACCTGACAATACCAAGGACACTATAGAGTTTTTTTTTACTTTCCTTATATACTCAGTATAATGTACAGGGAAAGTACTGCGAGAGTCGAAAATTCGAATTCAAGTTTTCGACGGAAGAGTACGCTTCAAGCAATCCTGGACTCGAACGTTCTGGATGCGTATGTGTAGGAGGGGGGGGGGGGGAGCGATATCTTTCGAACGTATTGATCGTTTCGGAAAATGTTTGGAACGATTATTACAATCAATGAACACTGGAATCCATTGACTTTAAACGCGATCTCGGAGAAAACTCCAATTTTCGAATGAATTTTTGAAAATATCTATAAAAATCAGAACATTCAATAATATTAAGTAAATAATTGTTTCATATATAATTATTCATTGAAATATGGCTAACAGAATCTTTAGAACGATAGCATAAACAATTTTGGAGATATTATATATTTTCTAATAAATTTATTAAAAATGAAATTTACATAAATTTAAAAAAATTAAGTATCATTAAATATGCAGGTATTCCAAATGTAGTATAATTGGACAAATTTACTAACGTGAATTTCATGGATCTAGCTTGTTCCATGAGATATGACATCTATTGATTATGGATCTAGCTTGTTCCATGAGATATGGCATCTATTGATTAGAACTCAAACCAACGTTTAATACTGTATAAGAAAAGTTCTTATCCCCGTCTAATTTTCTATATGCAACGCTTGGCAACGAATTTGGTGAATTTCCTCCAACTTTGAGACTTCTAAAAATGTCACTAAATTGACAAACGTGAAGTACGCAAACGTGAAATTTGATTAGCGAAAATAACGCCAAATTGATGAAAATGCAAAATTTTGGAGAATGAAGTTCAATTTATCTGGTAATATCTGTCGCTTTGAAGGAATCGATTTTCCTAATGTAGAGAAAGTCATATCCTGCCCACAATCGATTGCTTTAATTCTCTACTGCCTAAAGCAAAATGAAAAATACTTCCATACTTATCCATTAAAGCAGCATTCATTGGAGTTGCCCCTCCTTGTTAACAGCTGTTTTCACCACGGCTTTTATTAAATCACAGTGCAAAAACAAATCTTGTTTTGGCATTGTGATGAATTATTAAGGAGCTTGAAAGAAAGCTCTTAATAAGCGGAATTGTCTTTTTTTTGCTGCCTGTGGCAGAATGAGCAACGTGAAGGAAAATGAGCCAAAAGATATGAATTAATTCATGCTTGAAACGTGCAAAAGATATTAGCATGTATCAAGTTCTTTGCACTCAACAAATTTTTGGTTAATGTTTTAGGTGATATGAATAATGGATTTAGTATGTTCATGTGTATACATTTTACATAATAAAGGATAACAGCGAATAACATGGTTAAGCTGAGAATGATTATTATTGCATGTGGGCGTAAAACGTGTTATCTGCAACATTTTTCAAAATGTATATAAAAGAGTATTTAAATCAAATGTTTTTTTATAATTTTATTATATTTGAGTAATTCGTCTATTATAATTCAGGATGTTTTAATAAATTTAATAATTTTAATAAAGCAAGCGTATCCTAAAATTTAGAAAAAAGTTCGATGTAGTGTAACGTACAATATGGTTCATTTATAAGTCCTTGTGCATCCCTCTAAAGTTCGATTAAAGTGTTCTAAGGCTGCAAAAGAAGGGTCTTCTATTAGGAAAGCGAATATGCACTATCGATTGAGAAAGTTGCCTGTGCCTCTAGCGGATAATCGAAGAAGATAGAACTCCTTTCCCGAAAATGAAGCAACATAAGAGAAATTTTCAATTATAAAGCTCTTTAAAATTCTCTATTTAGGAATGTTAAGACTTGAAGTATGTACGAAACATGTAAGCAGACTATAAATTTGAGGTCAGCAAAATGGGATAATTATTGTACTGCATCATTTGTCTGTCATCTTTGTACAATATTTATTTTTGCTGAAAAATAGAAAATTTTATATCAAATAAATTACCTTATTACATTAATTATTATTTTTCCATGCTTATTGCTTGTCATTTTCGTCAGAAGTATTTCAGTACAAAGAAACATTTGCGCAATTATTCGTTTTCGTTGACATATCATCTGTGTATACGACATCTTACCACACATCTGGGAACCACACATCTTTCCATACTAAAGATAGGACGGCCCACATCTTTATAAATTAAATTTTTCTCGTATCTTACATTGTTTTTAAGATAGTGTTTCAAACTTCTTGAATTCACCGCTAGAGATACTGCAAACTTTCTTAATCGATATCGCTTATCCTCCTCTTTCTTATTGGTAGACATTTTACAGCTGTAGAACACCTCAATAGAAGCATAAATGAATGCATAAGGACTTTTGAAAGAACAATGTATTCCTCATTAATGGCTCTTTTGCTTTTGAAGCATGAAAAAATGCAGTACATATGCGTACTTGAGCAAATTCCCAAGAAATTCAAAGCAACAACTTTTTTTTCAAATAAAAACATTTTAAAATTAGTCTTATTTATGTATATTCTTTAAGTTTAATTTATCAATTTCAATTTCAACTTATTTTTGAAAATATTTATGCATAGGTGCACTTAAGCCTGAAACTGGCTGGTTAAAGACACACTCAAAATTAAGATCATGCATCAGATATAAGCGACAAAATGCCATACAATTCACACAAACCACTATGCATCCACATATTTTACAATTGTGACCAACATTTTATTAATGAATTCAATAGTCAATACTTTTCTACTGCCAATTGTTAATTTTTAAGGTATTTTAAAATGTTAATCATAGATATTCTTGCTCTTCAAAGTTTAAAATTTGACTCAAACTTAAGAAACATCTCTGTATTAAAGAAAAGTAGTTAATGTATCTTCTGTAATCGTGGATGTACGCTAAAGTTACAAGAATACGTCCAATTGTTGGATAACTAACACGTTTATATTTTACAAGTACATCGTAAACAGGAACAATATATAGCAAATTGCTGGATAACTAGCTAACAAAATCACTGAACAACTAACTGTCAGGTACAGTAAAACAGCATTAAAATTCTTTACTAATATTACAAAACGGCCGATACTACTCACCAAATATTGACTATCTCATTTCAAATCAGCACCTACTATTGTCAAAACATTAACAAATGTTGCATTTTAATATAGCTAGTTTCACGTCAACTGCCCTCCAACTGAGTGATGCCCCTTTTTATATACCCTCAGTAACTTCCAGAAGGGTCTCATATCTCGTAGATTATTCGTTTTATTGAAAAGGTGCTCGAACATTCAAAAAGTCACAAAATGTGGCTAAATTCACGATAAATTTCCAGATCTTGCAACCCTCATCCGAACTTCAACATAAGGCAACCCTAGCTTCACGTCATAAGAGAGGTTGCCTGTATGAGTATTTTTTCCATCTGATTTTCAAAACAGACGCCAGTGATTGCATTTTATATTTTCGTAACACTATGTTCTTCATAGCTTCATTACACTTCAATAAAAGCATAATTATTGAAACTTACAATTTTTCTTTTAATATTTATCAGCTACAAACGTATACTCGTTAGCTAGCAATTTATCCCACTTAGCCGCTAATAACGTGACATTAGTCCTCACATATTAATTACATCCCAACCTTTTCTTTCGAAATTAACTAACTTTTCAACAAAATTCAGTACAACGTCATATTCAGTACATTACCTTTTAACAATTATTAAACAGCAGAATTCTGCATGTTTGGCCATTTTCTGTGTGATGCAATACAACAGCATGAAAAATACTGCTTATTTCCTCAATTGTGTCATTAGAACCCCAGAAGAAATAAAGATATCTCACAAATAATGTTTAAAGAGAAATGGCAAAAGGGAATATTCTGCCTGATGGCTATACTTTTGTATCCACTGACATATGATGAAAAGCATACTTAAGTAAATTATCTCCTGTGTATTTCTGATGATCTCTACTGCCGAAAACCCCACACAATCTCGATTAAGTATATTTTATATGTTTATTTTATTCATTATTTAATAGTAGAGGTTTTATAAAATAAAATGTGGTTTGTGTTTAATAATATTCTATTATGTTAGCATTCATGTAAATACTTTAACAGTTATAAGTATGGATAAATTAAGTTTTTATTTAAATTGTCCCTACTGTTCCGATTACTTTGAAATCAATATAAATAAAATCTATATAAATAAAATTGAAAATCTGGCTGTCTGTCTGTCTGTTTGTCCCATCATCACCGGAGAACGGCTGAATCGAATTTAATGAAATTCTGTGGATAGCCTTGAAATAGCACCCCATAAATTTTGTTCAAGTTTCTAAGACCAGGGGTTGTCGAGATATTAATGAAAAACGGAACTTTTTCTTAGGAGATCTACTCTCCAACTCCGTGGTTTGTCCAAACGGAAAGGATGAAAATCGTTTGTTTAAAACGCCAAAATGAACTAAAACTTTATTTCCGAGTTTGGTGCAGGATTTTTGCATTAATTAGTCAGTATAGGAAAACATGAATTGTTTGAAATATGAATTTAAATGGAAAAATCTACCTCCATGGTTCATCTTTCACAAGATTAACGATGTAAAGTATAAAGAAATCGAAATGGCTATATAATTTCGCATTTCATGAGGAAGATTCTATCTTATATCCTGTTGCTTGGCAACGGAATGAAATTAAATGTGTTGTTAATATTTATTATTATTTTTTCTATTTGCATAATAAATAAATGGATGTAAAAATATATTTTATAAATGAACGGTTTGATTGTTCTTTTAATTATATATATTGCGGACTTCGTACATCACTTTCATTTATTTTAGAAAAGAGGTTTCAAACTTATATATTGTGTTTAGCTAATAAACTCATATATTGTGTTTACTCAATAAATGCATTTTGCCGATTGTTGAAGTAGAAAAAGAGTAGAACGGGTGTATGTATCTTCTAATACAATTTCAGTGTTTTCAATTAGTATATACAAACGGGATCCGGATATTTTAGTCTTCAGATCTGCAAATTCAGAGCTACGAATTTAGAGGAATATCTCTAAATAACTTGGTAACATTTCTTAAACTTTATCAAATTAGTGGAAATGTCTCCAAATTGATAAAAATGACCCAAATCAATAAAATTAAATTTGTTTTTTTTGAATAAAGTACTGAAATGATGTTTCTGTAGCATTTGTCGGTCAGTCCATACATCCTACTTAGTAACACATTTAAGGAATTTTTTTAATATCTCCAAATTGGTAAAAATATTTCTAAATCCATAAAATATCATGAAATTGATAAAATCGCGCTTAATAAATGAAATTAGTTATGTTTTGTTAGGGGATAGTATTGTGATGATGTTTCGTCAATTTGTCGCAAAATGGGACTATCAGTTCAACAGTTCCACTAAGCGATAAATTTGTCGATTTTTTAAGTTATCGCTAAATCGACGAAAATGTCGCCAAACCTTCCATGGAGATTGCATTATTCAGATGATATGCTTTCCATCAATTTATTTAAAGCAAATGATATCATGTCGCTTAGCAACGGATCCAATATGTTATGCGGCATACGATTTTTATTAAATCTTTTCCAATTCGAATAATAAAAATATGTATATAAAATAAATTTCATTGACATTGAATTTTTGACTGGATAATATCAATTACGGGCTTCAGTTTTAAACATCATTATTATTGATATTTTCGGGGACTGTTGATTCAGGGATTACTGATATTTTCAAATTATTATGGAATTGTTTTATTATGAAGAAAATTGTTGAACTCATATATAGTACGTTGTACGAGTAATCTTCTACAAATGCATGGGTATATCTTCTAATCTACGAGAATATAAGTAGTGCAGGTATATTGGCATATATATTGGCATATATTGGAATCAATTACGTCCTTCTGGTATTAAGATTACGGGGATTTTTGATACTTTCAATTTTTTACGTCATCTCTTTTATTTTGGCAAATATTTTTGAGACTCATATTGCAATACGGGAAAGCTTCTACTAACACACTGGCATATTTTCTAATCTGCGACAATATGAGTAGTACGGGGTTGCATATATTTATTCAATTCTTTTTTTTAAAATTTGCTTACAAAAGGGGCCAGGATGTTTTATTCTTCAGATCTGCCCGTGAAGATAATTTTGCATAGTGAAAACAGATATTCTTAAACTTCTCTTTATGAGCAATAAATTTAATATTTTAACAGAATTTGCACATGATTGCGAATTATAATTTTCTTTATATTATATACTCCGTACGAAGAACGGGTATGCTGCTAGTACTATATAAAACTAGAAAGAAAATTTAAAATATTTACAAATTGAGCTTTTATAAATTAAAAATTTTACTAGTGAGGCCCGTAAGTGATTAAAAAGGCGAGTTTAATAATGGGATATCTTATTATATTAAAAGACATCACTCAATGACAACTTGTGTAGCCACAACACAAAAGGAGATAATATCCATTGTTTTGAATAAATTAAAAAATCCGATGTGGGCATCACACGACTCTCCCTGCAGACTTTCTCTTTACACGTTCTCTTTATTTTAATTAGATTTAATTCACTATTAATTCAATTTTCGTTCGCATTTGTTAACTGGACTCATTTTCAAAGCTGGCTTAGAGAGAAAACGAAAAAACAAAATTATCTCGAGAACGGCTTATCCTAGTGTAATGGAGTTGGTCTTATTCTTTTCTTCGTTAAAAATTACGTATAATACAAGCATTTAATGGATATATTTCAGCATACGTTGTTTTCTATTTTAGATTTTGTCGATTTTTGATGACCATTTTCCAAAAAAAGGCAGGTTGTTTTTTTCCGAATCGCACCAAAATCTAATCAGCACCAGGGTATCTCACAAGCGATTTATCTCCCAAAGTTTGTGAAATTTGGTCCATTAGATTTTCAGCTAGAGTGGATACAATCTTTTGCGGGCCATTTCGCAAAAAAAGGCGGGTTCTTTTATCCCGAATCGTACCCAAAACTAATCAGCCCAGATTCACCCACAAGTGACTTACTTACCAAATTTTATGAAATTCGGTCAGTTAGTTTTTTATTTAGAGTGGATACAAAATCTGCACAGACAGACAGACGGACAAACATACAGACACACAGACACACACACAGACGTCACACTAAAAATAGTTTTTTTGTATTCTAGAGGTCTCGAAACGTGTAGATCTGTTAAAAACTCGAGTTGCGATTTTCGACATGATTCCAATACATTCCCTATACATTACCATGTATTGCAGGGAAAGTAAAAATCTGATGTGGGGAGCACATGACTTTCACTGCAGACTTATATTAACGTTCTCTTTATTTTAACAAAATTTATTTCACTTTTAATTCAATTTTCGTTCTCATTCGATAACCGGACTTATTTTCAAAGGTGACGTAGAGAAAATACGGTAAACTAAAATATCTCGAGAACGGCTAGTCCTAGTGTAATGGCGTTAGTCTTATTATTTTCGTCGTTAAAAATTACGTACTAAACGAGCATTTAATGGATATATTTGAGTATACCTAGTTCTTTAGTTTAGATTTTGACGATTTTTGCGGGCCATTTTGCAAAAAAAAAAACAGGTTATTTTTTTCCGAATCATACCGAAATCTAATCAGCACCAGAGTAACCCACAAGTGATTCATCTACCGAATTTTGTGAAATTCGGTCCAGTAGTTTTACAGTTAGAGTGGATGCAAGCTTTTGCGGGCCATTTCGCAAAAAAAGGCGGGTTCTTTTTTTCCATATCGTACCCAAAATTAATCAGCACCAGACTCTCTCACAAGTGACTTACCTACCAAATTTTGTGAAATTCGGTTCATTAGTTTTTTTGTTAGAGTGGATACAAAATCTGCACAGACAGACGGACACACAGACACACACACAGACGTCACACTAAAAATGGTTTTTTCGTATTCTATAGGTCCCGAAACGTGTAGATCCGTCGAAAACTCGAGTTGCGATTTTCGACATGATTCCAATACTTTCCCTATACATTAGCATGTATTGCAGGGAAAGTAAAAAGAGTCCAATGTCCGGATTAGTTTTCAGTATGTGATATCATATGCAACGTAAATATCCAGATCTTTCCATTGTTGCAAATGAGTCTAATATTTTAGTGTCTGATGTCACTGAACGTAGAACTCCAGAATACTGCTCCATATATGCATTAGTACAATGTTCTTCGTTTTCTCTCTGATTGGCGTCTAACGCATGCACCCGCACCCAGCATTACTCTTTAGTGATTAGAATTGCATAAACATAATGGACATTTCTGCAGCAGAATAATGTTTTGATGCATGTTATTCCGCGCAGTAAGAGGATAAAACTTCTAGCAAAATATTTCTTGAATCTAGTGTCATTACTTGAAAAATATTTTACCCAATTATATTGCATGTTTCAGGAAACATTTAACTTCAGAACATATTTTGAATATTTATTTGTGCATATTTAAAAAGCACGAAATTAGAGATATTTTCAGCCGTAAATCTGATCCATACTGCGTTTATAAAACTAGTGCAAAATGTATGTACATCTGTAAAGTCGGTCTCATGTTATAAGCAGTCATGTCAGACGGACAGACAGAAACATGTTTTTACCCTCACAACAAAGATCATCACATGTGTGACAGTGACGTTTTAGTCACGTGACACCTGGATCACAATGTGACATCATATTTGTGACTTCTATGAGACGTTACGTATTAGTAACTTTGTAACTTCACTGTGACTGCATTCTGTGACGTTTCCACAATTTAATTAACACGTAACAATGTTACGACATTACAATGGCAATTACAATGGGACGTCACAAACAAGTTAATATGCGAAGTCACAAACGACCATGAAAATGACCAAAATGATTTCGCTGTGACCTCAATACGACATTGCCGAGACGTACTGCAACGTCCTGTGACGTCCCAAAGTTACAGTGTGACGTAAATCTTACGTCACTGTGAAAAAAATGCTGTTAGGGTAATTTTCGTTATTCCGCACTTTGATGTAAGATTGAAAAAAACTGCATCCTCCCCATATTAGCTATATTGCCTGAAAAAAGTTCATTTAATTCTATCGCGTGGTCCAGGGTATATTTTCATTTGAAGCATATCTGCAAATTTAACTTTTATGTAATAGATTACAAAAATGATTCAAAACCTCATTATTAGGTGGTGAAGAATCCTTTAATATTAAACTTATTTTGATAGTACAGGGTGAGTTTAAAGTCGGGCACATGAAAGTTCATTTCATTGCTGGAAATTGATGAACGTTACTGCTGGTTCCAGCAGGACGGTGCGACTTGTCACACATCAAACACCACTATCCATCTTTTAACGGATTTTTTCGGTGAGCTCATAATTTCCCGGGGATTGTGGCCTCGTCACTTCTCAGATTTATCACCCCCTGATTTCTTCTTATGGGGGAATCTGAAAAATGTGGTTTACGTGAATAATCCACACGTAATTGCTGAACTGAAAACGAACTTCACAATAGCCCTTTCAACATCAATACTCCCATTCTCCTTAGAGTCTCACGAAATCTGGTAAAACCAACACGCTTTTGCATTCACGAAACACGACGTCATTTGCAACATTTATTGTAACACCTAAAGTTTGTCCGCTAAAAATAAAAGGTAATATTTCAACTGATCTCTGTAATACTTTACTTTCATTTAAATTCTCATACTAGTACGTTTACGGGCATTTATACTTTGATGTGTGTCACTTTAAACTCTTCCTGTATAAATTGCCTCACAAATTACTTATTAAAAATACATCTTATTACCCATAAATAATTATATATAAAAATGTTACGCTTAAAGTAAAATAACATCGTGTTTTAGAATTTTTAACTTTGCTATACCATCTAAAAGTGTATAACTTCATTTGAAAGCTGAAATTCACTTGAAAAATATAATCAAATGAAAATATTTTATAGTTTTTTTTTATATAGCATTGGCATAGAAACCATATCTGTTAAATAAAATTGAAGTGCTCTATAAACAAGCAGGCTAGTACATGAAATAACCTTTGGAAACGGATGCTATATAATATCAAGCTTCTTCAAGTTTTATGACTTGAAGCATTCGTATTCTCTTTACATCCAAAGGGAATGGATTCGGAAGAGATAAAAATGTATTTACTAGTATTCGAAAAAATGTCCTTAATATTCTTTGAAGTTCGCATTTACTGATATAGTAAAAGTTGAGTTTATCAAAACACAATTCAATATTTCATAGAACTAGGGTTGTTTAGTAATAGATTTGTTATTTTTTTATACATCATAGAAAAATCTCGAAGGTGGAAATTTTCTCGAGGAATTAAGTTACATTTTCCCTTAATATGAAGGTGCTTTGCTTTGTCATTGTCCAATGTAATGTATGAGGAAAATGATTAGTCATTGAATTGTGATTGTGCAGTTTTGTATAATTCCACTTCTTAAGACAAGAAAGTGCTGAATTTATCATCCATTACTGCAGCACGTCAGCATAGTACAAGTTCCAAGGCTCTAAGACGCTTTCTTTTCGGAGCTCCTGATGGAAAATCCTTGTATCCCCACGTCGAAAATAGCAATTTGGCGAATAAAGCATATTTTTTTACAATTGGTACGTCTTGCTGTAATGGATGCTACTGGAAGGTATAGTGAATAGTTTGCTGATAGCCAATAAACGATTAGACCAATTCGTCACCCAACAGCAGTTTGGCCGTAAAAGTTAGTCAGAAAAAAAAGGCAGGAAAAAGTGAGTCAATGCAAGTAACTTTACAATTGCAAGTTCAGTACGTTCACGAAAATGGTATCATTAGGAAGGTTTGGCAGTACCGGCAGGTTGAGTGTTCAGTAGAACACCGCCTGAACGGCATCTACAACCGCAGATGTCTTGCTGAGTGCCCCTTCGACTCAGGGAAATTTCCACTTGACAATGTGGACAAATTCAGCAAGCTTGTTGATATTGATATCAGTGAATAAGGTCTGGAAAACTTGAAAAACTGCAGGAATTCTGAATCCAGATCCAATGTCTGGAGACGGGGCTCATGGGCGAGGTTTCGTGGATTGCACCACTGTTAATATTAGCAAAGGAAATATTTTTCCTAGTGAGTTTTCTACTGAAACTTTTACTCCAGAAAAGGTGGGAAGCATATTCAGTTTCTTTAGGTTTTTCTTAGTTACGGCGAGGCCTTTTTTTATTTACCGGGCAAAATTTGTAATTTGCATATAACAGGTGTTGTGAAGATCGATGAACTCGAAACGTTTTTAAGCAAATATTTTAGAATTTTTCTGATAGAAATGTTATAACTTTAAATTAAATAACGATTGGGAGCATATGCAGCCCACCCATCATTGATAAAATTGCAAGCTCTAAGGAATACAGTAAAGAAAATTCAGCCCTGTAACTTCACTATTTTCACTAAATTTCATTACTTAAATTTTTGCTCCGCAACTTTAAACTACTCAAACTCCCCAAAATTCCAAGACGCAAAATTAACTAAACAAAAGTTTATCTTATTTTTGTAGAATTTATTTAATGAGAAATTACAAATTAAAGCAGTTGATATTTAAATTTATATATTTCTAATTTATTTCTGCTTTTATAAATGATTTATAAAAAAAAACTGATGTGGACAGCACAAGACTCTCCTTACAGACCCACTTTCACTTCTTTCTTTTCTTCTCCTTATTTGAAATTACATCGCATAAGAACAGGTTTTAAAAAAAGGCGACTTGTCGTATTTTAAAATGGCGCGAACCCGTCAATATTAAAAAAGCATAAGTGACTCGAAACATTTTTATCTTAAAGTAATGTGGTTTATTTTATTTGTTTTATGTCGTATAAAACAAGCATTTAATTAATATATTGAAGCACATTTATTATTTTATACAGAACTGTCGTATAAAGCAAGCATTTAATCAATGTATTTAAACATATGTATATTTTTACTTTAAAAATTTTGTATAAAACAAACATTTAATCAATATACATAAGCATATTTATTATGTTACGAAAAATATGTCATATAAAAAATGAAATTCATCAATACATTTAAACATATTTATTATTTTGCGTAAAAATTGTCGTACAAAACAAGCATTTAATTAATACATTTAGGTATGTTATATTACGTAAAGTGTCGTCTAAATCCATCATTTAATCAATACATTCAATCATAGTTATTAGTTTACGTAAGAAATATATAAAACAAATCTTTAATCAATATTTTCAATCATATTCAATATTTTACAATTTTAGTCGTTTCGGAAAACAAAGGTAAATTCTATTTTTTCCGAATCGTTTCAAAATATAATCAGCACCACAGTAATGGCAATGTGTTTTGTTGCTGCATCCATATAATTTAATTGGATATATTTTGAGTTAAAGTTGACACATATATAGCACACACACACACACACGCACTTATATATTCATCCTAAAAGCAACTGATTCTTGTTCTAATATAACCAAAGTATGTAAGTCCACCTGAAACTCAAATACCAATTATCGAACCTGTGTTAATTGCTTTCTACTTTGATTAAAGAAAATTGGAGACCAAAGTAACGTGTAATATGAAAAAAAAAGTAGTTCTTAAAAGTTTCTCCTAATAATATTTGTAGATAACTAAAATTCATGAAAATTATGGAATTATGCTACAGCTTAATGTAGATGATCCCATGACAGGTGTTCCACAAAAATTTTCAAAAGTACAACTTTCTAAAAAAAAGTACAACTTTCCACTTTTCTGTAATTGATTAAAAATTTTAAATTATTTATGCTTTCGCGTGTGATCCATATTTAAAACGATGACGTATTTTGAAAATTTAACTTGGTTAGATATTAGAAGTAAAATTTCAGCAACAAGAGTTACATTTGAGAAGAACATTTTTGAAGGGGAATTTTAGAAGCAGCAAAAACTGCAGCTGGTCGTAAAGAAAATTGTCATCAATAAGCATATGATTGCTAGATAAAAGCTTAAAATTAAAAAAAAATCCTAATAATAAAAAAATACCGAACCAGTTAAAATATATTTTTCACACCTATACATCACATGAACATATCACGAAACCATAAAACGTAACTTCTTTTATATAACAATTTTATGGAAAGCAATTATATTTACACAAACCCCCTACAAAATACAAACAATCAAAACGTTTGTTTGTAACTATTAAGCATGATATAAATTAAAAAAATTGTCATGTTATTATTAAAATAATCCATAAAAAATAGGTAATAAGTACTCCTGTAATATTTTATTCAAAAGTAAAAGTTAGTTATTATTTATAAATTCTTCTGATTTTACCACATATTTTGTAATTTACCCTATTCAAACCTAAAATATGCCATCCAATCAGAGATTCCGCGAGATTTTACGAAATATTTCAAAGGTTCCTTCAAACAAAAGCAGTTGTTAATCACTCCATCATTACCTTAGCTTAATCATTACCATCTAATTTAATTTATTCCCATAAAACGAGTACCCTATAGGATGGGCTAGACAGATAATGTTCAAAATCCAAAGATATAAAATACACTACAAAAGACAACGGCAAAGAAAATTTGGACTTTCTAGCAGCTTCGGTTCTGAAGTTTTTCCCTAAAAAACAATTACATCCATATGGCAGCCCAGGATAAGCTGGACTGATCACGTTTAAAATTCAATAAAATAAAATATATCCGGAATGCCAACTATATTTCAAATTTGAGCTTTCTATCTACGTCGGATTTCGAGTTATTTCGAGAAACGAGTACATTTCTAATGAGGGCCCAAGACAGGGGCTTACCTCAATAAGGTTCAAAATCCAAAGAATTGAAATACACAATGAAAGAGAACGACAGCAAATTTCATGTTAGTATGATTAGAGGAGCGTGATTAGCTAGGGCTAAAAATATATGAACCGCACTATAAAACAAACAAACAACAGATCAAGTTAAATAACAGAGTGAAATACAACTTTTTCTACTGATTCCATTTACATCAAAACGAAACTAGTGTCAGATTGACGCATAACTATGAACTTGAAAAAGCATGAAGTCGATGTGATAATAATAATTTTGCATATATTAAAAGAACTAACAAACGTTTTATTTCAGAATTTAAGAACATAAAATACAATTATCGACCTAAGCACTTTCGGAGTGAAACACCCTTATCAGTCGGCCAACGGCCGTACCGTGCTGAAAACACTGGTTCTCGTTAGATCACCGAAGTCAAGCAGCATCGGGCGCGGTTAGTACTTGGTGGGTGACCACCTCGGAACGCCGCGTGCTGTTGGCCATCTCGGGTGCGGTATCCCCGTGGTTTGCGCGCTAGATTTGCACGCTGCCACATATGCCGCCGTTTTCATGCGGAGTACGATCACGTTAAACATGTGGGTCCGTAAGTCCTTCCGAGAGGTTGGTGGTAGGGGAAGGAGGGTACGGTCCCTGTGGATGCCTCCCCCACTGGGTTCCGGTCTAAATTGGGAGGCACTTCCCGGCCGTCCATACAGTTACCTTACACCTTTCTGGTAGGTCGGACGGTCTGGGTCATCAACATCAACACCCTTATCAGTGGCATATGATATAACACAAACACATTGGAATTTTATACACGGTCAAATTGCAAACTAAATGTACATATTGCGATTAGAGGATTGACTAAAAAACAAATTCAATACGAAAAGAAGATGCATAAATAAATAATTATATATATAGGGTGATCCAAAAGTCGGGAAAATCTTTAAAAATTAATAATTCATGAACTAATAAAGATAAATAGATGCCGTTTGCACACAATGAATGGACATGAAGCCTGATTTTTTGTCAAGAAAAAAAATATTGTTAGTATAATTTGCATTTCTACCAACAGATGGCGATGTATTGAGTACAGATATCAGATTATGCAAATTATTAGACGGTATAAAAAGAGCAGCTGTAGCTGATAACGCCATTCTTGAAGCAGATAGCAGTGGTAGTCGATCTGTCCTATGTAATGTATCTCATCCTATGCAATGTAAACTAGGTACAGCGTCGTCTGTTGGTAGAAATGTAAATTATACTAAAAATAATTTCTTTTCGTTGACAAAAAATCCGGCTTCATTCCCATTATTTCTGTACAAACTGCATCTATTTATCTTTATTAATATGAATTATTAAATTTTAAAGTTTTCCCTGACTTTTGGATCATGCTGTATATATATATATATATATATATATATATATATATATATATATATACTCCGTATTTTAAAAATTCCTTAAAACATATGAAAAATTATTCAATTGTTGTTAATGTTATAAAAATATTAAATGACGAATATCATAAAATTTATCGATCCTACATCATCGAAATATAAACAAAATAAAGTCATCTCCGGAAATCTTTCTAAAGTCATCTCCTCGGTCCATTCTTTTTTCTGCCAGCAAACACGGTATTCTTACAGAACTGAATTTTTAAGCCTTCGAATGGCATATACAATCCTCTGTTTGCTTATTCGTCCATAAAAAATGCAAGAAATAAATGAAAGGTAACGTTAATGGCAATAGTTCTATTGGGTGAATGTTATATAGCTAAATTTTAAATGTGAGGATATTTATGTTTCCTTACTCATAAACCGAAGCGGGAAATATTTTCGTTTACAGCCTATAACACGAAACATTACAAGGTAGAACTCCAAGAAAACCATTTAAATTTGTTTGAGGGGAGTTGAACATGATATCTCCTACATAACGTAAATATTTTAATTTTTGGAAGATTTGTACATCATCAGAAAGATTAAAAAATCTGATGTGGGCAACACATGACTTTCCTTATATAATGTAATGCATTTACTACTTTTAAAGTAAAAAAAATAGGTTTTTCTTGTAGTAGATACTTATATTCTTTCCAAGATATTGAATTTTTGTCAGTGAGTCGTCATATTCATTGATTTAGAGTCATTTTTATCCATTTGGCAAGATTTTCGTTAATTTAACACCATTTCAATAGTCACCAAGTTGGCGACATTCCGCTAAATTCGTCGCCAAAATCTCGCCAAGCGTTATGGACGAAGAAATAAGTTATTCTTACAGCAAATAAATGACTATTGGCGATGAAATACAAAAGTATTACTCAAAGTTTCTTTTTTCATGAATGGAACGAGCTAGATCCACGAGAATGATGTCACTCAATTTATCGCATGGTATTACATATGAAAAGTGAACTTGTTTCTCAATAGGAAATATTTTTTTTTATTTTATATGACTTTTTGATAATTGTTTTCAAAAATGTGCAATATCTCGAGAACGGTTCATGTTAGCGTTCTGAAATATATGTCAATCGTTTTCTAATGAAAAATTACATACGAAATGTCTATTTGCGTAACTTTATTAGCGGTTTTTATTTTTTGACGATTTTTTCAAAATTTCACTCGAAAATTTAGGGGGGTTCTGAACATTCGATTGCATATAAAAACAATAGGCTTCCAGTGTTTACAAATTGTAATTTTTGGACCAAATTTGGATCGAATCAGTCCATTCGTTTGTCAGTTATCGTCTTCACAGACTCTCACACACACACAGACATCACTTCAAAAATGTTTGATTCGTGATCAGGGATGCTTGAAACGTGCTCTCCCGTCGAAAACTCGAATTCGAATTTTCGACCCCGTCACAATACTTTCCTTATGCATTATGTATATAAGGAAATTAAAAACGTGAGAGTCTGAGAGAAGATGAGAGTCTTAACGTATGCTAGAGTCTACCATCTGAAGTACCATCTATTGCGATAGTGTACGTTGCTCAGAAGTCTCCAATGTTAAAGCATGAAACAATAGATTTCGGAGACAATTGATTTACAGATACATACCATCTATATTTGGCGACCCAAACATGTGCTTTGCAGATTTAATTAAAACAACAATGATAAAGGAGAAACGATAAAGGAGAAAGCAAAAATACATTTAAATATAATATAGACAGCAAATACTGATAAAGAGTTAATGATGACCAAAAGGGGAATATTAAATTTTAAATGAAAATAATAAAAGAATAAACTGTACAATGGTAAAATATTTCATATTAAATCAATGATCCATTATAGTAAAGCATTAGAAAAATAGGAAAATAACCTAAAATGTTCTTCCATATTGAAGAATATAAAAAATGGACATAACATAGGTCTCAAAATATAGTATAGTCTGTGTTTATATATGATGTAAGCTGGATGTCTGTAAAAAAGTACTAGAAAAAAGAATTATGTGTTGAGAATAAGGTTACTACGATAATCATAAAGACACTGAACAAATTTACTAATTTTTATTATTAATAGAAATAGTTTTCATAACTTCAGATGTAGAAATTATTGATATTAGCTGATGCAAAGTTGCAATATTTGGCTTTTTTTTAATGAATGGGGCATATAAACTAGCAAATTCGTATTTGTGGTACAATATAGTGAAAATCCATCCACTTTGGATAATTTGCTTTGTTGATGTTATACAAATAAAAGGTATTTTTATTTTATTTTGGGGGGGGGGGACTGAAGCCAAGCTATATTTTTTGTGGGAGTGCAAAAGTATGTGAACACTTTAGGAAGAAGAAATATATACCTTCATTTCGTTAAGTAATCCCAAATTTATCGCATATTTCTAATGGCGTTTTCTGTGGGGAACTTTTGAAATTCAATTTTGGGCATAGAGATAGAGAAAAGAAATAATAGATTTCGATAGTCAAGCAAGTATTTTGATTGAGATAGCAAGGATGATGTTGCCGATCTTCTTGCATACACGGCAATTGATAAGGGTTTTAGTACTTTAGCTATCTGTTATTAGTAGGCGCAATGAGCACTGCTTTATTATACCCAAATTATTGTAACGTATAATATACCAAAATTATAAGCCTTATCCACAAAGCGCATTGAGCAACAGTATTAAAATTCCAGATCCAATGTGTGGTTGAAGTGGTAAAATTATTAAATTTCTCTAAAGACTAGATTACAAATTTCTAAATTCCCACTATTAAAGAAATGATCTATAATGAAAATGATTGCAAATGCTGCTTATGAGAATACAATGATGCAGTTAATTAGAAATTGTATTTAACCTTGTGATCAGTTCAGATTGCTTTTATGACCATCCATGAATCCATGAAATCCATGAAATCCATGAAACACGTGTAGTTACAAAAATTTTATATTTCTGATTCTAACAGGGAATTTAAAATCGCATTGTGAACTTATTTCGGTTTTCTATTTTTGCGAATTTTTCACATACATTTTTGAAAATTTTACATACTACATATTCCGTCACTATAAGTAAACAACGACGTGCTTATGTCTAGCAGATATTCAATTTGTAATTGTCTTTTTCAATAATTTCTTTGTTGATTTTTTTCTGCTAGAAAGTAGATGTTGTAGATGAAGACGTTTCATTACAAGATACATAAAATTCTATGAGAATTAGAACACTTAGTTGATGATAAATAAAATACAGCCTATGATAATTAATCCTAAAAACTAATTTATGTATATATATATATATATATATATATATGGGTGTTACTTATTTCAGTGGTTTGTTGTTCGTTAAAAGGATAAAATCGATTTAATAACGATTTCATGTATTTTTTTAGTATTTTATAAATTAAAATCCAAAATGTTCAAAAAGAATCATGCAACATAAAGAAAAAGGTAATATAGATTTTTCAAGGAGAATTCTTTTAAGAATCTATATTCCCATAAAATTCTAAAACTACGTACATCCAATAGGATTAGAGAAAAGAAAGAACTGAAGATATGCCCTGGGGATATGCTTCACTGGATTTGTAGATTTCGTTTTATATTTTCTTTCTAACGACATTTCTTACGCTGAACAAAAAGACACTTTAATTCCTCCCACACGAGTAGTATATATTAAGCCAGCAAAAAAGTTTAGTTCAGAGGACATATGTATTTATCTATATTATGTGTATTTACTCGCACATATAGCATTGCTAAGTATAACAATTTTGCATGTGCTAAGCGTAATTCAGGGGTTAAGCTTAATATCTACAAGTATGCATTTCAATTAAAAACAAGAAATTTATTATATTGGATACATAATTAATCTAATTATTATTGTTTATAAGTATATATACAGTATGTATTATTTGTATGTTGTCATATGTAAATTTACTAGCATGTTAAAAGGTTATAAATTTGTTACCTCTTGAAAGATGGCGAGTTTTCCTAGCATTTAATGCTGACATTGGAGAAATATTTCTGAAAATAGAGATCATCACAATATTTTTCAAATTAAGGCATGTAAGCCTTCTTCCTGCTATCTTAGTTTATGACTGCTCTGTGCTGGTGACCCAAGAGCAAACCCTGCCCACTGATGCTGGTCAACTCAAAGACAAAGCTGGTTCGTGATTTTGAAAGCACCTTTTATAGGTGGATTTTACGAGTATAAGAATGCATCCTCTTGAGGTGGGATAGCTGAGTGGTTAACCACACGAGGATTGCACGCAAAGGAGGGGTGCGGTTCTTGTGGATGCCTCCCCCACTGGGTTCCGGTCTAAATTGGGTGGTACTTCCCGACCATCCAAACAGTTACCTTACACCTTTCTGGTAGGTCGAACGGTCTGGATCTCAACAACAATAACCTTCGGGTAGGTCGATCGGTGTAGATAGAAATAACAATTCGTACGGACTCGTTAAATCTGTGGGTTTGAATGTCCTTCAGAGAGGTTGGTGGTTGGGGAAGGGAAGGTACCGTCCCTGTGGATATCGCTCCCACTAGGTTCCGGTCTAAATTGGTAATCACTGTCCCGTATGTCTAGACAGATACTTTACACATTCGGGTAGGTTGGACAATTAGGATGGAAAGAAAGCGAGCATTACAACTTAGTACTGCTTGAGCTCAATTTTTTTATTTAAAGCCGCGTTCGTTGTATGGCGGCTTTCCTCGATCCCTATAGAGGTTCTTTATTTATTTCTACCCACATCGATCGACCTACCCGAAGGTTATTGTTGTTGAGATCCAGACCGTCCGACCTACCAGAAAGGTGTAAGGTAACTGTTTGGACGGTCGGGAAGTGCCACCCAATTTAGACCGGAACCCATTGGGGGAGGCATCCACAAGGACCGTACCCTCCTTGCCCTACCACCAACCTCTCGGAAGGACTTACGGATCCACATGTTTGACGTGATCGTACTCCGCGTGAACACGGCGGCAGTTTTGACAGTGGCTGGAATCGGGAACCCAGGCCCACCGAGTGCAACTCCAGCGCGCTAACCACTGGGCTACCGCGCTCTGACTTGCCCGAAGGTGTAAAAGGTGTAATGTTTCTGGTTGAACAACCTGGGAAGTGCCCCGCAATTCAGACGGAGCCCAAATAGGTTGGCAACGATAGGGATCGTACTATTCTCTCCCTAATCCATTACCTCTCGGGTTGACGTTCGAACATACAGATTTATTGTGCTCATACGCCATGTGTCGACACAAGAATAGTTTTGGATTGTTTTTCTATCTGATGGCTCCGATTCTATCTGATGACCACACTATTTGGTATCTATTTGGTAATAAAACTAATAAAAAAATCACTTTGGGGTTATATAGCTAATCCACTTGCAACTGGGATATTTACATTTTTATTTTCTCATACTGTTGCACAGTAGATGTAAAATTTTATCTAAATTTTACAAATTCGAAATTTCGACGGAAATTAACATTTAAGACCTCATTAATATACACTCTTTTGCAATAAAAAAAACACCATGAAGAAAGTGACAATAAAATATGTGTACAGCTCATACACAGGTAATGAAATGATTACGAAATCAAGGCCTCAGGACCCATCAATGGTTAGTAATTGCACATTGAATTTTCAAATCAGTAATTGTTGAAACTGCCCTTGACGGCAATGCATGTTTGTATACGTCTAGGTAAGGAGTGATAAAGTTTCCTAATGCCATCCTGCAATACATTCTGCCAGGCAATCTCAATTGTTGCTCCAGACCTGCTGCATTTCGGAGTGGCTGAATCTGGAGGCCTAGCATGTTCCATACAGGCTCGATTTTGCGAGAGATCTGGTGACCTTGCTGGCCAAGGACCAGTATCAACAGCACTGAGGCAGCTTATATACATGCGAGCCGTATGTGTCGTGACATTATCTTGTTGGAAAATGATCCCAGAATAATGTGCCCTGAAGGGTAACGCAAACGGCCACATGATTTCATCAACATATTGTTGCGCTGTTAAAGTTGTACACAGGATGACTAGGGCGACCTGCTGTCATAAAAGATAGCACCCCACACCGATACACCAGGGGTAATGGCTGTGTGCCTGTGTAAACAAAGGCTATTGGGACCACTATCACTGGTGCCTCCACACACGTACCCGATGGCCATCTGTTGAAAGATTGAAACATGATTCATCGCTGAACACTATGGGATGCCAGTCTGGTGGCAGCCATGATGCTCGGCTACGACACTACTCCAAACGACTCGGTCGATGTTGTGGGGTTATCGGCAGACGTCTTAAAGACCACCGTGAGCGTAACCCCATTTCAGCCAAGATACCTCGTCCTCGTATGTGAGCTGGTAGAAAGTACCTCGGGTGGTATGGAAGATGCTGTAGCACGTTGGACGGCGGACAATAATGCAGTTGGGCCAGTTCGAGTCTGTCGTACAATCATCCGATCTTGCCTCGCATTCGTGTACCTTGGCCTTCCAGAGTCTTCATTCCGCCGATGAGTTCCTTGCAGCAATCATTGCTGCCAGCACCTTTGCATAGCAGTGTCCGTTCGGTGCAGGTGGCGGCCTATTGCTCTGTATGACCAGCCAACTTCACACATCCCGAATATACGACCACGTTCTAACTCGTCTAATTACTTATAAGGGCTTCTGCAACGTCGTAACGGCATTATTGGTTATGTCTCCATGGAACTGCAACACCGATAACGAGCAAAAATAAACCGTCCACATTTTTAACCTGTTTTATAGGATGCTAGTTGAGCAGTCGAAACGCGCGCTATGACCGAAGTTAACACTCATAGGCCTTGCAAATTTAATCATTTGCATACTTGGTATAAAGGTATTTGCATGCAAAATTTCGAGATGATCGGATTAAATTTAGATGTGCTTCGGTTATTTATATATATATATATATATATATATATATATATATATATATATATATATATATATATATATATATATATATATATATATATATATATATATTTATTTGAAAATTAGTGTGTTTAGAACACTTTCAGAATTATGCTCTTTTCTCTGAGAGCGCATGTATATATATGAGTGTAAGTTGTCAGCACAGATATGAATAAACATTATTCTACAGAAATGTGTACTGGGATTCTTAACTATTCATAATAATTTTTTATACGTTTCATATTTACTTGCTAAATTAAGTTTTAATTTGAAATCTTTCACAACTCGTAAATTTCATACCCTTTTGCTATTCCACGCTATATGTTACATTTTCGACAATTTATTGAATATATGTGTGTAAAATCACCTACTGCACTTTATTAAACGCAATGTTTATAATTAGAGTTATTATTCTACATTGGTATCACCTGCAAACTGAAACTTTTAACACTATAGCAAGAAACGAAAGTATCTCAACTTTTTATTCTTAGCTGTGTCTAAAATTTTCTGCCATATTTAACTTCTGGTCTTTCGCTCAGTCTGGTTAAATGATATTTACTTACGGTCAATCGTAAATGAAATGTTTGAAGGGATTACGTTTACGACTATGAGGAATTTATGAGACGTAAAATAGGTTGTTACAGGATTACTTATTTTGTTCCATTTTAAGGAAACTCTCTTTTATGTTCCTAACTGAATTGATTTTTAGTTTTATATTTAAAAATACTTTTATTCTGTTACGCTGTTGGCATTTAAGTGTAACGATTAAATGATTCCATTTAATAACATTAAATGTGCAGTTTATGATACTACTTATCTTTTATTGCAAGATCCTAACTCTGTCATGCAACTAAATCATTCACTAGCTCATTTTCAATTTGCAAGTCCCAGTCCAAACTTAGAGCAACTGCACTAGTCAAAGAACGCGTTCATTATTTTTATTTGCACTGAAGACTGTTTATATCACTTCATAGTGAGCATCTAAACTGCGGACATATTACTTAGGTTCTGCAGTTTTGCCATTCAACTTCTTTTATTCACCTGCACTAATCAGTAGGCGCCTTTCTGCATCATTTTCATTATTACTGCCCTAGAGCTGGCTTGAAATCATTTTATGTGATTAGAGTTTTCTTTAAATTTCCGTTAATGGGACCACCGCTTAAAAAATTTGTTGTTTATTGCCCCTCATATATAATCATCACGTAATACGAACTACTACAAAAAGGCTCAAATAATTCGTACAATGTTATTGTATTAAAAATATTTACATTAATGTGGTTTTACATTTCCATGTGTACACACAGAAATCAGAGTTTCGACCAACAAGAAGAAAATATTCTTATTTTTAGAATAGTATGTACATTATATACAGAACACATTAAATAAACAGTATAAAACTTAAAATGCTGCACCAATAAAATATGAAAATCAGATGATGATAATTCTTCCAGTTATGGCTTGTCCGCGGTATTTTTTTTTCCTTATTTCAATTTTTTACGCCCAATTTTGCTTTATTATTCTTGTTTCCGTGTCTATTCTTTCTGGTTTTCGATTTCTTCTCTCTTCTCACTTTCGAAGAAGCACACCAGGTGGCACTACTAGCACTGTATTTAAACAAACGCCAGTACGCGTTAACACTAGAACGCCGAAAGCGGTCATTTTGACCGCATAACTACTTTGAGAAACAATTGGTAGTTCAAAATATCCGTCGTTCTAGTGTTAAACTCATTTTGCAAAGCACTTAGCTTGCTTGCCAGCACTTAAGAAGACCCCTTAACTCTTTTACGGAACAATCGTCTGCTTTTCCAATTTAATTTGCACAGCGTTATGCAATGTGATAGATTTATTTAATAACTAAATTGTTGAATTAATTTTTATACCTTAAATAAATAATTTCTAAATTAAATAATTAAGTAAATGTTAGAAAACTTAATATTTTTAGTGTAGCAATAACAAAGGTATTTTCATTATTGAAATTAACTGAAGTGTCACTCAATTCGGTCTTTTTATACCAGAATCCATTTTAAGGCAGTTTGTGATTATTTTTCCCAAAATTTTATAAGAAAAAAATATGTATCGATGTTCCAAATTATCACAATCATAGAATATTACCTTTCATTTTAAAGAACGTGAAGGCATTTTTCGATTGATAGCAAATTTGATAATGTAACCCCCGAGAAATGACGTCACGAACACAAAATTTGTATAGCTGCTATTTTTCACTACAATTATTGAAACTAGTAAGTGCCATGACCATTGAGTCATAAATAATTCATTTTATGCATTATTATTTCACATCTTGTCCGGTACTGGCATGTTATGAAAATATAAAATTTCGAAAAGTTTTCGCGCGAATTTAAAATTTTATCTAGTTCGAATTTATTTGTTAACAAAGCCGAATATAAAGTATGGTGAAAATCCATTAATATTTGTGGTGGTGGTATCTATGGTGTGCACAAGAAATCGAACACAGTCAGAAGGACGGACATGACTCAAAGTATGTATTCTAAATGTGTTCAGGAGATCTTAAAACATATGTGGGCGTTAAAATCTCGAAATCGAAACTTTTTGTGAAAACAATACTTTATCAGTACTACGAATGAGAAAATAAAAATAACTTCATAATTTGTGCCCAAACTTTCTTCAAACATCAAATAAACTCCTGTTTTATCCTATTTTTTTTAAAAAAGAAGTATTTACATTATATTTAACTTCATTTAGCAAAATCTATTTTAGATACTGCATCTTATTTAAAAAGAAGAAACTCTGTGATCTTATAGCACACATGCAAAATAAACGTTTAAGAGCAATATTTCTCATTTTAAAACCCTCAAACGAATTGGTTTTACATATTTGAAATGATGCATACATATTTCAGAAGCAATATACTTCCAAGAAATGCGTTACTGTTGCGTAATAAAGGTCTTATATTCCAATAAGAAATACTATTCGGATAAAATTCTCAATTTTTTTTCGCTTCACTCAGAATGTTCCAGATTAAGGATGATTGATATGACTTTATCGTTTTCATATATTTGGGGATTTTAGATACAATCTTCTATAGTTCGAATTGGATCGCAATTTTACACTCCTATCCAAGGACTCGTTTAATTTCAGATTCGGATTTTATTGCAGTAAATTATATTTTTTAACATACTACTTTTACAGTAAAAAAATAGGTTTTTCTTATAGTAGATACTAATATTCTTTCCAAGACATTGAATTTTCGACAATCAGTCGTCATTTTCATTGATTTAGCGTCATTTCTATCCATTTAGCGAGATTTTTGTTAATTTGGCAACATTTCAAAAAGTCGCCAAGTTAGCGACATTCCGCCAAATTCGTCGCCAAAATCTCGCCAAGCGTTATGCACTAAGAAATATGTTATTCTTACAGCCGATAAATGACTATCGGCGTCCAAATACAAAAGTGTTACTCAGAGTATCTTTTTTCATGAATGGAACGAGCTAGATCCACGAGAATGATGTCACCCAATTTATCGCATGGTATTACATACGAAAAGTGAACATGTTTATCAATAGGAATTTTTTATTTTTTATTTTATATGACTTTTTGATATTTTTTTTAAATGTACAATATCTCAAAAACGGCTCGTGTTAGCGTTCTAAAATTTATGTCAATCGTTTTTTAATGAAAAATTACATAAGAAATGTCTATTTGCGTAACTTTATTAGTGGTTTTGATTTTTTGACGATTTTTTCAAAATTTCATTCGAAAATTTAGGGGATTCTGTACATTCGATTGCGTATAAAAACAATTGGCTTCCAGTGTTTACGGATTGTGATTTTTGTACCAAATTTGGTTCAAATCGGTCCATTCGTTCGTCAGTTATCGTCTCCACAGTCCCACTGACACACACACACATACTTTCACACACGCAGACATCACTTCAAAAATGTTTGATTCCTGATCAGGGATGCTTGAAACGTGCTCTCCCGTCGAAAACTCGAATTCGAATTTTCGACCCCGTCTCAATACTTTCCTTATACATTATGTATATAAGGAAAGTAACAGCTCATTTCAAAGTATTTTATTATGCTTGGTGTGAATCGAAAAAGGCGGGAAAACGATGGATGGAAGAAGAAAAACATGAGCAACGTAAGGTGAGTTGCTGAACTTACTAGAAAAATGAAGTAAGTATCTCAGTTGTGCTCAAAGCATGAATATCTCAAGATATCAAGGACAAAGTTAGAGAAGTGTCCAGGAGAGAATATGATCCTCCCTTTAAACCTCTAGCGAAGAAAAAGAAGATATAAGAGAAAGGTGTTTTATAAAATGGACAGACCTTAAATCTAAGTTATGCTTAGGAGGAGACGACCCCCCCCCCCCAAGTCGTGCACGTCCGCAAGTCTTCAGAAAGGAATAAACTGTGGCCCAAGCAGTCTTCCAGTAGAGGTAGGTAATGATAAGACGGGATGAGGGGGTCACCGAAGGGCACAGGGCCTTGAGTTTGAGTAATACTAGCAGACAAAGGAGCTAACTACAGGGGGAGGGCTAACCAGTGAGCAAACACATGAATATGCCTGCAAATAAAAGTAAAAGGGGAAAATTGTAACCTAAAATTATTTCAATATTATAAGTACATACTCAAATTTTGACTTAAATCGGATGAAAACTTGCTGAGATAGCAATTAATTTTGCGAATTTTGCTTCTGGGGTAAAGGGACCTTTGTTTTCTTTTCTGCGACTTGTATTTTCATTTAGGGTTTATTTTAAAAAGTCTAAATGTCTAATTTCTTGAATATCAATCGTTCTAATTTTGCGAATTGGAAAGATATTTTGGGCGCATTCGTGGTGAATTGCAGCCCTCTTGTATGGGGCGTTTAAAAATAACTTATTTAATGCGAATCAAAGAAGCATCTGTTTTATTTAAGTAGGGGTGCTTTTTTAGGACCCGTACAATGCCGAGTAATTCATTAATTCAATATTTCATAAATGAATTAGGGGCAGAATAGCCCAGTGGTTAAAGCACGAGGATTGCACTCGAAGGGCCGTAGTTCCATTCCCGGCTCTATTCAAAGTTTTCACGTAGTATGGGCTTGTTAAATATGTGGGTCTAAATGTCGTTCCGAGAGGTTGGTGGTAGGGGAAGGCGATTACGGACATGTGAATGTTGCCCTCATTGGAGTTCTGGTCCTCCAAACAGATACCTTACACCTTCGGGTAGTTCTGACGGTTTGGGTCGAAAGACAGAAAATGTAATTCATTCTAGTAAATTATAAATTAGTACCGTTCTCAAATTATTTAAAATTTTATTTTCCATGATATTTACCTAGAGTGATCTTCAAAAATATAAATTATTGGGATGCAATTTAATGGGATATTTCAAGAAACAGATACAAGGAGGTTATTCACTAATCTTCTCAGTGAGCTTAGAAGTTATCAAAATTTTTGAAATTTTTTTTCTTATAACAGATATCTTTCTTAAATCTTTTAGTGAAATAATGTTAGATATATCCAAGTTTCTTTTATATGATTTGATATTGCTTACTGAAAGTATATTTCAATACATAAACAGTTTAACACTTTAAACACCTTTAAAGACATAAACACTCTTTATTTCTATGTGCCAAACTTTAAAAAGGACATTATATAAATATGATTTCTCATTTTGAAATCCTAAATGGATTATTTTTTCATGTAAATTCATAGTCATATACTTACAAAAGGATTTCATCTTGCCGTTATAAAGATCTTAGATTCGGATAAGAAATATTACATGGGATAAAAATCTCAATTTTTCCCGGCACTCGGATCGCAGAGATTAGGGATGATAGATACGGCTTTGTCGTTTCTTGGATTTCGGGATTTTTATAACCAATCCTCTTGAATTTGAAATTAAATTGATATATTGTATTCCTACGTTCGGCATTGTCAATTTTTATTCAAGAATTTCTTGAAAGCACATCTCCCGATTTGCGTATTATGCATAATGTAATAACGCAAAACGCAATTTAGGTAGTACATTAAAATGTTGAAAGTAACCAATAATTTCAGTATTTGTGGATATTTAAGTTTTATGAGCAGCGGGTGGAATACACAGGAGTACGCAAATGCTACAAAAGTGTACATATGGAAATGTTAGTTATAAACTCTTAAGTGCTTTGAACAATTGGGCAAATTTTGTGTCTAAAAGAAGTGCAGTTTTATGTTACGATAATTACGACACCGCCATAAAAAATCTGATGTGGGCAGCACATGACTTTCCCTGCAGACTTATATTAACGTTCTCTTTATTTTAACTAAATTTATTTCACTTTTAATTCAATTTTCGTTCTCATGCGGTAACCGGGCTTATTTTCAAAGGTGGCGTAGGGAAAGTACGAAAAACTAAAATATCTCGAGAACGGCTAGCCCTAGTGTAATGGGGTTGGTCTTATTCTTTTCGTCTTTAAAAATTACGTATTAAATCAGCATTTAATGGATATATTTGAGTATACCCAGTTCTTTAGTTTAGATTTGGACGATTTTTGCGGGCCATTTTGCAAAAAAAGGCAGGTCATTTTTTTTCGAATCGTACCAAAATCTAATCAGCACCAAGGTAACCCACAAGTGACTCATCTACCTAATTTTGTGAAATTCGGTCCATCAGTTTCTCAGTTAGAGTGGATACAAGCTTTTGCGGGCCATTTCGCAAAAAAAAGGCAGGTTCTTTTATTGCGAAGCGTACCCAAAACTAATCAGCACCAGACTCGCTCACAAGTAACTTACCTACCAAATTTTGTGAAATTCGGTCCATTAGTTTTTTAGTTAGAGTGGATACAAAATGTGCACAGACAGACACACAGACACATACACAGACGTCACGCTAAAAATAGTTTTTTCGTATTCTAGAGGTCTCGAAACGTGTATATCCGTCGAAAACTCGAGTTGTGATTTTCGGCATGATCCCAATACTTTCCCCATACATTACCATATATTGCAGGGAAAGTAAAAAAGAATTTTTATCTAGTCTCTAAATAAATCTAGGCGAAACAACGCTGAAATCACATGATTAATCACATTATCTGTGAAACCACAGAGCAAATATATCAATAAATTAGAACATTAAAACGCCAGTAGTGAATTGGGTGGTTAATCGAGATAAATAATAAACCAGAAGAGACGGCGTTTACATTGACAGTAAATTGAACATTGGTTTATAAACAATAAATATACTAATTAAGATTGAAACGCATTCATAGACAGCGAATGATATGACGAGATCCAGCCCCAGATCTGAAGAAGGCAAACCAACCCCAATCAAAGACCTACCCCAAAACGAGCTTCACTGACGAGAGGCAAGGCTACAATCAACTTAAAGAAGGCAGGCTTCCCCGATGCCATGTTTAAAAATTATTTCTTAACTAAAAAAACTCGACTGGCAGACTATGTTGAAGATTCAAAATGAAGTGAGACGACGTTGAATGTTCAAGATGAAGTTTTAAAGTTCGAGTGAACAGACAATTTCGATCCTGAATAGCGAGACGGTGTCAAAAAGTTCGAAATAATTGAGAAAAACTGTAGACAATTAGCATCCTACTGTGATTTCGTGGAACAAGCCACTGCCATTGCGATGTAATAAATGTTCAACAATGATCCATGCAGCTTGAGGTATGTACCAGCATCTACATATAAACCGCGTTTTAGAGATGTTTTATATCCGGCATAACAAGGTCGAGCACCACTCTGGTCCAGTAATGCTACGATTATGGTCTCACATTAAAGAATTGAGTCTGGCATTTTTGGAAAGCTCATACTTGAAAAAATAAATAATTTTCTAAATGTTATTATAAAATTCAATTTAATAATAAAGAAAGTATTAAATTTAAGAAGCTAAAAAGGAGTCTTTAAGGACTAGACAAATATTTTACCTTGCAGTAAAGGTAATAACTCTACTAACTGATGAGAATTGGGGAGTGTTAGCTAATTACACAACGTAGTATAATCAAGTAATTACCACTCGTAAATTTAGTATGCATATCCCATTCTAATGTACTTAAATAAATAAAAACAAATTTTAAAACTGATGAAGTTCCTTTAAGGACTTAAAACAGTTAACATAATATATACATACTTATAACAAGTAATGACCAAGAGATAAAATTATAACCACTGTACAATGCAGTGACAGAAATTGTAAATTAACAAGTTCATGAATATTACGTAGAGTTTTGTCTAATCTTCACCAATTTGACCGCATTATTTAAAGATATAAACAAACGATAACTAAAATATTTGACTTATATCAAAAATTGTTTACTTCATTTCAATGACGACATGTAGTGTAACCTAATCTTCCAATACACTAATAGAATGTTCCAAATAATTCTATTCTTTTCATAATAAACCTTACTGAAACCAATATGTTCTTTCATATCGAGTCGGCATGAACAAAAATGTGACTAAACATGAATTCATATTCAAGCAAACATAATATGAAAAAAATGTCTTTATCGTGATATATTTCCAATACTGTGCGACATCTGTCTACTACGTTTTGGAACATCTCTTTGACATCAATAGACAGTGATCATATTACATACGAAGTTCATGAAACAAGCTGCAGTATTTTGTTTCCCCCCCCCTGAAAGAAACTGATGAATTCCAACGATAACACAATTGTTACACCAATATGTGTATTATTTCTATAAGCCTTTTTACTGTGCGTCCGTGATTTCGGATAAAATTCAAAAGTAATATGCAAACCGCACGTTAAAATTGTAGATCAAACATGTGGATATTCGCAGTTAAATTAGTTTTTGAATTGGACCACGGGTAAGTTTTAGAATGTTTTTACTTTTGCAACATTTTACATCTAAATGGAAACATTTTGACAGTACAAAAAATTTCAATCAATCATGCGTATTGTCATAAACTAACCTTCTTTTAGATTCAACAATTTCATAATCATCTAAATAACAGGACACGTTTGATAAACACCGCGTTGATGAAAGATATTCTGTCGTTCATGAGAGCAATGCAAATTACATGAAATTACACACATGGTTTATTGCTTGGTCATGGTTGCTCATGTCCTTGCTGACGAGCCGGTCGGTCTGGGTCTTCAACACATGGTTTATTGTTTCACTACTATTAAACTCTACAAGTATAAGCAATTTCATGTGAAAGAGTGTCATCAAAATTGTTACTCTAATTTTTAAAGAGGTATTGTTTTTATCGGGTATTTAAATTAAGGGTATATTTTGTAAATACATTGCATGCGTTAGCAGCGATTTTAATACATCGTATTAATGAAATTATACCCAGGAAAATATTATTGCTGCTAACTCTGATTTCCAGACTGGAACTTTATCACCTGAAGTACTGAGTGTTGCAAAAACTCTTACTCTCCAAAGAATGAGTCAACTCTGTGACCACTATGAGGTGCTGATGCAACACATACTTTATGCAAGAACATAATTTGTAACAAAGGTGAAAAGGCACAGTGAAAAGGAACAGCTGTAAAGTTTGATTAATTATTATATGTGACAGAATCATAGGTTAGAAAGACGGTCCAAGCAAAGGAGGAAGCGTTTAGTGTAACCATTTCACTGGTCAATCAGAAATTGATCAACTAAACATTAGAAATGCGTTCTCGAAGATGGTCATAAGCAAATGGTAATTCTAAAACGGTTATGCTCAAAATGTTTAGTCGAAGAGTTTTCCCACTCAGAACATTCCATAATGAGTTTTTGAAATAAACTGGAACTCACGTTTCCAGAGAAGACGCATGCTACTTTACTACGAAGGCAGAACATTGCCCCCAAAACTCTTAGTGGACGTTACCGATTCTCTTAATGCCACTGTGACACCGGAGTGATCGAAAAATGCAAAATCTAAGTAAAATAACAGCTGAAGAGTGAAGGCGAAATTCATACTGAAATGTTACGCTCTTCGTAATTTACTGAACAATTTACAGAAGCTGTTTGTAAATTGTACATAATTTACAAAACAATTTACAGTTTACGTAATTTACAAAACAGCTTAGAATAGTTAAAAAAACAATTTAAGAAATTATTTCATCTCTTTAAGGCAGCAATCTCAACGGCATTTTTAACACTTTACAATATAGTTGAAAACTGTTTATGACTTTGTTCATTCTGTCTGTGTATCTATCTGTCTGTCCGTTAGCACGAAAACTTTTATAAACAAATTAAGGGTAATTTGTTTATAAAAGTTTTCTCCAAGGGGTATCCCAATTAAGGGTATCCCAATGGGGGGTAACTGTTCGTCAATTATGGCAGATATTTACCTAGATAGATATGAAAGGAGAACACATCTTTTAAATGAGATGCTATTCCTACGTTACGTGGATGATATCCTATGCGGATTTTAGGATAGTGGTTATACAATGAAGTTTGACTTTTATCCTCCATGTTTAACTTTAATAGAAACACCACGCAATGAGGATGAAAGTCTGGATTTTTTAGATCTCACTATAATGAAGCCTGCCACTATGCAAAGTTATCGTATTTACGATAAACGTAACACTTTTAATTTTGATATCAAATATTTGACGTCATGGACAACTAGTTTACACCGTAACATATTCAGAAATCTGATAGTAAATCAACTGAAACGTCACAAGTTGTTGAATTTTGCTGCCAACGATAGATACAAGTGTGATTGCCGTTTCCTGGGGGAGGCTATCAAGGAGGGTTATCCTCACGCTTTTCTGATAAGATTGGTTTCCAATTATAATGGTTTAACTGTAGCCGTAACCAGGAAGAGATATTTTGGAATGATAACAACAAAAGACTTTTCGGATATCGCCTAATGGCGGGAATTGAAATACGCAGAGGGTGACGTGTTTATTATGCGAAATTGAGGATCATAAATAAGATAGTTCAATATGGCTATACACCGGTATTTTATAGCTGGGGCTATTTTGTGTGGATACATTATAGGCGTTATCCAGATTGCAAGTTCGTGATTATAAAGGTTTTTCTGAAATATCGGACGAACTTTTAAATATTTACTTTAGTAATATGTGAAAGTGGTATAAAGTCAACAAGTTATGTGTTGTTCCACGGGAAGGTGTATTGCGTAGAGTTTGGACTATGGCGTATTTATGTGTCTATATATTTATAAGGTTATTATAATGTTTAAATGTCTTGTATCCAATATTTAAAAATAACTCTCTGTCTGGAATGTCTTTGGACTTGAATATATCGATTTTTGAGCATTAAACTATCACAAGTGCAGTAAATTCAAACATTAGGATTTTTATGGTGATAAAGAAGCCAATAGGTTTTGGTATCCAGAAAAGGATTTTCATAATAATAACATGGATTTCAATAGTCTTGAATATATAGTTTTTACAGTAATAATTGACCATGAGTTAAATGATTTCAAACATTAGTATATATATGGCGATGGAGTAGCCAATAGGTCTTGAGTCCATATTTAAAAATACATACACTCTGATTGTATTTCAAACATTAGTTTTGATCCTCTCAGACTGGGATTTTAATAGTCTTGAATATTTTGTATTTTAAATTAATTGTTATATTTTTACAACATGATTCATGGATAGTTTTAGCGTGGAAAATTAAACTTTTAGCTTTTTACATGTTATTGAAATTGTATATGTGTGTAATTTTTACGGAAGTATAAAGGGTCATGATGGAAATCGTGTAGGGAGTATCGGTTACCGGGAGCGTTTGCCATGGCGGAAAAAGCTTTAACCGGAGTGCTGGGGGTCGCAACTCCCCCCGGCCGGTACTTCTGTTACACATCTAGAATCTGAACGAGTACATTGCTACTTGTCCTTTTTGGGAATTTTTATATATATATATATATATATATATATATATATATATTGTTTAGAAACATCATTGTAAACCTGCTATTTCGAATACATCGGCGCTTTCTGATCCTCAGTTTAACTTACTCCACATCAATAATCTTAAAAGCATTTGTCAAAATTACCACTATCCGGAAGTATTTGTAAATAATATTATTAATAATTTCAAATACACCACGTAATAATTTTATAAATGAATTATTCATCCTTGAATGGATAACTATTTTTTGTGAATTTCCCCAGTTCTTATCTACTACTTACCACTGGGTCTTATACTGCTTACTATTTTTGAAAGATTACTTTCCACTTGTCCTGAGTCCTATACTGATTACTATTTTTGAAAGTATTCATACACATTATTTTTGTTCAAGTGTATTCATTTCAGTGTCCACTCGCTTTGACGAAGAGATGTAAAATACTTTGTCGAATGTCTCCCTGCAAACATGTAGCCTCCCAAGTGGTGCCTGTGCCTGTGAGTTAATATTTCTGGTTTATAACTCACTTGGCTTATATTATTTGTCCTTCCACTAGCCAGTATACAGTTCCAATGGTGTCCATAGGTAAACACTATCGCCATTGTCAGAAACTGGCTATTCTATCGGTTTTAATTCGAATTGTATGGCTGTCCTGACGAGAATACAATTTCGAACTAACCACTGTTTTTTGTGTAGTTTCAGTTGAATGTTCTCAATGTCTTGATCTCCAATTTCGAGCTATTTATTATTCTTTTTCTCATTTTTGCCGTGTTTGCTTTTTTATTTTATATATATATATATATATATATATATATATATATATATATATATATATATATATATATATATATATATATATATATATATATATTTACCTTTTTAATGATGATTTTTGTATAATCATCTTCCCCTCACCCCCTTTCCATTATAGTGATAAGTTATCTTCTATTTTTATCCGCAGTCTTGGTCTATAGTTACTTATTTGTAACATATATACTACAGATGGGTTTTTTGTACTTACCGTAGTTTATACATGGTTTTCGATTAAAAATTTCAATATTATATATATATCAATATTATATCAATATTATATACTTTCTCATAACAGAATCTATTTTAAGTGTTTCATTTATTTTACTTTTTGCAAATTGTGTTACACAAATATTGAAAACTCTGTATTGTTGTTTAAATGATCACAATTATAGTGTATTATCCTTAATTTTAAAGGGCATGAAAAAATCTCCTAATTAATACCAAGCATGACAATGTACCCCCAGGGATAACGCCCCCCGAGGGGGGGGGGGGGGTAATGCCGTCACGAACGCACAATTTTATCGCGGCTGTTTTTCACTACAATGATTGAAACTGTCACGTTTCGTGGTCATTGGGTCATAAACACTCTGCTATGCGTGATTATGTCAAATGTTGTCCTATGCTGCAATGACAAAAAATATAAAATTTCGAATAAATTTTGAAGTTTCTGCTCAAATTTAAAAAAAATATATCTAGTTCTAGATTTTTTGGTAACAATAAAGAATATAAGGTTCCGTGAAAATCCGTTAATAGCTGTGGCAGCTATCGCTTACACACAAAATCGAACACACAGACAGACAAGAGACAGGCGGACATGACTCAAAAAATAGTCAAAACGTGTTTAAATAGTCTTAAACCATATATTGACTTCAAAATTTTGAAATCGAAAGTTTTCATGAAAACAATACTTTCTATACTAAACAACACTTTTCCTATAATATCAGAAAGTAAAAATTGTTATATCCTTCAGTTTTTTTCATAAATTATATTATTGGTATAAAAACATTACTGGTACTGATAAAAAGTGAATTCGTTTTTGTATCGAAGTAAATAAACACGCGCTAACGTATGAATTGATATTCAAGTAAATATAACAAAAAGTAATGTTTGTGTAGTGATAGCTTTCAAATAATATGAGACAGCTGTCCAGTGAGTTTTGGACCATCGCTCTGACATTAATAGACAGTGATCAGATTATACACAAAATTCGAGGAACATTCTTCTTTCTTCTTCAATAAAAGAAACTGACAAACACGAACGACAGTAACAACTATGACACTGGGTTATACTGATATTGCGGCTAGCATAGATTACTACACGATAATGTTGCTTCTAAACTGAATGGAGGAAGCGGATACATGACATAATGACATCTTTAGAATGTAAATGATGTGATAATATTTGTAAATCTTTTCATGTACGTTGAGACCGTAAGGTAAAAAAATAAACTTAACATTTTTAACACTTTACAACAAAGTTGAAAAGTGTTTATGGCTGTGTTCATTCTGTCTGTCTGATTTAAAATTCACAAATTGCTTCGAAAATTTTAGATAATATTCAAATTGCTCCTTAAAATGTATAAAAAAAAAATTCAGCGAAATATATTCAGTAGTTTTAAAAATAAAAATTAAAATAATAATTACACATTTTATATGAAGCGATCACGTGACCATGATATGGAAAGATCACATGACCCACTTCAAAATGATATGTGGCATCCATCTTGTCTCAAAATCGTTATTTTTTAAGTTCTTTTTAATTCATATTGAGTGTTGTATCCGTCCTAAAACCACTTTATTTTTGCCTAAATTCTGTGCATCTACATACTGAAACAACGCAATTACAATATATTTAAGCTTAAATAACCATCCAAATTTGATTATTTCTACAACGAAGCCTATTTTTCACTTATGTAACATGTAAACAGCAAAATATGTAGAATGAGTTGTATTAGAATTGCTGTATTTCTTTAACACAAAATTATTTAGCCCATGGAGTCTGCATAGCTGATATGAATGAAATATTCATTGATTTTACAAAGAGAAGGATGAATTTTTTCGATGAAGTTTTAAGCATAGAGTTTAATTATTTGTAACTCCGTGGTCTTAATTTTTAAAAAAAATAAATTATTATAGTATTGTGATGAATGAAATTAATGGGAAAACGTTATGAGTGAAATGTTGTTTTCATAGAGAGATCCAGGCATGTTATTTTTCTATAACGTCATTTAAATGAATTTCAGTTGTTTTCGATGAAGTTTTCAAATATAATAAATTACCGTGGTATTATGATAGTTTTAAAAATATTACCGAGGAATGTATCGCATTTTAGAGATGTTTAAACCAGGCAATTTATATTTCAATGCCGTCATTTCAATGGAGTTCATTTTTTTCAATGAAGGTTTAAGTTTTCAAATAAAATAAATTAATGTAGTATTGTGATAAGTTTTAAAATATTACCGAGGAATGTATTGCATTTTAGACTTGTTTAAATAAAATTGCATTGAAGTTGGAAAGTGTTTCATAATCAATGCTCTAAGCATGATTGATATTTCTTGTTAATGAGTGGTGTTATTATAATAAAACTGCAAAGTTTGAAGCAGTACTTTTTGCCTTAGAAGAATTTTGTCCAAGAAAGATCGGTCATTGTTAAAATAAAGATAATAAAGATAAATGAATGAGATAAATGAATTTTACTAGACCACATGAAAATGATTTTGGTACATTTTATCTATAAATGAAAATAAATATGTGCCTTTCAATGCAGTTATAATGACAAAAATTATTGATTAAACACATTATTGATTATCGATGTCTTAATGTCTTAATTCAGTATTTATTCGAACATTGCTCAATTGTTTAATAACTGTTATGAGATAACAATAAGTCAAGTGTTTTCTTTTAGGAAATACAAAACGTTGCGATCTAAGAAACCTCTTAAGAAGATATTGTCTAGAATGAAACACTCGGAGCATTTTACCCATAAGAGACAACAGAGCCCCCCTGTAATCAAATGGTTTATTCTCTGATTTTAAAATTCTTAGGAACCAGGTTCGAATCCCAAGTACGAGTGGAGAACCTTATATACGGATAAATTTTATTAGTGTTTTGAAATCCACTTTAAACTGTATCTTTGAGTAATAATAACTTTTCTTTTATAGAAAAACAGTATATCATCAAAGCAATTCAATCGAGTTCAATTTTGAATCTAGAAGATTTTGATGCAGCAAATAATTCAGTCTAGTTTAATCAAATGTGCAGATAGAAAAGAATATTTAAAATTTATCATTTAAGAAGAAAACTTTCTGGATTTTGCAGGGCAACTGGAATTTATCATCCTACCAGACATCTGAATGCATAGTCTAGGATTAGACAGAATTATTTCCTGCCAGGACTCATCTCCGGTACAAATTTTAAAAATTCTCTAGATATTGGGCAGGAATGAGCTCTGGAACGAGAGATAATAATAGTAATAATTTAATAGTTTGTCCTGTTCAAATGTGTAAAAATCTCTTGATATAGAAGTCGCAGTCTTCACTTATATATTTGTATTGAAGCTCCCATTTGGCTCACCTATCACATCAATAATAACTAAAACACGGTGTTTATGCTACTAAATGGATCTAACAATGGCTATTATTGGAGTTCACACTTATAAAAAAAACTATGACGTGTAAACACATAATATTAAGCGTCAATGTTAAAAAAATTGTAAATATATTATCCGTTTCCGTGAAGCAATAAATATTCCTCAACACATATTTAAAAACGCTTACAGATTAACATTGACTATGCAAAGGTCTATGCAAAGGTCATTGCTGCTATGTGCATGCTAAACTTTTTAGTCCATAATGCACACTAATGATGACATTATTAGCTTTCACATTGTCACAAAGCGTGTCCATATAAAACGTTCTAAAATGTCCAAACATTCCTCGAGTGCATCAATCAACATTGGTACAGCGTCCAACATTAGTGAAACTTTCAGTGAACCATTCCATTTCTAAGAGCAGCTCCTATGAGCAGGAACTAGCAAGCTCTAGTAGGAATTAAAGTTACCAATTATGGTTGTTGTTGTTGAGACCCAGACCGCCCGACCTACCAGAAAGTTGTAAGGTAACCGTTTGGACGGCTGGAAAGTGCCACCCAATTTAGACAGGAACCCAGTGGGGAAGGCATCCACAGGGGCAGTACCCTCCTTCCCCTACCACCAACCTCTCGGGAGGACTTACGGACCCACATGTTTAACGTGATCGTACTCCCCATGAGCACGACTGTAGTTGTGGCAGCGTGCAAATCCAGCTCGCAAACCACCGGGCTACCGCGCCCGAAATATGCCAAAAACACGCGGTGTTCACAGTTGGTCACGCACCCAAGTACTAACCGCGCCCGATGTTGCTTGACTTCGGTGATCTAACGAGAATCGGTGTTTTCAGCACGGTGGAGCCGTTGGCTCCACCAATTATGGTTGTCACACTGTATGTGTAACTATAAACTTTAGGATGTTTTGAATTAACAAGTGTAATCCTCGGCCTACATTATCACGCAGATCGATCCCAATGTTCTATAATTTTGCTTCAAAGGGTTGACATCTGAGGAAAATATATGTTGACAGACTTCGTCGGCCAATACATATGTTTGAAAATCTGTGACTAGTTATAAACGTTTTTGTCTCTAGAGCAACTAATGGTTGCATTTTTCCATCAGTAAATCTTTATTAAACTCAAGAAACATCTATTGAAGGCCACTAAAAACACCTGCAAACACTAAAAGCATGATTTCATTAGTTAAGCTACTAAAAGCATTATTTATTAGTTTGTTGATGATCTATGTTTAAATTTAAAAAGCGTTGTTAGTGAATAACCAATATATTAACCAGTTTTCTAATTTTTTGGAAACTTGTGCGTTACATTACTTTTAGCATTTTATATCTATGAGACAAACTATTAATATTAGCATTTTATATCTATGAGACAAACTATTAATATTAGCATTTTATATCTATGAGACAAACTATTAATATTAGCATTTTATATCTATGAGACAAACTATTAATATTAGCATTTTATATCTATGAGACAAACTATTAATATTCTTAAACAATATGATAATATAAAGCGTGTGTATTATAGAATAAAATGTTTTTACTGTTGAACAAATTCAAAACTGAATTCATCCGAAAACATTGTATACCGTTAAGTATTACTTACGTAGGTATGATACAGTTATGTGTTATAAAATGGTATTATTTGGGCAAACAAGTAAGTTTATGATACTCATTTCTACTATACACTGCGCCTTTCTCTCACAATGGTATTTCATAAGCTGTGGAAAATAATAATGATTTTAACTTTTCAAAATGTTTCAAAATATTATCCGGAAATATTTTTAGAAAATTCTCAATCCAGCGTGTTAAAAGACATACTTTATCACGGTCATATAACTAAAAAATGTGTTCTAAAAATATATGAAGGTAAAAATAGATTTGAACTTTGTATCAAAGTGAGAAAAGAATTCTTTATCACAGCATAAAATATTTTTTTGAAATTCTTTTTGTTTTTTTACTGAAATATACTACAAGCGATGATTAAGAATTTTGTGTTTTCCTCTACATCTCAGACAGTTTAGTTAATAAAGGCCAATTCTCGATATAAACGCTCAGAGCAGTGATGCCCAACAATTGAGGCATCGAGATCCACTTTTGATATGCATTTAAGCTAAAGATAGACTTTTCTCTGTAGATAACATATCATCAGAGACGTATTTAAGGGAGAATGAGGTAAAACTCCTACCAAATGTCTATTCAACTACGGCACTAATATCCTATAATTTAAAGAAAAAGAAAAAGAGAGAGAGAGAGAGCGTACTGTTTCTTTAACTTGCAATGTTGCACCGACAGAGAGTGCGGAATTTCACTTCTCAGAAAATTTGAAATTATATTTTAAATATTCACCACTTTTAATGATAATTTATTTAATTTAATACGTTCTTAATTTTAATGGTGTCTGATTCCATTCACATAATGCTAAGTCTGATAAAAATCAGAACGTCTGAGAAGAACTTCTGACAAATGTCTGAGAAAAATCGAAATTTAAAGCTTTCGAGCTAGAAACTTCTCTAAAATCAAATCGGACCAAATATATGAACTGAAACATACGCATAACTAACTGCTCAGTTAAACATACGTTTAACTGAATTATACTATTTGAATTATTTCTGTGAACTACAACACTTAAAATAAAACGTTAACCAAAATATAAATATATATAACCTCACTCGTTTACTTACTAAGAGCTTTGAGATAAAATTTAATTTTCAGTGCTGTAAAATGCAATGCAAAACTCCCCCCCCCCCCCAAATCATCCAAAGATCTACTTGGGGAGCGGTAGCGGTCGACTGATTGAGCACTACTGCCTCAAAGCATTAAGACTTCTCACGGCAGTGCTTCGTCTACATATAACTTTAGATAACTGCTTCTATTAACTTAAAACGCAAATTTTGCCAAATATTTACTTTCTTTATAATACCTAGTATATATAAAAATGAAGTATTTGGATAAAGTAAAAAATCTCCAGATTGTAATGGATTTACACTATTCAAGCGCATCCTTCATTTTTATATTTCCTACAATATGTTATATGGGAGACTGGGACAAACAGTACCGCATGAGCATAACCGTCCATAACGATGATAAGTCGATATATATTGTCATCTATAATCAAGAATGCTAGGTAGAAAATCGTCTTCTTTTAGTGTCTAGTCTACTACTTATCAAATCCACTGTGAATCTGTATTTTTTTAGGGGGGATTGCGAGTTTTGGGGTGAATTCTACATTTCTATTTAAATTTAAATAAGACTGTATTTCCTTAAAAAAATTGTAACACATTTTGAACAATTGTATGATTTACTATCAGTAAAAATTAAATAAAAACATTAACTTGTAATATCGTACATGCTAAATATAAAGAAAAATAAACCCCCATTTGGGCAAAAGGGTCAGATAAAATGTGACCCTAGAAAATAACCTCATACAAGTTGTTGTTTCACTGCTAACAGGGTGACAGCACGATCGCTAACCCATGAATTTCAGATTCATTATTAATGAAATTTTACCCCAACTAGTTTTAGAGGTTGAGATAGATACAAAATCTATATTATCTAAATGAAAAACACGGAGTAGAAGAACTACTAAATTCGTCATTTGAACTTGTAGAAGTTGAGATAAATGAAACACGCACAGGACGAAAACAAATCTCATACAAAAAAGAAGAAAGGTGATGTCTAACAAAGCCTCATATGCCTCACCTTATGGGGGAATTTACGTTACTCCAAATAAATGGACAGCATTGTTTAGTAATCGGGTTCCATTCCAGAGATATTAGAACTCTTATTTTTCCGTATGGAGTGTTGAAGACCCAGACCGTCCGGCTCGTCAACAAGGACTTGAGCATCTATTTGGACGGCCGGTCCGTATGGAGTGTGATATGTCTAGGAATAATCAAACAAATTGCATGAAATTAGCTATACTTATTTAAGTAGGCCACAAACAAAATCTTTTGGATTTTTAGGACAATCAAGTTATTGAATGAAGAGTAGGACATCCTTTATAAAAATTCCAAAGCTCTAATTTGTGTTAATGTTTTCCCACAATGTTTAAATTTGCTTATATGTAGCGAAAGTCATTTATTGGACATATCATATTTTTAACTATGTTCATATACGTCTGTTTGAGAGTCTGTGAACAAGATATATTTTGAACAAATAGGCCGATTTGAACGAAATTTGGTGCAATTACATATTTCAACTCGTGCACAAAAAAGGAAAATCTACTATCTTGTACACAATAAATCGATCACAAGCATCAGGCAGACAGACATCACTTCAAAAATAGTCAACATGTGTTCAGGAGGTCTTGAAATATTTGGCATAAAAATCTGGAATTCGAAAATTTTAGTTGGAACAGTACTTTATACTGCAGGGTGTTTCAAAATGTTTGACCCGATTTCAAATGGCTGTAAATTTGTAACAATTAATCGTGTATTAAATTAATATACATCACGTGAAAGAAGAAATTTCCGAGTTTTATAATGTTACGCTCTGTTACGTTTGTGGCTTCGCAATAGACAGTAAACAGTTGTTTTCGAAAATGTCAACTGTGGAGCAGAAATTTTTTTGCCTGTTGCAGTTTTCGAAATACAAATCGGTAATTACCGTTTAACGTCAGCTCCGTAGACGTTACATAACTGAATCGCCATGTGTTGAGAGCATTCGCAGATGGTATCAGCAATTCGAACAAACAGGAAATGTGTGCAAAGGTAACAGCACAGGACGTCCGGGTCTATCTGAAGAACATGTGAAAAGGATCAGAGAATTTTTCTCAACGAAGTCAATAAGGCGCGCCAGTCTAGAACTAGGAATTTCTGTATCGATTGTTTGGCACACTTTGAGGCAAGAATTGTTTATATAGCCATACAAGTTTCAGTTCCTGCAAGTTATAACGCCAGACGATAAGCGAAAAAGACTAAACTTCTGTCATTTCATTAAAAAGATTATGGAGGTTGAGGACATTTTTGCTCGATTGGTCTTCAGTGACTCGAGGTTGGTCTTCAGCTCATTGGTCTTCAGCTCGATTCAGTGACAGTCGAGGCGACTTTTTTTTGTAAGTGACAAATCAAACCATCGCCATCATAGAATATGCGGCATTGAGAACCCGCATACACTAATTGAACATCTGCGCTATTCACCCCAAAGCTAACGTTTTCTGTGCCATATCTCGAACAAAGAGTTATGGACCTTTCTTTTTTCAGAAAGCACAGTAACTGGAGACACCTACCTGGATATGCTACAGATCTGATTATTTCCGTAATTGAACGAAGGTTCCACTGATTATATTTTCCAACAAGATGGAGCGCCACCTCACTGGAATTTGAACGTTCGTCGTCACCTTAAACTTCTTCCTCATCGTTGGATTGGTTGTAGTGGACCTATAGATTTAGCATTAACAAACTGGCTTCCCAGATCCCCAGATCTGACGCCGAGTGATTTTTTTTTCTTTTGGGAATTAGTAAAGGATACTGTGTTCGTGCAACCTTCACCCACAGACCTGCATGATCTCAAAAACCGCATTACTGCAGCTGTGGCGACAATTACACAGGATATGCTGGATCAAGTTTGACGAGAATTTGATTATCGCCTTGACGTTGCTTATGTAACTGAAGGAATTCAGGAGGTCATATCGAACCCTTGTAGATAAAATTCAGACATTTTACCTTTAATTTAATGTATAAATTTTCAATGTAGGTTTGTAAGCTTCAAAATTAAAGCTACTTGAAATCGGGTCAACCATTTTGAAACACCCTGTATAATATATAGTATGAGATAGTAAAAATATAAAATTTAGAAGTTTTCGCTCGAATCTAAAAAAGTGCCTATCTAGTTCTTGATGTTTTGATAACAAAACCGGATATAGAGTTTCGTGAAAATCCATTAATATTTGTGACCGCTTTTGTATACACATGAAATCGACCACATACATACAGACTGGCAGACGGACATCAAATTCGCGTTATTCCAGGGATATGGAGAGGAAAATAGAAAAGTAAAGAAAGCTTTGATTTTTGTTATGTCAGGAAGGTGGATAAACAAGGAAGTTCAAATCTGCGTTACTCCAGGGATAATGAGAGGAAAATAGAAAAGTAAAGAAAGCTTTGATTTTTAACACTTTACAACAAAGTTGAAAAGTGTTTATGACTTTGTTCATTCTGTCTGTCTGTCTGTCTGTCTGTCCGTTAGCACGATAACTGCCGTAAAAATGACTTAATCAAAATGAAATTTTAGTATGTTGTTCAGACGGTCTGTAGGACCTATGGGAATATAAATGAATAATATCACACAATTAGTTTTGGATTGAACCCGGGTTGAAAAAATGAAATACATTGAGCCCTATGGGACCTAATTTTTCTAACATTTTTTATGCGGATTTAAAATTCACAAATTGCTTCGAAAATTTTAGGTAATAGTCAAATTGTTCCATAAAATATATAAAAAAAAATTCAGCTAAATATATTCAGTAGTTTTTTAAATAAAAATTAAAATAATAATTACACATCTTATATGAAACGATCACGTGACCATGATATGAAACGATCACATGACCCACTTCAAAATGAGATATGGCATCCATCTTGTTTCAAATTCGTGATTTTTTAAAGTTCTTTTTAATTCATATTGAGTGTTATATCCATCCTAAAACTACTTTATTTCTGCTTAAATTCTGTGCATCTACATACTAAAACAACACAATGACAATATATTTGAGTTTAAATTCTCATTCAAATTTGATTATTTCTACAATTAAGCCTATTTTTCACCTATGTAAAATGTAAACAGCAAAATATGTAGAATGAGTTGTATTAGAATTACTGTATTTCTTTAACACAAAATAATTCAGTCCATGGAGTCTGCATGGCTGATATTAATGAAATATTAATTGATTTTATAAACAGAAGGACGATATTTTTCGATGAAGTTTTAAGCATAAAGTTTATGCATTGCAGCTCCATGGTCTTAATTTTTAAATAAAATAAATTATTATAGTATTGTGATGAATGAAATGGAGAAAGTTATGAATGAAATCCTGCTTTTATAGAGAGATCCAGGCGTGTTATTTTTTCTATGACGTGATTTGAATTAATTTCAGTTGTTTTCGATGAAGTTTTCAAATATAATAAATTATCGTAGTATTATGATAATTCTAAGATTATTACCGTGGAATGTATTGCATTTTAGAGATATTTAAACCACGCAATTTATATTTCAATGCCGTCTTTTGAATGAAGTTCATTTTTTTCAATGAAGGTTTAAGTTTTCAAATATAATAAATCAATGTAGTATCGTGATACGTTTTAAAATATTACCGAGGAATGTATTGCATTTTCGACTTTTTTAAATAAAATTGCATTGAAGTTGGAAAGTGTTTCATAATCAATGCTTTAAGCATGATTGATCTTTCTTGTTGTTATTTCAAGAAGGTGGATAAACAAGGAAGTTCAAATCTGCGTTACTCCAGGGATAATGAGAGGAAAATAGAAAAGTAAAGAAAGCTTTGATTTTTGTTATTTCAAGAAGGTGGATAAACAAGGAAGTTCAAATCTGTGTTACTCCAGGGATAATGAGAGGGAAATAGAAAAGTAAAGAAAACTTTCATTTTTGTTATTTCAGGAAAGTGGATAAACAAGGAAGCTCAAATCTGCGTTTCTCAAAGGATATGAAGTTGAAAATAGAAAAGTAAAGAAAGCTTTGATTTTTGTTATTTCAGAAAAGTGGATAAACAGGGGAGCTCAAATATGCGTTACTCCAAGGATATGGAGAGGAATATGGAAAAGTAAAGAAAGCTTTGATTTTCGTTATTTCTGGACGGTGGATAAACAAGGAAGCTCAAATTTGCGTTACTCCAGGAATATGGAGGGGAAAATGGAAAAATAAATAAGGCTTCGATTTTTGTTATTTCAGGAAGGTGGATAAACACAAAAGTTCATATTTATATTATTTTCCCGAACTATATCGAAACTTGTTAATTTTCAGGAGCAGTTTAACAATTGACATGCATTTTATATAATTAGTTAGAAAACTGAAACCAGATATGGCAATGCTCGGTACATAATTTACAGTGAAATCCATTTACATGCATTTACAGTTACTAGGATCGCGCGAAAATTATAAATCGTAGCATCCCTAAACCTATTTTGCGCTCTTTAGCGCTCTTCAGCACGGATAAGCCAACACTTATAATGACAGAAAAATATATTACATTACAGTTTTTATTGCTTTACCTTACTGTTTGAAATAAAATAATTTATATAAAAGTTATATTGGAACAGAATCATAATTTTACCTTAGTATTTGATGTGAGAGTAGGAAAATTATAGTAATAATAAAAATGAGTAAGTTAAGTTCTTATACGATACATGCTTAAACTTACCAATAAAATATTGTGAAATAATATGAAACACAGAAATAAAATTTTACATCAATTTATATGTTCCGGTTTAAAGTTATTATGTTTCCGTCACTGCAAAACATATTTTGACGGGTGTCCAGTTTAGTTCCCAATGCTAGTCTGAAGCAAAAATAATTTTATCTGTTTATGGTTGACATGGGATATTTTTCTGTAACTCTATTTAGTTTCCACGTCTATCAAATGACCGCAAAAATATACCAAATAACATCAACGAAAAATAGAAAAGACATACTATCTTTTTGTATAGATTAATGTGGTATACAATTATAAAAATGTTTTCTCCGTAATGGTGTACAATTAAAAACCTTCATCCATGTCGGTACTCCTCTAATTTGACCCTCCTTAACTTCCATACTTAAAACGGTTTAAAATACATTATTTCAATAGTGTGTATTGTTTAATTTTATTTACTTATTTTTGCTCGTATTACTCGACTCTGATTAGTTTTTTGTGCATTTTCTATTTGAGATTAAAAAGTAAAATTTACAATTTGAATGCAAACTTTACTAATTCATATAAAATATAAACAGATTAAGGTCTAACCCCCGCGACAACCTTTAGGTTTTTGCTGACTATAAAGGGGGCGACTCACGCTAACAATGGCTCAACCAGCTAAGCCACGGCCTGGAGAACACAGTGGACGAAATCATTCACCGGACGATGTCCGAAGATTAACCCGAAGGTCCGACCCCGGTCGCAGACGGGTCTGGAGACAGGCCACAAGACCAGCTCTTCTCCGCCACCTGGAAGAGTCTGCTCCATGAGTACCGAATAACTCACGGCTCGATCCACAGATTAATATACCACTTAGATGAGGTGGGAGGAATATATAGAAGAATCCACTCCCTCTCGCATATAGCGCCTCAGCCCGAGTGGGGATACAAACTATAAACAAATTAGAAGCAAAACAAGTTATAGAATATACTATCTACTAATTATAAAGAAATGAATCAAATCCGTCATAGAAATATAGGGTTGATGAGATTAACTTTAACTTAATGCTGCTAAAGTTTGCAGATCATTTATGGTGCAGATGGTGAATTATGCCACATCCGATGCCAAGATCTCAAAAAGTGTGAATGGTGAGGTGCATTGCTAAATTTTGTTTTTAATATAAACCTTAAAATAATAAAAGTACTCTTTCACTCAGAAATGGTATAACCCCTCCCAAATCTCAAGCGATTATTGGATCAACAATCATTGGATAAGTGATAATTGAAAATACGTCTTGTTTCATTTGCATAACACAAACGATGTAAAGATTGCATATTTTTGTTTTCTATTTTTCTCATTTCTTTTTGTATTTATATAATGTATCCTTATATTTATTTTCGTGTTATATGTCTTTGTATATTGTCTATGTATATCTATGTGCATTGTTTTTCTGTGTTTTCCCGGTCATCCATTGTAACTGTTCTGCATCTTTTGGTTGAGCTGGACGACCTTGGTACTAAATAAATAAATTTAAGTATTTAAAATTGTATGTATGTAGCAGTTTTAGCGAAGACTGCTGCATATAAGATTTTTCAGAGGATTTTAGTATCTGCATAAAACTCGACTTACGACTAATTCTACTTAGGACCAAGTATAAAAAAAACACCTAACACCTAATCTCCGTTGTAAGTCAAAAAATCCTTCTATACCATAATGAACGAAGTAATGAAATCCAGTATTGACATTCTTGTTTTAAGAATCAAAAATTCAAATAAATTATTCTAATTGATAACCCGAAAGAAAACTGTAACATTCAGAAATAATGAACATATCTTATCAAATATCTCATGGTTCCATCTTCACAAATTTTAGTTATATTAAGAAAGATATAAATAACATTCTTTTTTAATTATGCCCTGAGTATTTAACATGAATTTAGTATTAAAGATTTTTTCAACACGGCATATATACTGCGCTTTACATGGTTGAAAGCTTACGTAATACTTTAATCAGAAACAAATGAAAAATACACAAAAGCAACATTATCAGGGACCATTAATATAATTTTCTAGTACTTTCATACTTTATCCCATCCTAGCCACAGGATATATCGGTGAAATTTTTATCTTATATAATCATATTTGGGATAAACTTTATTCAGTTAGCAATCATCTAGCTGCTGTCCCATAAGTTGAGTCCTAATTTCAAAGAATTGTTCCTTTTAAAAGCGTTATTTATATTATTCTGCATGTTTCTATTTTAAACGAAGTTTATTGACTTTTGAACTATTGACATATTTTAAATAAAACAGTATTTATACTATTAATACAGTGCTCGAAAAAAGTATAAGGACAACATATAATTGAAAGAAAATATACTTTATTTTCACTTTGACGAAATGAATTTTTGATATTTCTGACCTATAATATGAAATTATACAATAGCATGTACAACACAAGAACAACAAATATGAACCTTAACAAAAGTTGACCTTATAAAGATTATCACTAAGGAAAATATAGAAAACTGTATAAGGATATGTTCTAAATTACTTAATATTTCTCTTACTAATTAAGAGAACAATCTTTTTTTACAATTACTTGAATAAGCCTAGAGGTCATCGATACTGAAAGTTTTTTTTTTTAAAGTGTCTATGGAAATGTTCTTCCAAGATTGTTTGAAGGCTAACACAAGATATCCTGTTTATACTGATATTGTGTGCCATTTTTATAAATTTCTCGGGCTAGAAGACCCCATAAATTTTCGATTGGATTGAGATCGGGACTCCTCACCTGACAATCAAGTAACTTTACTGAATTAGCTTCAAACCAGAGTTTTGCATTCTTAGAAACGTGTATGGAAGTGTTATCCTGTTGGAAAATATAGTCTGCTGAAGTTATTAGTAGGGTCTCAGGTAACAAATATTCGCTTAACCTATCAACATATTTGTCAGAATTAATTTTGTAATTGTTAAAGACTATAGGCGTGGTTCCGTATGCTGCTAAAGCGTTCTAAATCATTACTGTGCTCCCACCGTATTGACGTTTGGAAAAAAAAAAACTTCTTTGGTTTTACGCAGATTATACCAAAAATAGCGAAAACCATCTGGCCCATCAAGATTGAACTTCTTTCCGTCCAAAAACATTACATCAATCCATTTTGGACCAAGAGAAATGTATTTTTTTTTTAAATTCCTGTCTTCGTTCCTTATGTTCCTTTTTTAAGAGATGAACGTGTCACTAACTTTTCATACCAAATATTTGGATGTTTATTCAAAACATTTTGAACTGTTCGTGTGGAACATAGTAAGTCCAAATTTCTCCTAACTTCATTTGCAGTTTCTTTTACCTCGCAAGCTCTTCTTACAACCCTTCTTTTCTGTCGATGGGTTAGAATTTCTGGTCTTCCAGTTCGTTTTTAGATTCCATACATTTCAGGTTCTTTTAGAAAATTCTAAACTACAGTTTTAGATCTTTTTATTTTTTTTTAATTTCATGCCTACTCAATCCATATTCTTTAAAGCAAGAATTTTCCCTTTTCAAGGTCAGACAGATGAGTTCCTTTTGGCATCGTACAAAAATCGTGAAGAAATGAGGCAAGTGTGAATTTTGTTTAGAAATCAAGTCTTTATATTTGAAATAGTCATTTTCTGCTTTCAAATATGCAAATTTTACTATAATTTCAGGTGAAAAAACAGTTGTCTTTATACTTTTATCCAAGATCATATGAGCTTAAAATTTATAAAGTAAATTTATACATATTTATTTCTGGAAACTTCAACTAATTTATATGAAAAAGAACTCCGGCCACACACTTTGCTACCGAAAACCCTTGGGTTGGTCGTGTGATCTGGGCCTTCAACATGAAAAAGAACTTAATTTTATCAATATTTTTACTTAAGAAATTTGCATACATTTCGGTCTAAAAGATTTCTAGATTCGGTGAGTGTTCGCTTGTCCTTATAATTTTTTTTTGCACACTGTAGTTATTGAATATTGTGAAATTATAAATGTATGTCGTTACTTAATTTCTGTAAATTTAATGCTCATAGATATGAGAAATGCACTGTAAACTGCGGGAAATGAAACTATCATATACAGTAACTTCCAAAACTGAGAATACACTTAATCTTCATTTTTACACTCTTATTTGAACAGAAAAAGTCGATAAATAATAAAAATAGCATTATCTTTTCACATGAAAATGCTAGTAGTATTAAAGGAAATAGTATTAAAGGTTTTATTTACCTAAATTTCACAAAATTCGAAATTATTTTGTTCTAAAAAATTTTAATAATAGCGCGGCCTTTTAGTTCACTATAAAGCTAGATTTTCTTGTGACTTGAGGTAAATTTCTACAAAAACATATTTACTTTAGCTTCTAGAAATGAAGCAGTTATTGAATCAGCTGTTTACCTTTTAAATTTCTACTCTTTGCTGTTGAATCCAAAAATGTTTACGGCATTTTCCTGTTTTTTCCTTATAAAACTACTACATCTTACATTTTAAACGATATTTTTAAATAACCTCTTCCTGTTTCTTTTGTCCTATGAAACTACTGCGTCTTACATTTTAAAAGATATTTTTAACTGCACACCCAGCTGTACTCCAGGATAAAGGATTTGAGCTTAACTGTATATTAAAGAAATGTTCCTAGTTAAGAAATTGTGTTTCAGTCGACGACTAGCAGTTTTCAGATTAGACTGATTTGGCTTATTTTGGTAAATTAATGTTCTTTTTTTGCACATGGATACTACTTTTACCAGGATGTATACGAGAAGTTGCAGTCGTGAGTACATTATTTTCTTTTATACTCTCATATTTGCATTTTAGGCGCATTTTTAAATACATTGTGAGCTATACATAATTATGAAAACTATCTTTTACTTTAAGCTCCTCCAGTATACAATTAACTAGACGTAATATATATAAACGAAATTACATTAATTAAATGATATGTTTTTTATTGAATAATCAAAATTCGTTAAAAGACAGTATCTCTCTATATTAAACAAGAAAAACCAATCATGCATAAAGAATTGATTATGGAACACATTATGCTCCAATTTATTTCAAGGAAAAACGTTATTTTAAAGCATTTCTTTAAAATAAAAGAACATAATATCGTTCATTTTTACTTTAAAATAAACAAAATATATTTATGTATTTTTAAAAGAATATAAATAATATATTAATAAAATATATACAGAAAAATGAATAATAAAAACAGCATAAATAAAAGTAACATGCATTGTGCAAATGCAAGATATTCTAAGAATATAGAAACAGAATCCTGAGAGCATATAATTATTCTAATACTGAGACAAATTGTATCCAATATCACGACAGTACAATTAAACAGTAAAATGCTTGTTTTCTCATTGCTGCAGCACCTTTGGTTTGTCGAGAAAAAATTTTAGAGATCCAACTCAAAGTTCTAACTTAAAGAAATTTGAAGAAATCATAGAAATGAGTTTGTAAAAGTATAACATTTAATTAATGATCAGACAACGATAAGACATCAATGATATGATAAAGAATAATAATTATATTTAGAAGTGGTACTAAAATAGTTATTTTATGTGTTACTTTTTATATAAAAACTGTCAGAACCCTTTTTCAAGATATTGGTCGTTTTAAAGCTAAAATAAGAAATATCATTGAATATATGCACTGTTATCAAATGAGTAAAATCATTTACAAAAAATAAATAAAATAAAAAATAAATAAAATTATTATTATCAGATGAGCTTTGTAAATATTTTAACCCGAAGTGAATTGCAAATATTTTAGAACTCATCACAATCCGTTCTCGAGATATTAGAAATTTTACTTTCCCTACAAGGAGAGTGATATGTCTGAAAAGTATCAGGAGATTTCCATTAAAATATGTATGCTTAATGTAATATACATCATCGAAAAACCTACTGTTCTTCAGTTGTATCGAATCATCTATTTTTATTGTTCAAATTAAAAAATAAAAGTGCGCGATATTAAAATTAAAAAAATTACGGGTTTGCACTAAATTTTGCATTGAGGAAACACTATTCCATACTGTATAATTTTAAAGGCGAATTCTTTAATTTTGAAGGTTACCAATATTAGTTTTGTAGTAAAATAGCTAATATTGGAGGTTTCATTTTTTCATTTTGAAGTGGGATAATACATGTTCAAATTTTCCTTTCTTATTTTGAAGTGGGATAATTAATGCTATGTGTTCCCTCTATCAATTTTGATGAAGGGATAATTTAAGTTAAAGGTTACCAATGTAAATTTTGAAGGCGGTATTATTAAGTTCGGAAGATTTGCAACGATGTCGGAATGAACATGCATGCATCTTTTTATAAAATCAACAACTTTATTCTTAAACTTTAGAAATCATAAAATAAACACTCCCATTAACGTAATTTACAATAATGAATCAGAATGTACATGGTCCACCATCGCCTGCATCCACATACATACGTCACGTTCTACGTCTTATAAACTCGTATCATCGCATCTTCTCGTGCTTTGAGCTTAGTCTTTTTATAAAATGGTTGCCATCTCCATCTTCCACTTCAGAAAATTTATAGACAATTTTATTTTAATTTTAAATATTTTTGAATAATGTTTTTTTAAGATAAGTGATAAAAATTGACATATGAAAATTGATAACTCCTACGAAATATTAAAAACAATTTATAATCATATCCTGAGATATTTCACACTGCATTACGAGCAAATGGCCAAACGTACAGTTCTGAAACTTTAAGCATAGATTAATATTACTTGAAGATATGCACGGCGAGCAGTTACTCTATATTGCTACAGTTTAAAATCTTGAGTCTGAGTCTCGTACTTGGGAACCTGATAAGGATCATCAATAGGCTCACAAGGTAAACAACGCTTAGTTTCGAACACTTTTTTGAAATGTGCCCGAAACAGCCACTGCAAAAAAGGTGCTAGGTATTCGTAACAATATAAATTCCATCTATTAATTTATACAACTAATCCTAGATTTTTTTAATCAGTCAAGTTTGACGTTAATTTTTTTTCACTTTAAATGCTATAAAGTTTACAATGATATAAGGTTCAACATAGTAAAATGATAAATAACATTTTTATTGCAAATCTCAGCATTGGCACTTTTTGAAGTCCTGTTAATGCACATATATGAATGGATTCAAGTGGTTGCTCTGATACGGTGTTCTCGTATCTTTTCCCATCAAGATTGCTTTTCTGCGAGAAAAGCCATTCCACTTGATTTATGTCAATTCCCAAAGAAATCATTCTGCAATCCCAGATCAGGCATTTCCATTCAATGACCTGTATTCCGCGGTCTGATCTATAGCACTGAGTACGATGATTACGTAAAAAAAAAACCCGAAGTGGCGATATTTTCGTGGTGCATTTAGGAACATAAAAAGGATATATCAGTCTTTAGAGTAAATTTGAATTCTAGCGTTTTTCATTTTCCTGCAAATTTAATATATCTATTTTCTTTGTTATAAACATCACACTGAAACCTCTATTATTTGAAATAAACATAATTGAATTACATGTGGAAAACAAAAATTTCAGGGAGTTACAGCTGTGGTTCCTAAATTTTTAAACTCAAAATTCTTTCAATAATTGAAAAACAATTATGGATCTCCTAAACATAGATGATTTAGCATATTATATTCACCATGTTTCATTTCACTATGTTACAATCTTAGACTATAACTTTAACTGTAAACAATTTTGAGTTGCTCCCAGACTCTTCCTACACATTCCATTCTATAGTTTCAGGTGACAATGGTAACACATTTTATGTTATTTCATTCATATTCAAATTGAAATTCATTAAATATAATTGTATTACTAAACAATGGTCATTGAACTGACTTATATATTTTGATATGTATTTTTTAATGATTATTATTAATTCGGATCCAAAAATCTCTATTTTTCTACGTCAGACCATGTGCATAATTTATGTAATAAAATCTACAGTTATGCACAGAGAAACGTAGAATTTCAGTATTACCAAACCAAGTTTGACCCTTGAGAACGTATATGGTTTCGGAAATACTTTTCACTTTCATTATATTGCAGTTTTCTTGTGTGATACTCTCACGATTTTTGGATGCCAGTAAAGGCCTAACTCCATATTTCGATTTATCAGTTTGAATCTATTCAGCTCGTTCACTATTCATGCACTTACACCACGTATGTTAATGCAGGGAACAAGGGGTTTAGTACCTGTATAACATGTATGATTCTTTTAAAATTAAATATTGATTACATTTTTGGTGTAGTTACAGGCTTAATTTATATCAAGGCACAACAATATATCCAGATTTCAAATGTTTACCTTATATATATATATAGAACAGAGAATGTGGGATATTTAGTACTTATAAAGGAATTTAAGATTTTTAAAGTATTGTTTATGAAGTATTTAATATTTATAAAGGAATTATTCTCTAGTAAAACACTGGATATATTTTTTGTTTTCTATGTGCTCTTCATACAATTTTCAAACAGGGATGGGCCACAGTATATATATATATATATATATATATATATATATATATATATATATATATATATATATATATATATATATATATATATATATATATATATATATATACAGAGAGAGAGAGAGAAGTAAGCTTATAGATTTTACATGAAATAAATGGCTCAAAATCACTCGGAATAAATGGTTCCAAATCGTTTAAGAGGTTATATGATATCTGACAATGAGGAATTAAAAATGCAACATCCATCAAAAGGAAAACATTGATACCGGATAATGAAATATGTTCTTAATTTTATAATAAAAAATGAAATAAGTAATAAAACATGGGAAATAAATTATCAGTTTCTACGTGTATGACACAAACAGTCTAAGCACGTGCGTTAAAAGAAATGGAAAAGACTAGAGGCCCAAAATATTAAAACAACAAAATTTAATGAAGAAAAGATGTAAATTTCAATAGATGGAATTTGATAGCACTTCTATAGATGCTACTTATCAAGGATCTTTACATCCACAGAAGTGCTAAATGTGTTTCGTATTATAATGCAGCACACGCGGTTGAAACATTATAAAAGTATCCGATACAATATAAATATAAAATTAATAAAATAAAAATGGAAAGGGGAGAATGATGGTTTTCATAAAACATATTATAACAAATTTTTAACGTATTAATTAATAATGATGCGATGCGAAATCAAAAATTCATTCATACGAACCGCTTTTACGACACAACGAAGAGAGCAATGAAATATCCCACGAATAATAAGCAATAAAATAGTTAAGAAAGAACTCTCTGATCAGGGACGTCATTTCACCATATTCGAAGGTGGAGTGGGGTGAGGCAAAATCTAATAAGTTCGTGTTGTGACTTGTAGATATGACTATTTTTAATTTCCCTGTAATACATGGTAATGTATAGGAAAAGTATTGGAATGATGTATGTATAGGAGAAGTATTGAAAATAGGAAATCTACATGTTTTGGGACCTCTAGAACACGAAAAAAAAACATTTTTATCGTGACGTCTGTGTGTGTGTCTGTCTGTGCAAAGTATGTTTCCACTCTAACTGAAAAACTAATTGGCCGAATTTCATAAGATTTGGTAAGTCACTTGTGAGTGACCCTGGTGCAGATTAGACATTGGTATGATTCGGGATAACAAAAAACTGCCTTTTTTGCGAAATGGCCCGTAAAAATTGCCTGTATTCACTGTAGTTAAAAAACTAATACAACAAATTTTACAAAATTTGGTAGATAAGACATTTGTGAGCTACTCTGGGGTAGATTAGATTTTGGTACGATTCGAAGAAAAAGAACCTGCCTTTTTGCGAAATGGCCCGCAAAACCCGATAAGGTTTAAAATAAAAGATTACATATGCTGAAATACATCAATTAAATGCTTGTATTATACATAATTTTTGGCGATGAAAAAAATAAGACCGACCCCATTAATCTAGGACTAGACGTTCTCGAGATATTTTAGTTTTTTTTTCTATTTTCGCTACGCCATCTTTGACAATAAGCCCAGTTAAATGAAAGTCGAATTAAAAGTGGAAATTCAGTGGAAATTAAAATAATTATGGGTTTTACTTTCTGCAATTAAACTCAATGTAATGAAATTTGGAAAAATGAAAGAGAACGTAAGCATGAGTCTGCAGGGAAAATCATGTGTTGCCCACTTTAGATTTTTACTTTTCCTGAATACATGGTAATGTATAGAGAAAGTATTGGAATCGCATCGAAAATCGCAACTGGAGTTTTCGACGGATCTACACGTTTTTAGATCTCTAGAACGAAAAAACTATTTTAGCATGACGTGTGTGTGTGTGTCTGTCCAATGTACAACTCAAAAACTAATTGAGCGAATTTCATAAAAGTTTATAGGTAAGGCTTGTGGGTTGTATTGATGCTGATTAGATTTTGGTATAATTCAGGATAAAAGAATGATGTTTTTTTTGTGAATTTTCTGTATCAGTCCTAACTGAAAAACTAATTAATGAAAGTTCACAAAATTTGGTAGATAAGTCACTTGTGAGTTACCCTATTGCTGATTAGATTTTAGTATGATTCAAGAAATAGGAACCTGTTTATTTTATAAAATGGCTCTCGAAAATCGTAAAAATCTAAAATAAAAGACTACGTATGTTCAAATGCATCTATTAAATGCTTGTTTTATATGCAATTTATGACGATGAAGTGAATAAGACCAACATCACTACTCTAGGACTATCCGTTCTCGAGACATTTTTATTTTATTTTTTCACTTTTGCTACGCCGGTATCGAGAATAAGTCCAGTCACCAAATGATATCGAAATCTGAAATAAAAGTGTAAATTCAGTGCAATTTCAATTAATTATGTGTGTTATGTAGTGTAATTAAACTGAATTTAATGTATCATTAAGGAAATAAAGATAAAAAGAATTTTGGGTCTGCAGGGAATGTCATGTGCTCAAATTTTTAACACTTGTAACCTTTGCAGAGTCTACTTCAACGATAGGAGCTTGCAATTTCGTCCCAATAGCTCAACGGTAGAGCGTCGACTGGCAGTTCGGAGATCCAGGGTTCGATTCCCAGTTGGGACAGCAAGGCACTTTACAATGGCGCCCGAACAAATTAGCCCTGTAGGTTAGTGCAAGAATGTTAGATGTCTGAAGACCCCATACCGTGCGACTCACATATTGGGTTTAGAGTAGCTATCTGTACGGCCGGGAAAGGATACCTCCTACATTCAGGAGGCACCCAAGGTCTACCATCCCACCAAACGAACTTTTATTTAGGTCTAAAAATATTACAATTTATAATAAATAATGTGATTAAACAGACAGTTTTACATTATATTTGAACTTGACAAGTACGTCCATTTTACAAAAATGGGAAAATGGTTATTGCGAATATAGATAAAAAGATCATTGAAAACTAATATTTAGAGTGAGGTATAATAACATAATAAAATATAGATTAAAATGAAAGAAAATAATAAAATTTTAAAAGTAAAATTTAGAAAATATATAAAAAGAAAATATATGAAAAGGAAAAAAAAATTGCCGTATGAAAACAAAAACAGAAATTTAGAATAAAATTTAGAAAATAAAAATAAGAAAAAATACAAATAAAAAGTGTCAATGTTAGATGTATGGAAGTGACCCTAGTAGGACTAGCACGGATTCAGTGGACACTGGAAGATTGAGAACCGATTTCAAACTGAGGGGATAACGACAACGCAGGATGCTTACCTTGGTCAAAATAGTAGTAGCAGGAGGCTAATCTGAGATAAAAATAGCAGGGGGTGATAAGTCAGACCTTCAATTGCCCGTCTATCTGAAATTAGAGGGTGGAGAATGCAGAGTCCATTTCAACGACAAGAGCCAGTTCATCTAATCCAATTTCATCTAATTCAGTCCAGGGAGGGACCCTGGTCCGCTGGGTGGGGGTTTTGATCGGTTCCGTTGACGTTCCATTGCGGGACTAGTGGCGGTTGGCCTCGCCTGATGGAGAGATGGTCTGCTGTCCCCTGAGGTGTCCCGGGTGGTGAGCGTGTGGAATGTTAGAGTCAGCAGTTTTCTCTGTCCGTTTCGATCTGGCTGCTCGTTGAATCTGTTACTTGCTGGGGATAAATTTTTTGCTCTCGGTCCGAGATTTTGATGATCAGCCTTCCTGGCGAGCACTCGGGTCTCGGCCGCGGAAATTCCGTCCCAATAGCTCAACCGTAGATCGTCGCATGGCCATTTTGGAGATCCAGGGCTTGGTTCCCGGTGGGGGTAGAAAGGTTATTTACACTTTTTTTAGTGGCATTAAACTATTAAATTGTTTCGAGGAGATAATGAATCAATTTAAACATTGGTACATCAGTTTTATGTTGCGTTATATTGTGTACAGTGTTCTTAATAGCCTATGTTAAAGTTAAAAATAATTTTTTTATAAATATGCAGATATTTTCTAGTTATTCAAGTGTATATAAAAATTACTTCTATTAAAATATATAAATAATAGATTTTAGATTTATGGTTTTTTTAAGTTTTTTTTTAATTCAAAACTTACGCGAAGAATAAAATGAATAACTTCTCTAAAAGCTCAGTGTACGTATATAGGAGCACCAAATGCAAATCCTAGGACTCAAAAATCTTTGTATAATAATTAGGTCATGATGAATCCAAATCTGAAATAAGTTTCTTAAATTTACCCTTGGATCTGGAAAAACAGTTTCTCAAAATTTGGTCTTTTTTGCGTTTATAATCTCAGGCGGAGGCATTGCTACAACAATGCAAAGGAAAACTCTTCACCTCATAGAGATAGAGGGGACACCACGATTCAGCTGAAAAGGAATGTTAATACCGAGAGGTGATCCAATTTAAAAATCCAGAATATGAATATTTAAATAATGGTGTTAAAGAGATTTACTTCCTGCTTTAAATTCAAATTCACGTTTTAAACAATGCAATTAACCAAACTTGTTTATAGATAGATTGGTTGCGACTGAATGGTATGACCCATAAAGTTATAGTGAGTCTCTTTTTTCCCATGGTATGACTAGAATATGTAATCTTGAGATAAAATGTTTGAGGTTTTAAGCTATATAAATTGGTTTGTTAGAGGGTCTAGTGGAGCTTAAATTAATTTCGTTATGTTAGGGGTTAAAATGTTAATAATGGTAATAAGGAATGTTTGTTCGGAGAGGTCATGCAATTTAAAAATCCAGAATATGAATATTACAATCATGGCGTTAGAGAGACTTACTTTCTGCTTTAACTTCAAATTGACGTTTTTAGTAATGTAATTAACCGAACTTTGTTTATAGATAGATTGGTTGGGACTGAATGTTATGACCCAAAAAGTTATAGGGAGTCTTTTTTTTTTCATGTTATGACCAGAAAATGTAAACTTGAGATAAAATGTTTGAGGTGTTAAGCTTTATAAATTAGTTTGTTAGAGGGTCTAGGGGAGATCATAGAGTTAGAGAGGACGCCATGTTTCAGCTGAATAGGAATTTTAATATCGAGAGGTGATCCAATTTAAAAATCCAGAATATGAATATTTAAATCATGGCGTTAAAGATATTTACTTCCTGCTTTAAATTCAAATTCACGTTTTAAACAATGCAATTAACCAAACTTTGTTTATAAATAGAGTGGTTGGGGCTGAATGGTATGACCCACTAATTTATAAGGAGTCTCTTTTTTTCGATGCTGTGATTAGAATATGTAAACTTGAGATAAAATGTTTGAGGTGTTAAGCTATACAAATTGGATTGTTAGAGGATTTAGGGGAGAGTAAATTAATTTCGTTATGTTAGTGGATAAAAATGTTAATAATGGTAATAAGGAATGTTAGTTCGGAGAGGTCATCCAATTTAAAAATCCAGAATATGAAGATTTCAGTCATGGCGTTAAAGAGATTTATTTCCTGCTTTAAATTCGAACTCACGTTTTAAACAATGCAATTAACCAAACTTGTTTATAGATAGATTGGTTGTGGCTGACTGGTATGACCCATAAAGTTATAGTGAGTCTCTTTTTTCCCATGGTATGACTAGATTATGTAATCTTGAGATAAAATGTTTGAGGTTTTAAGCTATATAAATTGGTTTGTTAGAGGGTCTAGTGGAGCGTAATTTAAATTCGTTTTGTTAGAGGTTAAAATGTTAATAATGGTAATAAGCAATGTTAGTTCGGAGAGGTCATCCAATATAAAAATCCAGTATATGGAAATTTCAGTCATGGTGTTAGATAGACTTACTTCCTGCTTTAACTTCAAATTCACGTTTTAAACAATGAAATTAATCAGACTTTGTTTATAGATAGATTGGTTGGGGTTGAATATTATGACCCATAAAGTTATAGGGAGTCTCTTTTTTTCCATGGTATGACCAGAAATTGCAAACTGGCGATAAAATGTTTGAGGTGTTAAGCTATATAAATTGGTTTGTTAGAATGTGTAGGACAGCATAAATTAATTTCTTTATGTTAGGGGTTAATAATGGTAATAAGGAATGCTAATACCGAGAAGTCATCTAATTTAAAAATTCCGAACATGAATCCTTAAACCATGACATTAGAGATACTTCCTACATGAACTTCAAATTCACGTTTTAAGCAATGCAATTAATCAAACTTTGTTCATAGATAGATTGGTTGGGGTTGAATATTATGACCCATAAAGTTTTAGGGAGTCTCTTTTTTTCCATGGTATGACCAGAAATTGCAAACTGGAGATAAAATGTTTGAGGTGTTAAGCTATATAAATTGGTTTGTTAGAAGGTCTAGGGCAGCATAAAATAATTCCTTTATGTTAGGGGTTAATAATGGACTTACTTTCTGCTTTAACTTCAAATTGACGTTTTTAGTAATGTAATTAACCGAACTTTGTTTATAGATAGATTGGTTGGGACTGAATGTTATGACCCAAAAAGTTATAGGGAGTCTTTTTTTTTTCATGTTATGACCAGAAAATGTAAACTTGAGATAACATGTTTGAGGTGTTAAGCTTTATAAATTAGTTTGTTAGAGGGTCTAGGGGAGATCATAGAGTTAGAGAGGACGCCATGTTTCAGCTGAATAGGAATTTTAATACCGAGAAGTCATCTAATTTAAAAATTCAGAAGATGAATCCTTAAACCATGACATTAGAGATACTTACTTCCTACTTGAACTTCAAATTCACGTTTTCAGCAATGCAATTAATCAAACTTTGTTTATAGATAGATTGGTTGGGTTTGAATGGTATGACCCATAAATTTATAGGGAGTCTCTGTTTTTCAATGGTATGACCAGAAATTGTAAACTCGAGATATAATGTGTGAGGTGTTAAGCTTTATAAATTGGTTTGTTAGTGGTTCTAGGGGAGCTTAAATGAATTTCGTTATGTTAGAGGTTGGTATAGTATGTACGTTTCGATAGAGTCGATTAAGAAATAGTAATATTGAATGGGAAGGTATATGGTTCGCGTCTGTCTGTGGATATTAGGAGTGGAAGGTTGGCGGGAGGTTATATCCGCCGGCTCCTGTTTCCCATGTATGTGGTGTACTTGGATGGGCACAGTGCTCGGAATTTACTGATATATAAATAAAGTTATAATTATTTAAATAACTATTGAGTACTCGTGAAAAATCACAGGGAAATTTTTTATTCACCGAAAATTATCAAATGTAAAAGATCTTTATGTTTGTTTAAGTTAATAAAATTAGGTTTTCATATAAAAGATAGCTTCAAAAATAATATTTAAGTATACATTTTATATAGAGAGAGCGTATTATTTAACTTAGTAAAGCGACTCAAAATTATCTCAATAAATCGGTTTTGATGTCCCCTTCCACATATGACCGCAAAATAAAGGCGGTTATGATTTAATTAATCAGCTGAAAGTTATAAAATAAAACAAAATATTGTGTATAACGTATTATAATTGCAAGTACGTATTTTAACATTATGTAATTTCTCACTTTATTAGGAGAAAATAACGCAAACAAACCCAATTCGCCGAACATGTGCATATGCTTATTGTTATTCAGCGAACGATAAAACGTAAGTAAATTACTCACACTAGAAAGTATGTTTGATTTTAATTCTCTTCCTAATATAAATTTAATGAATGTATGAATACTAAAAAGTCTAAAATACCTGTTTATTTTTGGTTAATAAATATCTAAATATTAAATTTTGATGTATCTCTCAAAACTGTTTCAGGATTTTCTATCCATTTTATTTTTTAAACAAAGAAAAAACAAAAACATGATGGTTTTTAAGCAAGCCTTCCATGAACGCAAAACTTCAAATTTTGGTACTTTGTACTTTTCCTGCCGGCTGATATTTTGATACTCAACTGTTGTTGTTGTTTCCAATGACCTCCTGTTTCGGAACAGCCGATACAGGGGCAGTGACGCAGGAAGGGACGAAGAAAGACACCTAAGACAAAAGAACAAAGTTTATTACAAACAAGCATCACTGGCGAAGGTCGGAAGGAGTGCAGCTTCACATTTAGACGAGGGCCCAGAAGGCGGAAGACTGACTTGCCTCAATAAACATCCATGCCTCACTTGGGATTCGAACCCGAGCCCACCAGACAGCAGCCGAAGACGCTATCCACTTCACCGCCTGGGCGGATGATACTCAACTTGATATGTTGATAGATTTTTAATTTTCAACCCCATATTTAATTACCCTTTTCTTTTTTAATCAATTTTGTATATCAAGGTTCTTTTCCTGTATTTGTGTTGAGCTGATGTTTATGGCAAAATTGTTTCAGATTTTTTCGTTAACTTTTTGTAAAACTAGAAAAAAACAAAATTAAGGATTTATACCTCCCTTGAAGCCAATATATTCAAAAACAAAACGAACTGGTATTTTCCTTTTAGTCTTGGTATGAACTTTATTTTAATTCTCCTCACTCGATCATTGTGAATACATTTACTTTTTTGATGTTATCCCCTCCTTATATCATCCCCACAGGGATTTCAAATTTGCTAACTTATATAATTTTCCAACAACTGCGTCACTGATCTGCGTGACCATGCAAAATTTGAAGACTATCAGGTGAACAGGCAAATATTAGATGGAGTGGGATGGTGTGGGGTGCTAACAGTTGCATTAATAGGGTTCTGGTTATCACTGATGAAATCCTAACATCCTAGAAATCCAGAAAAAGAACGGTTGTCGCTTTTCTTTCACTCAGAGAATGGTGTTTAAACAAAGCAAACTTTCTCTATACCGTGGAAGCATTTTGTACAAAGGCGAGAAGCAACAGCAATACAATTTCTTGACAAAATTATTACCTTATGCACAGGTTGAGCAATACACATCTGAAATTCAACTTACTATGGTATTCAGAAGTAGCCAGCTGAAAACCTTTCCGGTTGATAAGGGATAAATTTATTTATTTTCATTGTAAAAGGGCACTATATTATTGCAGTACTGTGGTGATTTTTTTTTCTTTTGTAGCAGTTAATCTACCGTTTAATAAATCGCAACAGATGTTTCGCAACAATTTAAAAAATTTCAACCATTTTTTTTCTGCAGTCAGAAATCAAAAGAGTTTCCCAGATCTTGAGGGGGGGAACCCCCCCTACCTTCCTTAAATGACGCCCATGCCTTTGATGAGTATCCTTGGAAATACACTTGAAGAGGATTGGTAACCATAAGCTTATTGATATAGATAAATTACAACTCTAGGAATTTAAGAAATAAATACAAAAATAATAAATAAATAAATTATTTATTAAATAATTATAATGTAAATTAATGTGAATCTAAATCTCATCACAACGATTAATCAAAAACTGCAAGAATATCTGTAAAACTCTTAACGTAAAATGTATATTTGCAGAAAAGGTTATATTAATCGTAAAATGTATTTGAAATTTCTAAAGTGATAATTATCGAATTATAAATTGAATTTAAAATTTCTGAAGTGAGGATTAACAAATTTATCTGGATAGGTTTCAACCTTACAATATTGTAATAAATCGACTAGATGGCTACTAAATTGTGTATATTCACATAACCTAAGAATCTTACAAAAATAATTAATTAAAAAGTTTTTGTATACCTTCTTACTCATACAGGAGTTAAAATTGATGATTTTGTGAATTTTAAATAGAAATCTTTCCCTTATGTCCCAAATATTTGACAAAAAGGACATTCATTATCAAGAGAGAGAATTAAATCCAGAAAGTTAACACAAGATGAAATATCGTTTTCATTGGGAATAAGAGATAAATTTGAAAGATAAAAATATAAATCTATAACAATTGATGACTGAGCTGTCATAATCAGTATGACATCATTAATATATCGGCGGAAGTGCATTTATATACATAGTTTTTTCGATGATTCTCCAATCATTTTCACAACATGCAGTAGGGAATTTAACATCATTGTTATTATTGTTCAGCTTTCAACATACACTTCAGAATCTATCAAAGGATTTTCACAAATTTTGTTCTTTTGTTTTGTAAATAGAATTTAAATGCAACATTTAACATATATGATAGTAGAAATGTCAAAGTAAATAATGCCGGGTACGAATTAATTATCTAATATTTTTAAAGAAATGAATGAATAATATAAGCCAAAATTAACACATATAGACATTTTAATAAAATATAAATTGAAGTTTTTATGATAAATATCAAAATAAATGAAATTGAACAAAGGAGAGTGATAATTTCAATTTATTATTACAGTTTACATATTATACTGTAAACAATCACTGTTACTTCAATATGCTGCGATATTTTATTTCTTTCCATGTCACATATGACAGACTGAAAAGTATTGGTAGAGCTTAGGAATAAGTTTCATCACAATTCATCACGTGTGTCAAAAACAAGTTTTGTTTTTCCACGACAGTGATTTTATAAAGCTGTTAGCATAGACAGCTGTTCAGCAAGAACAGGAGGTGATGAATATTTGTATTTTACAAGATCATGAACTATTTATGCCTCCAAGCCTTTTATTTTACAGAATTGGACATAAAACATTTATCATATTTTATACAATGCTTCCTAGTCTTTTATAATATTTTTACTTATTTGGTGTTGAGATTGGTATTTGAATATGACTAAACTTTGCAAAACGTATGGCAAAGAAATATATTCGATCTACAAATATATTTCTTTTGTATGATTAAATTTTGAATACAATATATGAATATAGTTTTTCTCAAATGCCAGCTGTTATTCGTGGCCATGGAAGTAAAATAGTAATTATTCTAGTTTATTTTATGAATTTAGAGACGTTTTAGTGATTTAAAGTCAATTTCGTATCTGTGGAGGCAATTACGCTGCTGGATATAAATGTTTTTCACTGTTTCTATGAATGGTGGTGCAGATTTTGGTTGGTCCTCTTTTCCTGGGGAACACTGATTCAGTGCTTGTAAGTTTTGGTGAGGTGGTTTACCTTGTAATCAAAAGTAGCAGGTTTTCTGTGCGTGCTTTTCCTCGTTTGTTGTAAAACTAAGGTCGTCAAGTGGCGACGTGGACCATATTTTATAATCATTGTCCAGAACCGTCGACGACTGAAGTCGGCAGCTTGGTAGGTAATCTTTAGACCTTGCCCTGTCAGTGGTTCCATTGGCTGTTGCCTTAGTTGGGACCTCGCGGAAATGGTGATTAGAACACAAGACCCTACTTTTATCAGCATAAATCCTTCGGTTGCAGAAGAAGATGAACTGCCTCCCTGTATCAATCTGGTTAGAATTCACATTTTGGTCTGTTAGAATTTACAGACAATAGGGAAATTTGTTATGCTTCTAACCATTGTTACGATATATCAGATTTTTGCCCAAAATTAAGTGATTACAGTTTGGTTGAGTCAATCCATTGGGAGCAGGTATGTGTTATTTTTAAGGGGCCATGGTAATTTAATTATTCACAGCCTAAGATGAACTCCAAGTTAAACAGTATTTATACTTACAATTCAAGTTTGTCGATTTTGGGAAACACTGATCTCTTTTTAACTCCTAATCAATCACCTAGGTTGACATGTTCGGGTTTGGTCAGTGGCATGGGGCTAATATCCTCCGAAAGCGTAAAGTATCTCCCACTCTCGAATTCTTTGACAGCTGCCAGACGAAATATCCCATTGGTCACCCCTTCACCCCTTCCACTATAAATTACGCCATCCAAATTACATACCGAGCCTAGAGTTTCAAGTATTCAAAACTTTCATATCTCCCATTACATTTTGATCCCGAAAAGAGGTAAACTGGAATTTTACGTTGTGAACCTCAAGGTAACTTTTGTCCAAATCGAATTTGCAAAGCTAAATCGAAATTAAAAACTGGATGTAGTATGGATATGTAATTACTTTACCCGTAAATCTGCAAATGAAATTAAAATAATTCAATCAAATAGATATAAAGTAGAAAAATAATCCTTGAATCTAGAGAGGAAAAAGTTAAGTCACCCTAACTTTTAAAAATTTTCCAATTTCACTGATGAAACTCCGAGTTTAAAAATACAGAAATAAATTCAAACCTTGTCTGAAATTCGAGTCTCATATGACGTTTGACTAATAGTTCGATTGAAATATGCACACCAAACTCTAGCTCAATTACAGTCTCTACTTCTTTTAAAAACTAAGGGCATATCCTGTTCTCAGAACCATTTTTCAAAGCTAAGGCTATCCGACGGTAAATATTCATACTTAGTGCAGGCTTTCCAAAAAGTGAACGAAATTATTCACGAAAGAAATTCTATTGAAAATAGTTATGCAAAATAAAAATTTTCAATTTCATTTATTATTTTTATGGAAATGAAAGACTTATTCCTTTCGAGACTTAAAGTTTAACTATTTGAATGATATTAAAGTTTAGTAATCAATTTTAAGGGGACGTGGCTGCAAAATTTGTGCTGCTATTGTTTTAACTATTTTTTCAAACCTCTATTTATTAGAATCTGCTATAAAGAGAACTTATGATGATTGATATGTATTCAGCATACAATTATGGAGGAGGTAAGAGTGTTCACTAAAGATCTCTACTTTCGATTTTCTGTTCTATTTCGGGTTCAAAATTTGCATTTTCCTTGAAACATCTATTTATCTAGATTAGCTATAGATGAGCTTAGATGATAACTTATATGCATTCATTATCAGATTCTAAAGGATTTAGGATAGTTCATTAAGGATTTTAACTTCCGGATCCTTTTCCTCTTCTGGTGCAAGACTATTTCCGGAAACATCTATTTCTCAGGTTGTTGACAGATAGAGATTAGATGCTAACTGATAGATTCAGTATCAAATGCTGAAGGAAATAAAAAGATTTTACTTTCAGTTCTAGAGATGCCACATCAGATTCAAAACTTTGCCTTTATTTTGTAACAGCTATGTCTCAGGATATGCTATAGATAGAGCTTAGTTGCTAAGTGGTATGGTTTCAGAATCAAATTCTGGAGGAGGTAGTACCGCACTTTTCCAGAATTTTTCACTTCTGCTTCAAACAAAACATATTTCTCAGGATTGGTGATAGATAGAGCTTAGAAAATGATTAATATAAATTCAACATCGAATTTCGGATGGAGTTAGAGCGTTCATTAAAGATTTCTACTTCCAATTCTAGAAATGTCACTTCCAGATTTTGTTAAATTCTATGATTGTACAAGTAAGTGTTCAAAAGATTACAAAAATACATAATTGTTTGTCGAAAATGAAGTGTACACATCACTTGCTATTCTATTAAGGATCCTTCATATATTTTTTGTTTATGTTGAAAACAGTCAAGTGTTTAAATAAAAATGTCCTTTTAAACTTGAAATAATAATTTTAAAGCGATTATATTATTTATTTACAGGGGCATTTTGTATAGTTGTTGGCATGTCTGGGTGCAATTCAGGACGTTCATGTTTAATTCCCTGTTGATGGGCGATTGTGTCTTCGACTGTGCATATTAAAGAACCACTCGCATTTATTACTTTCCTTATATACATAATGTATAAGGAAAGTATTGTGACGGGGTCGAAAATTCGAATTCGAGTTTTCGACGGGAGAGCACGTTTCAAGCGTCCCTGATCACGAATCAAACATTTTTGAAGTGATGTCTGTGTGTGTGTGAAAGTGTGTGTGTGTGTGTGTGTGTGTTTGTGTGTGTGTGTGTGTGTGTGTGTGTGTGTGCGTGTGTGTGTGTGTGTGTGTGTGTGTGTCAGTGAGTCTGTGGAGACGATAACTGACGAACGAATTGACCGATTCGAACCAAATTTGGTACAAACATCACAATCCGTAAACACTGGAAGCCTATTGTTTTTATACGCAATCGAATGCTCAGAACCCCCTAAATTTTTGAATGAAATTTTGAAAAAATCGTCAAAAAATCAAAACCACTAATAAAGTTACGCAAGTAGACATTCCTTATGTAATATTTTATTAGAAAACGATTGACATAAATTTTAGAACGCTAACATGAACCGTTCCCGAGATATTGTACATTTTTCAAAAAATTATCAAAAAGTCATATAAAATAAAAAAAAATATTTCCTATTGAGAAACATGTTCACTTTTCATATGTAACACCATGCGATAAATTGGATAACATCATTCTCGTGGATCTAGCTCGTTCCATTCATGAAAAAAGATACTTTGAGTAATACTTTTGTGTTTGAACGCCAATAGTCATTTATCTGCTGTAAGAATAACTTATTTCTTAGTGCATAACGCTTGGCGGGATTTTGGCGGAATGTCGCCAACTTGGCGACTTTTTGAAATCTTGCCAATCTAACGAAAATCTCGCCAAATGGATAAAAATAACCCTAAATCAATGAAATTGACGACTAATTGTCGAAAAGTCAATATCTTGGAAAGAATATTAGTATCTACTATAAGAAAAACCTATTTTTTTACTGTAAACATAGTAAATTCATTACATTATATAAGGAAAGTCATGTGTTGCCCACATCAGATTTTTATTATAGTATTCATACAGCAGTTTTGTACTCATTGTTCACTCGTCAGAATGGAATCGGTGATACTTGCAATAGCATTAAAAAAATTTGTGCACTTCGCTTAGTATTTCTCTCCATATTAAAAAAAGATCATTTTGCAACTGATTTGCGATAAGAAAGAAAAACATACAGTTAAGAAATTTTACAAATATATTACGCCTTTGATTAAATATTAATTAATATACAGTTTAATGTTGCCCATATGGGCAAATATATGATGAGTGGCACCGTTTTCCAACTTCTCTATGATTGATTACTAGCAGAAACGTCATAAAGATCACCGAGAACGGAGCATTTATATATTTTAGTGTTGATTACTTAGGAACGTTTTGCATCTGTGATTGCCATAAACAATTATGATTATAATGCAAATATTAACGCAGTTAAAAATTATATGCCTATTTGTTCTTATAAACAGAGCATTTTTAAACTATGATTGTCATAAATAATTAAGATTAAAATGCAATTATTAATGCAGTAAACGATTAAATGCGTTATTTTGATTCTTATAAACAATTACACAAAGTAATTGGGAAGACTAATTTTTTATTATCAGGAGTTAAATGTTTATCTGCTTATTAATGCAACTCAGATTAAGTTTCTTATTTTTAAGAAACGCCACTAAAGTCAGAAAATTCTCATCGCACAAGGGATGTCACGTCCTAGAGATGCCGGCAGGTCGTTAAAAATATATGCAGCAGATATAACTTATGGAGATTATATAAATGCATTTGATTAAATAATTGATTCACTACCTGAAAGATGGATGCCAAACGTCAAAATTGTAGAGTTGTGAAGTTTAAAGCAGTTGCAGGAAGATCAAAACATTTATGTTGCCTCCAAGGTAAGATGCAAATTATCATAAGAACAGAATAGTTCCACGGAGTTTGCGAACAGTAGCGCAAACGTTATTGTCTCCGAAACAGATTGAGCGGATAAGTATGAATTAAGTATAATATTCTACAGAAAAAGTAATAACTGTGGGTGGTGCAGAAATAACTTGTTGAATGGTCGTGAGTGCCAAAATGCCACGCAAAAGAAAATATGATGTGTGAAACACATGACTTTCCTTATATAATGCAATGAATTTACTACTTTTACAGTAAAAAAATAGGTTTTTCTTCTAGTAGATACATATATTATTTCCAAGATATTGAATTTTCGTCAATCAGTTGTCATTTTCATTGATTTTACGTCATTTTTATCTATTTGGCGAGATTTTCGTTAATTTGCCAACATTTTAAAAAGTCGCCAAGTTGGCGACATTCTGCCAAATTCGTCGCCAAAATCTTGCCAAGCGTTATGGATAGAGAAATAAGTTATTTTTATTGCATATAAATGATTATTGGCGTTCAAATGCAAAAGTATTACTCCATGTACCTTTTCTCATGAATGGAATGAGCTAGATCCACGAGAATGATGTCAGCCAATATATCGCATGACATTACATATGAAAAGTGAACATGTTTCTCAACAGTTAATAGATTTTAATTTATTTATAGGATTTTTTGATAAATTTATTTTTAAAATGTGCAATATCTCGAGAACGGTTCATGCTAGCTATTTAAAATTTTTGTCAATCGTTTTCTAAGGAAAAATTACATAAGAAATGTCTATTTGCGTAACTTTATTAAAGATGTTGATTTCGTGATGATGTTTTCAAAATTTCAATCGGAAATTCAGGGCGTTTCTGAGCATTCGATTACGTATAAAAACAATAGGCTTCCAGTATTCAGGGAGTGTGATTTTTGTACCAAATTTCGTTTGAATCGCTCCATTCGTTCGTGAGATATCGCCTCCAAAGACTCACTGCCACACACACACACACACACACACACACACACACAGGCATCATTTAAAACATTTTTGATTTGTGATCAGGGATGCTTGAAACGTGCTCTCCCGTCGAAAATTCGAATTTGTTTTCGACCCCGTCACAATACTTTCCTTATACATTAGGTATATAAGGAACGTAATATTATTTTTTTGCGTAAATAACCATTATTATTTTTAAAATGCTTCATAAATGTGACGTTTACTGCGATGTATTCTTAAAATGGCCCTCCAAATTTATCTCTACAGTGAGAATCAACCTACCTAATCTGAAAAGTATTACCTAATCTGAAAAGTATTGGTCTTTGGCTACAATATTCAGCTTTTAAATTATAACATTTATTTAGGTAGAATTAAAAGTTTACAACATGCATTTACAAATAATGCTTTATACTAAAACAACTCATTTTATCTTGTGAGAGAAACTTAAGAGGGGATGCGATACCAAACAATATTTACTGAAATATGAAAAATTTGAACGCTCGAAACACTTGCTACAGTATATGACTGGTACATACCTTATCCTGAAAACAATACTTTCTCTATAATCTATAGAATAAGAAAGTAATAAATGAATTAAAATAAAAGCTATGGCAGTGAACATCATTTTCGCTAAAAATACTGAAATTTCTAAAACAATTGTAAGAATTCACATTACTTGAAAAATATATATGATATTCTAAAGCGAATGAAATAATTTATAGAACGATTATAAAAAACATCCATTGCTCAGCATTATCCAATTTATCTCATTATAGGACATTGCTCAGTAACATCTGATTTATTCCAATTTCAGGCTAGTAACTGGGATTTGACAGATTTTCAAATAATACAAGCTCCGTCTTTCAGTTCAGGCACTCACGTAAAGTTTGACTAATAGTTTGACTGAATTCCCATTAAAGAATACCAAATGCTATAAGAATTGCACATTCATTTTCAAATCTGAAGATATATCTTCTTCTGAGAGCCATTTATGAAATCTCAATAAATTAAGCGATAACTATTCAGATAAGGGAACCATTCACATTGAATTAAATGAGATTATATGGTGAAGGAAATCGATTAATCACATTAGGTATTATTTTCATTCACTCGTGTAGAATTTTTATAATATTTTCCTCATTTTTCACAAAAAAAAATCGAAAAAATACAGACAGAGATTTATTAGAAGATTTTTTGAAATAAAGAAAAGAGAACCAATGAGATTGTGCGAGATATAACACGATTTTTATATGTAAATATGAGGGATTAGTCCTTAGAATTTTGGAAAAAATATTTATGTATTACAATATGATTAATGTACTAAATGAAAATATATGAATAATGTACTATATAAAATAATGTTGATAATGCATTAAATAAAATAATTAATAATGTACAAATAAATTTTATTTTAATAATGTTCAAAATAATGTAATATAAGTAATTTAGTAATTGAGCCAATTTTAGCAATGTAGTGAAACAATATGAATTGAATAATGTAGAAAGTAAAATAATATGAATAAGGTACTAAATGAAACAACATGAATTATGTAGGAAATAAAAACAATTTTTATAGTGTACTAAATAAAAACAGTTACTCACAAGTACTTTTAATCGAAAAATTTATGAAAATCCTTACCAATTTTATCATAGTTTCTATGGAGTTTGGCGATAATGAATTCAAGGAAACAGACGGAGGGGGAGGGGGTCGAACGAATCTTTATGATATATAAACTTTTAGAGAGTGGTAAATTTTGGCAAAGGATATATATATATATATATATATATATATATATATATATATATATATATATATATATATATATATATATATATACAAAATTTAATTCCTGCAAATCGATTCAATTTTTTAGAAATATTATCCTTAATCAACGTTACGTTTTAGAATTTATAGATTATCAGATAAAATATTTCATGCCATGCATATAAACAATCTAAAAATAACCAGCAAATTACACAAAAATCCAGCATGTTTAGCTAACGGTATTGTTAAATAGTTTGGATTAGCTGAATTATAATGAATTATCTTCTTTGCATCTTATATTGGCTGGACATCAATATTCTCTTGTTTTTACATTACATTTTAATTACTTCCCCTTATATATTAGCCTCATTGTTTTCGTTTATTCTCCCCATTAGTTTGTAGCTCTTAATGTAGAATATCACCTTTTATTGTCTTTTCGCATTACCGTTATTTGTTTCACACGATTGGCAACGGTGGATCTCTACTTTTCAATTTTGCGATTGACAACACTGATCTCTTTATTTTCGGCTCCTATGGTTAGCACATTTTCATTGTTTTAGAATCCATGTATTCTTGTTTCCTTTATAGTAATTGTTCTATAATTATGTGTGTTGTTTAAGTAGAAATAGTTTATAGATAAAATCTATCTATTTCTTCAGAAACATACATATTTTTTGTTCATTTCGATTAAATATTTGGATCCGGTGAAGAGTTTTTTCGAAATGGACAATTCAATAATTTAGGCGTAGTCCTTGTCCACGTCTATAGCATTATTGCTTGGAATTTACCTGTTTTTCGATTATTGATTCCATAACTTTGATATTTGTTGATTATCTTTAACTTGTTGACTCTAAATTTGCATTTTTTTTCATATGCTTGATGATTCGCTATTTAATACTTATTTTTATTATGCAGGTTTTATTTAAAGTTAGGATTTTTGAGTTGCAACTGCTGTCTATTTTATCATTAGAATTTCAAATTATTATATATATATATATATATATATATATATATATATAAATTATTAAATCCAAAGTTAGAATGTATGTAGTAACTCATAATACACTATTCCAAAATTTTTACAAATACAAAGAAATAAAAGAAATTAAGACAAAAAGAGGAAATAATAAAACATAATGCAAGTCATAAGGACAAAGACAATCAACAAATTTCAAAAATGAGGAATGCAAATAAGAAAACAAAAAAATCAAGCAAAAAAGCTTGCACATGGAGGAGATTTAGGCTTACGAGATTAGGCTTACGAAAAGTTCATTTCGAAATATACATATATACAGGGTGTCCCAAAAATATTGAAACGCGTTTTAATTCTTTACCTGTTGTAGATAAGTGGGCAATGTAAATTGCAAAAATGTTGAAAGTAAGGTAGGAAATAAGACAACTTTCATAAAATAGTCTCCCCATTACTTTGAGAAAAGTTGCACTTTTTTAATTTTTATACGACTCCCTTATAAAAATTTGGTCAATCAGAATTTTTTTTATTTTTAATACAAAAATATCATTAAAAAAACCCATATCTGTATCTTTAAAATTGAGCGAGTTATATTTAATTGAAAATTGAACATTGCGAATGGGGACCCTATATCAAATTAGAAATCTAAATTTGTGATAAATCATGAAAAAGATAAAACTGGATGATAATACATAGGATAATCAACCGCGTAGTGAGTACCACTGCTCTAAAAGATCTCTGTCTGTGTAATGCTTTATTTAGATACATTTGTGTTAAAAAAAATTGACAAGCATTAAATCTAAACGATTTCCATCGTAAATTTGTTTATGATTCCCTATTATTTACTTATTCACTGATGAAACAGCTTTTCACATGATACAGAAAAGTGACATAAGTCAGATTTTTGCCTTTATCATAATTCAGCTGATTTTGAAGATATAGATATACGGTTTTTTAATGATCTTGTTGCATTAAAAATAAAAAATTTCTGATAGAGCAAATTTGTCCAAGGGGTCGTAAAGAAATTTAAACGTGTAACTTTATGTGTTTAAACGTGTAATTTTACGTGTAACTTTTTGAAAATTAATGGGAGATCTATTTCATTAACGTAGTCTTATTTCCTACCTTACTTTCAACATTTTTGCAATTTACAGTGCCCACTTATCTCCAACAGGTAAACAACGAAAGCGCGTTTCAATCTTTTTGGGACACCCTATATATATATATATATATATATATATATATATATATATACTCAGGGTAAATAAAACGATGGAACAAAACTTTAAGGGGTGATAGAACAGATCTGTCGTAATGCACGCGGATGAGCGCTAGATGGCGCTTTCCAACGAACGTATTAAGCGCCTGTTGTCGCACTCGTTGTCAGTTCTACCGTAGATTTCAGAAGGAATGGATTGTGAGGAGATCCCAAATCCGTATGTGGTTCCAACACGATGTAGCGCCACCCCATTTCAGTGTGGCTGTGCAAAACGCCTTGGATGCAACATTTCCAGGATGATAGATTGGTCAGGGTGGTCCCATCCCTTGGCCGGCATGATCGCCCGATCTCTTCTGTCTGGACTTTTTTCCCATGGGTCCATATGAAAGCCTTAACTACGATAGCCACCTCGTTTTCGTTGAGGACCTTGTTGCCAGGATTCCTGTTGCTGCTGCCGCTGTATGAGAAATGCCTGGTGTTTTTGCCAATATACGACAATCACTACGTCGCAGTTGTGGGGCCTGCACGCATGTTGGCGGTTGCTGTTTTGAGCTTTTTCTGTAAGTTATCCATTACATTTTGTTTTTAATTTCGTTGATTACTTGTTTTGAGCAGTTTCTGTAAGTTGTTCGTTAAATTGTGTTATGTAATTTCTTTACCTTCTTCATACATCCTGTGTTCATTCTTGTGTTCCACCATTTCATGTAACAATACGTGTTAACCCATTCTGCTTAACCTTTTGATTTATGGATATGCACTGTATGACGAAACGTGCTTGTTTAGGTGTGTTGCATCACCCTTGAAAGTTTTATACCATCGTTTTGAGTCACCCTGTATGTATATATATATATATATATATATATATATATATATATATATATATAAATAAAGGACAATAAAAGTATCTACAACAAAATGAAATGAGTAAAGGCGCTATATGTGCAGCACTTAATTCTCATTCATAATATATACTAGAAAGGAACACTTAAATTTAACAATTCAAGTATGAACTAAATGTATAACATTTTAGAAACACTGCATAGGACCATAACGCATATAACTCAAAAATCTTTAATTAACATTTCCATTCATATAAATCATGACAGACACAAAATATACAATAAATTTAAAAAGGAACATTCATATGGTGGCAAATAGTACGTATACTTCATTTTTTAACGAAACTATTAAGCATTTCTATTCTATTCTCCATACATATTTTGTTCATTCTCACAAATGTTTGAAAAAAAAACGATAATGGCATCTCCAGAACCAGGAATGGATATCCTTAGTTAATCCCAACTTCTTCTGTAATCGGATGCTAAATCCATATCAGTCACTATCAAAGCAAACCCTGCAAAATATATGTTTCAAGGAAATTGTTTGAAGTGGTAGTTAAAAAATGAACAAATGGAAATCCTTAGTGATCCCTAGAACCCCTTTGGAGTGTGATTCTGAATCAATATCAGTTATCATTAAAACCAGCGATTTTCAATCTGTGGCGTGTAAAATATCTGAAGGCGAACGGGGGGTGGATGGGATGTATTTATCTGGAAATCACTTATTATATTGCTTTTTATGACTGTTTTGGCAGGGTTTTCAGAAGGGGGGGAATGCGGATGAAACCGATATGGAAAATGATGTTGAGGGGAGAAAATACAAAAAGGTTGCTCTGCTCAAATGATGTCATGCATATCAGATAAAGGTTTCATATCGGAGGTTAAAATCTCAGGACTAGGGACTCCCAACCAATCGACACACTGCATACTGGCAATTGTGATAATACTCTGAAACATCAGCCATCTCTACAAATACATAGAAGACGATCTATAGCGGACCAAACACGACGCTCTAAACACCTCATCGGTTGAAGTTACTGGTATCATCAGGTATATCAAGGTAAGAAAGTCACCTGGTCTTAATGAAATTAGTAATCATATCATTAGAAATATTCCTATTGTTTATATATTCTGGTTGCCCGTATTATAAATCGTATGCTCGAATTTCGTCTTTTCCCCCAAAGTTGGAAAACTGCCGTCATTACTACCTTGGCTAAAAATAATCTAAATTTAACCCTAGCAGAGAGATACAGATCAATAAACCTTTTATCAAGACTCTCCAAAATTTATGAATCGGTGTTGTTAAGACGTTTAGATAGTTTCTGCAGACTAAATAATCTATTAATTCCATATCAGCAAGGATTTCGGTCTGCTCATTCCATGCAATTCCAACTTTTGCGTGTAGTTGAAACTATCCACAAAAACTCTTCTAAAACAGGCAGTATACCAGTATTGTATTTTTCGACATGAGTAAGGCATTTGATAAAACGTACATTCCTGGGTTTACTTCCAAGTTGGTGTGACTTGGCATTTTGGCACAACTTTTAACAATCATCAACTAGCATCTCACCAATCATTCATTCCGCGTACGAGTTGATAAAATTATCTCATCTGTTCGACCAATCAGGTCCGGAGTGCCAGAAGGTGGAAATCTGAGTCCCCTACTATTTAATTTTTTTTTCAATGACTTACCGAAGATAATCCAAGTTAAACTGGCTGTCTTTGCAGACGACACAGCACTGATTGCAAGAAGCTGTTCACCATACAACACTATCAGTACACTACAAAGTTACGTAAAACATAGCCTTGAGCACTGGCTCGTGATCTAGATAATCAAAATCAACACCTCCACGAATGCAGTGTGTATATTCTAACCCAACTACCGAGAAGTTATCCATAATTTCATCTTTAATATTTTCAGAGAACCAATCCCTTTCTGCCGCTTTGTAAAGTATCTGGGCGTCACTCTTAACGCTGACCTTGTCACCTAAGCTGATTTCGATCTGAATGACGACGATAGATGGCGCCACAGTTGAACCTGCTCATCATTCGATCGAAACCCACTGGCATGGCACCATTGCTTATTAGCTAGCTGAATTTGACGCCAGCCCGCTCGCAATCCATTTTTAACTTTTCCCTTAATTTTTAACTTTGTGTTATGCTTTTTCATAGTCTTGTAATTTTTATATTTAAATTTTGACTAATGGTATATTCTACCTAGTCAAAGCTTTACTTTCACCTAGCCCCTTTCTTACCTCTTCTAGACAGTCGGTCAGTACGAAAACAACATCACCATCCAGCAACATCGGATAAAACCTTTCCAACTACATCCAGCACAGGAATGACGAAACACCTACAACTATATGAACATTACAAAATTGGGCATTTATCTATTTTCGATGTGGGGATAACTGCTGCCGCTCAGGTTTCCCGAAATGTTTTCGTCTTGGCTTGGCATACTCCGATAATACACTATGTGTGCATTGAATTCGATTAATGTAATTAAATGTCCTGTTTCAATTTAAAATATTTTGTACCACTTAACACGAGTAATTCTCATTTAATAAGAAGACGAAAATAGAATGTATTTATGTTCCACGACTTGAATTTAATATTTGAAGAATAATTCTCTTTAATTTCGCAGTCCATGTTTGCTACTAAATGTGCTTCACATACAACACCGTCGCGAAAATCGTGCGGAGTAATGTTTATTAAGGTATTCAAGGTACTTTCGTAAAATGTCCACCATGTTATGAGCTGGCTTGATTTGTAAGCTTGATTAAATTTGCATTTGAAGCTACTGTGAACATGTGTCGTTTAAATCTGCGAAAATTAAATCTTAATAAGATTTAAGTTGCATTTCCGAAGTAGCAAAAAACCGAGCTTCGAAAATCGACTCGTGCATATGAAGTGTTCGGTCTGTGAATAATTTCAAATTAAAATTTAATTTAATAAATAATTATGAAATTAGAAGTGCAAAAAAATATTTCAATCTTTGAGAATGCTAATACAAAAGAGCCTATAAGTTTTTGGAATTTGAATATTAAATTAAACAAATTGGATTACAGGAAAACAATGAAATCGTATTAATTAACATCTTTGAATAGTAAAATCATATTTAATACAGGGTGTATCACATTGAATGGGACAAAAAGAAATAATACCTGTGAAGGCTGTAATTACTTTATTTTGATAAATAAAATTTACAGTGAAACTATAGTGTTTGTGGGACTTCGTAAAAACGTTTCACGAATTTTTTCAACCACTTCGGTTTTGGCTCCTGGTCGTCCTGGGCTGGTCTTCTTCCACAAGCAGCCCGTGTCCTCAGACTGGTTCACCCACCGTTCGATGTTGTGACGATGCGGTGGTTCTTTGCCAAATGTCGTGCGAAAATGTCTTTGAACGACGATAAACGATGATGTTTTGGCGTATTCCAAAACATAGTACGCTTCCTCCTGCATGGATGGCGACATTTTGATTAACAGTGCCTCTAGCGGCGATTTCGTAACCGGAAGATTTTTCGCTGTTGCCAGATAAAACTTGTATAATTGTAGTTTAAGAATTAATTTGTTTCGGCTAAATAAATAAATTACAGAATTTGTACTATGCTATTCTTTTTGTCCCATCCAATATGATACACCCTGTATACAGCAGCTCGTTTAAGTCACAATGAATGCAAGTGCAGATGCACATGCTATGATTAGATATTTAAAAGGTGTTTTTTACTTGCAATTTGTACGAAGCGTGGTGAGCATGTGTGGTTTAACAATGGGCGTTTCACCGTTACAGTTCGTTTTAAATATTGAAATTGTGATTCTGCACATGTGTGTGCAATTATACGTAATTGTGCGAATTTTCATCTTCCTGTTGTAGTTTTCAAATAAAGAGAATTACAAAATTCGGGCAAATATAAATTTCGCTCTCATAGGGTTGGAGAATGAATTGTCGTTTACAAACTTTATGTGCTGGTCTGTCAGCCCATGACGATCAAGTTTTGCATAAGAAGTTGTGTCCAGAAACGCCGCCGGCGACCGCTAATGGGCAATGTCCAAAGGCGTACTGGAGAGCTTGAAGCGGGATCATGTAAGGCGAGGACTTTACAGGAGAAGGATGCATCAGTTCAGTAACACAGAATTGGCGGATATGCAATACGTTTATGGCACCGTGGATGGAAATGGACGTGCCACGGTACGTATGTACCAGGAGGGCTTCCTAAACAGACGTCTGCCAAGCCATCCATTGTTTGGACAATTGCACAGCAGATTGTGTCAGGCAGGTGTTTTCCAAGTAAGCAGTGACATCGGTTGGCAACGTACAACATGCTCACCTGCCGTAGAGGAAGCTGTGCTACGGAAAATTGAGAGGTACCCGCGAAGACGTCTCAGAGAAATTGAACACGACCTTGGTGTAGCTCGCTCCAGCGTTATGGTCATACTGCACGAGGACACGCTGCAGCCCTACCACATTCAAAGAGTACAGGCATTGGCTGAAACCGATTATCCCCAACGTGTTGCATTCGCATGTTGGTATTTGCATGAACGTGTCGCACAGCCGGCATTTCCATCGTGGATTCTGTTTACTGATGAAGCGACTTTTTCACGGGACGGTGTTCTGAACCTGCCCAACATGCATCTGTGGGCGCACGACAACCCAAAGAATAAACGTGTCCATGCAAGCCAAAAGCTCTTTACCATAAACGTGTGGGCTGGTATTATAGGTGATTTTTTAATTGGTCCTTACCTACTACCTCAACGAGGTTACTTATCGCACTTTTTAGAAGAGGTGCTGCCGAATTTCATGGCTGTCGTTCCAGCACATCTGGTTACAGCATGATGGGGTGCCCGCACATTTCAGCAGGAATGTGCGGGACTACCTCGATAGGACCTATCCTCATCGCTGTATTGGCAGAGGCAAACCAGTCACATGGTCACCACGATCCCCCGACCACATACTACTCGAATTATTCTTGTGGGGATACATGAAATCTCTGGTATACAAGACACCCATAACATCGGACATCGACCTCGTTGCCAGGATCGTGGAAGCAACGGCACGTGTCCGTGTACTAATTACGCATGTACTAATCAGATGTACTATAGGCGGATTTCCTGAATTAATCTGGTTCATATGGGTATATCTTCCACGTTTCGACATCTCTTCATATCTCTGTTTTTTGTCTGCCTTCTAGTCTGTTTTCATTCGGGTGCCTTCAATTTGCGCATATACGGGGAACTTGTCATTGTTTTGCATTGGTTCCGTGAGCGTTGCCTAGGCGAAAAAGCAGCTTTAAACGGGAATGAGAGGTCACCATCCCCTCTGCCATTTTTATTCAATATATCTGGCATTTTTCCCCTCCACATTTCTTTTCGTTTTATCTGATATATATATATAGGGTGATTACAAAAAGTCGGGTCAAACTTTACGGGGTTGTAGTATACACCAATTCAAGCATATTTCTTCATAGTTTACGGGGTCGGAAATGAAACAAACGTAAAGGGTTATAGGAACCTTACTCGTTGGGAAGCGTTCGCTTCGCAAACATAAAAAGCTTCATTCTGGTTGATATTTTTTGGTTGAAGATGAAAATCCCGCATGCAAATTACATCTGGGGAAGAAGAAGAATCCTTGTGCAAATTTTCGTAACACCGAATGTACGGACTTATCAGTTTATAGCAGTTATTCGCAGCTTCAACTTTTGAGACGATGGAGGAATTTGCAAATAAGGGAAAAGTCGATATGCATTTCATCTATGGAGCTGCAAATGGGAATGGCAGAGAGACACAACGACTGAACGGAGAATGTTTCCCCCTTAGGCGGTTGCTCAACCGTAAAACATTCGAACGCTTGCATCGGCAGCTCTGGCGATCGGGATATTGGGCGATGTGATCCCATAACTTGGTCCCCACGGTCGCCTGATCTGTCGTGTCTTGACTTCTTTTATGGGGATATCTCAAAAGTCTCGTATATGACAGTCCCCTTGAATTTGAAGAAGAATTCGTCGTCAGAATTTTGGCCACTGCCTATTCGAGAGATTTCGCGAATCCCCCAATGTCGCTGTGAGACTTGCCTTCAGGTTGGCTGTCGTTCTTTTAACCCATTACTGTAAGCATTGTTTATTAAATGTCATTTTATAATTTCTAAGTCATTCTTGTGTTTTCACCTCACCGCATCGGTTTCACCATTAAGCACCCACTGGCGTCTTTACGTTTCATTTCGAACTTGGTAAACTATGACAAAAAATGCTTAGCTTGGTGTTGTTGTTGAGACCCAGACCGTCCGACCTACCAGAAAGGTGTAAGGTAACTGATTGGACGTCCGGGAAGAGCCGCCCAATTTAGACCGTAACCCAGTTAGGAAGGCATCCACAGGGACCGTACCCTCCTTCTCCTACCACCAACCTCTCGGGAGGACTTACAGACCCACATGATTAACGTGATCGTACTCCGCGTGAACACGGCGGCAGTTTTGGCAGCGGAAGGAATCGAACCCTGGCCTACAGAGTTCAATTCTCGCGCGCTAACCACTGGGATACCACGCCCTGACCTAGTTTGGTGTGTACTGCCACCTGGCTTGTTTTGGTGTAAAAGACCCAGGCCACCGACTCACCGTAGGGCACACGCAGCTGGTTGAGTGGCCGGCTTGGTTTGGTGTGTACAATCACCTAGTTTGACCCATATTTTTGGAATCACCCGTATATATGTGTATCCGCGATAATGGTTATTTGAAAGTAGTACATACAAGACACACGCTAAAAGGAGAGCAAACAGATCATTTGAAAATGACACATGTATATACTTACTATCAGGTGAAACAATATATCTAAACTAATATTAATGTAAACGTTTTAATTTAATCAAAATTAAATAAAGATTAACTGGCTTCTGATTTAATTCAATTACGTCAAATGAACATGTTAATTGTCAAGTCATTTCCATGCAATTTAAATCTTCTTGTCCTGATTTGTGATGCTGAATTTTAATTAAAATTAGGTCCACTTTCTATATGGATAACGGCAAATGTAACAGATCTCATTATGTTTCTCATGGTAAGCATTTATAAATATCGCACGTGAATTACTGAGTGTCAAGGGAATGTGATAATAGGATCCCTACTTTGAAGTAGCAAACTACTATATATTCTCTTTAAAATGTAATTACAATAATAGACGGAAAATCTGGCTGATCGATGGTCATAAGGGTCCAGATTACTATAATTTTTTAACTCTCTGGTGGTAATTTTAAAGTTCAAATTTAGAAATAAATAAAATTGAAATGGATAATAAGTTCTGATATTTTACTGTAAAATGCAGGTGCTTAAATATGAAAATCATTGGTGATGCTGAATATTTTAATAGAAAATGCAGTGGATAAGGGATAAAACTCGAAAGCAGAACATTGTCCATAAAAAATACGTTTAGTAGTTTTTAAAATTTTTAAATTACAATTTTCATTAGTATAGAGGAAAAAAAAATATCTGACGAATTAAAAAAGTGTGTGATTAAATTTATGTATATATATGTAGATTTTCAAAATACTTTTCTTGTTTCAGAAAGAATTTAACCAGAAAACTTTCTTACGTCGCAGCTCTCAAATTCAAATGCATTGGATTATTTAAGAGAGGCCCAAGTGCTTTTTACTTTCCCTATAAACATTTTCAAATAAATTTATCAAAACATTACACACAATTTGAAATATCTAATTTCACATATCAAGAAATATGTTCCTTTTTATATGCAATATTATGCGATAAATTTGTTTACATAATTTTCATGGATCTAGTTCCTTCTAGTGAAATATAGTTTGTGCTAGTGAAGATAGATAGTTCTCTAGTGAAGATGTATTTTGTAATAGTTTTGCATTTCGGTACCCAATAATTTGCCACTAGTCATTTATTTATAGTTCTTATTCCTGCCGCAGTTCCTGTGTTGAAATGCTGTACATATAGGTTTAAGGCATTTTCGATTTTACCGGATAAGTTTTACAGCACCATTTTATTTATATAGGAGATTTGTATCATTTTTATGACTGCTATTAGAGTCTAGTATTATAAGAAAAAAGCTGCATTAAAGTCTATCAGGATGGTATGGCTAGTAGCACTCCTGATACAAAAAATCTGATGTGGGCAGCACATGACTTTCCCTGCAGACTTTTAATCACGTTCTATTTATTTAAATTAAATTTAATTAATTTTTAATTCAATTTTCGTTCTCATTTGAAAACTGGACTTATTTTCAAAAATTGTGTAGGAAAAATACGAAAAACTAAAATATCTCGAGAACGGCTAGTCCTAGTGTAATGGGGTTGGTCTTATTCTTTTCGTCGCTAAAAATTACGTATTAAACAAGCATTTAATGGCTATATTTGAGCATACGTAGTTCTTAAGTTTAGATTTTGATGATTTTTGCATGCCATTTTGCAAAAAAAGGCTGGTTACTTTTTTTCGAATTATACCAAAATCTAATCAGCACCAGGGTGGCCTACAAGCGACTTATCTACCAAATTTTGTGAAATTCGGTCTATTAGTTTTTCAGTTAGAGTGGATACAAGCTTTTGCGGGCCATTTCGCAAAAAAAGGCGGATTCTTTTAACCCGAGTCATACCCAAAACTAATCAGCACCAGATTCGTGCACAAGTGACTTACCTACCAACTTTTATAAAATTCGGTCAATTAGTTTTTTAGTTAGAGAGGATGCAAAATCTGTACAGACAGACAGACAGACACACAGACACACACACAGACGTCAAGCTAAAAATAGTTTTTTCGTATTCTAGAGGTCTCGAAACGTGTTGATCCGTCGAAAACTCGAGTTGCGATTTTCGACATGATTCCAATACTTTCCCTATACATTACCATGTATTGCAGGGAAAGTAAAAATAGGACGTAAATAAACCGATAAGGGTCATCAGTAATTAACATAAATACCTTAATCAAAGAATAAATAATATTGGTCTATTACTCTTAATTATATGATCAAGTGGTTAGATTTTTATAATAGGGAGACGTACGTTCCAAAGTAGCTGAAAATAAGCACCATTATAATTAATTAATTTCAAACGGTAAGAGGCAATCAACAGGCAGGTGTGGATCCAAATTAATATTTATTAATATTATATATATATATATATATATATATATATATATATATATATATATTAGAAATATGTAATAATAAAAAAATTCAAGAAATATTAACATCACCATAGACGCAAATTCACGGCCATAATGCCGATAAGAGAAGAGTACAGCACCAGCCCAAATTCGATGATTAGTCAGAGTTAAATTCCTCCTCAGGTCTGAGTATTTAACTCTAACTACTCCAAACACATGCCTCTTTCAGGTAGAGCAATAGTACATTACTATAAATACTCCAACCCAGACTACAGGCATCAAAAAATGAAAAAATGAAAATAGGATACATTAAGAAAATGTGTATTACCATGCGGCATGAACCCTTCTTCTTCCACCACGTGTATACACGATCAAATATATATATATTTATCTATTTATCTATACGAATAAGAAGTGATTATAATAAACAGCAATGTCAGTACATTTTTTACCAATAATTTAAAGTATAATCAATTATCTCTTATTTAAATAGATTACAAATGGTATTGCACGTCTCACGTGTAAGTTTTATATTTATATATTTACATTTAGTAGTTATCGTCATTGGTGGTATTCTTCCCCTCAGTTCTATGTGGGGGGAATCATTTAAAATACATAATTCAATAATAGATTGAACCCTTGCAAAAAATACCATAATATATTCAATTAAACTTGCTTAAAATGCTTTGCTACGATTCATTATTTATGTCAAATGGGTGAAAACGAAACATCTTTGATTTCTATCTTTGATTACTGTGTTTATATTATTTTAAACGATTTAGAGTCATTGCTAGATATATCATAATATTATGGGCATGACTGTCCCTTTTGAATTTGCCTTCCTGTAATAAAATAGTATTTTTTATTGTACTTTTCTTAAGATGCACTCGCTTTTGAATTCGTAAAAAAATAGTTTATGTTTTTGGTGTACTTTTCCTTAGATAATCGAATGTTCATTTACTAATTGTATGCAAATTTCCCATCTTTACAAATAAGATTAAGCACACACCTTTTTACCTTTTTAGTTTCCATGTAGCCACTGATGAAGAGCGTGTTAACGCTCGAAAGCGCTCTGGCCTTTATACATTTTGTACGTCTTATAAGAAGTGTAATAAAAGTTCTTCTATCAAAGTTGTGTGCTTAATCTTATTTGTTTGAAATCAGACGTGATACCAACTTATTTACAATATTATGATTTGATAGATTTTCGAGAATGAGATGATGCTTCTTGTACGATGAGCTGCTGCTGTCATCGGCAACGGAATTGCCATTACTTCTTTTATTGCACGGATTGGACACTCTCTTCACAAGTCGTGAGTCTGCAGATTTATTGCTTGATATTAGTGATAAGGTAATGTACCGGGTGGTCAGAATTAAAACAACCCTACTCTGAGCTCTCTATACATCGAACTACTCAGTGTAAAGGCTCCAAAATTGTTTAACCTACTATTCAAGACATGGGGAAAAGGATTGCGCGAAAAAAATTGGTCCAGAAACACCGATAGGTGGCGCTGTACAACAGAAAATATGCTGAAAATACACAAAATAATCACAAAAAAAACAAACACATGCAATATGGAATTTTTCCTTTTTAATTTCTTTTGCTGATATGAAACACAATAAGATAAAAAAGTGAAGAAACTTAAATTGTCATTGTAAATGCAAATTTCGCACTGTAAGCACAAAAAATTGCATAAACCCTTGGTTTGCAGCTACTATGTTCTGGGCATAAAAGGGGATAAAACTGGGAAATTTTCATTCTTATCAGCGATAGTTGTCACACTGCCAGAGCGCGCTTTGCTTGTGAAGCTGTTTTATGAAAACAAAGAACATGCTGCAGCTGCACTTCGAGAGTTTCGTCGACTTCAGAATTTGCGCAAAGGACCATTACTTCCACAAGCTTTAAGAAGAAGGAGCTCTCGATTCGAGAAATCTGGACATCTTGGAGTTCAGTTGGGTCGAGGATGCAAATCGACTCGTTCAGATGTCGTTGACGATGTTGCCACCGCTATTGTTGAACAATCAATGAATAAAGTTATACGCAGCATTCCCTGCAACCATAAGGTCCTTGTGATATGAATGTTTGGTACGTTCGAATAAAATGTGTTACAAATGTGTATTTTGTGTCTTTTCAGCATATTTTCTGTTGTACAGCGCCACATATCGGTGTTTATGGAACTAATTTCTTTTGCGTAATCTCCTTCCCCATGTCTTGAATAGTATGTTCAGCAATTTTGGAGCCTTTACACTGAGTAGTTCGATCTATAGAGAGCTCAGAGTAGGGGTGTTTTAATTCTGACCACCCGGTATTTCAAAGCAAACCCGCCATTGTTAATAGTATGCCGGCGTAACACATATCAACGTAGGAGGACCCCTGTCCATAATTAGCAGCCGTTCCATAATTTAAAAGCATTCAGTATTTTCAGTAAACCGAAAGATGTCCCCATCGGGACTTGAAGTTGCAACAAGCCCATATTTAGTTTCCGGTGCCTATACTGGGACTCAAGCCTCCACTAAGACACATGGATAAAATCCTCTTAAGTTTTGAACTAGCATTCTTACAGGTACGAATGGGAAAACTTACAGGTACGATTGGTACGAATGGGAAGATTGCGTAAAGGGGTACAATGTGTATGAGTTAGCGGATAATGTATATCATTGGGGAAATTATGGAACGCCGATATTGTTCGATGCTGCGTATTCAGCGGGTGATTGAGAAAATTGCACCAGTTATTTGGAAATGGAGTGGATTATGAATTAGAATATAATCCCGTAGTGCACGAAGAAAATAATAAAGAAATGAATATACGATTTGCGTTTCAGATTCAAACGAAGTTGAAATTATAGAAATAGATTCAAAATGTCAAAATCAAAAGACCTAAGTCAGTTATTTGGAAGTAAAATACATTCAAAGTTAGAATATCAAAATGAATGTAATGGGATTGAGTATGGTTTGGAAAATGATTGTAAAGTCCGCGAATTTAAGTTAAATGAATTTGATTTAAATTTGAAAGGTGATCTCGAAGTACGCGGTGAATTGAATGAAATTGATTCAGATTTAAAAGGGGATATCACAGTTTGCGAGATATAGCTATGTGAGAATCAGGTGGATACTGGTATACGCGAGTTCTATAATAATCAGGAGAAGACCATAGCACGCGAGATATGTGACAGTCAGGTGGATTTGAGTGTTGAAAACCGTACAAAACAAAAATGATACTCATCATTGTTCTAGGTCACCAGGGCTTTCAAAGGTCTGGAAAGACAAAAACACATTAAAAAAATACTATATATATAGAGCTGTCCACTCAGACCTGAAATATAAACTTGTCTCTTATGAAACTGAGATCCAAAGAGATCACCGTTGGGACACAGGTGGCTCTTGATGCCCTCAAGAAGTCTCTATTAATTACTATATGAATAGAGTAGTCCACTCATACCTGAAATATAAACCGGGTTTTTATAGATCTGAGTTCCAAAGAAGATCAGCGTTGGGACACAGGTGGGTCTCGCAGCTCTCAGAATGTCTCTATTTATTACTACATAGAGAGCTGTCCACTCATGCCTAAAATATAAACCGGGCTCTTATGAACCTGAGGTCCAAAGAGATCACTGTTGGGACACAGGTGGGCCTCGCAGCTCTCAAAAAGTCTCCTATGGCAATAATATGTGATCGCAGTTTAGAAAACTAATTGCTAAGGGTCTTCTTGGCTTTAAAACCAGGTTGACATTTTCAGATATTTCTTTATTAGCAAAAACACTTCCAGGAAATATTTTACAGTGTGCTTTTATTAGCGTAACATCTATGTTTATGTTGAGAAACAGGTAGATTGTACTTCCAAAACAAGTTGATACTACATAAAAATTTCTTATACACTGCATAATAACTGAGTATTTTTACTATTTTGATGAACTTTTTCCAGCAGTTGGAGCGATTTCTCTTTTGATGTGAATAGCATATGTGGTTGACGTACCTGGATAAAATAGGAGCGTTATAAAAAATGTAAACTTTTTGCATGCTTCTATTTCCGAACCTAATAGATAAGAATACAGATAATTTGTAATTGTTTTGTCGGAAACAAGTTGCCATTTATAATTGATTCAATATTACAATATTTTGAACTATCTCTCTTTGAGAAATTATCAAACACAATTTTGAGCGATATTTATTTGTTTTTACTTTGCTTGCGTTGGCTTTTTTTCACTCGAAATATCTTCAAACCTATAAAGTATAGATTAAAGAGTATATAAAATAAGGTCAAAAGGAAATCCAGTTTCTAGATCAATAATTTGTTATTACAAAATACTTATAGTTTCTGAGCAATTGTTTGAAGAAGATTGACAATTGAAGATTCCGCTTTTAAAGATTGTATTACCTATATCTCGAAAATAATTAAAAGTGTCAGCTGTAAACTGTAAATGAGTAATTTGAATCTCTTTAAAAATCCGCAGGGATAAATAATTGGATTTCTGATCGAGTTCCGCGTTTTGATTATAATTAAGATATTTTACTATTCTGATCTTTTTCGAAAATATGGTTCTAATTTCAATATTTTAGTTAGCTGAATAATTGTAACTTTATTTGAGTTTTATTTTACAAGACGTGATTTACGTAACATTACTTCGGCTCCTTCTGTCTAAGGTCACCGTTGAATTTATTTATTAAATTTGCAGTGTTTTACGGCTAGAGTGCGGTTCAAAATATTGAAACCAGTTGAAAAAATGAGTTAAATGTTAAGAAATGTATCTTATCTAAATTGAAGAACAAGTACATAGGTCCAGAACTTAAAATTAATTGGGATAAATTAGCAAAAAATTATTGTGTTGAAAGTGCCATTGTCATATTTCCAGAATGACTAAATATAAAATACTGAGAACGCCAAATTTGATTACTATCGAAACATGGATTTAAAGTATATTCAAATTTGTATTAGAAGTAAATATATTTCTTATAAATCCTGTCAAGAAGTTCGCAGTATTTGAAAACTTAAACTAGAACTCAATTTAGTATTAATAATGTCTGGAAAACTTTTACATAATTTCCAAACTCAACGAAACATCCTTTTATATTATTATATTATTACTTTCTGAGAAAGGTTTCAAAACATATAATAATATATATATATATATATATATATATATATATATATATATATATATATATATATATATATATATATAACATCATATTTAAAAATTTCTGAAATTTAATTACAAAAGTCAAAACCAGAAAGTAAAATCGAATTGATCAATTGATTTGAATAGCTCCTGACGTCAACTTGTAGTATTCGGCGAAGCTTCATCGTATTTTTGAATTTGAACCAGAATTTTTACTTATTTTTATTGATATGAAGAAAATTTTTAATCTTAGAAATTTGAAGCAGAAGTTAATTTAACTCTTTCCAATATCTAATCGAGAAAATTCTGTGTACAACTAATATTTGAAGTATTTTAGAACTTTTAAGCAATCAATTTTAAACGGAAATGAATATATAATCGATCACGAAACTTAAAATTGCTTTGAATAAAAGTAATGCTTTATAATAAATACAATAACGAGTTTAAATATATAGTGTTTATATTGAGAACTTTTATCTTTAAAATAATGAAATAATTTCAAAATGTTTATATATATATATATATAAATATATGAATGTAAGCAGATAAAATCGGGAGTGACCATATAAATTACATAAAAATGGCAGGGGGGGATTGCGACACCCCTTTCCCGCTTAAAGCAGCTTTTACAACCCGGGGAACGCTCACGGCACCAACATAATTCCATGGTCAGTCTCCCAAATGTGCGAAAACAAAAAAACAAAAATACCAGAACAGACTCAGAACCAAAGAAGAAACAAACGAATTTTGAAAGAGAAACATCCGTCAGTCTAACCCAATGGAACATATCCTTATAAGAGTAAAGTTGCTCATGCGCAGAGATATATCAGGATAAAAGTTTCGCAGTCATGAATATTAAACCTCAATTATCAATATTTAGATTACAACTTTTCTTTAAAAAATGAATTGTAATAATGTTGTATAATATATGCTCTTCATTTAAAGTTTGAAAAATTGAGCAACAGCCTGCAAATGCCGTTTCAAGAGTAATACAAATGATCAAACTGTCAACGCCAATTATGCTATAGGACTCATGCAAGGTGTAAGAGAACGTCGTATCGTGCAGCATTTAAAACGACCAGCATTTTAACTGACGGGATATTGGAACTGGATTTTCTGGCTTTGATACGGCAAATTGTGTACAAAAATGCCTTTGAGATGTACTCGACGACGCTATTAACAATTGTGCGGTGACAAAGTATCAGTGATTTCTTAAACATCAAATGCTGAGATCCTTTATCATAACATCAAGCCAATAATTAAAGCAACTTTCAGAAATATTCTGGCAAACCTCAGAGATGGATTCACAGAAAATTCGGTGACAAAGTATCAGCGATTTCTTAAACATCAAATGCTGAGATCCTTTATCATAATATCAAGTCAATAATTAAATCAACTTTCAGAAATAATTTGTCAAATCTCAGAAAGGAATTCACAGAAAATTCGATAACAAAGTATCAGCGATTTCTTAAACATCAAATTCTGAGATCCTATAATATCAAGTCAATAATTAAAGCAACTTTCAGAAATAATCTGGCAAATATCAGAGTGGAATTCACAGAAAATCCGGTTACAAAATATCAGCAAATTCTTAAACATCAAATGATGAAATCCTTTATCAAGTCAATAATTAAAGCAACTTTCAGAAATATTATGGCAAATCTCAGAAATGGATTCACAGAAAATTCGGTGACAAAGTGTCAGCGATTTCTTAAACATCAAATCCTGAAATCCTTCACCATAATATCAAGTCAATAATTAAAGCAACTTTCAGAATTAATCTGGCAAATCTCAGAGTGGAATTCACAGAAAAATCGGTGGAACACTATTTCAGACCTCCCTGATTAGCCGAGGGAGAGAGCCGTATCGGAATTCCATCTTGCTACTAGCCAGGATTATCGTGCAAAACACCTGAATCGAATCAATATTCTTGATGATATTTGTTGCAAGCTCTCCAACCTTCGAGAGGTTATGGAAAATATTCATCTGCACCACTGTCCTGCGTGCTCCACTATAGCTATGTGGAGTGGTACTGGAAAGTGAGGGATCGAATAGGTTAATATACTTTCTCCTTTTACCATTTGTTATATTTTCCATGTTTTGTTCTGCAGTTTGGCTTCAGTGTGTCTTCTTTTATACCCGCCTTTGGAAATAATAAAATACTTTCCTTATAGATTACTATGTATGGTAGAAGGAGTAAAACTAAAAATCTGAACTTAGAGTAAAAAATAGCGATAAAAATATTTTCACAAAAGAGGTAAAAATATGTTGAAATAGTTAATAACTACTTTTATAGAATATTTTGAGACATAAATATATCATATATATTTTATTTTAAATATAAATGTTTGGTTTTATATTATAAAAGCATCTATAATTGTTTACATATGTTTCACATACATCTACAATTTAAGTCCGAGTTATTTTCAGATGCTAAGAATGTTTTTATAGTAAAAATGAAATACTCTCAAGCGTGTAACTAGCAGGAAGTCCTCTTAAGTTAACAGAATCCTACCAAATGAGCTAGCTCTCTCTCCGAGATCTGAAAAAAATTGCTGTTCAAATTCTTTATACAATTTACAAAAATATAAACATTGGTTCCAGTCTTTGAAATTCTATTCGAATTTAACAAACATTTTCTGAGAATCCATTTAACATGAAATAGAGTCAACCAAACCATGTTCCATGAAATGTTAATAAGTGTTATATTATGAAAACACATACTAAAATATGATTAAAACCATTTTATTTAAAAATGATGCTTATATAACCGAATTTTTCATAATTTAATTGGATAATATCATTTTACAGTACAGGCTAATACAAGGAGTGTTTGGTTTGAATGCTAGTTCGTGTTGTCAAGACATTCTAAAATGTCCTTTTATTCTGTTGTAGAAGCCATACACAGATATAATCTCGATACTGCAAATCAGAAATGCTCAATACAATATTCAAATTCCGCAATAATATACATTTGAGACAAAATATAATGTAGCTGGCCATGGAACACACATGTTCAAAGTATATAACAGATTGTATACCAAAAGTATTGTTATATTCATGGGCGCACATGCGAGTCGTTTAGGGGGGGAGGTGCAAACTCAAAGTTAAGCCATATAACATGCACTAACTTGATACCAGCCCTCACATTGAACTTTCAGGAGGAACCAAATGTCCTATTTTGGTCCCCTATGTGCTGTTATGGTTATTCTAACAGAACCCGCCTATAGGGAACATGATGCCATTGTATGCAACAGCATCCATTGACTGATTTGGCGAATTCTATAGGCTCATTAGTATGAAATATTCGATATCTGTAATGGCAGCAAGAAAACTTGCGATGTGAAACATTTGTGCTTATGAGATCGACGAATTATATCCTGAAATGCAAAAGGTTTCAGAGTTCTTAAAAATCAAACTAACGCTGTTCGCAGCACAAGGGTCAAGTTTAGGTTCATGGAACTTAGTCATAGGACGTGTTCCCATGTTAGGATAATCTCGGGCAGCCCAAGTTCAATATTTATCAAATCTGACGCCTGATTCGTGGTAGTATTGAATTTACCGAACTCTATACATCGTTAAAAATATGAATACTCAGCTGTCCTATTGAGATCAGAAATATAGTTTCTCGGTAGAAAGCAGAAAATGCCCTTGCTATATAAATAATTTTATAAGAAAGTTTCCTTTTTTAAAGCTTTCAGCTTTCGGATTTGATGGCTTTGAATTGGATGATTTTGAAGGTTAACTCTTATTTTTAATGCACATCAATGCTACTTTGACCGAGGTCTAAATGATTGAGGTAGATTTTGCACATTAGAGGTCGTGCATATATACGCCCTTTACCCGTATCTGTTATTGGAACCTGGCTACTGTAGCCAAATTATGAACAGTTTGGCCACAGGTGTGTTTTGCATTCGTAAAAAGTTCTCTCTAAGGAGAATGTCGGTGGTTATTTATCAGTAAGTAATATCAAAGAAATATTTTACAATGTAAAAGTTCGCAAAATTGTAGAACACAGCTAATTTTTTGTTGCTTTTGGAGGTATCGGGTAATATATGCTAATGAGGGGATTACAACCGAGAAAATGACCTGAGAGGATGTTCTGCATTAAAAACGAAATTCTGAAAGATATCGCCTTATACACAATACCCAATACGCCATGCTTACGCTTTCATGCTTACGCTTTCATATATAGGAAGCTAGAAAAATAGAGGAACAATTTAGCTCACACTGACAAATTTTATTCCGCTTTTAGTATGCAGGGTGTCCCAAAAACATTGACCTCGGCTTTTATTCCTTAAATATTGATCTTAGACATATATAATAAATAAAAAGTTGCGTAAAAAAAGGCACATGATTTTATGAAATCGATTAAAACTTTCAAAGGAATTAAATTTTAAGTAATACAAAATTTAAATTTTTATACGGCTCCCGTACAAAAACATTTTCAGTGAGTAAAATATGTTCCATACACTAATAAAGTGATGTACAGGAAGGGCATCTATGCTTATTCACAGAGCAATGAGAAGGTAAAACTTTCTAATAGAAATTAAATAAATATTTCCATGTATATAAGAACTGAGACACATTAAAAATTTGCGTTAGACATCGCTAATGTCCAAAATTACGTTCTCATGTCGAATGAATCTTCTTCCGGCATTGAGATTAGAATTTACCAGGTAGGAAAATGTATCGCTCAATGCAATTTGATAGATTAATGGATTTCAGACGAAGATTTTTCTCAAAGTTTTGAAATAAATGAGATATGTAATTGAGATTGACTTTGGATGCATATATTTTAGTCGCATTATTAATCAAATGTTACATGAGAAAGTTGACCCAAATGAGTTTTAGAAATACTGAATTTGAATGTATTTATGTTGCGGAATTTTTAATATATGTGTTACATTACTTGAATTTTGAAAACAATTTTAAAATAGACCTAGGATATATAGGAAGCTAGAAAAATAGAGGAAAAATTTAGCTCACACTGACAAATTTTATTCCGCTTTTAGTATGCAGGGTGCCCCCAAAACATTGACCTCGGCTTTTATTCCTTAAATATTGATCTTAGACATATACAATAAATTAAAAGTTGCGTAAAAAAGACACAGAATTTTATGAAATCGATTAAAACTTTCAAAGGAAATAAATTTTAAGAAATACAAAATTTAAATTTTTATACGGCTCCCGTACAAAAACATTTTCAGTGAGTAAAATGTGTTCCATACACTAATAAAGTGATATAAAAAATTTTAGCATTTTATCATAAGAAGTTCCAGAGATATGAAAAGAAAAAAATGCTGATTTAAACTATTTTTCGATGCATCGGCTTGGGATCTCAGAGGGGAAAAATCATGTCGGTAGATCGCGTTTCAGGGGTCATGCACAAATTACGAAAGAAAGCAATGATTACATAAATAAAAAATAATTTTGATATTTATTGGTACAAAAGTATCCACACTGTGCAGAAAAAATAACTTTACACAAAGATTACAAAGTTTATTCAAAATGTTTTCCATCTATGCCAAAGATCCATTAAAGATAAGAGGTAGATATTATTTGCCTATGATGCATTTCTGCGTTGCGTCATTTGCACTTTTGCTGCAAACATTTGCATTTTAGTTTGTGATTAATACCTCACCAAATTTGCTTAAACATATCTTATGCAATTTTTTATGATAAAAATCTGAAATTTTGTACATCTCCTTATTAGTGTATGGGGCACATTTTACTCATTAGAAATGTTTTTGTACAGGGGCCGTATAAAAATTTAAATTTAGCATTTATTCAAATTTAATCCCCTGAAAATTTTTATTGATTTCCTAAAATTATGTACCTTTTTTACGCAACATTGTAATTTATTATATATGTCTAAGATCAATACTTAAAGAATAAAAGCCGAGGTCAATATTTTTGGGACACCCTATATATCACTCTATTCTACATATATCGTGAAATTACTTGTCTGAACAAGCGTAATATTGCAAGGGTCAAATGTATTTAGCCATTAGATTTACTTGATATGTCCTGTATTCCTTAACATTTAAAATTTAAAACATTCTAGAAATGAAAAAAAAAACCATAATGCGAAAAATTGAAGAAAAAAATTGACTATTTCAATACAACAACATTAATGTTTTCAATGATATATATATATATATATATATATATATATATATATATATATATATATATTGAAGAAATAACGTAAAAAAACTTAAAATACAAATTTTTGATCAATATTTCAAAGTAGTATATCATCGGTACATAAAGTTGCCATTTAGAGCATGTAGTCACAGGTATACACAGTTATAAAATATATTAGAAGGGAATTTGCATATTAGCCAAAAAGGCCACAGTTAAGAGTGTATTTTTAACGAGTACAATGTATTGGGTTGATCGGAAAGTTATGTATAATTGACCAATGCATGCCGTTTGGCATTCAAAACATCTTTCAAATTATCCAACTGACGACTGCAGTAATGGTTTGATTATTTTCTAACAGTTCATAATAGACTATATCTTCTATATCTCACCATATACAGAACAAAACCTTCTTTTGATGCAATCCTGGTTTTGCTGTGTGAATACGCTTCTCTTTTGGGCTCAACGATTATCTTTTTCATATAACATTAGCACAAAAGGATCCACTTTTCATCACTGGTCACAATTTGCCTTAAAAAAGGCTCTACTTCTTTTCGTGTGACCAGTAAATAGCAAAGTTATACTCAGTGCTGACCGTTTTCAGCTGAGCGTTCTCGTGGTTCCCATAAACCAGAACGACAATACTTACCTATTTGTTTTAAATGTTCCATTGCTGTTGATTGTGCACAATACAGGCTCTCAGCTATTTCTCTACTGGTGATACGTGGATCTGACTCGACCATTATCCCCAATTCATCATCATCAACTTACCTTGGTCACCCACATTTAGGCTTGTTTTCAAGATTGAAATTTCCTAGTCGAAACTTTTTTAAACCATGACATTGACATTTACTGATAACATTTGGATATACTGAACAAATCTTCCAAGTGACTTTTGCAACATTTCCATAAAGTCAAGCCGAAATTCACAAAGAATGATATGGCGGATATGTAGCGTGTCATAAGACATCATTTGTGTGCAAATAAAAAATGAATTATATGAAAGATGAAGTTTGAAAAGAAAGGGAATGAGCTCGAGATTATAGCGATTATAAAATTTGCGATCATAGAATCAAATTAATGGACTGTTATGCACTTAATTTTCGGTAAGCTAAAATCTTTCATTACTTTCCGATCAACCCGATATATACAGGATAGATAGTTATTATTCAACATTCAACAACCAAGAAATAGTTTCTTAAAACATCAGCGATTTTAAGCATATTTCCAAAAAGAAATTCCTTTACTCTAGCTTCATTACACATATTTCTACTATTATTATCAGAATATTGCACAAAAGAATATAAATAAAACATTATTAAAATATTTTTATTTTATGTAGAAAAGCATTAAAATAAAATCATGCAAAGCTAATATGCGATTAAAAATATTGGCAAATTGCAATTTTATTTTAATTGGTACTCTCTGGCCATATAAAAGGTAAAAGCAAGAGATAAGTCTCCGTCCGTATAAAACATCGTCAGAAGGTTTGAAGTGTTAAGTAAGCATTTATAGGGTAAAGTTGAAAGTGTTAAGTAAGCATTTATAGGGTAAAGTTGAAAATGTTAAGTAAGCATTTATAGGGTAAAGTTGACAGTGTTAACTAAGCATTTATAGAATAAAAATATACTTAAATATATCTTCTTTAATTTTATATCATGAATGTATTTCTGAATTGACTACCTTTTTGCAAAATTTGGAGTCAATCAAATCAGAACTTTTTGAGTTAGGTTACATTTATCGCCGCATATCTAACTTTTGGAAGGCAGTGTATATGCGGTATATATATTGCATGGGCTACATTTTATGTTAATATTGAATTATTACATACTATCAAGTAAAAAAAATGCATTTGGGCTTTTTAAAAATACTTCTACAATAGGAGTGAAAAAAATCATCAAATTTGTATTTGTGAGAGTTATAATTTAATATCAAGAACGATTTTAGATCTTGATAGAGATTATTAAGCTGTTAATGACTAAAATATATTCGGGTAAAAATTTTCAAAATAAAACAACACTCAAGGAATGTTGTATTTTTCCAATATTTGTAATTATACAAGTAACAATTTTGCAAGTAGCAATATAAGTTTGTCAAAGATAGAAAACAAATACACATACGTAACAAACAGGCTAAATTGTTTCATGATAAACATATTTTATTAACTGTCAAACATCAACCCAATTATATGAATTCAACTAAAAGAAATTCGGATATAAGCTTTCGAAACAAAATTTTGCAAATTGCACTCGAAGAAAGCAAATATACAAATAAAAATGTCTGAAAAATAAGAGAAATCTCCAATACATTTCGTACATTCTTTGTAAAAGAAAGAAAAATTCTATTAGAATTTTAAAGGGCTGCCACTTTATCTTTTCATTTTTCGTTACTCCAAACAAATACTTCCGCATTATTAAAATTCTCTCATGCAAGTTCTGTTTAATTAAAAATTTGTGTTTGCATTGGTTAAGTATACAGTTTGTCATTTCTATAAAAAGAAATAAAAATGAATGCTTTGAGATATCTCTGATTTGGCAGTAACTATATTATATGTAGTGTAGATTTATTTTTGCTTAATTACTAATAGTAGACGATAGTGTAAATATTTTGTAATATTTATGCATCTATGCATCTAGTGTAATATTAAAAATTTTATTGCATGATATGATTAATATTTAATTTTTGATGATTTTCTTCAAGTACACATTTTATATATTTCTACCAGAAACTATTGATTTTGCTTTAGTGGAACATAATAAGCTGCTGTGTATAACTAAATACTGAAAATATTATATACAATCATATTTTAAACTGACATTTTCGTAAAATACTAATCCGTTTTCTAACTGAAAGTGTTTTTTTTGTTTGGTAAAATGGGACGGCTGGGATTAAACCTGAGACTTCTGGACATGTCTTTTGGACTAAAGTGTATTAATTGTGACATGTGGATTATAATGAATAAAAATGAATATTTTTAGATATCTATGATGCTTTCTTCTATTTTTGATATATCTGATAACATCTGATAATTTCTACTATTACGCTACTCTCTCATCAGAAAACAAAGTGGGCGAAATATCGTGGTTATTCATTAATTAAATACAAGTTATCAGGAAAATAAGGAGAGTTATGAAAGACATTGCCATGGCTGTATGCATTGTTAAAATTGATTTTGGTTGCTATTCTTTTGGTGGCTTATCTGTATCACATGATATGAAGTTGTGGAAAAACACACTTAATTTATCAAATTATGACGGGGTGATTGGACATAAATTGACATGCATACTCAAAAGATTAGTGTATTATCACTGAGGGTATTATGACTGAGTATTGTGAAACCAGAGATTTTATTGTACCGAATATCGGCACCAAATGTGGTAAGCGTTCTTTTATTGGTAAACAAGAAGTGCTTTCACGGTATCAAATGTCAACCAGAGCTTATATGAAATGCAAATAACAACATGTAAATTAATATGCAATTAATCTTCTCTAGAGTAATGTGGAAATACCTAAACACGTATAGTGGATTTTTCTAGTAGTATAAAATATCAAAATGAAATTAAACTTCTACAGAGTAAGACATACCCAACCGTCACTTACCTCAGCTTTGTGTAACTTACCTAACCCAAGTAAATTTCCATGTCCTGTGAGACACAGGATGGCCAGACGTAGATAGCTATTGGATAAATATTTAACACACATGAAACAATGTGGATAATATAGCATTGGCATTTCTTTTAAATAAGGATTTATTTATTAAATAATATGATCAATGAAAAGACAGTCAGACTTAAATGATTTCTCTCGTTCTTATACAATTACATTTGTAGCATTGTCTTTAAATATTATTTTCTCAATATCAACAAATAAGACAATACAAATGGCATAGGTAATAAGCATTTGTATTTTCATAAACAATTATAATACCTTCAAATTAATACATATAAATCTCAGATATGTTCATAAATTCAAATTGACAATTTCACACAGTAATAAGATAGGGTCCTCAATATTAATTTAAATCAACTAATTCTAACTCTTTAGAGTGCTCGTTAAAGTTACTTTTATTTCTCGATCATCTTGTAGGATCGACGTAAATATTAATTAAATGGACTTACAATTATCAGCCATCAGCCAGAGTACTCACCAATGCGACGTTGTAAAATATTTCATTCCATGCATCAAATAATCATCATCATGAGTGCGGTCATTCATAAGGAGCCCATTTTGGCTAAATGCACCGGGAATTTCATCCGAGAAGAATTAGACATACCCGACGAGAACAGGAGATGTGTCTGTCTCACCTATAAAATAGCTCAGAGGTAGTTAGTAGATATTATAGCATAATTTGATGAGGATCCGAAGAAATTATCTCATCTGGATGTCTTTCACGTCTATAAGAATTACGTGAAATCGAAATAGATACAGGCTTTTTCTGACTCTACGCCAAACCATTTGTCTCTCCGTTTTTGCGATATAGACACCAGCACTTTCTCATCACTCCAACAATTTGAGAAAAAGCCTCCACACCTACAGTTACAACCGCTAATGCAAGTCCAAACGATCTAATCTAATTGGTCATCAAATATCCGCATAAATGACGTTTCGTTTCACCTCCGCATTCGTACGTCAGAATCAGACAAGGCAAGCGACGGGAAAACGAACCAAAACGAGAAATCAAAACGCTTGTCGAACAGAACTTGGAAATCCCATGTAACTCTATGGGAACAAGCATTTAATTGTAAAAATGGATCGAAAAGCGTTCTCTTTTAACCGCGCTATGAAATGTCGATACGACAGTATTATGCAAATTCGAAGCCCAGGTTTGAATTCAAGCTTCTTGAATGAAAACACAACATTTTGAGACAGTCAGTCAATATATCTGCGGGTATATTGGCCATTAATACTTGCATATACACTACATTACAATTCTTTTCTAGCGAACAGGGTGAGTGAATTATTGTTGTTTTCCACTAAATACGCCCAGTCATCGGGAACAGAAGTTGAGATGTGAAAGAGATTACCAAGGCTGTATGAGTTAAGAATGTGCCTGGTTGCTGGTTGCTTACTGGTTAACTGCTCGTGTATAGACACTGTGGCACTGCGGGAACGACAGTGCTCTCTCTCCTTCGCAGCCTTGCTTGCAGCTTCCTATGTGCGCATGCGCACTAAGGACCTTCCTATGTGCGCATGCGCACATAGGAAGTTGCAGGTGAGGCTGCGAGGGAGAGAGAGAGGTGTTTGACTGTTGAGCGCATGCGCACATAGGAAGCTGAAAGCGAGGCTGCGAGGGAGAGAGATAACTGTCGTTCCCGCAGTGCGACAGTGCCTATACACGAGCCGCCACTGTATCACATATTGTGGGAGTTTAGCAGAATATACTTATTCTTCGATTTACGATGGGAATCTCAACACTGGTGTTAAGTTTATTTTCATACAAAATATTTAAAAAAAATAAAATGTATACAGGCAAGAAATCGAAATATGGATTCAAGACTTCCATATTAACAAAATCCTCCGAGAGGGCGTACTAGTTTCGTTTCTTTTAGCGCTCGTAAGCACTGAATAGCCAGTGACTGCCATGACAGCATGTATGCTTGTTTCAGTTCCCAGTTTTGATAATTTTTATATTATTATAATTATTTTTATCATTTTACCTCTCACTAAGCATCAATCATATTTATGTGGTCCTTTTAGATATTATCATAGATGTAAATTTGGTTTCGGTTGGATGTTGCTAAGAAAGGATATTACAAAGTAGATTACAAAAGTTTATCAGTAATTATGAAAGTAAACTGTATATGAATGGATATTTTTTAATGAAACAAATAAAAATAAATGATAATTTTATTGTTTTATTAAAGTGCATTAAAAGGATTCAATATAAATGGACAATGCTGAGCATAAAAAATACACATTTTATTCGCGATATGATTATTTTATTAATGGTATGATTATGAATTTAAATAAAAAAATATATTTAGAAATAGTATCAATAATGTTTTGGGTTACAATTTTGCATTAAGATATTTGAATTATAAAAGGAAATTCAGTTTAAATTTTCTAACCGATCGGGCAAATATGTTACAAATTAGTATACATTTTAAAAATAGCAAATACTTACGAAATTGACTTAAGTAAAATTACTTCAGTAACATACTTACGCAATTGACATAAGTAGTTGATGGAGTGCTTTAAAATGCATGCTTGGTAAAAATAGTTCATTTCAATTAGCTGACTCTTTTATACAGAGTTTTGTCCATTTAAAATGTTTATTTTTATATAGGAGAGAGATCGGGGTAAGAAGACGATGTTAATGAATTTGATTTTTTTTAAATCGTAAAACTTCGTAAATATATATTTTTTGCAACATAAATAAATTATTCATACGTTACATTATTAATAAAAAAATTATGTCGGATAATCTACCAAATTAAACCATACAAAAACATGTTTTAACGTATTGTCAAAAAAATCATCTTATCCCAGTGCCGGGGCAAGTTGACTTTCAATACGGGACAAGACGACAACTCGCAAATTTTGACCAACAAGACTTTTGAGGTATTTTAAGAACGTGCAAAACACTAATAAAGTTTAAAGGTGTACACTCATTCATGAATTATGTCATTTACAAATGTCACAGACGAATTTCCATCTTTCGTATCCGGTACAGTTTTCCTGCCACCAGGCTACCCATTGAGAGCAAGCACAGTATCCAGTCTTCGTCGGATGGATCAATATAAAGTTCATCATAAGCTGGGCAGTTAATATTCTTGCTCTTTCTATCTGCGCTTACCTCGAAACGCAATTAATTAGCAATTTTCTTCTTATTTCTCTGTGTTTTCCTTTTTTCCATTTCATACTTTGAATTTTGTTTCTCAAGCAAAGAATTTCTTATTAGTGAACTTTTTAAAACACTGGTTGACATTTTTCTTCTCCTTGTTGTTGATCTCTTAAAAGTGTCTTTTTTCGCATTTCAAAAATAGTGTTTTATCACTGAAATTATATTAAAAAAATATGTACACATATTTTAAATAGCAAGCTGAATGACTTCAGCTGACTACAAAGTTCCACAAAATATCGATTTTAATTTTTTTAGAATGCAGTGCAGAGTAAGTAACCAAAATATGTCGGTCAATAAGGAGATCTAATAAATAAATTAGAAAAATGAGGTTTAAATATTCAAATGTTCGAATCCGCCAAAAATTCACCAGACTATTTTCGACCAGTACTGATACACACTATAACGCTATATATCCAAAAGGAAAAACCTCAATGAAAGAGAAAAAATCAACTTGTTTAACATAAAAATTCTCAAAACCAGTTTTGTCCGAAAAACCAATTTTTACCAACTGTGTCTTATAACAGAAACTCTAAAAAAATCCCCAAGAAATCATAAAAATTTACACATTTTAATTAAACAAAGAAGCAAATAACATAAACACTTATTTTTCCCTAAGTTTCACTTAATCACAAAATATGGATTCGAAAACCACGAAACTTTATATTCTGGAACGTCAGACAGTCCACTATTCTAAAACAAGCACACACACACACACACACACACACACACGCACACACATACACACACACACTCAGACGCACACATACACACACACTCAGACGCACGCACACACACACACATACACACACACACACTCAGACGCACACGTACACACACCCATACATACACACATACACACACACACACTCAGACGCACGCACACACACGCACACACAAAATAAACATGTGTAAATATGGTAGGCTGATATCGATCAATGGTAGGCTGATATAGATTTGATCTCGCAGTTAAAATATTCTATTAGAGTGCAAAAAAAATAGAATTCGAAATTCGAGTTCGTACCTATTAAAGTTCGAAATAATCTATAAAAATTTGTAAAATGATTCTAATTTCAAGTATTTCTTAAACAAAACAAAAATAAAAATGTACAAATAAAGAAATCTTAGAAAACATCACACGCACACACAATCTGAAAAATTAAATATTTATCTTAATCGGAGCATATACCTTAAGTAGTGGAATTTTTTAATTAAAATTCAAATGTGGTGGATAATGCCTGACTTAAAACAAGAAAAAGGAAATTGTGTTCAGAATTTCATTTTTTATGGAAATAAAAATGAAGTCCCGAAAGAAATATTTCAGTGTACCTCTGGAATGCAAATGCAGCAAATTTAATTATACCTAGAGAATATTGAGAAAATTTATTTAACTTTCCCCACATACATAGTATAATGTATAGGGGAAGTATTGTGACAGGGTCGAAAATTTGAATTGCAGTTTTTAAAAGAAGAGCATGTTTCACGCATCCTTGAAAACGTATCGAAAGTTTCTGAGGTGATATCTGTGTGCATATGTGTATGTGTGTTTGTTGGTTTGTGTGTATATGTTTGTGTATATATATGTATGTTTGTGTATATGTATGTTTGTGTTTGTGTGTGGAGTGTATGTATGGGGGGTATGTGTGGATACGATATCTCACGAACAAATGGAGTTATTCGAAAAAAATTTGGTACAATTATTACAATCAATGATATCGGTACCATATGGATTTTATATGGAGTTTATTATTTGGAAGACCCCCCCCCCCCCCAATTTTCAAATAGATTTTTTAAAATATAATGAATTCCGGAACTATAATAATGTTAAATAAATGATCAGGTCTTCAGTCATTTATCATTAGAATACAAATTATACCCACTTTAGAAATTTAGAATGACCGTCTACAAAAAGGTATCACGTTCTCAGATGAGTTTATGCAAAAAATTACATAAAACTAAAATAATTAGCAAGTATCCTTAAACAGGTTGACCTTGGCAATGAATTTGGTCCAACGACTTTACGAAAATATTGCCAAATTGAAGAAATTGTCGCTGAATTAACGAAAATGACCTCCAAATTGATGGAAATTTAATATTTTCTAATGATAAAATGAGATTGCTAATGGAATTACATTTCTTTCTTTTCAGAATATATTTAATTTTCAAAGACTGCTTGCTTTCAATTAATATTTCACATCCAGCTTTACCATTTTTTATTATTTTTAAGAATTTCTCACCTAACTCAATTTTCACATTTACTGAGATAACGCTATTCTTTTTCTTTACAAGCATCAGGTCTTCTGTTTTGATCCAGACAGTCCGACCTACCCGAAGGTATTGTTGTTGTTGAGACCCAGATCGTCCGACCTACCAGAAAGGTGTATGGTAACAGTTACCCGCAGGTGTGGAAGACCCAGACCATTTCACTAGTCCTAGGACATCAACAGCTGTTTGGACGGCCGCTACCCGAAGGTGTAATATATATGTTTGGATGACCAGCACAGTGCCAGCCAATTTAGTCTAGAAACCAGTGGGGACTGCATGCACAGGGACAGTACTCTCCTTCCCCTACTACATGCCTCTCGGAAGGAATTACGGACCCACATATTTAACGTGCTCGAACTTCGCATGAACACGGGGATTGTTTGGGCAGAGTCTGGAATCGAACTCTGGCCGTCCGAGTGCAATTCCTACGCGCTAACCACTGGGCTACCGCGCATTGCTTTATGTTGTAGACTAGTTTATTATTATGATCAAATTCGCTCTTTTGACCTACTTATTCTTGCTTCCATACAGCACGCAGTATAGGATAAGCAAAAGCTTTGTGATATGGGTCAGAAATCCGTCTCTCGGATTTGGAAGGAAATGTATATATTGAGTATCACTGAATACGATTCTACTATTTTTCAATGATAGCGAATGAAAATAGACATTTTTTAGACAATTCCGTGTTCTGTTTTTTAACACAAATGGATAAGGAGCCAGCATTTGTTTACATTGAAATATGCCAAAGATTGAATGAAAACATGTGCACAATTTTATAACTTGGTTAATCTTAGCCGCACATACAGGGCGATTCAAAACGATGGGGGAAAATATAAGGGGTGACAGAACACACCAAAACAAGTACGTTTTGTCGTACAATGCATGGTCGTAATTTAAGCGGCTAAGCACTAGGGGTTAACACGTACTGTTGCATGAAATGATGAAACACAGGAATGACAGAGGTGGTATGAAGAAAGTGAAAAAATTACATAACGTATTTTAATGAATAACTTATAGAAACTATTCAAATTATGAAATCGAAGAAATTACGAATCAAATTGTAATGGATGACTTACAGAAACTGTTCAAAACAGCGTCTGCCAATAGGAAAGCAGGCCTCACACCTGCGACATAGTGATCATCGTACATTGGCAAAAACACCAGGCATTTCTCGTACAGCGGCAGCAGCAACAGAATTCCTGGCAACAAGGTCCTCAACGGAATCGACGGGGCTATTGCAGAGGAGGCTTTTATATGGACCCATAAGTAAAAGTTCAGACATGGGCGGTCTTGCCTGTCAAGTGATGGGGCCACCACGACCAATCCACCATCCTGAAAATGCTGCAACCAAAGCGTTTCGCACAGCCATGCTAAAATGGGGTGGTGCTCTGTCGTGTTAGTGCCACATACGGATTTGGACTTTCATCACATTCCCATCGGCAACTCCTTACATGAAATGCATGTCGGCATTCTCTGATTTATGAGCCAACAATTCCTTCTGAAAGCTATGGTAGAACTGGCGACGAGTACGATAACAGGCGCTTAATGCGTTAGCTGGACAACGCCCTCTAGCGCTTAACGGCGTGCGTTACGACCATGCATTGTATGAAGAAAAGTGCTTGTTTAGGTATGTTCTATCACCCCTTGAAGTTTTGCACCATCGTTTTGAATGACCCTGTATATCAGCATTCTGGATTTTTTTTATTTCCTAAGTGATTTTAATATTTATAATTTTTTAAGTAATCGTATTTAGTCATCTCAATGGCCCGTCTCCTACCTCTACGGATATCCATTCTGCCCCTGCTCTGGAGTAGATCCATTTCAAAGCGGGGTGAGAAGGAGGCGCATTTGGTATTTGGGAGGATTTTTCCTGAGCTCCTGTAGAAATGCTGTTCACGTTTTTCCAAGTGCTTTTTTTCTATTGTTCAAGGAGTATCCAGCTGATTGAATGCTTGAACTTCCGGTGCGTGCCAGTGTTCGAGAATATAACATTATTTGAGCGGAACTGATTGGATTTTAAAATATAAATTAAATATTTATATTAAAATATGTAGCCGGTGTTGCTCGTGATTTAAAAAGTGTGCGGTGGTGGCCTAGCCGCGTGTTCACTCACTCCATTTTCTTTACTAAAATATATACTCACCGTTTCCCTGGTTTTAAAATGCAAACTGACAAATTCTACATTGGAACTCATAGTGAATTCCTGAAAACAAATAACGTTCTTACTTTCCTTTATATATAAAAAAAAATACTTTCCTTTATATATAAAAAAAATACTTTCCTTTATATATAAAAAAAATACTTTCCTTTATATATTAAAAAAATACTTTCCTTTATATATAAAAAAATACTTTCCTTTATATATAAAAAAATACTTTCCTTTATATATAAAAAAATACTTTCCTTTATATATAAAAAAAATACTTTCCTTTATATATAAAAAAATACTTTCCTTTATATATAAAAAAAATACTTTCCTTTATATATATAAAAAATACGTTCCTTTATATATAAAAAAAATACTTTTCTTTATATATAAAAAAAATACTTTCCTTTATATATAAAAAAAAAATATTTTCCTTTATATATATAAAAAAATACTTTCCTTTATATATAAAAAAAAATAAATGAAAAGCTATTGAGTGGGTGAACAATACATTATTCAGTAATTATTTTAGTTTCAGCATTGTATCTGTAAGTGAATGCTTATTTATAAATTCTTTAAACAAAATAGCTGATTAAGCAGTTAACTGAGCATATTCTTAAGTTTTACTCTCAAATATGAATAAAAGCTTGTTTTAAAATATATTAAACTTTATTCTAGGTTTTAATTTTGTTTTAATAACTTAGTAAATACTTCTCTCTAACGACGCGTCACTGTAATTGGATAGGTAAAATACATCTTACAAATTAAATTAATATCTATTTTTTAATGTTTTTCATACAGTTAATGAATGTATGTGTGTTTATCCTTTATTTAAAAGCACTGTATTTAGTCATTAAATTTTTCTTTCAATATCTGGGAATATCTGGTTTCCCAGAAAATATATTTATCTCGGATAATAAGGATATTTTTGCTCACGGTATTAAGTTTAGAGTACGGAAGTTAAAGCAGTTCTTTTAGTTTGATTATATGAATATATCCTCTTTACCGCTCAATAGAAGGTATGCTCAAAATTAAATCAATAAATAAAACAGCTGAAATCCTTTCACTGAAGTTAATACCCTTCGATGTGGGTATCCATTTCTAATGCATTGAAAAACATTAATTGCAGATAATAATATCTATGGGGCGTTTTCCCTCTTTGCGATTTTTCTAAAACACATGGTGATGTATAAGAAAAGTTTTGAAATCGTTTCGAAAATTGCAACTGGAAAACCTCTAGAACATGAAAAAAGTATTTTTAGCGTAATGTCTGCATGTGTGAGTGAGGGAGGTGAGTGAGTGCGTGAGTTGAGTGAGTGAGTTGAGTGAGTGAGTTGAGTGAGTGAGTTGAGTGAGTGAGTTGAGTGAGTGAGTGAGTGAGTTGAGTGAGTGAGTGAGTGAATTGGGTGAGTGAGTGAATGAGTAAGTGAGGTGAGTGAGTGAGGTGAGCGAGTGAGTGAGGTGAGCGAGTTGAGTGAGTGAGTGAGGTGAGGTAAGTGAGTGAGGTGAGGTAAGTGAGTGAGTGAGTGAGTGAGTGAGTGAGTGAGTGAGGTGAGTGAATGAGTGAGCGAGTGTGAGAAAGAGGGATAGAGAGAGGGAGAGAGAGAGGGGGAGAGAAAGAAAGGGGAGAGAAGGAGAGAGAGAAGGGGAGAGAGGGAGAGAGAGGGGGAGAGAGAGAGGGAGAGAGAGAGGGAGAAAGAGATTTATGTATCCATTCTAACTAAAAAATAAATTGACCACGCTTCATAAAATTTTATAGGTATATCAGTTGTGGTTGATCCTGTTGTTGATTAGATTTTGGCACGATTCGAGATAAAAGAACATACCTCTTTTGCGAAATGGCCGTGAAAATCGTATTCATCCACTCTAACTAAAAAAATAATTCACCAAATTTCACAAAATTTGGTAGATATGACATTTGTAGGTTACCCTGGGGCTGATTGGATTTTGATACAATTCGGGAAAGACTGGCTTTATTTGCAAAAAGGTCCGCAAAATCTAGAATAAAAAATTGCTTTATACTCAAATGTATAATTTAAATACTTATAAGTAATTTTATATTATGAAAAGAATAAGACGAGTCTCATTTCTCTAAGACTACCTCTTGTCGAAATATTTTAATTGTTTTGCATTTTTGCTACGCCATCTTTGAAAATGCGTCCAGTAACCAAAGTAAACGATAATTGAATAAACAGTACAAATTCAGTGTAATTTCAAGTAATTAAACTCAATGAAAATTTAAAGAAAAAGGGAAAAGGAATTTGAGTCTGTGGAGAAAGTCATATGCTGCCCACATCAGATGTTTATGTACTTGTTAGTATAATATATCCCATACCGGTAATAGCAGAAAGGAGACTTGCTACTTGCTACGATTATATAAATCTATATAGAGACCGACAAATTCTGTCCAACCAAATATAATTGCATAATCCAGGAAGAATGCATCCACAAACCCCTCTCTTATGCAGTGTGATCATACTTAAAGTATAGTGTTTTAGAACCTTCTTCGAAACGTACTTTGTACGTAGAAAATATTTAGTAGCTGAGACTAATAAAATAATGTATGCAGACGACGATTTATTTATACACGGTGAATAATTCTTTTTTTCCGCAGCCCAGACCCGAGGGCTCGCCCGTGGGGCTGAACATCAAAATCTCGGGCCGGAAATAATTATTTTTATACATATATGTAGAAAATATTCGTGGTGCACATTTAAAGAAAAGATATGCAAAGCATATATTAAATTAAATTATCTTAAACATGGCCGCAAGATCGTAAATTGGAAACATTAAACACATTGCGTTGTGTGCCGTTTAAACCCACCTAATTAATCTCTAGTGTGAGTTCCTGTAAAAGAATATTAAATAATCTAATGCTACAACTAATTGCAGCATTTTAACTTTAAAAAAATCTGATGTGGGCAACACATGACTTTCCTTATTTAATGCAATGAATTTACTATTTTTAGGATGCAATGAATTTACTATTAAAAAAACAGGTTTAACTTATAGTTGCTATTTATATTCTTTCAAAGAACTTGAATTTTCGTCAATTAGTCGTCATTTTCACTGATTCAATGTTATTTTTATCCATTTGCCGAGAATTCCGTTAATTTGCCAACATTTAAAAAAGACGCCAAGTTGGCGACATTCCGCCAAATTCGGAGCCAAAATCTCGCCATGCGTTATGGACGGAGAAATATGTTATATTATTATAGCAGATAAATAATTATTGACGTTCAAATACAAAAGTATTACTCAAAGTACCTTTTCTCATGAATGGAACGAGCTAGTTCCACGAGAATGATGTCATCCAATTTATCGCATGGTATTACATATGAAAAGTGAATATGTTTTTCAACAGTTAATATATTTTTTTAATTTATGGGATTTTTTGATAAATTTATTTTAAAAATGTGCAATATTTCGAGAACGGTACATGCTAGCGTTCTAAAGTTTATGTCAATCGTTTTCTAAGGAAAAGTTATATTAGAAATGTCTAAACGCGTAACTTTATTAAAAGTTTTGATTTTTTGATGATTTTTTCCAAATTTTACTTGACAATTTAGGGGGGGTTCTGAACATTCGATGACGTTTAAAAACATTAATTTTTGGATGTGATGGATAGTGATTTTTATACCAAAGTTCGTTCGAATCGGTCCATTTGTTCGTCAGTTATCGTCTCTACAGTCTCACTGACACACACACACGCACACACACACACACACACCTAAAAAATGTTTGATTCGTGATCAGGTATGTTTGAAACGTGCTCTCCCGTGGAAAACTCGAATTCGAATTTTCGACCCCGTTACAATACTTTCCTTATACATTATGTATATAAGGAAAAGAATAAAATCATTTATTAACAATATGGATTACTTATTAAATTAATTACAACAATTATTCATATTATTTGCGGCGGAGAGAGCAAATGTGAGACCAGTTAATTAAAAATGTCTGAAATGCGTTTATGACCTTCAACAATTAATAACAGGCACATATCTTCACTTTCGGCTTTGGTCAGCGTATTGCATCAGCGTATCGTACTGGCCATAATTCTACGTATTGGGCTCCATCTCGTACTGCTTTTGCCCATTTCGTTGAATTCTATATCAGGATATGTCTGTGGAGTCCATGTGGGTATTGTTTTGGCATATCTCGTACTCTCAACTTGTTAAACTTTTCATGTCAAACTCATTCTAAAACTGGCGTCCTTGAGACTGATGCTATTGTTAAACATTACAGATATCGTAAATAGTCATCATAAAACTGTCTCCGCTAAACTTTAGCTAATCTGGTCTCACAATATTTAATTTGACTTTTATTGATACCCACGTTAAACAAATTGAACAGATTCAGGAGGGTCCTTTTATTGCAGGTAATAACATCTATAGGCTGTTTTCATTCTTTCTATGTGCTTGTTAGCATAATTAATATATTACATACTGGCAATAGTAGCTAGAAGACTCGTTATGTTCAACAATTATATAAATCTTTATAGAAACCGATAAATTATGTCTAACCACGTAGTAGATTTCGATTATAATTGCATAGTCCAAGAAAATAATGAATCCAAGAACCTCTCTCTTGCGCAGTGTGATCATAAGTATACTGGATTAGAATCTTTTTCGGAACAGATTTGATAGCATATTTAGAACATATTTGATAGGTGAAACTAAACAAAAAATTTTGTGCCGCCTAAGATTTTTTTACACACGCTGAATAATTAGTTTTATTCCTATATGTAAAAATATTTATTTTCCCCTTTATTGATACCCAAGTAAAAAAATTGTAAACAAGAACTATATAAAAAAAAATTAAAATAAAACTTTGGCTAGCTGAAATAATTTATTTATATGATCGTGTAAAATCCATATAAAAATCGCATTAACATTTAATATAAGTGAAATATGTAAAATTCCGTGATTTAGTTGGCAGGAAACACAAAGCTAGTGCCTTTGCTCTTTAATGGAGCTATAATGGGGCTGATAAGCTTATCTTACAATGATGCGTATAGATAGTAAATTTTTTTAACTATGCATAATACTTGTTTAATTTTATATTACTTCTTGATAAATTTATTTTTTCTTGATAAATATATTTGTAAAATGTGCAATATCTTGTTAATGAGTCATGCCAATGTTCAAGGATGCAGTTTCCTTTCGTATGACGATTTACGTATCGAATGATTGTTTGTCTAACATGATTGAATGCCCAGTATTTTTGATATTTTTTAAAATAATATTTTTTATAATTAGGGGGTTCCGAATATTTGATTGCATTTAAAATCAACAGGGTTCAAGTATTCATCGATTGCGATGATCATACCAAATTTGTGATGGCAGAATCCATTCGTTCCTGTGATATCCCGTCAATAGACTAATGGACACGCACACACACACACACACACACACACACACACACACACACACACACACATTCAATTTTTAACCCTGTTAGAATATGTTTCCTATGCATTGTAACTATGCATGTTGCGAAAGTAGTTAGTATTATAATTATTCTTCAAAAGGTGTGGCTTCGGATTCGAAAAATATTTTCTTCGAAAAATATTGAGTTCAAACATTTCCGTCAAGGGTTAGTTTAGTGAAACGTGGGGTGGAATAGTATGCAAAATACAAATGGTGTAACTTCTAATGACACAATTTCTATTTAACTTCTAATTACATAAAGCCATATAACTTCTGATTACATAACTTCTAATGACATAACTTCTATATATAAACTACATAACTTCTAATGAACGATAATATATTTATAGGACTACTTGTATTCTATTTTTACTAATAGAGAATGGACGATGACTCCAAAATTGCTAAACCCTTCGTTTTAGAATTTGTTTAATTAAAGCAAAAGTAATTATGCTTATGTGCTTGGGATATTTACTCAGGAAAACATGCAATATAAAATACTGATCCTTAAAGCCCGGAAGTTCAGATAAAATGCCACATTGTCTAATTTTGACTATATTTATAGGTTATTCCAAAAAATGCCATCTTGGTGTTGTTTATGACTCTTGTATTTTTTTTTATATTTTTAGAATTTCTTGCATTTTTCTCCGTTTTTAACACTTTACAACAAAGTTAAAAAGTGTTTTTAACTTTGTTAATTCTGTCTGTCTGTCTGTCTTACCGTTAGCACGATAACTGCCGTAAAAATGACTTAATCAAAATGAAATTTTAGTATGTTGCTCAAACGGTCTGTGGGACCTATAGGAATATAAATGAATAACATCACCCAATTAGTTTTGGATTGAATCCGGGTTTAAAAAATGAAATACATTGAATCCTATAAGACTTAATTTTTCAAACATTTTTTCAGCGAATTTAAAATTCACAAATTGTTTTGAAAATTTTAGAAAATATTCAAATTATCCCATAAAATATGTAAAAAAAATTTCAGCAAAATATATTCAGTAGTTTTTTAAATAAAAATTAAAATAATAATTACACCTTTTATATGAAGCGATCACGTTACCATTATATGAAAAGCTCACGTGACCCACTTCAAAATAAAATATGCCATCCATCTTGTGTCAAAATCGTGATTTCTAAAGTTTTTTTTAATTCATATTTAGTGTTGTATCCGTCCTAAAACCGCTTTATTTTTGCTTAAATTCTGTGCAACTACATACTGAAACAATGCAATTATAATATATTTGAGTTTAAATGATCATCCAAATTTGATTATTTCTACAACGACGCCTATTTTTCACTTATGGAAAATGTAAACAGCAAAATATGTAGAATGAGTTGTATAAGAATTTCTGCATTTAACGCAAAATTATTTAGCTCATGGAGTCTGCATAGCTAATATGAATGAAATATTCAGTGATTTTACAGAGAGAAGGACGATTGTTTTTGATGAAGTTTTAAGCATAGAGTTTAATTACTTGCACATCCATGGTCTTAAGTTTTTAAATAAAATAAATTATTATAGTATCATGATAAATGAAATGAATAGGAAAATGTTTATAAATGAAATGCTGCTTTTATAGAGAGAGCCAGGCGTGTTATATTTCGATGGCGTCATTTGAATAAATTTCAGTTGTTTTCGATGAAGTTTTCAAATATAATAAATTATTGTAGTATTATGATAACTTTAAAAACTTTACCGAGGAATGTATCGCATTTTAGAGATGTTTAAACCAGACAATTTACATTTCAATGGCGTCATTTGAATGAAGTTCATTTTTTTCGATGAAGTTTTATGTTTTCAAATATAATAAATTAATGTAGATTTGTGATAATTTTTAAAATATTACTGAGGAATGTATCGCATTTTAGATATGTTTAAATGAAATTGCAATGAAGTTGGAAAGTGTTTCATAATTAATGCTTTGTCCATGATTGATCTTTCTTGTTTATTTTATTATTCAATATTGCTTCCCAAAGACATATTCTGTCTTTCAACCATTGTAAATTATAGATGATATTGTGAAACACTTTAATTACATCCTTAGTACAATGAGCTACATTATAAAGTTGGAATGCAAAAAAGTTGTGTCGCAAATTATGATTTCGAGCATATCAGGAACATAGAAAAAGTTTCTGGTGGTGAATGTTCTTTCGAACCCTCAATATCTCCTGTCATGATGGGTTGCTTTAGCTTCCGTAGCTCCAATTGAAATGGAACTATTATTTTTATTATTTAAAACAATATTAAAATATTTTCTTCAGAGTTTGCAATTAAAAACATAAAAAAACAAAACACGTAATTGTGATGTGTAAAAAGAAATGGTTATTAGAATAACTAATTATATTATGATATTCTTGTAAGTACGACTTTTCATTTCAAAAATTAAATAAACACATTAATACTGTTCTCATAAGCAGAAATTCCTGTTTAATAATTTTTTGAAATTTTTTTAAAGCAATAGAACTATATTTTCGTATATTTAATATGTATATCAGACATTTAATGCCTAGTTTTCACACTTTTAGTGTTATTTTATAAGTGCGTATTATTGATTGGATTTGTATATTCAACTGGAGATAGTTACGAAGCCTTTCAGTAGGGATCATTTTCTAATCATTACTACCCTGTGCGTTTCCTTTAAATTATACGTTTAATGCATATGATGTTTCTAAAAGAATATCAAACTTTATTTCTCAGAAATCTCCGAAATTCTCTTCAGAGTCATCCATTTTTTAGTAGATATTTCTATATTTCATCTGATGCTTTTTACAACTGTACTTTTTTCAATCCGCTGTATATTATTTGATGTGTAATCATATAAAATTATTATTGCTGCAAAAGCAACTTTCTGGTTCGATAGGTTTACTTTGGAAAAACATTTACTTCGATACATCTATCATAATTTTACCTGACATTATATTATTTTCATTGTTAAGACGAAGATGGGATTTTGTATGATATGTACAGAGCACATTTCATGTCTAGTTTTATACTTTCTCATTTTATAGCAAATGTAAGATTTTCCTAATCTTTTATCAGCATTTGATTCCTGTTTCTGTTTAATACCAGATGCTTTTAAAATAATGCTTTTTGAATGATGGAAATAAAAAATTTAATAAACATTTGCTACATGTTTCGCTTTTAAGATATTGTGTTCCATAAAATTTTAAAGACTTTTATTGTTCCTTTTAAATTTTAAGATTTTATGCACATTGGTGTGTCGGAAGTAAACAGGTATATTTTAGAGATGAGTATGCAAAAGATTTGTAAGATGATCTAAAATGCAGCTTTTGTTTTACTAAAATATGAATCATTGTTTGGTAGTTAATATGGTTGTCTATTCAGGAGGATTATTTAAAATGTCATAACTAATACAAATTTTAATTATTTAAATTTACAAATTGGTATTTAATTTAAATGATATAATCAGCATTACATCCCTCATAATCTAATTCTCACAGAAAATTAGGATTCTACAAATATATCTATATTTTGGTTTTGTCCTCTGAATACTGGATTGCTAAGAAGATTATTATCCCTTATGGGTATTTACACAGGGATTATTGTGTGATAGACCGTTGTCTAGTCCATTTGGACCACACGGACAAAGATTTTGATTAGCATTACGGGTTGCTGAAAATCAGATATGCTTATTTCAGTGCATTGCTTACAGATTCGAATGTAAGGAAGTACATAAACCTATGTAGATTGGAAGAAAACAATTTTGCAGCTTTAGATGTGTTAAAGGCATGTTATGTCAAAATATTTTGATTAAATTTTCTACTGAAATATGTAAACATGGTTAAGATATAGCGATTATACACAAAATACCAGAGTTCGGGACCACGTCCTCAAAAATTTAACTCCATGAAGAATTTAAACACGTTTTTCTTAAAATAAAATTATGAAAATCGGTTGTCATTGTACTCTAATCAATTTTTGATCAATTTACTTCAAATTTATTCTATGTATTCAATTTTTGATTGAAGCTTTTCTTGCAAATTTACCGAAAATATAAGCGATTCTTTAAACGACAAGACATTAATTTTCGTTTCCGTGGATGAGATTTTTTTCTCACGTCGAATATAAAAAAACTATCATGCTAGTTTCTCACAGTTCCAAACTTCGAAATTTTCTTTGAATATTTTATTTCAGTTGAAAACCCGCAAAAGTTAATTTTGCCAATCGCGAATGCAACACTCTGACGAGAATAGCTGACATAGGCATAATTCGATGTGTTTTCAACAATATTGCCTTATTTGGCATTTCATCATGTGTACTATTATATTAAAATTTCACCCCGCGTTGCCCGTAATTGAATGTAGTACCTAAATTTATCAAGAGAATTATTCTATTCTACATATAAACATTTTGTTTTTATATTCTGAATGCATGTACCTTACCGTATTTGAAGTATTTTTATGAATGTATTACTATGAGCCTTTTAATCTGAATTATACTATTAAGTACTTTGGAAAACTCGTAATCTCTCTATATAATTTTGTCCATATGCCGTTTTAAATCAAGTGTTTTGCATTCACTTATTAATTTGAATGTTTGGGCCATTGCTATCTCAATAATAATAAAATTAAGAAAATAATGTTTAAACGTTAATGTTATATATGGAATTGACAAAATTTTATTTTACCCGATAATGCAAGTTTTGAATTTATTTTAGGAATCGAACATTTTTGTTCCGCAGCACTTAATTGAAATGAATAACTATACGGAACAAGTTTTATATTTTCTGTTTTCCCGCAAATTTTGCCGAGCGATTCATCTGATTATAAAATTTTAAATACATCTCGTTTAGAATTTGTATATATATGTTCACTGGATGATTCGAACGCTAATTAACTTTGATATTCTTTAGAAATCCAAAAATTTGAAAAACAAATCACAGTATTTTTCACTTCTGTTAATGAATATATTGTCATTTTCCCGCAAGTTCAGAGCTGTACTGTCACTAAAAAGAGCTACATGTGATTTAAAGGAAAGTTTGGATTCTTCGGTATAGCATCATAAACCTGCACGTACAGTTCTGGTTCTTCAGGAACTTGGCGCGAAACATTTTGAAATTTTATAATTTGTTTTAAAGGAGGTTTTTTTTGTATTTGATGGGAAAATTTTTACCATGAAATGGTGTTTTTACGAGAATTCAATACAGTTTGTAGAAATATTTGTCAACATGATTATGTAACATTGATAAAGTAGACATTGTGAATTGTACCTTAACCTCAAGCATAATTTATTCATATTTTTCAATTTTTGAAACTTCGAATCAAATTTATCTTCAACTTTTAACAGAAAAGCACCTCCCACTACAGCATACAAAATGAATCATTATTTTATAAAATTGGTTCAAAATATAGGCAATATGTCCAACGTTGAAGAAATGACCGAAAAAAATTATGATTTTTTTTAATTTTTGGAATTCTGAATCAAATGTTTCTTCAAGATTCGATGGAAGCAATATAACAGCCATCAGAACACACAAAATGAGCCAATATTTATTTATCGCTTAGTAATTAAAGATGTAGGTCTGCAAGATTGAAGAAAAGAAACTAGCCGGAACGACAATTGTAAAAAGTACCATTTCAAAGTTCTTTTTCTTTGAATATTTCTTTTTTGTTTTTATTTTACTCAGATTTATGAGTATATTATAAAAAAATTAATGTCTTGAGAGCTGTACCTTGAGAGCTAAGATACAGTATAATATGCACTTAACTCTCTAATACTCATTGTAAAAAGGTGACTACAATTATTTCGAAAGGTAACTACAATTTATTTGGTGACTTCAATTATTTCGATGGAATTTTAAGCTGGCTTATTTTTGTATAAAATAGTTTGCGCTCTCAATATCCGCTAAGAATTAACTAAGACTTTGTAGGTATAAAGTAATTCAAACAGAGCAAGAACACCCAACGGGTGGTAAAAGCCTTTCAAAATAAAACCCACCATAAACATATCGACACAAGCTGATTAAGGGTCTCCCCAACTTTACACACGAAGACCAGAAAAGCTGGAATAAAAGACAGCATTGAAGTAAGATTTAAAATAAAACAGAGAGAAAACATATGAACCGATAGAATATAGTTAGAAAATGAAAGAATCTAAAAAATGGACATATTATTGTAAAGGAAGAAAAATAGAACATTACAGGGGAATGCGGCAATAATTAAAAATTATGTAATGAAAGGAAGCGACTGGTTTCGAAAGCTAATTTCTTTAATTAAACTACCATAAAAATAAAAAAATACAATGGTTGCAACTATATCAAAGAAGAATAAAACACACAATGAAGGAAAAGCTGTTTCATAAGCTATATGAACTAACTTCGGCTAAATGAAAGTTAACAATCGATTAAATTACTCAAAAATATATGTGCATAAGGCTGAAATTAAGAAGATTATAACACACACACACACACAAAATGGAAGTTGTATGAGCTAACTTTAAAAGACAAATATGTGTATAAAGAATGTTTGTCTGGCTACAAGAATGTAAGTGATTTCATATTTATCATTGCAAATATTATCAGAGTTTAAAGAAATAAAAACTTTTAGTCAAGAAATAAGTACAGAGGTAATGTGGAGAAAAGCTTGTTTTGAAGTGCTGCAATATTGACTACATTAACTATATTCAAATAACCAACGAACAAACTACTTCAAACTTTATTTACTGTGATAATATACACTGGCCAGTTACGGATTCTGGCATGACGAGTTGGCTGGGCGAGAACACTGGCGCACACCAAAAATTCTAGATTTGGGAGATTTTGAAAGATCGACTTGCATAATTTATGAATGAGATATACACGAAAGGACGCCACATTAGAATTTAAGGGTCAAAAATGCAAAGTTTAGAACATCAAAATCAAGTGATTGTTCCTTGGCAATAAAACTTTCGTAAACTGGAGTTATTTTAATGGCAGCTCGTGACTTCAGGAATGGATGACGCAGATTCAGTGGCGGGATTTCTCCTCCTTCTCGACAACGAACATCATCAAAACGCATCACACTACTGGCACAAATGTTGTTAAATATTATCTAAAAAATAATCAAACAAGTATGAAAAGTTCGCCAAATAATAATAATCATAATAACCATTCAGCCTGTATAAACTTTAGGTGAAACAGCGCTTATTCTGCGTCATCTTACTATCCGCCACTGTGTTATTTGTTCTCTTAATATATCTGTTATATATCAGATCCAATCAGTTCCAGTTATATACTGGTTCCAATAGTTATTATAGCAAATTAAATAATTTTGTTAAATCATCGATTTGCTTATTACATCTTTTCTATTAATATTACAGTGTTTGGTTGCATTCATTCTAAAGCTCCCATATTAAAGCATTTAGATTTCGAAAATTTAACTTTACAATGTCTGTAAATTCTTCCTTGCGGTTAAATGTCTATATAAAGTATTTTCTTATCTTTTCTCCATAAAATAAAGAGTGGAGCAACTTTTAAAGTAAACAAAGTACTTAAATTTTGAACAATGCAAATTTCCCTTGAGAGTGTAAGAAAGGCTGGTATATCAAAGTCGGAAATATAGATAACATGCAAAAAGGACTTTTCAACATATTACCAAATTTGCAATGTTAAAATAATAACGGTTTTATGCTGCATTTAACACGAGAAACTTTCACGCAATTTCTTAAATGTTCAAACTAAAACGATATTTTGAAGAAGTAAAGTGTGTTTAAAAGATTTTTATTTATATCATCTTGAACGGGGAATATAATTTTGTTTAGTGTACAGTTTAGCTCAGATGTTAATTAATAATTTTTTTTTTTAATTTACATGCATTGGTTATATAAAAGAACATAGGAGGTATTAGATTTTTAATGTATTTGCTTAAATTTCAAGGAACTCAATCTGAATTATCAGTAATTATATATCAAGAAACCCGTTTAATGAAAGAAATAGTTTTTCTTTACACCAACTAACAGGTAAGATCATGTATTTTACAAACACAGTTATTCTCTCGCAAATATCCAGGTTATGGCAAACTTTAAAAACTTCGCAATCCTCTAGGGGATCGTGGAGCATACTTTGAATAGCTCTATGAATCTCAAATACGGTCGTTCTCAAGATACTGGCCCATTGTGACATGCCTGGAAAAAAGGCTGCAGAAGCTTTGGCAAAACGAGAAGGCCACCACATTTCACCGTCCTCATGAATTGAGACGATATTTGATACAGTAGCTTCCAGTATTCACCAGTTAATCAAAGATGACGATATAAGACGTATGTTGAAAATGTTTCTTATCTCCGTGATATATTCTTTGGAAGACGTTTTATTCGTATATTCTTTGGGAGAATAAACCACGGCGAGTGCTTGTATCGTGACTTCCTACTTTATAATGTCGACAAAACGACATATTTTATTTCTTTGTTGAAGAATTACCATACGAAATCACAGATATATTAAAAATTTTATTCGTATTTAATATCGAATGTAGCTTTGCGCGCAATCCATAATAAACAAGATCACAACGAAAGCAAATCTGATGTGGGCATCACATGACTTTCTCTATATAATGCAATGAAATTACTACTTTTACAGTAAAACAAAAGTAGGCTATTCTTATAGTATATACTTATATTCTTTCCAAGATATTAAATTTTCGATAATTAGTCGTCATTTTCATTGATTGAATGTCATTTCTATTCATATGGTGAGATTTTTATTAACTTAGCAACATTTAAAATGTCGCCAAGTTGGCCATATTCCGCCAAATTTGTCGCCAAATCATCGCCAAGCGTTATGACGGAGAAATAAGTTATTCTTATAGCAGATAAATGATTATTGACGTTCAAATACAAAAGTATTTCTCAAAGTATCTTTTCTCATGAATGGAACGAGCTAGATTCATAAGAATGATGTCACCAAATTTATTGCATGATATTACATCTGAAAAGCGAACATGTTTCTCAGCAGTTTATATATATTTTTTTAATTTATGGGATTTTTTGATAAATTTATTTGAAAAATGGGCAATATCTGGAGAACGGGTTCATGCTAACGTTTTAAAGTTTATGTCAATCGTTTTCTAAGGACAAATTACATAAGAATTGTCTATTTGCGTAACTTTATTAAACGTTTTGTTTTCTTGATGATTTTTTTCAAAATTTCACTCGAAAATTTAGAGGGTTCTGTACATTCGATTGTATTTAAAAGCTATAGCCTTCCAGTATTCACGGATTTTAATTTTTGTACCACATTTCATTCGAATTGCTCTATTCGTTCGTAAGACATCGACTCCACCGACTCACTCACACACACACACAGACATCACCTCAAAAATGTTCGATTCGTAATTAGGGATGCTTGAAACTTACTCTCCTGTCTTAAACTCGAATTCGAATTATCGACTCCGTCACAATACTTTCCTTATACATTATACTATGCATAGTATAAGCAAAGTAATATATTTAGTAAGCAGACGATTTTGGAAAATTTAGATTTATTGTGAAGAAGCCTGAACCTGAACATTCAAATGAGAGATAAGCATGCTGGGCAAATACAAAAACAGACTCTATGGAGTTGCGCCACCTACTGTGACTAAAAAGAAAAATAAAATAATCTCCAGCGATATGATTAATTATTTATTAGTCAATGACATCATATTTTTCCAAGGTAAGGCGTGATTCTAATTTTTTGTTTCTCTGTCCCGTTCTTTTTTCGCATGTTTAAGCTCTGCTTTTTATTAATTTTTCTGGTTTGCGTTTCATATATTTGGCATTTTACAATTATTTCATTTTACTTCTGTTTTGATTCTTTGGCGCAACATTATTGGTTCTGTCATTTAGCCGTTTTCCTGCTTGTTCGCGGAATGATGTAGCTCTCATGTGGATGTTCAGACCCAGTCATGTTTGCGCTGGAGAAGGAAATCCAACGATGTCCGCATTTCGATATTTGCTCAAAATTTTATACTTTGATCTAGGTTATCATTAGTATTAGTTTGAAGTACAGCAAATTAATATTCAGTAGTGAAATAAGGGTTGGAGGGAAAGTTATGTCGTATTTTAAATAGGCAGGCGATTTTTCTTGTAAATAAAAAGAACATCTGTAACAGGTCGAGAAATTGCAGAAGAGTTTGGCATTCATCATACAACTGTTGGAGATCACATTAAATCTCTTGGGTTTGTGTTGAAGCAAAGTTTTTGGGTTCCACATGAATTAACGGAAAAGAATTTGTCTGATCGTGTAAGAATGTGTTCATCACATCTGATTAGACACAATGTGGAGCCGTTTTTGGACAAGCTGGTTACTGGAGATGAAAAGTGGATTCTTTACGAGAATATTAAGAGAAAAAAATCTTACTGCAAACCAGGAACATCAGCAACAGTTCCAAAGCCAAGTATCCATCAACGAAAAGTACTGCTTTGTTAGTGGCGGGACAGGAAAGGTCCAGTGTACTACGAGTTGCTGAAACAGGGGAAAATCATCAACGCGGATCTGTACTGCAATAAGCTGGATAAATTGAATGCAGCTATCAAAGAAAAAATGCCAGCATTAGCGTCCAGAAAAGCGTCCAGATAATGCTCGCCCGCATACTGCAATGGTGACACAACAAAAACTGAATGCGTTAGGATGGGAAGTCCTTAGTCACCCACCGTATTCACCTGACATTGCGCCATCTGATTATTACCTGTTCAGATCTCTGCAAAATTATCTAACGGGAAAAAAATTCACGTCTTTTGAAAGTGTTTCTAAGGCAGTTGCTGATTATTTTAACTCCAAGGATGAGAACTTCTACAAAACAGGAATTCACAGGTTACCTGAAAGATGGCAACAGGTTGTAACAAACAACGGAGCATATATAATTGATTAATATTAAACACATATTTTTATAAATGAATTCAAATATTTTCTTTAAAAATACGACAGAACTTTCCCTCCAACATATACTGAAATGACTAAAAACATAACTCATCAATAAATTTCAAAAAATAGAGGTAAATTTATGAAACACTGCGGTATACCTATTCAATTTATTCTTTAAAATGTGCGATTTTTTTTACAGCATAGCATAATTATAGAATTTAATAGCATTTTAGTATCATTTTTGTCGAAAGGAATTGTTGTGGAAAACCTATAATTTATTTCTGTGATTTTCAACTATACCAAATTACCCTACCTCATAAAATTAATATCCCTTAGACGAAATAGATATATACGGTGCTGTATAACAGTTCTTAAAAATTAACATAGGTGTGTTTATTTATTTATTTAACGAACTTTAGAAAATATTCCATTGAAACTTAAACGATTTTCATTACTTTTTTATCCAATGAACTTCTCTGACGGTTTAAAGATCATGACATTTTATACTACCTACAATCCAATTAGGAAACTAACTTTCAGTGTATTTAAAAAGGAATAACTTTTTTGATGCACACTTTATATTATATAATATAAAATGAGAACAGAAGATATATTGTGTTACTCAGATAAAATGTGATCGCCTTAAACTTAAAACTAAAATTCTTATTTATAACACAAATACATCTTCTTTGAAAAGTCATTAAACCAAAATTTTATCTTCGACGTATAAAGTTCTGCCTTTGATGTTGCATTCCGTTATTAGTATTTAAAATTTTCAATATAATATTTGTAAAGCGTATACTTTTCAAGACTTATTTTTATCGTAGAATAAGTTTAAAAAATAACACATTAAATTAATAACCAGCACATATACTCGAAATTGCTTGTCATTTAAAATATATACAACTTCTAATAGCATTCTACATTATACTATTTGTTAAATAATTTCGGTCTACAAAAATCTGCTCACAATTTTTGATTTGTATGTGGACTGTCGTAAGGTAAATTGTCCGTACCAAATTTTAAATAAAAGTATTTACCTTTGATGCCTTCACCTAGGGTGAGATATGAAATTCTCCAGTGGTTCTCGAGTGAGAGAGAATGACATGAGACAAAATTCTATAATCAACATGTCCTGCGACATGGAGAAAACCAACAAACCCAGAAAAAGCAGAATTTCTATTTATTTAATACTTTGTCCAACGTGCTTTTGTTATTTCAGAATTTCCTGTAACGGCACGGCGATCTAAAAGAAAAAAATCTTTGCACAGTTATAGTACTGACTACAGAACAGATGATAACGGATTTTGTTGTTGTTATTGTTGCGTATCCTCCAGCATCTGACGAAGTCAGAAGAGATCCATTTGTCCGTTGACTCTCAGAAAGTCGAGCACAAGAAGTGGATCGTAATAGATATCCTCCTTGGAGAGACCCATGCAATATATTATATGCTCTACAGAAGCCTGATGGTCGTGGCACTTGGAGAAGGCGGCGAAGACCTTCCTGCCCTCATTAAAAGAGATACACTTGATGTGACTGCTAATTAGTCTAGATAATACTGTCTGGGAGCCTCTGTCACCCGGGAAATCTGAAGTCAATCCCATCATCCAGATGGGGGAAATGACGAAGGGGTTGAAAAAGTATTTCCAAACCCCCACCCCCACGCACCTAGAACTTTTCTTCCTTGGTCACCAAAAAAAGTTGAATCAATCTCAAATTGTATCAACCGCGGAATAAAATTTACTGGAGCTGGATTTTCTATTTCTTTCTCAAAATCTCACAAAATGAAATAAGAGAGTAGAAAAGATTTTCCATATCATCCAGATTCTTCAGAAAGCCAATACTATACGTTTCACAAATATAATATTGACAACAAGGAAGAACCTAATTGAGCCAATTTTCGATTAAGACAACTAAGACGCTAAGCGCCACACACTGTTAAGAAAACTAAAGCTAAATAAACATGTCGCATTCCAATTTTTAAATGTGTTAGTTTCACTGTCTTTAACAGACTTAATATTATATGTATTGCTAATTCGTAGAACTGCTTGTCTTTTAGATATACGTATATACGTATCGTTTATATGCGATGGATGTTGCGTTGGTGAAAGAGTAATTTTATGAAAGAGTAATTTTATGAAAGAGTAACAGATTTATCAAACATCCAATGAAAGAAGGCGCTTCGTGTAGGAATTTGTAATGTACAAGAAAATATGTTGTATTTACGTTATATGCTAAGAAACCCGTAAAGTCATTTCGTGCAAAGCATGCCAATGCCAATCAATATGATGATGCCCCTACTTTTCAGTTACCAGCATCACAAACACTATGTCATTTATTTGTTAAGTTTGAGTGGGAAGCTAGTAACATAGCAGTGGGTTTCATAATAAATACTAAATTTTGTCTAGTATGATAAACAGAATGCTGATTTAAAGTATATAATATGCTGATAAAAAGTATTTCCAAACCCCACCCTCACCCCACCTAGAACCTTTTTTCCTTGGTCACCAAAAAAAATTGAATCAATCTCAAATAGTATCAACTGCGGAATAAAATTTACTGGAGCTGGATTTTCTATTTCTTTCTCCAAATCTCACAAAATGAAATAAGTGAGTAGAAAAGATTTTCCTTATCATCCAGATTCCTCTGAAAGCCAATACTATACGTTTCACAAATATAATATTGACAACAAGGAAGAACCTAATTGAGCCAATTTTTTATTAAGACAACTAAGACGCTAAGCACCACACATTGTTAAGAAAACTAAAGCTAAATAAACATGTCGCATTCCAATATTTAAATGTGTTAGTTTCACTGTCTTTAACATACTTAATATTATATGTATTGCTAATTCGTAGAACTGCTTGTCTTTTAGATATACGTATATACGTATCGTTTATATGCGATGGATGTTGCGTTGGTGAAAGAGTAATTTTATGAAAGAGTAATTTTATGAAAGAGTAACAGATTTATCAAACACCCAATGACAGAAAGCGCTTCGTATAGGAATTTGTAATGTAAAAGAAAATATATTGTATTTTCGTTATATGCTAAGAAACCCGTAAAGTCATTTCGTGCAAAGCATGCCAATGCCAATTAATATGATGATGCCCCTACTTTTCAGTTGCCAGCATCACAAACACTATGTCATTTACTTGTTAAGTTTGAGTGGGAAGCTAGTAAGATAGCAGTGGGTTTCATAATAAATACTGAATTTTGTCTAGTATGATAAACATAATGCTGATTTAAAACAGTGCATTTTGGATCTCCTATATATATATATATATATATATATATATATATATATATAGATATAGATAAATGTAGTAATAAAAAATTCAAGTAAAATTAATATCACCATAGAAGCAAAACCACGGCCATAATACCGATAAGAGAAAAGGACAATACCGGTTCAAATTCGATGATTAATCAGAATTAAATTCATCTTCATGTCTGAGTATTTAATTCTAATTATCCCAAAGAGAAACAAATGCCTGTTTCAGATTGTGCAATAGTACATTACTATAAATGCTCAAACTCACACTACAGGCATCAAAAGATGAAAAAATGGAGATAAGAAAATGTGTATTACCATGTGGCATGAACCCTTCTTCTTTCACCACTTGTATACGCGATCAACCTCAACAACTTAAAGTATCTAGAAGCACCGGAATGAACAAGTCGAAATACAACCAGGGAGGCAGTACGAAAGTCCACAGCGACACTCCCAGATCCGTCCAGTGAATCAGAGCAGGAGACAGGACTATTACCCGTTTAAGCAAAAAGGAATATGAACATGAAGCAAAGACGGAAATTCTTACTAAACATGTGATTCATTGAAGACATGGATAAACGAGGATGCCACTATATACCATTATAAGGGCTCTGAAATCGTAGTTTCAAACTGGCTTAAGTTACAATATATATATATATATATATATATATATTTATATATATATATATATATATATATATATATATATATATATATATATATTTATATATATATATATATATATATATATATATATATATATATATATATATATATATATATATATATATATATATTAAACTAGAAAAGTATAAAAATGAAAGAAAGCAATATATCAAAGAATGGCCGGGGGGGGTTGTGACCCCCACTCCCCGGTTAAGCTTGCTTTGCGTCTAGACAACACCCCCGGTAGCCGATATATTGCACAAAAAAGAATACCGAAGTATCAAAAATTTAAAAAGGATTTAAAAAGGATTTTAAGATGGAGGTTGCAGAACATAAAAATGTGTGGAGTACTCAGAAGACTCGTATACTAAACAGTACTATTATCTAACCCTAACACAAAACATATTTCGATAAGAATCCAAATGTATAGATTTTAATTATCGAAGCAGATACCGTACCATAACCCAAATGCACCATCTTGACGAATCCAGCACTAATACATTCACCTGTCAATATCTATTGTAAAAAAGAGTGTACTCATTCTTTACCTGTGTAGAGATGGCACAAACTCCCAAACGTAATTAATACACGAGAGGTTCAGTATCCAAATATATATGGTAGCCCTCAGTTACGGTTATACTATAAAATTTGCATACTTATTTTTATTGATATGGAGAAAATTTTTAATCTTAGAAATTTGAAGCAGAAGTTAATTTAACTCTTCCCAATATCTAATCGACAAAAATTCTGTGTACAACTAATATTTGAAGTATTTTAGAACTTTTAAGCAATCAATTTTAAACGGAAATGAATATATAATCGATCACAAAACTTAAAATTGCTTTGAATAAAAGTAATGCTTTATAATAAATACAATAACGAGTTTAAATATATAGTGTATTGAGAACTTTTATCTTTAAAATAATGAAATAATTTCAAAATGTTTATATATATATATATATATATATATATATATATATATATATATATATATATATATATATATATATATATATATATATATTGGAATTTGGACAAAAATATTCTTTTAAATATTTTATAGGTCAATATTTGCATTTTATTTGAAGAGAGTATTATTTAAAACACTATAACGGAAGAGCGTAATAGTCAATTTTCGTAAAAAAACATTTTTAAACGTTTTAAATGAAATGTTTTGACGTGAATAACGACATGCTAGGGATATCCATTTGAAATCGGAGCGTAACAAAAAATGTAAAAAAGCAGTAAGGGATAAAAATGTTGAGGGGAAAATCCGGTTTTTAGATAAGCAATTTTTTTTCTAAATTCATATAATTTTTGAGCAATCATCTTGTCAATTTGAAAAATATTGAAAACTTTCGGATTCTAAAGTTTGTAATACTATTATACTATTATCTTGAGAATTAAACATGCTAGCTATGAACAGGGAGTGATCTTCACAAGAATATATAGTTACATTTCAGATCGGTTTATTAGTTGTTGAAATAAAGTGCTTGTAATTTTGAAATTTTAATATTTTGCACTGTTTTGAGATGGTGGTTATAAATGTAATTTCTAAACTAGTTTGATAAGGTTGTTATAATTTAGACATTTTAATATTTTGAAAAATTTTGAAGAAGTGGTTGTAATGTAGCCGTTTTAATATTTGGAAAAATGGTCTATAAGTTTGAAATTTTAATACTTTGAATTATTCTGGAAAATCAGTTATAAATTAAATATTTTAAAATTATTTTAAAAAAGTTTGCATTTAAAGTTCGATATTTTAATATCTTGTACATTTTTGATGTTACAAGTTGTTATTTATGCAAAATCATTTCGGCTCCATTGTAGTGGAGCTACCGCCGATTTTTTAATATGTTTTATTTTGTATAGTGATATTATGTTAGAAATATTTCTTTATCAAGTTAAATATGTGAATTTTACTTGGTTCTCTGTATCCTGTATTGGAAGTACATATAAAAAATATTTTAATACTTTCCTCTACTCAAAACATCTAAAAAATTATACCTCTTAAAAATAAAATAAGATCATCAAATATTAAAACGCCGTAAATATAATAAGGACACCTTATTGATAAGAGCAGTCTTACAGTTGTAGGTAATAATATAATCTGAAAGAAAAAACTTCATTTTCGAACATCTATTCAAAGCAATCTTTGGAACATAAAATCAGAATTTTTATTTTCATTCGAACCTAATGCCGAACAAAAAAGGAAGCTTAGAGATTATTTTTCCAGCAAATCCTTTGATGTAACCGCATTCTATTACTGTTGAAAATACTTTTTATATGTGTATAGCATTATTTTTTAAGAGAAATATCTCTCTACAGATTTTAGCACACTAATGAATAAGTAAGTCTTAACCAAATCCTTCAAAAATGCTAGTATCGCAAGTTACGTTATCTCTCTCGTAATTACATTTGCTATTATTTTGAAATATTTGGATCTCTTATTCTATGAAAGTAATAGAATGTTCCATTAAAATATTTTTACTTTAAAATTTAATGGGGTAATACAACTGACTTTCAATATTCATAATTTCAGATGTGTAAATTTAAATAAAAATCTTATGTGGGCAGCACATGATTTTCATTACCGAAACAAAATCATTTTCGTTTTATTTCTTGTATAATTAACTAAATTGAGTTAAATTACACAAAATAACAATGAGAATTATTTGAAATTACACTAAGTTTACAGTTAACAGCCGCCGTGTTGATGTGGAGTACGATCACGTTCAACATGTGGGTCCGTAAATGCTTAATGTCCGTAAATAGAGGTAGGTGGTAGGGGAAGGAGGGCACGGTTCCTGTGGATGCCTCCCCACTGGGTTCCGGTCTAAATTGGGTGGCACTTCCCGGCCGTCCAAACAGGTACCTTACACCTTTCTTGTAGGTCGGACGGTCTGAGTCTCAACAACAACTAAGTTTACAGTTATATTTCAATTGTCGTTTTCATTTGGCAGCTGGGCGTATTTTCGAAGACGACATGGTAAAAATATGAATAAACTAAAATATCACGACAGTGGTTAGTCTTAGATTAATGCGGTTGGACTTGCGGTTGGACTGCGGTTGGATAAAACAAGCATTTAATTTATACATTTAAGCATATGCAGTCTTTTATTCTAGATTTTGGCAATTTTTGCGGTACTTTTAGCAAAGAAAAAACCTCGGGCTATTTTTTCCGGATTGTTGCAAAACCTAATTAGCACCGGAGTGTCTCACGGGTGACTTATCTACCACATTTTATAAAAATTTGGTCAATTAGCTTTTCAGCTAGAGTGGTTACGATGTTTGCGGGGCATTTTCGTTGAAAAAAACAGATTATTTTTTTCCAAATCGCACCGAAATCTAATTAGCACCAAGGTAACACGCGAGTGACTTACAAAATTTTGTGAAATTCCATCAAATATTTTTTAAGCTAGAGTGGATACATACGTTGGACAGACAGACACACAGACGTCACGCTAAAAGTGGTATTCTAGACGTCCGAAAGAGTGTAGATCCGTCGAAAATTTGAGTTGAAAAATCCCTTGAAAACTCGATTCGTCGAAAATTCCCAATTCGATTAAGATGTTAAGCTCTATCTGTAGCCAATTCTGAAAGATGCATGTTGCAAGGAAAATTTAAATATTTTAATCGGAACTGACATCTCCAGATCCTAAGTGAAAGTCCTTAGTGAATCATCTAACCTCTCTGGAATTTAATGCTGAATATCCATATCATCCTTTATCTAAGCTATATCTACAGGTAATCCTGAGAAACAGATGTTTCAAGGAAAATTTTTTAGCCGTAAGTGGGGAAAGGATCTGGAAGTAAGAATCCTTTGTGAACCACACAACCCCTCTTTGAAATTTAATATTGAATCCAAATCATGCATTATCTGAGTTCTATTTATAGCCAATCTCAAATATTAATTTTGAAAAATAAAAAAAATTAAACTGAAAATTGAAAAGAACCTGAAATGAAATTTTTAAAGTCTCTAACATTTTCCAAAATGCGATGTTCAATCCATATCGGTTATCATCTACTCTTTATATATAGTTGATGCTGGAAAACATAAGCTTCAATAAACAGTTTTAGTAAAACTAATGTTAATGTATAACGCATTTTAATAATGTATAACTCTTATGTATAACAGTGAAACCCAGCAATAATGCAAACGTATCCTATATATTATATTCTTAATTTAATTTTTAAAATTTGTTGAATATTTTAAAATGAAAGGATATATTATCTTATATTGATGGTCATCCGAATAACCATAAATTCAGCCAAACTAAAATGTCTTATTTTTGTACTATATAAAACGAATTAATTTATAAACATAATTCTGAAAAAAAAAAACAATTTTTCATGTAAAATTTGGATAACCTATTGGATGAAATTTCATACCACTGGTAAAAATTGAATATTTCTTATTTACGGGGCTGAGTATAATTCTAGAGGGTCTTATCCCCCTCTGGCCCCTTCCTAACTACAGCCTTTAAAATGGTACAATAAGGGAAGATGATCATTTGGAGAATGTAAAGATTAGGGATTTTAATTGATAAAAGTCTAAAATAACAAAATTATATAAAATGATTTTTTGTAGGGATTTTAAATTCAATTGAATAACTCTCTCGATTTGCTTTAACGAAACTGAATAGGTTATAGGGTCGTTGCGTTATTGTTGGTCACTGATTGCTCGAAGCATGGATATTTTAAGAATTGCAATAATATACATTTTTGCAGGAATTATATTATTCACAGGTTGATAAAACATGTGATGTCTTACAAAATACTCTTCGATTTATTTTTACTTAATGTATCCAAAATATTCACATAAAATACAGGTAGGTCAAAACTATAAACAATATATTTTATCCTTCAAGTATGCTCTTGAAGAAAACTAACAATTTTTTAGGATATATTCCTGACGGATAGAAAGAACAGAAAACATAGATGGCCCTAAAATGCGAGTAAATCAAGCGAAAAATCGAGTTTTTAAAACATACTTATTCTGCATAATAAATTCTGAAGTAGAATTTTTCTTTGGATAAAGTAAGACATTGTTGAAGCGCTGAAAACGTCTGATGTAGGAATTGAGATTGTCTCTTAAACGGAGTTACGGTGTTCAAGATATTGCAAATGTTATTCAAGTATAAAAAGGTTGTTTCTAATATTTTTTTTTCTTATGAATATTGTTGCTCTAATGGAAAATTATTTTAGTGAATGATATTTTTCAGCTTTGAACAAAGTACAGTTCAAAAGCAATTTTTATAAATGAGAGTACTGGCTGAGGAAGATACTATAAAGTATTTCCCAAACTGGTTTCATTTTAAAAAGGCATCTATATATATGGGCTAGTGCCACAGCGGCTGCTTGGTTAGCTTACATTTATGTGATTGTTTCCATACTCGTTGAGATTGTCGAAAGATTATTTTTTCCACAACCAGCATCCCATCTTTTCTTTCTCTGGGGTAATTTAAACACAAACAACTTCTCTTATTAATTATTGGAGCAATACTTTTGTTGAATAACCACCCATTTTAAAAGGAAATTACGTAAATGCAAAACACATTTGCTATTAACATCATGTTATTAAAATTGAGAAGTGAGGCGGTCGCTAGAAGAAAATATAGTTGATGTGCCAGCCTTTATATATACCAGTATATTCGATTTTTTATCCGTTTAGTTTACACTGAATATATGTTGTATAAATAGTAATTTTAACTCCAAAAATTTTAAAATATCATAATCTACAAATTTTAGTAGAACTTTATATGTTACAATATCTTTATAAATGAGTTAGTTCTTCAAAGTAGTGTGTAAATCACTCTGTAGAAATACAGAGCTGAAAATGTATGGAAGTTTTCAAATATCCTTTACAATTTTGCAGAATTCTGAATTATATTTTGGCCTGACAATAACGCTTATAAAAATAACGCATGGGGAATAGTGTGAAACATGTGTCAAATTCCGCAGAAATGTGGCCGTAATTGAAGTATGGTCCAAGATAAAAAATATACTTTACAGTTTTTCATAATAAAAAATATGTAAAAATTCAGATGAATAAGATTAAAATAGTCTTGAATTGAATATAAGCGTACTTTGGCGTTTTATTTTATGTCGTTCACAGTTCTAAGAGGAGAACATTGAAGCGCAATTTCATTTTTAAAAATGGGCCATAATCATGGATACCAAAACCCAGGAGAGTATGGAGGATTTTGAAGCTCCAATATCCTTTTAAGAAATGCCCGGAAATCCTGGATATCAAAGCCAGGAGAATTTCAAATTATGCACCCTAATATTGTATATCTTTCATTGTTTGCTAATGTTAATATTGGATATTCTTCATAGATTATCAATGAAAATATCGAATCAATGCTTTATTTCAATCATACTGGAGAAGTAGTCATGGTGATTTAATATGTGTTATTTGATTGTTGGATTAACTTTGTTGGAGTTGAAACTGATATTCACCAATGCATCATCTCAGTAATATACTATTTGCTAAGTTAAATATATTAAATTAATGTACCATTGCAATTTTATAAATATCAACAATCCTGATAACAGCAGTGGCAAAAAATTAACTAATAACTGTTATTACCGCAACATAACTGCCGTTAGGAACCAAAAAACTAACTCAGGTTTTCTGGATTGCATCTGGATAAGTTACTAGCTTCATCATTCGGGTTATGTACAGACTATTTAGGTTGCATTACAGAGCCATGATGAATTTATTGAGTAGCATTCGTATCAAACACATTCGGTCACGAATTTAAATTTGAAATTTATTGTTATTACATTGATAACTTCATTACAATACAAATTTAAATTAATGGATTTTTTACCTTTTCTAAGCGAATACTGCAGTATTTTATTATTAATGTAGAATTTAATATTTGTATGAATTTAGCAAATTTGGGTGAGAAGACATTGATTTACAGCATTAAAAAGTGACATATTAAAACAACATATTTTAATATGGTACGATTTTTATTTTTTATTGGTTGCAAAAATATTACCATGCTATTATTTTTGCGTTTTATTCTCGAAACGTCTATTTCTGAGGATCTGCTATATAACGAGCTCAGATGATGACTAATTTCGATTCAACATCAAATTATAGAGGGGAGTGGAAGGTTCCTTAAATATTTCACCTTATGGTTCTTTTTCTATTTCTGGTTCAACATTTTTATTTTACCTGCACTATTACTTCTTCTCTAATACCTGGCTGTAAATAGAACTGAGATGATAATTGGTAAAGATTCATCATCAACTTCTGGAGAAAGTAACTAAGAAAGGGATAGTGAAACTGGAAGTGAAAGTTCACTAAGCAATTTCACTTCCGGTTTCTTTTCTACTTCTAGTTAAATTTTTTTTAAAACAATTATTTCTCAGTATTGGCTATAAGTGGAGCTTGGATGATGACTGGTATATATTCAGCATAAGATTTTAAACAGGTTAGGGGTTTACTAGGGATTTTAGTGTTCCGTTCTGGAAATGGCACTTATGGTGTTTTGAAAATTAGTATGACTTTATGAAATAAGTATACGAGTTAAGTAGTAGATTAAAAGTACTTAATTGATCCATGAAAACTGAAGTTTAGACACCATTAGCTCCTAGCACAAATTTCCATCACAAAGACACCATCACAAATTGTCACACTCCATCACACTTGTCGATTTTTTAAAGTAACAAATTGTAAATAAAATTTAATTAAAAATAACTTAAAATTTATTCATTCTAAGAAAATTATCATGGTATCAAAGTAATAAGTTAAATATTAATTCTTATATATTTTTGTGAAATAAATGTAAAATACATTAATGCTATTATTTTTGTATTGACACACAATATCTTCTAAATATCTTTATCAAATTCACATAAAATCTAAACACGTTGTTTAGGATAAGAGCTAGAAACACACTGAAAGAACATTAGCGTTGTAGAACGCGTTAGCGTTGTTAGCGTTGTAACACGTTGTAGAACATTAAAACAGATAAATTACAATTTGAAAGTAGGAACATTAACTTTCACAGCCATTATAAAAATGTATTTATTATTCTATCATCAAACAATACATTTTTCTAAACACAAGAGTTCTTTGCTTTTTTCGTCAAACATTGAAATTATCAGGCCAAACAAAGAATAACAGTGCTCAGTTTTTGTTGAATTTAAGTATTTGATTACTTTAGAAAGAAAACAATCATATATTTACATAAGATGTAATTTTTTTGTTTTCGGCATATTTTTAATTTAGATTTAAGGGAATCTGTGTCTTAATATCAAATAACTTTAAATCTAAATTGTTTGGTATTGTGTTAGTATACTTGCATGGCAGTACTAAATTATGCACAGTACAAATTTGTTTTAAAATACTGCCGGAAGGAAGTAAAATGTTTCATTAATTATTTAAATCCCATTGCAATAAGATGAAGCAAATAATTTTAATGTTATTACTCTACCACCAAATATTAACAAAAAAAAGAAAGAAGTTCTTACTCTCCCAAGAGTTAATAACAAAAACAATTCTTCAACGTAAAAAATTAATTCAAAAATCGATTATTTTATTTTACAAAAATTACAAAATCTTTAAACAGGCTGCATTAAAATAAACAGATGATATGTCTTGTAGATCACTCACCAGTCATATTTGACAAATAATATTTTCTGGTTGAAAGGAACAAACAATGATCTATCACCTTCTCCAATCCAGTTATAAACTTTTAAATTTGCCAGACTGTGGAAAATTTCAGGTTCTTTTATATCAAGGAAAGAGAATTATAATTTGTATTTTCTTATTAAAAGATAATATTTTAGGCTGTAATAACACATGAAATCTGGATATTATTTTATTCAATCGATCATGGTCACTTTATTGTAGACAGACCTAATATGTATACTAATTAACCTTTCCTTACAATCTTATTGTTGTGTTTAAGGACTTTTTTAGGAAAACTGTATAATAGATAAGGTCTGAAAGCTCCTAATTGCACTAGTAGCATTTAATATTGGTCTAATGTTAGACCAAGAGTGCATATCTGGGCATTACATTTGAAATATTTCTAATGTAATCCCAATAACGTGCAAATATTGGGGTTACATTGGCCTCTTATATTGCCAAAATATTTGCAATACAATATTACGCAAATATTGGTGTTACATTGAAAATGTTTTCAATGAAACGCCAATATTGGAGTAAAAATATCCTAATTTTTTAAGCCAATATTGGACAAATTCCGTCAATATGTCCACTTTTTCATATTGGTCCAATATTTCCAATATTTGCCAATATTGGATTGCTATTAGGTTAAATGCGACAACTAAGAACAAGTACAATATGGGAATGCATTATCGCATTTTTACTCTAATATAAAAGTTGAAATTTTAATTTTTTCAATTCTAGCCATGGTTTGCAATTTGTTTATTTTTCAACCAGAAGATAATTATGTTTCTTGACGCATTTAATGAATGCATGCTTAATTGATGTACTTGTACATATTGTGGTAAGAGACATGTAATTACGGTAGTGTAAAAGGTTTATGTATTATTTATGTTCGGAGGTTTATTTTGTGTCGCTATGTATCTGCGGAAGTTCTGAAGTTTTGCCTAAGAGGATTAGATCGTGTAATCTTCTTCGAAGTTGGAACAAATCTTGAAGAACTTTTAAAATAAAACTCATCATTATATTTGTCAGAATAATTCCGTAAAATATCTAGTTTGAGCAATAAACAAAAATTCTTCCTCGGATAATTTTATTTACTTGAATTCAATTTTTGATTTCGAGCAAATTTTTTAAGAAAAATAAATCAAAGTGTATCCTTACACGAATTCAAACTTGAATAGCTTACATATAATTGACCATTCAACATGACATGAATTGCAACTGAAAAATTTTTCTTTAAAGCAACAAACAACACAAAATTAACTGTGTTTACCGTTTCTGAAGGCAACAAATTGTCTCTTTTTTAGACTAAGAAGAAGAGCAACCTTCACGAGTCAGAGCAAGATCGGCAACTTATGTCAGAACAGTAATCATGAAATAGTGCTCTTGCTCCAGAAATAAGTATCCATGGATCGGTTTCGTGCGTTTTATTGCTCTTCAGCAGTGAACAGACTTGAGTTGGGATATAAACAGGGGAGACGTGTTATGTGCTGCAATTTCAAAAAATCTGTGGGGGCTGATCATGTCATTTATACCACGCATCCGGCTTTAAATTTCAAGAAGGTTGATCTCAATGTGTCTAATTTCGATAAACAGTTTAAAATATAGTTACAAGTTTTATGAAAATTATTTGCCATCTACTCTGTTACGATTCTTAATTCTGTAGCTAGTAACATACGAGAGAAATTTCATGTATTTTTAAAGCACATTTAAATCTCGCGAAGAAACACTTTATAGTCTGAAATACATAAATAGTGTGCAGTGTCAAATCCATGCATTATTAAGTGCATTTTATTTTCAAAAGCTGTATGCAAATTTTTCTCAGGGGATTAGTTTGTATAATCTGCTTGGAAGTAGAAACTAAAGCTGCAAAATTTCAAAGATGAAACACATCAATAAATTTACAAGGACTATGATGGAGCTTATTTAGTTCTATTGTCAAAAATGTGTGAATATTAAATGGTCTAATTTGAATTATTTGACTGGGTTTTAAATCATTATCCCGGATTTTCCTCTAAATAAATATCTAAGAAGTTTTTGTCTTTAGAGAAGTTGAAATTATTATTCGCATAATAATTCCAACTGACACGGATTATATATTGAATTTGATAGCTATTTAGACTTATATTGCATTTAACAATTAACCTATTTACTTAGAAAATATATTGTACATTTGAAATTTTAAATATTTTATTCCAATTGGACATTGCTTAAAGGAGCACCTAAATTATCTTAAAAATCAAGAAATTAATAAATATTCTGCATTGAAAAACACGGATAATGGACTTGTCATCGGTTTGATTTTTTCTGCATCTAATCAAATGCGATTAGTTTTTTATCTCGATCTCTTTGGCGGTTTTCGTATTAGTAAAGAGTCTAATATTATGGTTAACGAATTATATATAGTACCATACGTTTCTGACTTATGGTATAACCATGTTTGAGCTATCTTCTTCTGTCTTATTCTTTTCAACACTTTTTTTCATGTCCGTCTTTTCTGATTTGAATAGTGTTCTTTCTTTTTTCTTTCCTTTCTGTACTATAGGGCACGCCACCACTACTGCATTTTAACATTTACGCCTGCGTTTGAGTTGGTTCGCCATTCTTAGCTTGTTGGCGCAAAAAAGAAAATGTCAATTGTTTCAGAAACGTACATTTGTTTTACAGCTGTTTCTGCGCAGATATTTGCAATGCATTTTTTTTTTGTTTATTGCTATCGCAAAGTTATGTTGTGTAATTAAGTTTATTTATTTTTATTGCGCAGTCAGGTTCTATATCTTAAAACATTGCAAGTTTAAAAATTATACGAAATTGTGTATTTATGCTACCGGATTCTGAAGTATGCTATACATATCTATATGCATAACAGATACTTAATATGTTCCCCATTCCGAAATTGGACATACTCGTAAATGTATGCATACGTAAGTAATCGGGATGGTTATGTTGTGAAAAGCATTTCGGAATGTCTTAAAGGATAGTGCAACATGAACGACTCCAAGGAGTATCCTAATTTTCAAGAAGGATTCGCTTTGACCTAAGCTATAGGTATTTGATAAGAATAGTTTCAAAATCGTGCATATTACTCGAATAATTAGATTTAATTCGAGTAATATGGAAATAACCAGACAATTCTGCTATCAACTCAAAAACTTTCAAGCTGTGTTTCTCTGTTTTAATGTTATAGCTTGATTAATAACACAAAATGTGAAAGATGAGTTGCAATTATCATAAAGACATGCAGTTTATAATGCTGTTTGTAATCCATCACATTACGTTTAGAATCAGCCACAATAATTTTAGAGAAGGGCAATATTGTTAATTTAAATTTACTTTTTACAAGACAAGAAATCGTACAGTTAATTGATAAAAAGTAACTTTCTACGAAAAATGAGCTTTTTGTCGTGTGAGGTTCACCTCAAATAAAGACGAGACTATCGCCTTTGTTGCTCAAGGGATATGTTGATGAATCGGAGATTCGTAGTTTAAAAGCTGGTTGGGACAAGGGCTTTTAACAATGCCACACAAGCCAGCAGATTAAAAGCAGTGGATTATATTTAAAAATTCTCTAAGTTTCAACTTTTTCCCGACTGATATAATTTCTTTATGTGATTTTTAATTCAATAGTGTTGTAATGAACAGGAGGCGATTTTGTGTAAAAAAAAGATGATGTACATTTATGAATCTGTACTGCATAAATCTGAAGAATGATAATGAAGGGTATATGTCAACTTTAGGAAAAAAAACTATCATCTCAACCGATCAATGGATACAGCGTTACGTGTCCTGGGTTCAAATGAATGCAGGCGCATGGTTTCTATACACTAGAAGCAATCTGCAGTAACTGGTAATAACATGACTAATCTATGCTATGTTTAGTGATTATGTTTAATTAAGGTATTTCTGGTAGATGATATCTAATAAATGTATATTTATGTTATCTTTGACGACCTACAAAAACTGTTCTAAATTAAAAATATTACTCAGGGTATAAAGTGTCAAATGAGAAAATGCTGGAAGTAAGAGGTATCTCTGAGATGGTATGCTTAAAAGATGATCTGTAAAAGGATGGGGACAAATTTTATATCAGTAAAATATTAGTTCGTTAAATTCCTTATCTAGTTTTGATTGTGGAAATGTACTTGACCTCTCAGTGAAAGATAGTCTATCTATAATAAGAAAATTCACTGTCATTAATAAATCTAGAGTATTTTCTCCCTACTTACTTCGTGGCAGAAGAAAGTTTAATAGAGGACGTATAAAAATGGCATGCAAAATCTATTGTGCGTAATTGCCCGTCATTATTGAGCGCTTGCTTCAGGTAATGACAGTAATGGAATATTTTCAAAAATATAATGAAACATTTCCAAAATAGAAATTTTAAAAATTAGCCTTATATATATTATTTCCCTAAGATCCGGAATTCCAAAAATCGTCTGTGATTCGTTATCATTTAGTAACCAGTTAAATTCCTTTCTCGACGTTAAACAGGCAATTGACAAAATACATCAGATGCTGATAGTATTGAAAGTTTCATAAGTTCCACAATTTGTAAAAATGCTGGGAATTTTTGCTGTCATGTGAAATTATGCTCCACTGAGAAAAACAGATAGCATATCAGAAAAAAAGCTATAAATATAATCATAATCATTGACTTCTAGAAGTATTTTGTTATGGTTTAATAACGGAATACTTATTTATTTTGTTTCTTAAATATTTTTCCTCATCAATGCAATGAAATAAATATCGGATTAATTTATAGCTTATAAATTTTGTATCATTTAGCTTTCGTATAGATATAGTATACTACTAATAAATAAAAATTTAGGAAATTTATTTAATAAATTCATCTAGAAGTATCAAGTATATTTAATTCTAATTATTTAAATTAATTTAGATTGAAAAGTTAGTTCTTTTATATAAATAAACATTTTGACTTTTAATATCTTTACAAAATACTGATATAATGTCCTCCAGAATGATATTATATCAGCATTTTGTAATGTAATCGGCCAACCATGATTTATAAATAAACACTCGAATGTGATAGAATACAAATAACTTTTGTTCATTTTAAAATTTAAGCTTAACATAAAAATGATACTGTAGATAACATATTTTAATGAAAACAAATTACACGGGAACTAATTCGCAAAAGCAACTATGTAACATTTCATTGCAGTAATGTACTTACTAAAGAATTAATTGAAATATAGATATAAATTTTTGGTAGATTTATTTAGAATTCAATAGAATTTTTAATTTTCTGTCAAATGTAATATTTATTTTAACATTTGCTTATATTTTAAAATTAATAGCTAAGATCATTATGTCGAGTAAATATAATTAAGATAAAAAGGACAAAAAAGACACAGCACAAATAAGACACAGTTGTTTATAATTAAGTTGTAAAACGTAATTTATTATGATTACATGTAGCAGTAGCAAAATAAAATTCATATAGAGATTAGATATAGTGCAGTGTTGATTGCGGACCAGCCAAGTTCTCTTGAGAAATTTGACGTCCAATGTTGAAGATTCTGACGGACATATTTTATATGAGCCATCAACGAGAGGCTCTTTTTCCCCACACCTGTGTCTTTAAAACTAAACAGAGTAGCATGTGGATTTTTAAAATTTACTGACAAGTAGGTGGGAAGCAACAAAACGTTATTAATTTGATTTATGTTGCCACAGCAAGATTTTTGCATCAATAAGTCAAAGTTAGTGCATGTTGTTTTTCTGCGGAATTTTTACTTTTTCACATAAACTTTAAAGCCAAAACGTTTAATATTTGGCGTTTAGTATTCCATTGCTGTTCTTAAGAAAAAACATGTAATTTTTCACTTATAAAAATTTAAATAATCGTGCTGACTATTAAAAATATCTCAAATATCGTATTTATTTACTTTTTTCAGTTGTCTTCCCAAATAGTGATATAAATCAAAATTCTACATAAAATCAGTTTAGAACACATAGTTCACATTCGGATGATGAGTGTCTTGTTACGATCGTTAATTTAAAAATTATAAAATTCGAACTTTTCAAATTTCCATGTACCTTCGGAAATAGTGACATTTTTTCAGAAAATCTGGTCAATAAGAGACTGGCTGGCCACAGATCAAGTTATAAGAGACTGGCCACACGTTCTGAAAGTATGCAACTTTTCATCCAAATTCCACAGAAAATGGATTTAAACTAAACAGTTGAAATTTCATAAGCTGATTATGATCTAGGTATTGTTATTGGAAGCATTGTAAAATTTGAACATTTAAAATTTTAAGGTAATGTGAATTTTAAGTTAATATGCTCTTTTGAGAACATAAATTTTAAGGTAATGTGATGCGCAGATCATAATGCAAATTTATAGTCCCCGAACTAGTGGGGTTTTACAGAACACATGTTAACGAAAAACATGTTAATGAGAAACAGTAGCAATTCAATGTGATGAGTGTTTTGGAAGCTTCAAATGGGCTGAAGAAAAAAAATCTACGAAAAGGACTGATATTCTGTAAAGAACAAACTTGCGCATAAACTAAGTTTTTTAGCTTTACAAAACGTGTCAGCTATAAGAATTAGTGAGACGAAGGATTATTGCCAAATTTATCAAACTGCATTGGTGAAGAGTATATAGTTATTGGAAACATTTTGTAATAAACTTGGCGCAAATTTACTTTATAATGATATTAAAAGATGCAATATGTATGCATTCAAGTTTCATCACCTCAACTCCTTTCAATCAGTCTATTGCAGCAAAAAATGCTTTGGATCAAATAGTAAATTTTCCATTACAACATGCATCCAATAACTTTTCCTCTTTATACCTTACAGTAATTAAATTTGATAAACTTGACAATAGTTAGTTGATATATTGCTCGGTGTTGTTAGCTGATCAGAACAAGCTATATTGAAATTAAAACTTATTTTATGGTAATACAGATAATAAAATCTATATAAATAAAAATGAAAATCTGTCTGTCTGTCTGTCTGTCTGTCTGTCTGTCTGTCTGTCTGTCTGTCTGCCTGTCTGTTTGTCACACCATCACGGGAGAACGGCTGAACCGAATTTGATGAAATTTTGTGGGTAGCCCAGAAATAGCCCCACTTAAAATTATATCCGTGTTTTGAGTTTCTACGACCAGTGGTTCTCGAGATATTAGTAAAAAACGAAATTTTCGTTTGTCTCATCATCACGGAAAAACGGCTGAACCGAATTTAATGAAATTTGGTGAATAGCCTTGAAATATCCCCCCATAAATTTTGTCCAAGTTTCGAGTTTCTAAGACCTGGGGTTGTCGAGATATTAATGAAAAACGGAACTTTTTCCTAGGAGTTCTACTCCCTAACTCCGTGGTTTATCCAAACGAAAAGCTTGAAAATCGTTTGAAAGTGAATTAAAATTTAATCTCTGAGTTTGATGGGAGATTTTTTGCGTTAATTAGTCACTTTCTGAAAACATGAATTGTTTGAAACATGATTTAAAGGGGAAATCTATCTCCATGGTTTATTTAAAACACGCTTTTACGGAACAATGAGAAGTATAGAGAAATCAAAATCGTTATTTAATTTCGCAGTTTATGTTATAAGACATGACATATTTAACATGTTATAAGATTCTATCTTATATCATGTTACTCAGAAACGCAATTAAATTAAATCTGTCTGTTAATTTTAATAATTATTTTTTCGATTTGAATAATAAATAAATGGATATAAAAATATATTTTAGAAAAGAACGATTTGATTTTTCTTATAGCATTTTTGACTGGATAATATCAATTACGGTCTTCAGGTTTAAAAATTATTATTATTTATATTTTCGGGGATTATTGATTCAAGGATTATTGATATTTTCAAGTTATTTTGCAATTATTTTATTATGACAAAAATTGTTTAAATTCATATATTGTATGTTGTACGAATCTTCTACAAATACACGTGTATATCTTTTAATCTACAAGAATATAAGTAGTACAGGTATATTGACATTTGTTTTGATATATATTGGCATATATTGGAATCAATTACGACCTTCTGGTATAAAGAGTACGGATATTATTGATGTTTTCAATTTATTACGTCATCTCTTTTATTTTGGCAAATATTTTTGAGACGCATATTGTAATACGGGTAATCTTCTACTAACACATTGGCATATTTTCTGATCTGCGACAATATAATTAGTACGGGGTTGCATATATTCACTCAATTCCTATTTTTTCTTCTGTAAATTTGCTTACAAAAGGGGGCAGGATGTTTTATTCTTCAGATCTGATCGTGAAGATAATTTTGCATAGTGAGAACATATATTCTTAAACTTCTCTTTAGGAGCAATAAATTTAATATTTTAACAGAATTTGCACATGATTGCGAACTTTAAGTTTCTTTAAATTATACACTCCGTACGAATAACGGGTGTGCTGTTAGTGGTTAATAAATTTTAACATTTTAGGAGGATATATCATGTTGCTCGGCATCGCAATTAAATTAAATGTGTTTGATAATGTTTTTATTATTTTTTTTCGATTTAAATAATAAATAAATGGATAAATGGATATAAAAGTATATCTTATGAATGGACGGTTTGATTTTTCTTTTAATTATATTAATTGCTGACTGCGTATATCAATTTCATTTATTTTGGCAAAGAGTTTTCAAGCTTATATCGTATTTAGCTACTAAACTCATATATTGTGTTTAGCCAATAAATTCATATAGCCGATTGTTGAAACAGAAAAAGAGTAGAGCGGGTATATCTTCTAATACAATTGTAGTGTTTTCATTTAGTATATTGAAACGGGATAAGAATGTTTCATTCAGATCTGCAAATTCAAAGCTACGAATTTGGAGGGATATCGCTAATTTGACAACTTTTCTTAAACTTTGCCAAATTGACGGAAATGTCGCCAAATTGATATAAACGACACGCAAACAGCTGCCATAAACCTTCGGGTTGGTCGTGTGGCTTGGGTCTTCTACATATCAATGAAATTTTTTTTGTTTTGTTAGAAGAGAGTACTGAAATGATGTTTGGTTAGCATTTATCTGTCAGACCAACCATCCTACTTAGTAATACATTTAGCGAATTTTTAAAATGTCACCAAATTGATAAAAATGTTTTCAAATCTATAAAAATATCTTGAAATTGATAAAATTGCTCTACATAAATGATATTAATTGTTTTTTGTTAGGGGATAGTATTGTGATGATATTTCGTCAATTTGTCGCAAAGTGGAACTGTCAGTTCTACAGTCCCACTTGGCGATAAATTTGGCGATTTTTTAAAATGTCGCTAATTTGACGAAACTGTAGCCAAATGTTCCATAGAAATATAATTATTTAGACGATATTTTTTCTACCAATTTATTTGAAGCAAATGATATCATGTCGCTTAGCAACGGATTTAAATCCAATGTGTTTATGCGGCAGACGATTTTTATTAAATCCTTTCCGATTTGAATAATGAAGATATGTATATAAAATAAATTTCATTGCCATTTCATTTTGGACTGGATAATATCAATTATACTCTTCAGGTTTAAACATTATTATTATTGATATTTTCCGGAATTATTGATTCAGGGATTATTGATATTTTTAAGTTATTACGCCATTGTTTTATTGCGGCAAAAATTGCTGACACACGCATATTGTACGTTGTACGAGTAATCTTCTAGGAATGCACGGGTATATCTTCTAATCTACGAGAATATAAGTAGTACAGGTATATTGGCATATATTTTGACATATATTGGCATATATATTGGAATCAAGTACAGTCTTCTGTTATGAAGATTAAGGGGATTAATTACATTCAATTTATTACGTCGTCTGTTGTATTTTACCAAAAAACATTTGTGACTCATATTGCAAAACGGGTAATCTTCTACTAATAATCGGACATTATAAGTAGTACGTGTATATCTTCCCATATAATTTTAGCACTTTAATTTTGACATATATTGGAATAAATGACTGTCTTCAGATTTAAAGATTACGGGTTTATTGGTATTTTCAATTTATACATGTAATCTACTAATACAGGTTATATTTTCTAATATTCGCGTATATAATTAGTACGGGTCCCATACAATTTTAACGCTTTTATTTTGCATATATTGATTCAATTCCATATTTTTTTTTATATTTGCTTACATAAGGGGTCCAAGATGTTTTATTCTTCAGATATGTCCATGAAGATAATTTTATATAGCGAGAACAGAGATTCTTAAACTTCTTTTTAGGAGCATTATATTAAATATTTTAACAGAATATTTTGATTAAACATGTCATTTAGTATACTATAAGAATTTGGGCATGATTATGAATTTCAAGTTTCTTTATATTATATACTCCGTACGAAGAACGGGTATGCTGCTAGTACACAATACAATTTACATAAATTGCTGGTATATCTCTAATATTTTTCGTATTAAAATATTACAAGAAAGCATTTCCGAAAGAAATTGCAGAACATCGCCCTTTGTATAACTAGTACAAATATAAATAATTGCATTTATACTAAGAAAATTCAATATAATATACGAGACAACTTATTCATATGTGTGATATTATATTTTAAACAAGAAAGATCAATCATGTATAAAGCATTGATTATGAAACACCTTCAAATTGAAATGCAATTTTATTTAAACATCTCTAAAACGCTATATATTCATCGCTCATATGTTTTAAATTACCACAGTACTACAGTAATTTATTATATTTGAAAATTTAAAATTTCTTCGAAAAAATCGGATGTTGGCAACACATGACTTTCCTTCTGTTTACAGTACTACAGTAATTTATTATATTTGAAAATTTAAAATTTCTTCGAAAAAATCGGATGTTGGCAACACATGACTTTCCTTCTGTAATGCAATGGATTTACTAGTCTATATAAATAAAAATGAAAATCTGTCTGTCTGTCTGTCTGTCTGTCTGTCTGTCTGTCTGTCTGTCTGTCTGTCTGTTTGTCACACCATCACGGGAGAACGGCTGAACCGAATTTGATGAAATTTTGTGGGTAGCCCAGAAATAGCCCCACTTAAAATCATATCCGTGTTTTGAGTTTCTACGACCAGTGGTTCTCGAGATATTAGTAAAAAACGAAATTTTCGTTTGTCTCATCATCACGGAAAAACGGCTGAACCAAATTTAATGAAATTTGGTGAATACCCTTGAAATATCCCCCCATAAATTTTGTCCAAGTTTCGAGTTTCTAAGACCTGGGGTTGTCGAGATATTAATGAAAAACGGAACTTTTTCCTAGGAGTTCTACTCCCTAACTCCGTGGTTTATCCAAACGAAAAGCTTGAAAATCGTTCGAAAGTGAATTAAAATTTAATCTCTGAGTTTGATGGGAGATTTTTTGCGTTAATTAGTCACTTTCTGAAAAAATGAATTGTTTGAAACATGATTTAAAGGGGAAATCTATCTCCATGGTTCATGGTTTATTTAAAACAAGCTTTTACGGAACAATGAGAAGTATAGAGAAATCAAAATCGTTATTTAATTTCGCAGTTTATTTTATAAGACATGACATATTTAACATGTTATAAGATTCTATCTTATATCATGTTACTCAGAAACGCAATTAAAGTAAATCTGTCTGTTAATTTTAATAATTATTTTTTCGATTTGAATAATAAATAAATGGATATAAAAATATATTTTAGAAAAGAACGATTTGATTTTTCTTATAGCATTTTTGACTGGATAATATCAATTACGGTCTTCAGGTTTAAAAATTATTATTATTTATTTTTTCGGAGATTATTGATTTAAGGATTATTGATATTTTCAAGTTATTATGCAATTATTTTATTATGACAAAAATTGTTTAAACTCATATATTGTATGTTGTACGAATCTTCTACAAATACACGTGTATATCTTTTAATCTACGAGAATATAAGTAGTACAGGTATATTGACATATGTTTTGATATATATTGGCATATATTGGAATCAATTACGACCTTCTGGTATAAAGAGTACGGATATTATTGATGTTTTCAATTTATTACGTCATCTCTTTTATTTTGGCAAATATTTTTGAGACGCATATTGTAATACGGGTAATCTTCTACTAACACATTGGCATATTTTCTGATCTGCGACAATATAATTAGTACGGGGTTGCATATATTCATTCAATTCCTATTTTTTCTTCTGTAAATTTGCTTACAAAAGGGGGCAGGATGTTTTATTCTTCAGATCTGATCGTGAAGATAATTTTGCATAGTGAGAACATATATTCTTAAACTTCTCTTTGGGAGCAATAAATTTAATATTTTAACAGAATTTGCACATGATTGCGAACTATAAGTTTCTTTAAATTATACACTCCGTACGAATAACGGGTGTGCTGTTAGTGGTTAATAAATTTTAACATTTTAGGAGGATATATCATGTTGCTCGGCATCGCAATTAAATTAAATGTGTTTGTTAATGTTTTTATTATTTTTTTTCGATTTAAATAATAAATAAATGGATAAATGGATATAAAATTATATATCTTATGAATGGACGGTTTGATTTTTCTTTTAATTATATTAATTGCTGACTGCGTACATCAATTTCATTTATTTTGGCAAAGAGTTTTCAAGCTTATATCGTATTTAGCTACTAAACTCATATATTGTGTTTAGCCAATAAATTCATATAGCCGATTGTTGAAACAGAAAAAGAGTAGAGCAGGTATATCTTCTAATACAATTGTAGTGTTTTCATTTAGTATATTGAAACGGGATAAGAATGTTTCATTCAGATCTGCAAATTCAAAGCTACGAATTTGGAGGGATACCGCTAATTTGACAACTTTTCTTAAACTTTGCCAAATTGACGGAAATGTCGCCAAATTGATATAAACGACACACAAACAGCTGCCATAAACCTTCGGGTTGGTCGTGTGGCTTGGGTCTTCTACATATCAATGAAATTTTTTTTTGTTTTGTTAGAAGAGAGTACTGAAATGATGTTTGGTTAGCATTTATCTGTCAGACCAACCATCCTACTTAGTAATACATTTAGCGAATTTTTAAAATGTCACCAAATTGATAAAAATGTTTTCAAATCTATAAAAATATCTTGAAATTGATAAAATTGCGCTACATAAATGATATTAATTGTTTTTTGTTAGGGGATAGTATTGTGATGATATTTCGTCAATTTGTCGCAAAGTGGAACTGTCAGTTAGTTCTACAGTCCCACTTGGCGATAAATTTGGCGATTTTTTAAAATGTCGCTAATTTGACGAAACTGTCGCCAAATGTTCCATAGAAATATAACTATTTAGACGATATTTTTTCTACCAATTTATTTGAAGCAAATGATATCATGTCGCTTAGCAACGGATTTAAATCCAATGTGTTTATGCGGCAGACGATTTTTATTAAATCCTTTCCGATTTGAATAATGAAGATATGTATATAAAATAAATTTCATTGCCATTTCATTTTGGACTGGATAATATCAATTATACTCTTCAGGTTTAAACATTATTATTATTGATATTTTCCGGAATTATTGATTCAGGGATTATTGATATTTTTAAGTTATTACGCCATTGTTTTATTGCGGCAAAAATTGCTGACACACGCATATTGTACGTTGTACGAGTAATCTTCTAGGAATGCACGGGTATATCTTCTAACCTACGAGAATATAAGTAGTACAGGTATATTGGCATATATTTTGACATATATTGGCATATATATTGGAATCAAGTACAGTCTTCTGGTATGAAGATTAAGGGGATTAATTAAATATTCAATTTATTACGTCGTCTGTTGTATTTTACCAAAAAACATTTGTGACTCATATTGCAAAACGGGTAATCTTCTACTAATAATCGGACAGTAGTACTAATAATCGGATAAGTAGTACGTGTATATCTTCCCATATAATTTTAGCACTTTAATTTTGACATATATTGGAATAAATGACTGTCTTCAGATTTAAAGATTACGGGTTTATTGGTATTTTTAATTTATACATGTAATCTACTAATACAGGTTATATTTTCTAATATTCGCGTATATAATTAGTACGGGTCCCATACAATTTTAACGCTTTTATTTTGCATATATTGATTCAATTTCATATTTTTTTTATATTTGCTTACATAAGGGGTCCAAGATGTTTTATTCTTCAGATATGTCCATGAATATAATTTTATATAGCGAGAACAGAGATTCTTAAACTTCTTTTTAGGAGCATTATATTAAATATTTTAACAGAATATTTTGATTAAACATGTCATTTAGTATACTATAAGAATTTGGGCATGATTATGAATTTCAAGTTTCTTTATATTATATACTCCGTACGAAGAACGGGTATGCTGCTAGTTTTACAATAAAAAAATAATGTGTAAGATCCACAGCGCTGTGTTTTTGTCATTGAATTGTACATTGGGCAATTATCAGGATGACAACATGTAAAACTATTTCAAAATACTCACTTAACTTATACTTCACGCAACTCTAAACAATCATCAATATTGATAACATTCTCAATAAGCGATAAAGTCCATATATTAAAATACTTTAATAATTACTTTATCATCTATTCGTCATTTTTATTAGTTTGGCGATATTTTCGTTAATTTGGCAACATTTAAAAAATCGCCAAGTTGGCGACATTCTGTCAAATTCTCGCTAAGCGTTATGAACGGAGAAATAAGTTATTCTTGTAGCAGATAACTCACTATTGGCGTCCAAATACAAAAGTATTACCTAAAGTATATTTTGTCATGAATGGAACTAGCTAGGCCCACGAGAATGATGTCACCCAATTTATCGCACGACTTAAGAAAAGTGAACTGTGATCACTTAAGTGAATGAGTACTTAAGAAAAGTGAACATATTTCAATAATAAGTTATTTTTTTAATTTTATATGATTTTTTGAGATTTTTTTTGAAAAATGTACAATATCTTTCAAAAAATTATTTTAATCGTTTTCTAATGAAAAATTACATAAGAAAAGACCATTTTCTTAATTTTATTAAAGGTTGTGATTTTTTGAGGATTTTTTCAAAATTTCACTCGCAAATTTAGGGGGGTTCTGGACATGCAATTGCATATAAAAACAATAGGCTTCCAGTATTCATGGATTGTAATTTTTGTACCAAATATATTACGAATCGGTCCATTCGTTCGTCAGTTATCGTCTCCACACACACACACACATACACACACACTCAGACATAATCTCAAAAACGTCTGATTCGTGTTCAGGGATGCTTGAATCTTGCGCTCTCGTCGAAAACCCTAATTCACATTTTCAACAGCGTCACAATACTTTCCTTATACATTATATGTGTATAAGGAAAGTAAAAATGTACTTTATTCATATGACGTCATCAAAATATGAATCGTCAGGCTCTCAATGTAAAAGCAATGAATACTTCATACATGTCAATTTCATTCCAGACGCCAGAGTTAAAGTATTTTGCGTGAAAAAATTTCCCCAATTCTTATGCAACTCATCTTACAATCACTTGTTTACATTCTGCTTTCATTAAAATTAGTCTTCGTTGTAGAAATAATCAAAGTTTGAAGATCATTTAAATTCAAAATTGTTGCAATTGCGTTGACACAGAATATTGACGCACAAAAAATACACAAAAATAAAGCGGCTTTAGGAAGGATGCAACACTAAATATAAATGTGAAAAAATTCTATAAATCACAATTTTTACACTGGGAAAAATAATGGGTGTATGCTATCATTTTTTTTTTAAGTGGGTCACGTGATCTCATATAATATGGGTGTAATTATTATTTTTATTTTTATTTTTAAAAACTACCAAATATATATATTGCTGAATTTTTTTTATATATTTTGTGGAATAATTTGAATACTTCCTAAAATTTATAAAGTAATTTGAGAATTAATTTTAACTTCGCTTAAAAAATGTTTGAAAAATTATGTCCCATAGGGTTCAATGTATTTCACTTTTTCAACCGTGGTTCAATACAAAACTAATTGGGCAATATTATTCATTTACATTCCCATATGTACCACAGACCGTCTCAACAATATACTAATATTTCATTTTTACGGCAGTTATCGTGCGAACGGACAGACACACAGACAAAATGAACAAAGCAATAAACACTTTTCAACTATGTTGAAAAGTTTTAAGAAATGCAGCTTTGACGGAAACACTTTATTTTCTGCAAACTTTCACAGAATTGTTATGTTATCAAGCTTGTTATGCAATAAATCTTCAGAACATTTGTCACGTATTCCACTATATCCCAATTCAATAATACTGTTGCATTCAGACTTGAGATAAGCTTTCCTACCCTTTCAGTTTTGAGGTTGATTGAATGCATTCCATTATAATGTGATTTAAACTCCTGTAATAGTTTCTGGTTAGAACTTGATTAATTTCAATTACATTCATCACATATATCTAAAATTAACTTAGAGGATTAAATTCACCCAGTATTAAGACGTTAAAATGCAAATTAAAAATATGCTTGTTAGGAGGTTAATCCTTAGTTTTATTGATATTTATGTGAGTGAAAAGATTAAAATATTAACTGGAGTGCCTTTTTCAAATTGACTTCTTATACCACAATTCATTTTAAGTAACGTGTGATTTTTGTCTTCAATTTTGCAAGCAAAAAAAAATTCAAAATCTGTATCGTTGGTTCAAATGATCACAATTATAGTACGTTACCTGTGAGACTTGGATGCAAGCGAATAAATTTATATGGCAATTTATAATGTCTAGAAGGCCGCACAATGACATCAGACTGCAAGACGCCAATATGTTGAACTCCATGATCCGAGAGGTCATCAAAAGTCATGAATTAGCGGGATTCAAGACAGGTTGGATCGAACCGGAGCAGTAACTCGAGTTTAAAGGAAAAACCATAGGATTGGTTCAAAGTTAAACCAAAATGGAAGATGTCTCGTCGCAGTGCCCTGAGGTCAACCAATGGTACCCCAAGAGGCGTATCAGACCTCAGGCAAAAAGAGGTGGCAACCAAAGGTTTTAAGATTCCATATACACATCAACATCTGATCCAGATATACTACAGTGATAGAATGATTACAGATTGAGATATGTAGAAGTTACGGTAAGAGATCAGTAAGAGTTCAGAGATCATTGAGATGAGTACCAGATTCAGAGATGTGAAAAGAACGATAACGGAGTAGATGAGATCGAAAACAGATTAAGTGTAAGACGGAGTGCCGAGGAGACCAAGTGCAATAGCAAGTTGTGCGAGTGCCCATGTGAAAGACAGTCGGCTGTGTGTGTGTGTCAACGTCAATAGACAACATGAAGGTACGTGCATATCAGCTTATCGCAGGTCATAGCCATGTTGATAAGAATAATTTTCCTAGTCTCACATGTCCAATCTCCTCCTTAATTATATGTGGTAATTGATGCAATTATTTTTATAATGAATAGAATGTTCTTAATAAATAATGTTATTTTAAAGTCAAACGGAGTGCAGTTCATTATGCATAGTATTTTGCTAATATAATCTATTCCAGGAACTCGTACTAAAGATTTAATGGTGGGTTATTAGCGGCACAACGCCATTGTTTTACGAATTATGATCAACGACTGTGTTTAAGAGTTTAATTTAAGTTATGCTTTGCATAATTGTTTTTCTTCCCAGCACCACATTACCCTTCATTTTAAAGGGCTTGAAAAAATCTTTCGATTGATACAAAGTTTGACACTGTACCCACAGGAGGGGTGGTAATGACGTCACAAACACAAATGGTGTATGCCTAGATAACATTTTGTCCCATGCTGCTATGTTAAGAAAATATAAATTCGAATAAACTTCGAATTTTTCTCTGAAATTAAAAATAAAGTTCTATGTAGTTCTAGATTTTCGGTAACAAATTCGGATATATTTCGATAAGAAATCCGGATAATAGGTTTTGTGATATTTGTGATATTTGTTAGTATTTGTGGCAGCTATCGTGTGCACAAGAGATTGCCCACATACTGACAGACAGTCAGACGGACACCACTCCAAAATATAGTCAAAACGTGTTCAGGAGATCTTTGAAAAGATATCGGCATCAAAATCATCTCGAAATCGAAAATGTTCGTAAAAACAATACTTTCTCTAAATTATATTCAATAGTATGAAAAACTAAAAATCATTGTCTTAAAAATTGATCAAAATAACATTAATCTTTCATTGATGCATAATTGTTACCTTATTTAGACGTTTTGTATAGTGCAAAAGATGCAGAAAGTATTGTAATAGCATCTCGAGTTTACAATGAATTTAAACTTTTTAGAAAGTTTTAAGGAGATGTCTTTGCTGATGTGTGTTTATCGATGTGCTGTAGCGTGGGTCGAGGGAAGTGATTCGAATTCAAATATCTTAAGCTTAGGCATCGTTACCCGAATGAAGTTGAGTTCTATAATCATAATATGTGAACATATATTAATGATGAACTACTAATAAATAATTAAATATTCATCCACTACTTAAATTATTCACTTGCGCTTCAATTCGCAGCTCTCCTTTCAACGCACAAAAATAGAAAATTAATGTACAGGACAGAAGGTTTATATTAAATGTATTTGCTAAAATATGTTTGTAGCGGTCTATTACACAGTGAAACGGATGCAAGGGTTTCGCGGAAGATCATTTGCAATGACTGCATGCGAATTTGAAATATTAGAAAAATTAAAATTACTGTTGAGATCGAAATTTTTATGTGTTTGAATACTAAGATATTGGGGAAATTTTAGAAAAATTATTGAATTGCTCTTTGAGATTAGATTATGTCAAATTGTAAATTTCGATGTGTTTGGAAGATATGCAGGAACTGTTTGTCCTACGGTTGCGGTTCACACATTTTTGGAGAAAAGCTTATTTAATATATCTGATAGTGTTAAGATGGAAACTGTGTAATAATGCACTCTAAGACAAAAAAAATCGATGCACCAAGAAAGAATTATCCAAATGAGACAAAATTAGGTGCGTGTAATATGGATGTACAGAAAATGAAATGATTAGAATTTCAGAACAATTGGATGATTTTTTGCACTAAAAGATCTACACAAAGAGAGCACGTCAATATGGCGTTGGTCCACCTTTAGCCTTGATACAAGCTATTACCCGACGTGGCATTGATGCATAAAGTTTCCGGATGGTGTTCTGAGGGATGTCGTTTCAAATGACCTCCAATGGATGAGCTAATTTGTCTACATTCTGAGATGGTCGCAGGCGACGCCCCTTCACAGCCCAAAATTGCTCAATAGGCGAGAGATCTGGGGATCTGTTTGGCCAAGGGTCTCAGACAATTAATAAAGAAGCGTGCTGTGTGTGGCTTGGCATTATCTTGCTAAACAGTTAGCCCGGGGTGTCGCGAAAGGAATGGCAATACAACGGGTCGTAGAATGTCGGCAACGAACCGTTGTGCTGTGATTGTGCTACGGAGGACTCTCAAAGGGGTCCCGCTATCAAACGAAATGGCACCCCAGACCATAACTCCCTGTTATCTGTCGTTGTGGCGTGTGACAGTAAGATCAGAATCCTGACGATGTCCGGGCTGTCTCCAAACACGTTTGCGTCGGTCTTTGGGACTCAGTTTGAAACGGGACTCATCACTACAGACAATTCGTTCCCAATCCGAACAATTCCACGCTGATCGGGCAAGGCACAGTTGCAATCGCTGTTGATGGTGCATACTGGTCAGTGGTATTCGGCGCAATATGCGCCGCGAGTATAGACCGCAGTCTTCTATTAATGGTCCGGGTAGTCACTTCCGTGTATGTTATACGTTGGATGGTTGATAACGACGAATCTCGTGCTGCCACAGCTGCTCTGATAATCGCTCTATCTTCCCACTATGTCGTCGCTCTCGGCTAGGCCGTCCGATGCCCGCTTGCCGCTGAAATCTACCATTCCGGACCCATTTCTGCCAACATCGTCTAATTGCTGCGTCGCTCCTACCCAAATGCCGAGCGATTCGTCGATGTACCCATCCAGCCTCATGCAGTCCGACCGCACACCCTCTTTCAAACTCCTTCTTATGCTCATTGTGACCCCGAATTCGCCGGTGAGGCATTGTTTCAATTAAGGTACGTAAACGCAATCGAAATCCACTGTACGTTTTGTTCTTGAAAACAAGGTTCGCTCCTTATATACACCACCATGGTGCTCAGTTTCAATGCGCTGTAGTTCGGACTATTCATTCATTGTCTGCGAATTTTTGATCATTTGCATATTTGGTCGACAGGTGGTTGCATGTACAGTTTCATTACTATCGGTTTATTTTGTGGAGTGCGCTGATCTTTTTGTCTTAGAGTGTATTTTAGGTAGCTAAGGAATTGTGTGAATATCGTTCAAAATCGTTATAAATCAGACTAAAACAGAAAAAATCTAAAATTAAAAAAATAACACCAGGGTGCTCCTTCTCGGGTCCTGATGTATCATTGTACCAGTTTCATTGCAGTGCGGCTCTTAGATTTCACCGTACCGATCACACACACACAGGCAGACACACACACACATACACACACTCACACACATACACACGCAAGCATACACACACAAGAATACACACACAGGCAGACAGAATGGCACATAGACATTTCCCTGTATTAAGACGAATGATATAATAAGCGCGAAAAACGCCCGTAGATACTGTTATCTTCAATGGGAGATCGAAAATACATTTGCAAAACCTCCCTGTGAGCAGGCAAAATTTAGAATACTTAATAAGTTTTATGTGTTTGTTAATGTTTTCTTTCATTTTGTAAATTATATAACATAATTTTATTTCACTTTCTGGAGGATAATATCACGCTGACAAATAACTTAAATTTCTAAAATTTGAATATAAAATCATTTTATTACTTAATATGAAAATGGAAAGGAAATATTATTATCCTTCGATATTAGCTTCTGGGAATTAAGTTAGAAGAATTTTAAGGAATTTCAGCGTCAAAATTATATTCCCAGGGTAATTTATCTTCTATTTGAAAACATTTTAAGTACAGCATCGTCTGAACCATAATAAGGAATTTTAGATACTTTCAATAAATTGACGTTATTATGATGTATGAAGCTCTTTGGGATAGTGGAATATGCAAAATTTAATCCCATGACAAATATTTCAATCCATTCCTCCCTGCATAACATTGTAGAGTTATATTTATATATCATCTTAATGTATATTTTATGTGTTTTGAACAATCATTCATACATATACTGAATTTGCGTATTATAGAAGAATATTCATAAAATAACTGTCAATGTGTAAAGTAAATGTATTGATTTCAATGTATAAAGTAAATGTATTGATGCCAATGTATAAAGTCAATGTTTTGATGTCAATGTATAAAGTAAATGTATTGCTGTCAATGCATACAGTAAATGTATTGATGTCAATGTATGGAGTAAATGTATTGATGTCAATGTATAAAGTAAATGTATTAATGGCAATGTAGTATAAAGTAAATTAAATTAGCGCTTTCTAAAATTTTCTCATTGCTTTTCAAATAATATTTACATTTATGTTTTACAATAACTTTTGTTGGAATATTTTATTAAAAAGTAGAAAATGGGTCCGGCGTGCAAAGCATTTAAAGCAGGGATTATAATAGGATTTAATTCAAAAGATTTAAATCAGGAATTAACTGAATTCATTCAGTCAATTTTTCAAAAAGTGTAGTTGTTGTCAAAAAGCGTAGTCCCTCTCCCGCTTTTTAAAATTAGAGATAAAATTAACTGCTTTGTAAACCGCACATGAAAGAATTTTTAGTTTAAACGCATATGCAGTCGCTCGCAACAGTTTGCCTTGCATGCTCACAAGCATGCACTGTTCATCATAGCCGCCGACGGGAGAAAGCACGGGATTGAAAATCTCGATTAGTATGTTTTTGGTTGAAAATTAACACATAATGAGGAAAAAAAGTAATTAATATTTTTTGTTATTTGCTTGCAGAGATATATTGACCCATATTTTTGCCAAACTATAGAATTGCGCAAAAATTCCTTTCTCAGATGGGGCAAAATAAGAAAATAAAACGTTAATATTTCAATATATTTAAAAATAAATAAATAAATAAATAAATAAATATGAAGGAGGAATTGTACTATGGACTCGGTTCAAAGATCTTTAGAAAGAAAGTCATTTTGGTCTCTCCGATGATACCTTTACCGTTTTTCGAGATTTCGCAGGGTCACTGATTTTGACAAAATCTCGTTTTAAAAATTATCTCTCTACATTTTTGGAATATATTTTCTGCATTCACATCTAGACAATATACGTAGTATACCAACCAAATTTGGTTTAAGTCGTTGAAGCGGTTTTCAAGATTGCGAAGACCCAACGATTTTGACAAAATCCCGTTTAAGCAAAATATGCATTTTTCAGATTTTCCTTTTATGCGATCACATTTATATAACATATAATATTTGCCGTCCAAATTTGGTCCAATTCGCTTCAGTGGATTTTGATATAGAGAAAGGTCAACTATTTGACACACATGCACAAGCACATCCACATCCACAGACCGTTAAAAGGCTTTTCCAGTATTTTGAAAACCCATGAATGTTTTTATGGTGAAAACTCACTTTTGATAGAATCACGATCACCATATTTTTCCTAGTCTACATTGGTTAAAGTAAAAATATTGCTTTATCTACTGCTGAAAGTATGTTAATCAAGAAATGTGTTACAATTATTATTACCATACTTTCCTTTTGCTCTCAACGGGATGAAAGTAAAGTCCAGCAAACAACTTCTCTTGAGTAGAGCCCGCATACCCCAAAGTTATAAGGGAAATGAAAAAATATTTGTTTTAACCGATAATCTCAATATCCGTAAAACAGTTAAGACAAGAGATAAACAATAAGAATGGCTTATCTGCCTGTCTATTGTGGAACAATAAATCATTAAAGCAAGGTTGAAATGTATTGCTCTTCATTTACGTCGAAAAAATATAACTTTATGCATTTAAATTTGAAACACATTTGCATAGCACTTTTCCTATTGTATCTAATTTGTCACTGCAGTTAACGCTGTGATCTTCAAAAAAGTCATGAAAATTATGGAGGCTTTCCATAGCAATTTTTATAGTATCCTCCCTCTTTTTAAATCAATTTCGGTTTCTTCGAATTCAGATTCATCAGGCGTATTATCAGCAACTGTAGCAATAGTAGCATTCGCCCTGTTTTGCTTTTGTGCTAATACAGTTATCGCTTGCAGCATTATCGTCAAAAGATCTTCTATATTAGCAAAACTTGCATTTGTCGCAACTTTTTCACATCCAACGAACTATCTTCTGGCATTAGGAAGGATTGCTGTATTTCTCCTAAAATCTTAGCTTGTTTCCAGCAGTTAATTTATTCCTGTCTGCCAATAAACATCAATCCAGACATTAAATAAAAACAGGCAGGCAATATTTAGTATTTAGCATATCGCAAATTAGTATTTAGCATATCGCATCGTATTTGGGGATGATTTAGGAAAGTGTTTGGGCTCAACGCATCTGTGAATGCATCGTTGTTACCAAACTATTTGTTTCTCCTGGGATTTTACTTTTAACTCACAAAATTTCATATAAACAATTTTCTTCTTTACTTCTCCCACAATAAAATTACGCAATAGACTATATACAGGTATCAAATTGATCTTTACATGCGACACCTTTAACATCATAAAATTATGGCAGATCCAAGATGATAGAAAACAATCTTAATAACTAATACTTCGCTATATATGAGCTCGCTGTAAGTGGACTCCGCTGTATTACAATTTTCAATGTCTGAATTTTAACCAATCACCACTATTTTAGCAACAGCTGAGTAATGCACAAAAAAATTGCGAAATCGGTCCGCGGATTCTGTTATCTGTAATGGAAGCTCGATGCAACTAATCATAAGTACATTATCGATATTTTAAAAATATTTTTTGTAAGTAAAAATATAAGAAAATTATAAAGCTTAAAAAACCTAATATAATTATTCATAGTACTAGAAATAATTTTCTTTTTTGTACAGACTAATTCAGGTATCTTCTACATTTCAAACCATATATACACTTTGAGCTGCCTAAATCGAAAGCAAATAAAAATGAACACTTAAAAATAACTTCGTTCTAATGCTGAATGTATAAAAATTATATTTTGTTTGAAGTTCGATAAATTAGAGAGCATTTATTTAAACAAGGACGCATGCTTATGCATTTTGTCTTTAATTGTTATCTTTTAAAAACCACTACAAATCATTATAACAAAAAATTCAAAATTAATTCACAAAATTGTTTCAGCTATCTTAGAAATCAATTAAATTTGAATTTGATGGTACTCAACATGATACAAAATACGTGTGTTTTACATATTTCGAATTATAAAATTCTTTAGAATAATTTCTTTTCAATGCTTTAAATAAAAAGAAAATTAAATGTTTTATCTTTATTTCCGTGTTTTTCGTTTTTAATTTTGCTGAATTTGAAAACGAAAAGATGATTTTACAGCAAAACAGGGATATTCTATTAAACGGTGTAGATAGTTAAAATTGATATACCACTTGCGTTATCTGTTTTCTTTATACTTTTCGACCTACCCGGGAGTGTAAGAAACCTGTGTGGATAGTCAATAAGGTGCCACACAATTTAGAGCAGATTCCAGTGAGATGTGGCAATTACAGTGATCGTACCATCCTTCCCCTAACATATCCTCTCTCGAATGGATTTTTGAATATATAGAATTATTGTGTCCATACTGAGCGTAGACATGTCGATAATTTTTCGCGGCGTCGAGGATCGAACACGGGACTACTGCGTGCAATCACTTACCCTTAATCACAGGGCTAATCTTGCTATTGAGACTTTGTCTATAAGAAACCGGAGAATAATTGCATATATCAGAGTAACCAGAAAGAAAATTCTTGGAAATATTAAGATCCTCTCAGGGTTGTCTTGCCAATAATAAATAATTTTATTTTTGCATTATTTTTTAGAAACATCGACTATTTTTACTAGCCTTATAATTTTTTTTATTTTTAATTAAAGTTTTTGAAATGTCCCTTTTGTGTAAATATTGCTTATGTCACTGCTAAGGATGAACTGTATTCTGAATCTGCAGTGATAAATCGCTTACGAAATTCTAAATCATAAAATGGAGATATAAAGAAACATATAGTTTTATATCTAAAATGATAAATCATATAAAGAAATCGAAATGATAAATCATACACAAAAATTCTATGTTAAATCGCATACAAAAGCTCGATGATACCCACATCATTAATCCTCATTTTAGCTTGCAAAATAATATTCAAGAATTTATGTTAAGCTCCGTATTTAGAAAAAGTTCAGAGCATTTTTAAATCGGGAATAAATATTTTTGGCAGTAGAATGTACACATTATTTTAAAAGCAAAATGAAAGTTGAACTTTGCTTTTAGTTAAGCTTACGAGGAAAACCTCGCTAAGTTGACTTTCTAATTTTTGTGATAAATCTGCAAAATTAAATATTTTTAAACCATAATACCATGGTAAAAATTGAGATACTAGACTACACATTTAATGTAGAAAAGAAAACATAATCTTCTTTGTACATAAAATACTAAAATTTTTCTGAATCTGAAAACTTTAAAAATGTCTAGCTATGCTATAATTCTTACTATTTTCTCCAAAATCAGTTCACAATTTACTGCATTCTTTAGAAAATTCAATTTATGTGTTTTGTTTACATCTTTCATAAGCGTAGTTTTTCCAATACCATTTTAGTCTTTCATATATTGGCAAACTAAACATTCTCTAAAATTTTCTATTAAGGATCACAAGAATTGCAAAGTTTCCAATACAACTTCGAATGCCTAAAATTGTTGGATCAATTATTTAGCATTCTGATCGTAGTTCAAAATTTTTTCAGCAGGGATTATTAAAAAAATATACTTCAACCTAGTATGATTTCGACTTATTTGAAGATGTCTTTATTAAAAAGCATTGCTGCCTTTTAGCTAACGATTTTTCAATTACACCATTGTTTTGTAGGATCTGGCTAGTTGCCTAGTAATTCTATCTTTTATCTTTATATTTATTTCATAGTATTTTGGTGTCGTTTTCTAACGTTTGGACTTATTATTCGTTTGTGGAGATTTATTTTATCCTGTTATTATTTGTTCTATCTTGTTAAAATTTATCTAGTCTTGTTGGAACACTTCTGTTGTGTTTGCGAAATTCTAATTTGTATGGTCACATATTTTCAGTGCGTTTTATCAAATTCAGCTACACAATTTTGTTGGAGGTTAATTTCAAAAATTTTATAAATTCATAAATTCGCTTTCGCATGTTTTAGTTAATATTCTTACAAAGTTTATTTCACTTTTGACTAATCCTGGCTTTGAATAAAATTAAAAATACTGTAAAAGGCATTGAAATATGAACTCTAGTAGCATTTATTATTAGTTCAATATTGAACCAATATTGCATATCTTGTATTACATTGGAAATATTTCCAATGCAATCCCAATATTGGGAAAATGATGGAGTTACATTGTCCTCCAATATTGGCTAATATTTTCATTATAATATTACGCCAATATTGGTGTTACATTGGAAATAACAATGTCATACTGTCCTAATGTTTTAAGTCAATATTTTTTGGAGCAATTTCGTCAAAATGTCCACTTTTTCGTATTATCCAATATTGGAGCCAATCAAAAACCAATTTTTGGTCAATATTGGATAGCTACTGGGGATAATTTAAAAATCACTTTGTACTCTGCAAACTTTCAAACAGTAGAGGTATTCGGAAGTCATAAACTCTATTGGCTAGACAAATCTAATACTTCTACATAAGATTCACATTGGAAAACAGCACTCTAAACCATCTCCTGGATCATATCTGCCCTTGATATTAGCCTACGCTCCCTAGATATTTGTGAACCATCTGCCAATAATTGCAGATGAATACAATTATATACACAGGAAAAGCTAATATATCTATCTAGCTGTCGCGTTGGGCGACCAATTTGGCGATATTAATGACGAATGTGATGCTATACCGCTATTTTGGCGACGTTTCTAAAGTGCTTCAGTTTACGATAATTCGATATCTTTAAAAATTAAATTTAATTTTTTTGATTGAATAAGGAATTATACTACTTAAATTATACTGAGTTTCATTATACAACTGCGGTCCTGTGGAAGCTTGGCGCAAAACATTTTGAGACTTTTTTTTGAAATGATAATTATTTCCGTACTTGGCGGCGAAATATTTTTTCTACCATGAAGTGATGTATTTATGCAATATAATATTTAACGTACGTGTTATGCTTTAATAAAAATATGCCACCCAAATGTAAAATCATATAATATTTTCTGTAAATTGAACACATCTTTAGAATATTATCTTAACCGATGACTCTTACACACATACATACGCACGTTTTTAAAACGTTCTATACAAGTACAGGGGTGCTCAAATAGTATAAATGTGTCGAAAACACAAATTTGAGTTTTTGACAGTATAATAATAATTTCTCCTGTATATTACATTATATGCTAGGAAAGTATTAGAGCTTGAATATAGTATTTGTACGCTTGTACATAAATTTTAATAGTCAATCAATTTCAGTCTTTTTGATTATCGCATCAAGATCGCATTCAGAACTTTTTCTTTTGTCTATAATGAAAAAGGAATTTGATTAATGAAATTGAGTAAAAAAAAAGAATGAGGTGCTCTAGCTGTAAAATATTTACTCAGTATTAGCTGCAAACTTTAAGTAAATGACCTTTAGCTTAATGGAGAAAAAGTTTGTTTGTAATCCTTTTTCTCAAATACTTTAATTTACTTTAGCTAGAATAAAAGGGTGAATAGCGAACAAAGATTTTAGTGTTACGAATATCATTATGTAAAGTAAATCTGAGTAACATAGTATAAATTAAAGTTAATCGTAATAAGTAGAAATAACTCCAACAAATTGAGGTAAATCAAAAATAAGTAAACAATTTTCTCGTAAAAATCAACAAAAAAACCTAATAAATGTATAAACTAGTTTTTAAGGAATATAGAGTTTCCTTTTTAAGATAAATCCATTTCGTCAAGAAGAAAAAAAAATATCTGTTTACATAAAATACTCACGTGATTCAGGAAGATAAGTATTGCTCATCCGAAACCAATGAAATAAAAGGAAACAACAACAACTAAGGATGTATTAAATGTTGTTGATTAGAATAGATGAATATTGTAAACAATTTTCATCAAAATACTAAAAAATGAGTCTGTGAAGGTATAATAAAAACCGTTTAAGTATATGCCAGCGATCGGGGAATTTCCTTTGCGATCTCTAACAACATAAAACGCATAGAGAAAAATACTGCTCGAATTCCATTCCAGGTAATGCGGCAAAATCATAGAAAAGCGTCTCACTGGCGCAACCGGAAATCCCAGACGGCTTTTGCAGTAAGATTTAAAATTCAGAAATTTTAAATTCTTAGTTTTACAGATATATAATTGAATTTTTAAACGTAAGATTGTAACAGTATTATAAGAATTCTCTATAAAACATCACATTTCTACGATAATAGCATTAAAAGTTAACAATTAAGATTTTAAAAGGCCGTAAAACAAATACTTTTTTTATGCATTTTTCTACCGGAAGGGGATAGGCTTTTTCAAATCTTCAACATTCTAAAAATTCGATTTCAGAATCGAGAGTGTCACGCATAATGGATGGGTCCTTGTCATTTGGGAAGAAACTTACGGAGAGATGTTTTGAATCTTTTTTTATTTTCTGCTTTACAGATAGCGTCTTGGTGAATTGAGTAGTAATGGGCGTTTATTTATGACCCGGGAAACGTCGGGTAATTCGTCCTTGTTCATTATAAATTATTACAAGAAACAGTTTAAGCCTGATTTTTAATAGCGTTTTTGAAAATAATTAAAAATCTATTATTGTAATATTTAATACTATTACAAAGAGAAAGTATATTTTCCCGATTTTACTTCATTTCGACGAATAAACACATTTTAAGACTGTTTGAATCCATTTTAAAAGTTTTCAGAAATATATATATTTCAGAAATATATATTTCAGAAATATATATCGTCATTTTCCATGTCGTTATCAATGGGTCGTCATTGATTTAGCGTCATTTTTATCCATTTGGCGCGTTTTTCGTTAATTTAGCAGCATTTAAAAATGTCGCCAAGTTGGCGACATTCCACCATATTCGTCGCCAAAATCTCGCCAAGCGTTATGGACGAAGAAATAAGTTATTTCTTACAGCAGATAAATGACTATTGGCGTTCAAATACAAAACTATTACTCAAAGTATCTTTTTTCATGAATGAAACGAGCTAGATCCACGAAAATGATGTCACCCAATTTATCGCATTGTATTACATATAAAAAGTGAACATGTTTCACAATAGAATTTTTTTTTTATTTTATATGACTTTTTGATAATTTTTTTGAAAAATTTGCAATATATCGAGAACGGTTCATGTTAGCGTTCTAAAATTTATGCCAATCGTTTTCTAATGAAAAATTACATAAGAAATGTCTATTTGCGTAACTTTATTAGCGGTTTCGATTTTTTGACGATTTTTTCAAAATTTCACTCGATAATTTAAGGGGGTTCTGATCATTCAATTGCGTATAAAAACAATAGGCTTCCAGTGGATACGGATTGTGATTTCTGTACAAAATTTCGTTCGAATCGGTCCATTCTTTCATCAGTTATCGTCTCCACAGACTCACTGACACACACACACACACACACAGACATCACTTCAAAAATGTTCGATTCATGATCAGGGATGCTTGAAACGTGCTCTCCCGTCGAAAACCTGAATTCGAATTTTCGACCCCGTCACAATACTTTCCTTATACATTAGGTATATAAGGAAAGTAAAAATAATGTGTGGTAAATGTATATAATAATTGTCTATTTCTTTTTTTATCTTTCCAGAACCTCCAGACCTCCCCCCTCACCTTTAAGGATCTAGAACACTGAATTTTTATACACATAATATTGACTATTAAATTACCTGTTATACACATTTAGATATACTGCACATAACATTGACTATTAAATTGATTAATTAATTACCGGCCACTCATAAAACTACTGTAAGACCCCGGGCCAGTCGAGTTGCCTGGGACTTCAACACATAACATTGAGCTGCTCCTGTCCACGGACGAGTCGGACGGTCTGGGTCTTGAACACATAATATTGGCATATTGACCACAGTGTAGAACCAGGGCTGTAACAAGGGTAGAGGTCAGCGGGGGCTGACCCCCCTTCAAAAGTTACACTCCCCATCCCGAAAAAGAATATTCAGTTTTTAGTAATGATATGAAGCTTCATTCAGCGTGTCATCCAACTTTTACATGAAAAGCTGTTTTTCAAAAAAAAAATTCTAATCTACATTTGATATAGTACATAAACAATATGTTTTAGTTTTGCTGAATTTGTGGTTACTCCCTTCTAATAAGTTGAACTGTCTGGAGGGAAAGATAGAAAAAACCAGCTCGTCTTGCACACCTTGGGTGTAAATTAGTCTATATGTAAAATTTCAGAACTGTACGCTTCCCGTCTTTTCCACTGTAGTAGCAAAAATTCGCAGGGTTACTTAGTTAATATAGAGAGAAACTGAAATCTGAAGTAGAAAAGTAACGTATTTCAAAATTTCGTAGGGCATTTTAAATTTAGATAAAAATAAAAACAATCAAATCTAAAATTTCCACCGAAACTCTACGTTGTATTCAATTGACGTGTGACAACTTTCGGGAAGTGATCCAACGTTGACCAGTTCTCAAACATCACAGAAGATTTCTTGCTGGTCGTTTAGATAAATATTGGTTTAAAAAGATCAGATATAGTGTCAAAGTTCTATGTCAACGATACGTTTATGTAATAAGTTTTAAGAACTTTCGATCGCATATGTTTAGGAAGAGATTTTAGATTTTGTGTTCAGCTAAAATACCAAAGGAATTCCATGATTTTATGAAAATAGGGAAAATAAGTTTTTCAGTAAACCAACTGGGAATAAAAATGGAAAAAAAGTTATGAAGAAAATTTATAAATGTGCTATATAATTTCCTTAGGTTTTTTTCACTGGGCATCAAAGATATGGGATAGTATTCGACTGCAAATTGTAAAATCTGATGTGGGTAGCACGTGACTATCCCTACTGACTCAAATTTATTTTCCCTTTTTTTCTTCAATAATTCAGTAAAATTTAATTGCACAAAATAACATGCATAATTATTTGAAATTACACCGAATTCCCACTTTAAATTCAATTTTCGTTTTCATTCGGTAACTGAATTTATTTTCGAAGGCGACGTAGCAAAAATACGAAAAACAAAATATCTAGAGAACGGCTAGTTTGAAAGTAATGGGGTTGGTCTTATTATTTTCATTCTCTAACCATTCTCTTCCATTCTCTTTCATTCTCTAAAACAAGCATTTAATTGACACATTCCAGCATATGTAATCTTTCCTTTTATATAGTGATGACTTTTGAGGACCATTTCGTAAAAAGGCGGGTTATTTTATTCCAAATCGTACCAAAATTGAATCAGATATCATGGTAACGCACAACTGATAGTCTTTCAAGTTAAAAGTCTGAAATCCAGGTTATGTTCAGATTTACAATTTTTTTAACGTTAGCTGCTCCTAGTCCCTTTCTGATGGAGGTTTGGATTGCGTTTGAATAGGGTAACGCCATGGATTTAGATACAGTTTAGTTAAAGAGGCTACAGTTTCTCTGTGATTCATTGGCTCAGAAATTAAGTTATGTGTGCGATGTTTTCATTATTTTTCCAAAATGTGTTGTCAGTATGGCACAGTTTCCCTTAAAAATTTAAAATGCTTTCCTTAGCCCAATTAGAATATCAGGCAATTATCTAAAGGATTTCCTTTAGTCCATTATGCACTGTTTACCAGCATTTTTAAAATTCTACATTTAAACTTCCTATTATACGGATTTTTCCAAAATCAGTATATAAAACTGCTTTAAAAATACATTCTTTTGTAAAACCTAAAATATACAAAAAATAAACAATTTTTTTTAAAGAACAATTTCCTAAAAGTTAATTGGTGGACCGCATAAAATGAGGCACCACGTCGTATGGGCCACGGATACGATCACCACTTAATTAAAGTGTTGTCACCACGGTCACCACTTAACTAAAGTGTTGACTTCCTAGAAAATCACTTTTTCACATAACGTTTATTTGTGAATATCCATAGTTTGTAAAAATCTAAATTTTCTGTGCCTGCTAAACTGGTTTAATGTAATGAATTTGAATATTCTACAAAATATCGCATAACCCACCTTTATACATTCTGGCATCAACTTAAAAAAATAAATATTCTGAAAGGTTAGCATTAGCTATACTGGTAAGTTAAATGAAAAGAGTATTGTTATGCATACTTATATTCATTAACTTAATCTTCCTTCAATTTAGAATTTTATACAATGGATCTTCATAGCATATCTTCAAGTTGTAACTTGTCGCGGATGTGACCAACCTATTGGGGTCACGGTAATGAACGATTCGCAGCAATTTAACTTTGTTTATGTTCTTAGTTCCTTATGGTAACAAATTTGGTCATGCCATATACAGGGTCATATTACCTGTCATATACAGGGCGTCCAGGAAAGTTGGCATCCCGAGAAATTTCTCGAGGACGAAGAGAGTTATCCTTACTATTTTAATGCAGTAGCATAGGAAACTCCTTTGGCTCTATACAGTATAACAACTTTTTATTTTGGGGGGCTGATCTCCCTCCTTATGAGGACGGCGTCATGTCGCTTCCTTTCAGAGATAAAGAGAAAAGTCAATTACAACGTTTTAGAGAGCTGCCAAATTAGTATTAAAATGTGTTTGTTCGGCAGAAAAAATGAAAAGAACTCTGAAAACTAGAGAATATGTTCTATATCTCTGATATAAAACAGAATTAACGTACTCAGACGAAATTAGAGCAAATGAGCAGAGCAATAGAGCAGATATAAAATTAGAGGAAAGAAAAAGTAATGATCAACAAAATACTAGCTGCTTCATGAGCTCTCTAGCTTTTCAATAGCACTGTGGTTGCTGAGCCACTTGACCTCGAAAATGTGAGGTAAAGTCCAAAAGATTACGCCTCCCATAAAGCAGTGAGGCCACAGGCTCCTGGTCCTCTGCTAGAAGACCTAAAGAAGCCCACATGCAGATGAGAAGATGAGAGGGAGTAGCCGAGGAGGAAGAACAGATACATGGAGGAAAACTCTGTCTCTCCGTCCAAACCTCATATCCTTCGTATGGACACTCCTTCACCTGGCAGTGCTGTCTGAATGGATCTATGGCCATCATATTTGAACAATAGTCCAGGGGTTTTAGCCGAGTACCAGTGACAACATGGATGAGTCAAATAGGGTGATAACGCTGAACATTCTAATAGATGGCCATTATCCATATCAACCATCTCTCTGCAAAGGACACATTTCGAGATATTGTAGATGCTAATACGATGTAGGGGATTGACATAGCAATCGTGCTCTGTATATATTCTGAACGCCACCACTGATGTATGGCGAGGGTTGGCAGGGAACGTCTGAAAGCATTCCAGGAGGTCTTGATTCCAGATTTGGCTTTAGACGAGTGTTTTCCACTGTCAGAATTTAGAATTAAAACTATACACTACTATCAGCGTATTTAATAAATTTGAATTTAAAGGTTTTATCTTAGCATGTTAAAATTACTCGCTCATATTTTGTACGGTATTTAAACCAAGTTCTATTCTCCAGATTCATTTAATTCGCTGCCTTATTCCAGGGAACTATTGCAATGTTGAATGCAAATAAACATTTTGTCCCAAACCAGAACACCACTCATAGAATTAATAACATTGTCAGAGCAATAAATGCTTTGTACATAGAATTGCAATCACTTTAATTCACAATTCATTTAGTCCTTAGCGAGTTTAGAAATCTGATTTTGACATCAAAATGTTGCTCGAGAACACAATGTTTCGATATGAATAAATAATGCGAAACCAAAGAATTGTCAAACTTCAAAAACTTCTGGGTTTTGATATTGTGCTTATGGTGCATCTGTTATCAATGTGTAATGATGAGGGAAGTTAGCAGTATATTGTATGAAAGGCTTTGTTCTTTGAGTTTATAAATATTAGATGTTAATGACTTATGTATAAAGAGTTATTTTGCAAATAAAGGGAATTTTCGTGGATGCTTCTAATCATACGATCAACACCGCTCTATTTTACATTGATTTAAGTCCAGAAGGACTAAGCTGGTTCACGATCGTTTACCAGTCCACGTCGCCTTAGATTTCTAATGCAATATAAAAAAAAATTCTGCTGTGGGCATCACATGACTTTCTTTATGCAATGCAATGAATTTACTAATAATACAGTAACAATATAATGTATAAGATCCAGGGTACTGTGCTTTATCATTGAATTGTACATTTGGCGATTTTCCGAATGACAAAACGTAAAACTATTTTAAAGTGCCCAATTAACTTGCATTTCGCGCAACTCTAAATAAACAATTCTCAATATTGACAGCATTCTAAATAAGCGATATAGTCCATATATTAAAATATTTTAATGATTAACTCATGAATTAGACGTCATTTTCATTCATTTAGCGTCATTTTTGCAGTTTTGAGAATATTTTTGTCAATCTGGGGCGTAAAAAGCATTTCTTCTATACTAGAAGGTATGATCGTAATATGACGGAATTTAGAATTTGCGAAACATTACTTCAAATTTGGTGTCATTTTTTCCAATTTGGACATATTTTTGGCACTTTGGCAACATTTAAAATAGTCGCCAAGTTGGCGACGCCCCGCTAAATTTCTCGCCAAGCGTTACGTTACGTTTGTACGGACGGAGAAATGGGTTATTCTTATAGTTTACTCTTATGTTCTTTTCAAGATATTAAACTTTCATCAATTAGTCGTTATTTTCATTAATTTAGCGTACTTTTTATCAATTTGACGACGTTTTCGTTAATTTGGCAACATTTAAAAATGGATCCAATTTAACAAAAATGTTTTTGGCGACGAAGATGACGACATTTCGCTAAATTCATTGCCAAAATCTCGACAAGCGTTATGGAGAGAAATAAGTTATTCTTATAGCACATAAATGACTACTGGCGTCCAAATACAAAAGTATTATCCAAAGCATCTTTTCTCATGCATGGAACGATGTAGATGCACGAGAAAGATCTCATCAAATTTAACGCAGGATATTACATATGAAAAGTGAACAGATTTCACAATAGTTACTATATTTTTTTAACTTATGTGATTTTTTATTATGTCTAATACAACATTATATGAGAAATAACTATTTATGTAACTTTATTAACGGATTTGATTTTTTGATGATTTTTTTAACATTTCACTCGAAAATTTAGAGAAGTTCTGATCATTCGATTACGTTTGAAAACCATAGGCTTCTAGTATTCACATATTGTAATTTTTGTACCGAATCCCATTCAAATCGCTCCATTCGTTCGTGAGATATCGTCTCTACAGACTCACTGACACATACACATACACGCACACACATACACACACACTCACGGACACACACGCACACACACACACATACACACACACACACACACACACATCACCTCAAAAACGTTTGATTCGTGTTCAGGGATGCTTGAAACGTACTCTCCCGTCGAAAACTCGAATTCTAATTTTCGAACCCGTCACCATACATATCCTTTTACATTATACTATGTATATAAGGAAAATGAAAAAAGAGTACACCTCTATAACGGGTGAAGGACTGGTAAGGTTCAAAATTAAAAAATTAAAATCTAAATTTAGACTTTATAGATATTCCGAATCTTGAGTTTTTCTCTCAAGATGAATACATTGTAATGGCTAGCCCAATGATATATATCTAACGTTCCTTACTGTATGTATGTCCAGACACTGAGTGGAAACCGGTGTTACTAATTAAAAGAAATAAGTCTATAACAGAATATTGTTTCTATAATCAGTCACAGCCCATCCACTTTCCTCGAGGTCTGATTGGGTTACCGGGTAGACCACAACACATCACGCGACCGGATCATGGTATGACGTGGCCTACAATCATCCAACTTCTTGTGGATGGGCCCGAATCCACCAGGCTCAGGTTAATAGCACTAATTGGCCCCGATCTGCGAATTAGAGAACTAACGATCCTTAGGACTCAATATGAAACAAGTAGTTCATAATTTATAAATTATTACAAACGCATGTTAAAAAAATTCTGCTAGATATGCTTTTCTGTGTTCTGAAATTCAAATTTGTCATTTCAGCATTTTTTTCCACAGTGCAAAAACAATGCATCAATCTGCACTATATAATTTACACACACACACACACACACACACACACACACACACATATATATATATATATGTGTGTGTGTGTGTGTTATTTTTTGATAAATTTATTTGAAAAACGTGCAATATCTCGGGAACGGTTCATGTTAGCGTTCTAAAGGCTGTGTCAATCGCTCTTTTTAATAAAAAATTACCTAAAATGCTCATTTGCTTAACTTAATTAAATGTTTTGGTTTTCTGATGATTTTTTCAAAAGTACACAGGAAAATTTAGGGGAGTTTTGAATATTCGATTGCGTTTAAAAACATTAGGCTTCCAGTGCTCACAGATTGTAATTTTTGTAACAAATTTCGCTCCAATCATTCCATTCGTTATTTGTTCGTCAGATACCGTCTCCACAAACTCACTGATACACACACACACTCATACACACAGACATCACCTCAAAAATTCGTTTTCAGGGATGCTTGAAATGTGCTCTACCGTTGAAGACTAGAATTCGAATTTTCGACCCCGTCACAATACTTTCTTTATACATTATACTATGTATATAAGGAAATTAATATGCATATGTCATCAAACATGTATAAAAATAAAAAAAAGTTATACGCTTGTTTGTATGTCTGTTTGTCTTTTAGTCACCCAGTAGGAAATCTAAGCAATCTAAAGTTATGGCATTTGGTACAGTAATACCTCAGGTCAGGTCCGAATACACCTCGGAATAATATTGTAAATATTCGAATTTTTTTTTTAATCATTTTATATTAAAACGCAATTTTGAGCAATTTTCACGCAAATCGGTTTCTTAGAGATAAAAAATATTATCACAGAGTTTCTATGTTGCAACCATCAGGAAGATAGAAAAGTTCTTTCCAGCATGCTCTGAATAGAATCTATACTCGAAATAGCTGCATTTTTGTACATTTTTGAAAACAGTATTTTTTTTTAATTTCAAGGACATGGTTAAATATATAATTCCGACACAGAAAAATCCACGGACAATATGATCGTCATAATTTAATAGAAGATAAAATAAATATTCCACACTGCTCTAAAACAAAATGTATATTTTTGAGGTCATTAATTTATTAATTATGATTTTTATAGTAAATTCTTCTGCCACTAATTTTTAACAAAACCCAGTTTAACACAGAATCGAGCGATCATTGAAGGAACATTTCACACATTGGCGCATGCTCATTTTGACAAAGGCGGGGTTTGCGGTTATTGAGACGTAACGACACTTGCATTAGGATTAAAATGGAGCAACTACATTGCCGAGAGTTATTGATAGGAAGTTACTGCTGTTAAAGTGCAGCAAGTCTCTTCGGCCATGGTTGCCAGATTCAACAAATAATATTCGATTTATGCAATATTATTAAATGAATTTTTTTAAACTTTTTTATGACGGTATACACTGTTTTGGAGTAATAAAAGTTTAGAATAGAAATTATTTACGCTTACATCTGTATGGCATGAGACCCGATTTCAGATATGCAAGTTAAGGAGGCAATCTGGTCTAGAACTGGGAATCGAATCATGATTTCTTATGTTCCATCCAGTGATGATGACAACTATATCACTCCAGTTATGTAATGCATTAATCTGAGTTCCTTATTATGTTAAATTGATCATTGAACCTAATCCACTTTCTTTGTTGTACAACAATACATTTTAAATCAGTCAGAGAACTTGGAATAGAACCCTGGTGTCTTGCTAGTTCTTCTAACTACCACACCAGACTGGTGATGTAGAAAATTAATTTTAATTAACTTATACAATTTAAATGTGATTTTGTAAAATTTCGTCGGATTTTATTTGAATTATTAGAGACATAAAGCCATTATATGAATTATAAATTTCAAAATTTCTAATTCATTTAAATAATTACTGCAAAAGAAGTTAGATGAAAATCAGTCACTTTTATGGTAGAAACTTCTGCTGTCAACTGTTGAAAACGGTTATATTCGAGTTACCAACATGAAATTAAAGTTTTATCAGAAAATAATCAGACCACTTTTTGTGCTTTTAGTAGAAATAGGCTGCAAAAATCAAAACGACGCACTCAGAAGAAAAGGATTATTATATTTGAAACTTTGAACAAGCAATGTGTATGGACTAAAATAATTGCTTACAATTTCATTACAAAAAGTGTTTGTTTAAGGAACAGAGGCAACTTAACGTGCACATGTTAATATGCAGTAAATTCTCTTCTTGTAAGGATGTAATCTGATATGCAGCTTGGCAAGACATCAAATAACAGCATAATATTGTTTTGATATCGACAGACTCTGCCTGTTTTGAAATTGCTCGGATGAGTACTTGGACATTATTTGATGACTACAACAGGCGCTCCCAGAATATCCCAGATTTGCTCGATTGGCTAGGATTTTGAAATTCTGATTGTCCATAAAAGGGTACCAATACATTAAGAACACTCTTCGGAGATTAGTACTATGTGTGTCCAGACGTTATAATGTTAGAAAACAACTTTCAGAAGTGACATGGCATCACGGGTAACACAACTGTCCACAGGATGTCTTGAATTTACAGATGTGTTGTCAAAGTTCCACGTAGTAATACTAGAGGAGATTGGTTATCATAATAGACAATTTCCTTAGACTGTCACTTCAGATATGATGTCAGTATTCGATTTGAAAGATCAAGTTATATTTTAGCGCGAAGCTTTCCTGTTTTATACACAAATTAGGTTGTAGTCGTTCCGTCGCTGAAGCAGCCTTCATGACTTAGCACTACACGAAAACTTTTCATTTCATTTCATACAGTTACAATCAGACATCAATGATGTTTACTAATAAAACGTCGTAATTGTATGTCTACCATATTGCCAATAGATAGCATGAAACAACAGACGAGGTAAAAGGACATCGAGGAAACCCAAATATATTGGGCAGATTATAGGGATTACAAAGATTACTGTCATACAGAGTTGTTCAATTGCTGTCAACTGCATGATGAAAACGGTTATCCATTTTATAGGGCGTCCATGTCCCATTTTTTTTTGTTTATATATGCCATGCTGTACCGACTTGTGCCTATATCGTTATACTGTAAAATATTGCTGATCAATGTAACGAACTATGCGTTTGGTTGACCCCAAATGCTTTTCTTAAACTTACGATGCGTTCTCTTCGGAACTCACTAGGTTGCTTCTACTGGCATTGGATGATTCATTGAACCATTTATACAACGTAACCACGGCAATGACATGATATTTTGCAACGAGTGAGTAACGTTTATTATATGAGCTCCATAATCAGCTTTTACAATGCGTTCAAAAACAGCTGTGTTAACTTAATTACGAAGATTTTTTAATTATTTAAAATATTAGCCGGTAAATGTCCTATGTAGTATAAAAAAGAAAAGTTTATAGCATGAAATTTAATCTATATCATATGAGCATATTGCATATTTAAATTATGCCTTCAAAGTACTGTACTATTTATATTATGCGTATTGTGTGATTATTTGAGAGGATATTTATAGCACTATAGTTTAATTATATTAAAACATTATCTTTTTCATGCATAATATTTACAACACGTACCTTTAAATAAAATAATTTTAGTATTTCATAGCTACTTGCTAATTAAATCTGTCATTAATATAGCATCATTCCAAACCACAACTGTGTTCTACATTATGTGTTCAATTGGGCATTCCGTTTCAGGATGCGACTGCGACGGAAAAATATATTTCCCACAAAAGAGAAATACCGCTCAAATGAATGGCATTGCTATATCCTTAAAGTCTTTGTATAAATTCAATAACTTAAATTTACTATTTATTTAAATCAAGGTAAGTTTAGAAATATGATTTTGTTAGCTCAACATTGCTCTTTGATGATGTGATATAATGAAATGAATAAGTTTTACTAGTACGAGCAATTGTAAAATGCAAAAAAAAATTTTTTTAGATTGCCTGTTGATGAAAAATCTACAAAAATAATAGTTGAAATAAAATTATACCTGAAATTCTATTAGACATAATTACAGTCAAATTTTATCAAACATAATCAAATAGACATAAATATAGATTTTACATATAGAAAAAATATTCAAAATTTTGCTATTAAAATTTATTGTCCAAAAAGAAATACTGCTTGGCCTCTGGTATTTGGTGATGACCTATATATTGCACAACTTGCATCTACAATAAAAATAATCATGCAATGAGGAATATATTCACTACTATCATATGAGTGAATTCATTTTAAGTACTTTTTATGAGAATTGAATGGATCTCATGTGGTTTTAAGTCTCGTCATAAATTGTTCTAGAGTTACCAAAAATGTCATCACATGTTCAAATTTTTAATCATCATGGGCACAATACTACTCGACTAAATTGGGAAAAGCTGATAATTCGATACATTATATTTATTTAATGACTGATTTTCAAGGCGTGCAGAACTAAAAATATACGTCCAAAATCCCGATTTATTTTTTGCAAAATTAATAAAACGACATTATAAAACTTCCATTGTGCTCAACAATGCTACATAAATAAGTATTTTATATGACATTTTTTAATTAAAAGCAATAGAGATCATTTACAAAACGGTATCGAAAACATATCGAAATAAGACTTCATATTGAAACGATATTTTAATTCATAAGCTTTTAAACCAAAACATAATCCAGTATATTAGAACAATCACCCATTTAAATATGCTAGAATGATTCGTAGGGTACTTGAAACAAGAAAGATCAATCATGCTTAGAGCATTGATGATGAAACACTTTCCGACTTCAATGCAATTTTATTTAAACAAGTCTAAAATGCAATACATTAATCGGTAATATTTTAAAACTTATCACAATACTACATAAATTTATTATATTTGAAAACTTAAACCTTCATCGAAAAAAATGAACTTCATTCAAATGACGGCATTGAAATATAAATTGCCTGGTTTAAACAACTCTAAAATGCGATGCATTCCTCGGTAAAATTTTTAAAACTATCATAATACTACGATAATTTATTATATTTGAAAACTTCATCGAAAGCAACTGAAATTCATTCAAATGACGTCATACAAAAAATAACACGCCTGGATTTCTCTATAAAACCAGCATTTCATTCATAACATCAATGAATATATTTCATTCATAGCAGCTATGTAGACTCCACGGGCTAAATAATTTTGTGTTAAAAAAATACAGGAACTCTAACATTTTAGAGACGTTTAAACCAGGCAATTTATATTTCAATGCCGTCATTTGAATGAAGTTCATTTTTTTCGATGAAGGTTTAAGTTTTCAAATATAATAAATTAATGCATAAGTGAAAAATAGGCTTCGTTGTAGAAATAATCAAATTTGGATGATCATTTAAACTCAAATATATTGTAATTTCGTTGTTTCAGTATGTAGATGCCCAGAATTTAAGCAAAAATAAAGTGGTTTTAGGACAAATACAACACTTAATATGAATTAAAAGAATCTTTAAAAATTACGATTTTGAGACAAGATGGATGTCATATATCATTTTGAAGTGGGTCATGTGATCTTTTCATATCATGGTCACGTGATCGCTTCATATAAGAGGTGTTATTATTATTTTTATTTTTATTTAAAAAACTACTGAATATATTTCGCTGATTTTTTTTTATATATTTTATGGAACAATTTGAATATTACCTAAAATTTTCGAAGCAATTTGTGCATTTTAAATCCGCTTAAAAAATGTTTGAAAAATTAGGTCCCATAGGGCTCAATGTATTTCATTTTTTCAACCCGGGTTCAATCCAAAACTAATTGGGTGATATTATTCATGTATATTCCCATAGGTCCTACAGACCGTCTGAACAACATACTAAAATTTCATTTTGATTAAGTCATTTTTACGGCAGTTGTGCTAACGGACAGACAGACAGACAGACAGAATGAACGAAGTCATAAACACTTTTCAACTTTGTTGTAAAGTGTTAAAAAACAGATATTTGTTATTGCAAGGAACTCTTCTCCGATAAAGAACTCTTCTCTTATGATAATACTTCTTAACAGGTATCCATTGCTTTCCGTATACGAGTTTTGCATGTTCCTGATGTTGATTATTAGTAATCAGATTATTCTCTATAACATTGTAAATGACATTTTTCTTCTATCTAGCTTCGTTGATGAGTTTATTCTACCTTTGTAAATTATCCGATAGAGGTGATGAAATACTTTTTATTTGATTAGGTATGGTCACTTTACTTTAAATAGACCTAATGAGTTGCTCATGAACCTTTCTTTACAAATTTATTGGAGTACTTAAAGCCTTAACTATGGACATAATATAATGCGTTTATTCAATTGAAAAACTTAAAGTTATGGCTAATATTTGATTAAAAAAAGAGCATTTGTACAGGTAAAAATTAGTCAATTTTATTAAAATATATTATTTAACATTTACTCCAAAGTTTTGTTCTAAATTTATATACATTCGTTATTTTACTTTCATAGCCCTTCTATCTCTATATCCAGAAATATGAAGTAAGAGTGGCAATAGGAAATATAATACGTTTTTTTGATATCTGATCCAAGTTTAAGAGAAGGTTCTCATTTAAATGTTATTAGAAAGAATGTAAATAATGGACATAAAAACTTAATAAAGTTGCCTTTTATTCCCCTATTGAATTTAGAAGACATAAGAAAGGTGGGTTAAATTTGAATATCTCGCTTTTCAATGAATGTAATTTTGCCGTTTGAAAAGATTTAACATTTTAAATTGTTTATTCTGATTCAACAGTTCTTCGGTTTTATTATACCTCTAGGTAGTACTTCTAAAATGAAATGTAAGTGTGTAAAGATTTATTGGTAGCAAACATTTTCCTATTCAATTTTTTTTAGTATAAATGTTTCTTTGAAACATCAATTTCGCAGAATTGGCATAGATTGAGCATAGATGATGACTGATATGAATTTAGCATCACATTTTAAATGAGATAGAGTAATTTTCTAAGGATTTTCATTTTCAGTCATTTTTCCATTTCCGACTTTCGTAAACAAATAATATTGTTTAAGCATCAATTTCATAGGATTGGCGGCTATAGATTGAGCATAGGCGATGACTGATGTGAATTTAGCACCAAATTATGGAGGAGGCAAAGTGATTGATTTAGAATTTCCTCTTCTTGAATTTCTTCCTACTGTTTCAAAAATTATTTAAATGTATTTATCTCAGAATTGGTTATAGAGGAAGCTTAGTTGATGACTGATATGGATTCAGGATTAAATTCCAGGGTGGCCAAGAAGTAAACTTGAAACTTCTATTTTTGTTTATGGAGAACGATTTTACCGAAAATTCGAATAATTTTACAAATATGCCACAAGAGAATAAAAATGTTCAATACTTACATCAAAAATAAAGTGTACATACTATGTGTGACCATATGAAGACTCCTTCATGGTTTAGCATTATTCTGGGTAACATCGGGTATTTTTGTTAGTCGTATAGAAAAAAAGCAAAAATACTTTTTTTTAAATTTTTAAAAACACTTACCACATGTTAAATGCAATTCTTTCATTTATTTATATTTTATTAATGCTTCCTAAACGCTTTTTTTCTCTAATAATGCACAGATCTGTGAGGATGAAAACTACTGAGGATGAAAAATATGTATTCTGATTCTGTAATGATAAATCGTTTAAGAAATTCGAAATCCTAATATGGAGAAATAAAGAAAACATATCGTGCTATATCTAAAATGATAAATCACCTACGGAAATTGAAATGATAAATCACACACAAAATGTTCGATGTTAAATCACATACAAAGGCAGGACGATACCGCCATTAATTCCCACTTTTCCTTCAAAAATGATTTTCAAGAATTTGTGTCATGAGCCATATTTTGCAAGGGAAGTTCAATGTATTTTTCTTTTCTAAAGAACTATTTTTTTACAGTAGAATGTTTATATCTATAAGAAAGCATAATGAAATTTGTATGTTACTAGTATAATAAACTTCAAAATAACAACTATCTGAGTAGACATTCTAATTTTTGTGATAAATCGTCAGTATATGAAATTTTTGTAATATAATATTATGGTAACATTATACAGAGAAATATATTGTTATTGGTCTGCTTTTAAACATAGAAGAAACATAATCTACGCAGTAGATAAAATACTGGAATTTTCTAAATGTAAAATACTTTAAAAAGCCAATTATGTCTATAATTTTAGCATTTTCTAAAAATAATTCACCAGATTATTAATTTTGTATGAAAACGCAATCCAGTTCTGTGTTTACACGTGCTCAACATTTTAGATTTTCCAATATATCAAAGATCCAATAAGTTTTTTTAAATAGTTGGGGAATTCACCAAATTTTTTTTTGCCAGTGTGGCCTTTTTATACGTTGGCGAAACAAAATGCTTTAAAATTTTGTATTAGGAACAAAAAACTTGTCAAAAAACAGTGCACAAATAAATTTTATTGTTTAATATTAAAATTTTTTCTGCTTTTAAACATAGAAGAAACATAATCTACGCAGTAGATAAAATACTGGAATTTTCTAAATGTAAAATACTTTAAAAAGCCAATTATGTCTATAATTTTAGCATTTTCTAAAAATAATTCACCAGATTATTAATTTTGTATGAAAACGCAATCCAGTTCTGTGTTTACACGTGCTCAACATTTTAGATTTTCCAATATATCAAAGATCCAATAAGTTTTTTTAAATAGTTGGGGAATTCACCAAATTTTTTTTTGCCAGTGTGGCCTTTTTATACGTTGGCGAAACAAAATGCTTTAAAATTTTGTATTAGGAACAAAAAACTTGTCAAAAAACAGTGCACAAATAAATTTTATTGTTTAATATTAAAATTCTGATTATCGTTTTTTATTTTCTTCTGCGTAATTATACAAAAAAATCTGATGTGGGCAACACATGACTTTCCTTATATAATATAATGAATTTACTACTTTTACAGTAAAAAATTAGGTTTTTCTTATAGTAGGTACTAATATTCTTTCCAAGATATTGAATTTTCGACAATTAGTCGTCATTTTCATTGATTTAGCATCATTTTTATCCATTTGGCGAAATTTCCTTTAATTTGGCAACATTTCAAAAAAGTCGCCAAGTTGGCGATATTCCGCCAAATTCGTCGCCAAAATCTCGCCAAGCGTTATGCACTAAGAAAAAAGTTATTCTTACAGCTGATAAATGACTATTGGCGTTCAAATACAAAAGTATTATTCAAAGTATATTTTTTCATGAATGGAACGAGCTAGATCCACGAGAATGATGTCACTCAATTTATCGCATGGTATTACATATGAAAAGTGAACATGTTTCTCAATACGAATTTTTTTTTATGTGACTTTTTCATAATTTTTTGAAAATGTACAATATCTCAAGAACTGTTCATGTTAGCGTTCTAAAATTTATGCCAATCGTTTTCTAATGAAAAATTACATAAGAGATGTCTATTTGCGTAACTTTTTTAGCGGTTTTGATTTTTTGAAGATTTTTTCAAAATTTCATTCGAAAATGTAGGGGGGTTCTGAACATTCGATTACGTATAAAAACAATAGGCTTCCAGTGTTTACGGATTGTGATTTTTGTATTAAATTTGGTTCGAATCGGTTCATTCGTTCGTCAGTTATCGTCTCCACAGACTCACTGACACACACACACACACACACACACACACACACACACACACACACACACACATACTTTCACACACACACACACACACACATACACATACACACACACAGGCATCACTTCAAAAATGTTTGATTCGTGATCAGGGATGCTTGAAACGTGCTCTCCCGTCGAAAACTCGAATTCGAATTTTCGACCCCGTCACAATACTTTCCTTATACATCATGTATATAAGGAAAGTAAAAACAGATCGATCTATTTGAAATCATTTATATTGAAAATTATATAAATATTTTAATTAATAATGTATTTAGTACTGTATCTTTTTTCTACTATTTGGCTGGGTTTTCTGTATTTTTATTAGCCTTTTAGGACTCTTCTGTGATATTTCGATTTCTTTTCCTCTGATTGGGATCTCTCTTATTTATTGGGACCTATTGTCGGCAAACATTTTGATATACTAATTTTTCACGAAAAGTTTTTTCTTGAAACATCAATTTCTCATATTTTATACATAGAGTTCAGGTGATGACTAATTTAGATTCAACAAATTCAGAAGGAGGATCGACAGTTTACTAAAATTTTATACTTTTTGTTCCATTCCCATTTCCGGTTCAAATTTTTTTATTTTACTGGAAGATTCACTATAGGGTTAGAGAATGATTGATATAGATTACGTATTAAACTCTAAAGAAGTTTGACAGGTTCACTATAATTTTTTTCACTTCTAGTTTATTTTTTATTCTCAATTGAAATGCTTTCCTTTGAAATATCTACTTCTCGGTATTGCTTATAGATATAGATTACATAGTGACTGATATGGATTCAGCATCCAATCTTTACGGATTTCGACTTTTGTTTTTGGAGATATCACTTCCTATTAAAAAGAATTGATTTTCCTTTAAACACACATTTCTTAGGATCTTTCATAGATATGGATTCAGTATCAAATTTTGGAGGAAAATGGGCAAAAGAGGGGGTGGAGGGGGGAAGAGGAAATTTTAAGGATTTATACTTCTTCAAATTTTTTTTTCTGAAACTATATTTCTTAAGATTTGCTATAGATACAGATATGATGATGAGTGATTTGAATTTAACATCGTATTCCTGAGGAAAGGATTTACAAAGGAGTTATGTTTCCTATTCAGAAGATATCATGTCCGTTTCTGCAGTTTCGAATTCAGAATAATTTTCGCAACTATTCGTTTGCAGCATGAGAACACAATATCGCAAAATCTCGAAATTTAAACATGGTTTTACCCTCTTCAAATAATTTCTATATGGAGGATTTTTTATCAAACTTGGGGATTTTAGATTCTTGGATGTTAAAAGTTCAAAATTTAAGCTAGCTGTAAAATCACATGACGAAACGATACGAGCAATTTTGCAATGGAAGGTTGAAATATGCACGGTTGGATAGAATTAAAAGTGTTCTACAAACCACTACAAACATGTATGTCACAAAGAGTTCTCTAACTGAACTTTCGATTGAAACTTTACTTACTACATAACTGAAAACCAGAGACTGAATATTTCGGTCACAGAGGGACATTGCATCTTGTGAAAAGTCTCATATGGGTAGAATAATTATGTGTGCTAATTTAGGAAATATTTATTTGCCTGGCTTCGTAGTTCGCAAAGACTTTGCATATTCTAACAATTTTTTTTTGCAATAAAAAAATTTGGAGAGTTTCAAGCAATGTTCTTTAAATTACCAGAGTAGCCTTTAGAATACTTTGCATATTTTAAAGGAAACGCGCACCAAACATTCGGAGAAAATATATGGTATAGATAGATAAAAATGTTGTTTATTGGGGTTTTAATTATCAAAGAAAATGAGATACAAGGTAGAATCAAAAAGTTCGGAGACTGTGCTGATATCTCCAACCCTGATTGGAGGAAAATGGAAATATATTACCGTGGCGCAGAGGCGCATGTGACGCGAGATGTGAAAAGGAAGAAGCAAGTCCACAGTGCAGGGTTTTTACAGACAATGCGTGAAACATTACACCTGCTGCCGTTTCCCTGACTTTGCACTGCTCCTTTTTTCCTTGGTTCTTTTGGGATGTTGCTGAAAATACCTGTAAAGAATTGTATACTTCTGTAAATTCCAATTTACTCATTCTGAAAAATCATTGTAAATCTCTTCGGTAAATTCCAATTTTCATCCAGAATAATCATTGTAAATCTCATCAAAATGTTAGTACACATTCTGTTCAATCATTGCCAACCATTTTCATCCACATTCACCTTTCATTTGGTATAATTATCATCATCATGTCGTACTTCATCATCATATGTAAATTTTTGGATAAACTGCCATCAAAATATTCTTCATCATCTTATGTAATTCCAGGGAAAACTTTCATCCTTTTCCCATTCTTGTTATACCTGAATTTATTACTCCTGTATTTTTGTGTACTCTGTGTTTTAATTGTGTTGTTCTATGTGTTATAAGTATCTGTGCAGTTTTCTGTGTTCCTGTGATGTGATTCATTTTAATATATGTTCTGTAATCTATTGAATCAAAAATAAAGTTCCCGGCCACACATCTTGCTACCATAAGCCTTCGGGTTGGTCGTGTGGTCTGGGTTTTCAACACTCAACCTGCTGCAGCAGGTGCAATGCTTCTGTCGACGATTTCCCCAAATACTGGCAGAATTTAATATTCGCACGTTGTCTTTCAAACGCTATATCCGTTTTCAAACGCTATATCCGTTTTTCGATGGGTATCAGTGAACTGTAGCCATTCGAACGCGAACGACTACAGTTCACTGATACCCATTGTCTGAAAAACACATGTTTCTTCCTTTTCACATCTTGCGTCACATGTGCCTCTACGCCACGGTAAAATAGTTCTCCTCTCCTCCAATCAGGGTTGGAGATATCAGTACAGTCTCCAAACTTTTTGATCTTACCTTATATTTCATGGCTAAAATAATAAAGACGAATTCTAATATATCCAATATATTTTTAATATATTTTATACTTAATGAATAATGTTTGGCTATAGTCCAACTATATTACGTTGAAACTGAATACTTTTTTAAAAAATTTTTGTGAAACATATGGTGTTTTATTTTGACAATTTTCTAAAGATTGTACAGACCCAGTAATATACAGTGATTTTGAATTCTATAATATTTATTGCTGTTTTACTCCTTAATTGAAAACAGTTTTACTAGACCAGAGAGAGAAAGAACGATAAAAATCTAAAACTTCTCGAATTAGACCATGAAACATATATTTTGTTGTAATTTATGGCGTTATATACCCCGAACTTTTGCTTCAATTGCACTTTAAAGCAAAATGGTGCAGTAAAGATTTATAGATAGAATTGAAGCACCTCATTAAGTTTTCAACACGGTTAACCTACGAAATTAGCGATAAGTTAGAGAGACATAAAATCATCAGAACTCAAGGAGTGTGGGACAGTTTTATAAATGTTAGATATTTACTGAGATTATATTCCTCGCTATATTTCTGTATACCCCAGTAAGTTTTGATAATCTTGTATAATAGTTAAGAAGGCATGGGACAGAATATTTTCTTCGAAAAAAAATGAGTATTTTTATTAGGCTAAAAATGTTTAAAAATCGTAGAATCGAATGACATAAGTATTGCTCAAATTCTGTAATTAACATTTTCCAAAGTTAAACATTAAAGACTTTGTTACCTGATGCTGACTGTATGAAGCAGGGATTTCAAACCCTATTTAAAATTCTGCTTTTTAAGAAATTTAATTTCTGAAAAGTTCAGTATTTAAATTGATATAATTGAAGAAATATTAGAGCGAGAATTACGAAATTTAACAAATAATTTATCTATAATATTTACTTAAATTTGTCATTCGTATTTGTATCAGAAAATGGGAAATTTTACAATTACAGTGGTTGACTCATAAGACACTGACATAGAAAGATAATATTTTCATTAAAGCAATTTTTATCATTTTCTTATCGGTAGGGTTAGTGCACCAAAACCAGAACCTTCCCCCTATGTAGCCCCATCTTATTTCGTCAAAGGAGTGTTATGAATAGTAGTGAGTATTGAAATTAGATTATAAAACGTCATCAACCTATGGGGGTTCTATTTACATAGTTTGACACAATCGTCTGAGAGTGGTTGTTGTTGTTGTTGTTGCTGTTGTTGAGACCCAGACCGTCTGACATAACAGAAAGGTGTAAGGTAACCGTTTGGTCTGCCGGGAAGTGCCACCCAATTTAGACCGGAACCCAGTGGGGGGAGGCATCCATAGGGACCGTATCCTCCTTCCCCTACCACCAACCTCTCGGAAGGACTTACGGATCCACATGTTTAACGTGATCGTACTCCGCATGAACACGACGGCAGTTGTGACAGCGTGCAAATCCAGCGCGCAAACCACCGGGCTACCGCGCTCGAAATGTTCCAACAGCACGCGGTGTTTCCAGGTGGTCACCCACCCAAGTACTAACCGCGCCCGATGCTGCTTGACTTCGGTGATCTAACAACGTCTGAGAGTGGTGTATGGTCTTTCAATTTTGTGAGTCATCGGATTCTTAAAGTATTACTTAGTGGTGTCGTAAATTCACGTCTAAAGTGGTAAGAGTTCGTTTCCTATTATTAATCGACAGAAATTGTAAAAGAATAAGAGATTGTGTAATGTTTTTATTAGTGTCTGACACATAATAATTAACGACGCCATGTGCGAAAAACAAGCCGTTTACCTAAGTCTGACCACCAAGCGTTGCAAAGTAAGACACTTGAGAATCCGAAATTTAGATCCCCTTATTTAGATTATTACCCTTAGTTAATCTGATTGAGCTTTTAAATCAGAATGCTTAGATTAAAAATAATGGCAGGAGATAGAAGTGAGAAAAATATGATAAGAATGATCATCAGAATCCATGACTAAAAAGCTATAAGATAAAGATGGAAGGGAAAAGCAGCAAAAGCAATATGAAAGCAATTGCGAAAAGAAAAAGAAACTTGCAACACGAAGAAGAGGAAGGGACTGTGTAACCGTATAAAACAAACAAAATAAGGGAACACGGAACTTAATTCTACTGAAGAAGTAGATAAGTCGTCAAGAAACAATCCCATGGTATTACGTAAGTCATATTTCTTAACAGAGACACTTAGTGATAAACCGATTGGCAATATCAACATGTTTTGTGACGGAAAATAGTTATGAGGTTGCTGGGGGGAACTTTTAAAGTCATCACCTTAGAATATTAATTCTGAACCTAAACTACAGTAACTCAAACGCGATCCTGTAAAATACCTACAGAAATCCTAAAGACCAAGGAAGCACACACAGATAGATTTTAAGAACAAAAATCGCTTTTTAACTTAAAGTTAAACGATCTCAATTGATATAAACAAAAAAGGTATGTCTCATATCACACAAAACTCACAAGCGTCGCATATAAATTACACTTTTAAATTGCACAATATCCTCACAGATTCCGAACTCCTAATAAATTCCGAACATTATCTCTCCATCAGATAACAACGCCTACGGACTCCTGACAGTTCCGCAAATTGTGGTCTTTGATCGTCCAGGCCTAGGTAAATCCTTCAAGCGCTTGCCACCCACTTTCCACCGTGCATCAAGGAATAGCCAATCTGATTCAAACACTGATTCTACCCCAATACTGAACAGCCGATTTATCAAGGGACCATCGTAATTGGGCAGTCAAATCTGAAGTCGTAATAGACTATTAGTAAATAGAAAAATTATAAAGTAAATGAACATAATGCAACTGATAACAAACTGGTTACTGTGGCTTCATAAATTGTGAGTGAAATGTTAACAATGCTGTAGCATGTCCAGGACCAGAGAAAGATGAATATACTGCAAAAATAAATCATTTGATGCCGCAATATAAGTTTTATTTTTACATTCCCAATTACTTTCTTTATATACATAGTATATTGTATAAGGGAAGTATTGTGACGGGGTCGAAAATTTGAATTCGAGTTTTCGACGGGAGAGCAAGTTTCAAGTATTCCTAAGCACGAATGAAACGTTTTTGAGATGATGCTGTGTGTGTGCGCGGACGTGTGCGTGTGTCAGTGAGACTGTGGAGACGATATCTCCCGAACGAATGGAGCGATTCGAACGAAATTTGGTAAAAAAATTACCATCCGTGAATACTGGAAGTGTATTGTTTTTATACGCAATAGAATGTTCAGAACCCCTAAATTTTCGAGTGAAGTGTAGTTAAGCAAATAGGCATTTCATATGTAATTTTTCGTTATAAAACGATTGACAAAAATTTTAGAACGTTACCATGAACTGTTCTCGAAACAGTGCACATTTTCCAGAAATTTTTTTCAAAAAACATATAAAATAACAAAAAATTAACTATTGCGAAATACGTTCACTTTTCATAAGTAATATCATGCGATAAATTGGGTGACATCATTCTCGTGGATCTAGCTCGTTAAATTCATGAGTAAAGATACTTTGTTTGACACTTTTTATTTGGAAACCAATAGGCATTTATCTGCTGTATGAATAACTTATTTTTCCGTCCATAACGTTTGGTAAGATTTTGGCGGAATGTCGACAACTTGGCGACTTAATTAAATGTTGCCAAATGAACGAAAATGTCGCCAAATTGATAAAAGCGGCGCTAAATCAACGAAAATGACAACTAATTGAATGTTCAATATATTGGAAAGAACATAAGAATATACTATAAGAATAACACATTTCTCCGTTCGTCCGTCCGTAACACTTGACGAGAAATTTAGAGGGACGTCGCCAAATTGGCGACTATTTTAAATAAATATTACCAAAGTGACAAAAATGTCGCCAAATTGATAAAAATGACGCTAAATAGGAAGTAAATTCTGATTTCCGTCATATGACGGAGATTCTAGTATATAAGAAATACTCTTCTCTCCCTTTGTCTGTAACACTTGGTGATGCATTTGGCGAACTTAGTGAATAATTTAGCAAAGTATTGCCAACTTGACCATATTTTGTCCCAGATTAATAAAACCATCGCCAAAATTGCAAAAATGACGCTAAATTAATAATAATGACTCTAAATTGATGAATTAATTAAAATATTTTAATATATGGACTATATCGCTTATTGAGGATGCTATCAATATTGATAATTGTTTATTTAGAGTTGCGCGAAATATAAGTTAATTGGGTATTTTGAAATAGTTTTACATGTTGTCACCAGGAAAATCGCCAAATGTACAATTCAACGATAAAAACACTGTAGCGTGGATCTTATACATTATGTTTTGATTGTAAAAGTAGTAAATGTATTGCATTATACAAGGAAAGTCATGTGCTGCCAACATCAGTTTTTTTTTCATTTACATTGAAAGTCCAAATTCGAACTAAAAAGGAGAGGTCTAAATTTGGAGCACCCTTTCCAAACCATATTTTTTTATACCCTTTCCTAACTTGGAAATTGCTCTGTACAAAAATTATTTTCGTGTAATAAGGCAAAAATAATTGTTTGGTAATTAATCAAAGAGTCTTTTGTTATAAAAACCAATGTTAACTTTGATATTAAGGAAGTTACAGAGGTAAAACGAGGATGAGGAAGGGCAGAATTTGGTGCACTTCCCTTACATTAAAATATCCTGAAGGCAATTTAAATGTGCGATGTTTATACATCTGCACTATACTTTAGTATGCGCTTACCATTTCTGCCTACTTTTGGCACTCATTCATGGATGCCAAGTTAAGACTGTGATCGTATTATGGTGAAGATCCAAGGAGCACAAGGTAATAGAGGCTTGATCACTGCAGGCGCGCGCGAAGGGGCTGAAGCGCTGCGGGTGATTGGATCGGACCCACGAAGAGGAATTTTACAGAATATCGGAGATTGTCGACGGCGGGAACGGTCGGGAGGTGCCAAACCAGTCAGCAGGACGAGGCGTCGAACATAACTGCTGAGGTTGAAGATTTTGGATAGCCGACCGGGATGGCGTCATATGGGGAGATGATGAGATGTGGATTACATGTTGGCATGATTGGCAAATGACCAGACACAGATGAGTTAAAATAATTTATCTTCATTTATTTACTGTGTCGAATGAGCATATTTCAAATATACAGTAGGAATTTAAGACATCATATTCATTAACATCACTGCTTGAAAGTCGAGTAAGAAGCAAAAAAAAACGTCATTGGATGCGACGCTGATGTTAAAAACAGACATCTCGATGGGAAATCGAAAATACGATATTTTTCTACGATTCCTTTTATTTACACCGAAAGCATGGAGATATCAATTTATAATTTTAGACTTTTAATATTTTTCGATTAATTATTTTAGAATAAAGAATTTCGTTTTATACACCGAGTGCAAACGCGTCCTACCAGCTTAAAAATTAATTCATCGCCAACTGCCTCAGGGGGGCGCCACTCCTTTGCCACGAACATTTCTGTGACATCAGATGGAATTTATTTGCAGCGCGCGGCACAAGGTGGCGCTACAGACGCCCGGCAACCGGCGCCTGGGAGTGCCAACGAAATATTTTATTATTTCTATTTAAATCCAATGCAACGTGGTCATTGTTGATCTATAATTTCTTACGTACCTTTTTACGTAAACTTTGACTTGATTTAAAACTAAACAGTCTTTATTAAGGCTTACTTATTATTTCTACTATCTAAAATCATCGGCTTATTCATTTTGTGAGTTTTGTAGAGCAAATTTCGATTTGCCGAACGATTGTGGTATTGCAACTCTAGATTTCTCAAAACATTTGAACAATGGCATAATTAAATGTGCATCTAGACTTTCTTGTGACTAGTTGCTTAAGTGATATAAAGTAGAATTATTTTAAATTTTCTACTTTGTTTTGGTTGATGTGCTGGTGTGAAATGTCTGATGTATATCTGAAGATTTAAAATAAGAAGTTATAGTCTGATGAAGATAGTATTTAACCATAGTAAGTTAAAAATAAATGTAATGATATAATTTGCTTGCTCGTACATTTTTCATCATGAATCAATATACTATAATACATTTAATTTATTATTCTGAAAGTATATCATATTGTATGTGTTAAACGATTAGTTTCTATATTTTCATACGTTTACATTGAATTTCGATTTGATATAAATTATCTTTTTGATCTAAAAAAAACTAATAAAATCAAGTGTTTTGCAATAATATAAGTTCTTCACTATAGAAGCATCACTTAAATCGTTTACTAGTTAGGCATAAGTACATCCCCTTCCCATAAAAAGACATAAAACTCTTAGTGTTAGCGTTTTAATTATCGTTTTGATTTTCAATTATTAGAGATATTATGACCGAAAAAAAACTTTATTTATATGCATTTAGAAAGAACTTACGAGATGTTTACTTGTGTATAATAAAAATTTCAGAATGATTGCTTGTTTAGAAAACTTTCCGAACATAATTCTGTAAATTTGCGTATTTAAAACAAAATTCATTAAAAAAAACATCGCTTCCTGTAATAACATTGACTAGTTTCAAAAAGCGAAACGAAACTTTCACATGATTTATATTTTTCAGAAACGGAAATACAGTTTTATTATGTATATACTATTCCAAAAAAACCCAGTACTGCATATTTAAGTTATGTTCAAGTAAAATTAATGTTATTTGAGTATTTATTTTATATTTTAATTTAAAAATATGATTAAATTAAATTTGCTACCATCCTTTAACATTGGTGTCTATCGGGCCGTTCCTGACATTTTACTTCAAGTGACGTTGCGTCTTTACGTGCTCTCATTGGCTAGAGCTGAAGTGGCGCAAACTTATAGATATAGTAACCTTGAACTGACTCTAATTACATTTCTCATAAGTCAACTTCTTAGTGCAAGTGCGCTCGCGCGTGACGTCACAAAAATAGCACCAATACATTTCAATATGAAATGTATATCCGGGTTAACACTCGAAGCGCCAGAAATGTATCATAACGCCGAGGGTTAATGGCACTGACTGAGAGACTCCAGAGATCGAGGGGAAACATTTGGCGATTTCTGAATTTGGACTAAAAATAAGAATAGAATTTTCAATCGAAAACGAAATTAACTTTTTGAAATCGCGTTTCCTAAAAATAAAATTTAGAAGAATTTAATTAATAAATGGGGGGGGGGGGGAGTTCATAATCTTACCGTACGCTCGTCCGGTAGAGCAACTGAAAGCGTTATATCCAAATGCGTCAATAACATTTGTAGTCCATTTTGGACAAAAAAAGCTACATTCTATTCATCTATCGGATCAGTATAAGTTTAAAATATAAATAAATAAATAAATGAATAAAAATTAAAAAAATAAATATATATATCGAAACTGGCACCAGATATCTTGTACTCTCATCACACATAACACACATCAACTATTTCCCCATTCGATATATACAAAAGGAGTGATATATTACTTCAATACGTAACCAGAAACTCAATCTATAACGAATTACTTGCTACGCACACGATTACTTTATTCAACATTTTTATGCTGCTTACTAACAAAATTCATTTTTTTTCAGATTCCTTTAGTAATGATTCAAAAAATATAATTAATTTACTCAGTTTTGAAATAAACAAATATATATGTAGATAAAAAACAACTTCCTATGTACAGAAACACACTTTACACATAATTAAGATTTAGATTAACTCAAACTAATCTATTACTATTACTTTCCTTATATACATAATGTATAAGGAAAGTATTGTGACGGGGTCTAAAATTCGAATTCGAGTTTTTGACGGGAGAGCACGTTTCAAGCATCCCTGATCACGAATCAAACATTTTTGAAATGATATCTGTGTGTGAAAGTATGTGTGTGTGTGTGTGTGTGTGTGTGAAAGTATGTGTCTGTATGTGTGTGTCAGTGAATCTGTGGAGACGATAACTGACGAACGAATTGACCGATTCGAACGAAATTTGGTATCCGTAAACACTGGAAGCCTATTGTTTTTATACGCAATCGAATGTTCAGAACCCCCCTAAATTTTCGAGTGAAATTTTGAAAAAAATCGTCAAAAAATCAAAACCGCTAATAAAGTTACGCAAATAGACATTTCTTATGTACATTTTCATTTGAAAACGAATGTTATAAATTTTAGAACGCTAACGTGAACAGTTCTCGAGATATTGCACATTTAAAAAAAATATCAAAAAGTCATATAAAAAAAAAATTCCTATTGAGAAACATGTTCACTTTCCATATGTAATACCATGCGATAAATTTGGTGACATCATTTTTGTGGATCTAGCCCATTCCATTCATGAAAAAATATACTGTGAGTAATAATTTTGTATTTGAACGCTAATAGTCATTTATCTGCTGTAAGAATAACTTATTTCTTCGTCCATAACTCTTGGCGAGATTTTAGTGACGAATTTGGTGGAGTGTTGCCAACTTAGCGACTTTTTTAAATGTTGCTAAATTAACGAAAAGCTCGCCAAATGGATGAAAATGACGCTAAATCAATGTCGACGTATTGACAAAAATTCAATATCTTGGAAAGAATATAAATAACTGCTATAAAAATAATCTATTTTTTTTAATGTAAAAGTAATAAATTCATTGCATTATATAAAGAAAATCATGTGCTGCCCACATCAGATTTTTTTATAATTATATAGCGAACCTTATAATTATAGTGGAAAGCTAACGTATTTAAAAAGTTCATAAGAAGCATGTTCAAACTAAAATCATAAATACCGGTAAAGTTGAAAAACCATAAAATCTGAAACTTCCATCTTATTTCACAATTTATTCAATTGATATTCTACAGCGTTTCGGGAAGTACTTCGACGTTGACCAATTCTTAAACGTCACAGCGGATTTCTTGCTGGTCTTTTAGATAAATATTGCTTTAAAGGGATCAGAGATAGAGTTCTGTGTCAACGAAAAGTTTCTTAAATAAGTCTTAAGAACTTGCGATCTTGTATACTTAGTAAATATTGTGTTTATTTCAGATTTTGCATTAGGTTAATAATATTTACTTTATCGGTTACCTGCTTTTTTTTAAATAGGCAAATCCGCTTAAGAAATTTTTCAGTGCAACTTCTGGGAATAAATGAGAAAATCGTTGACTGAGAAAATTTATAAATGTTCCAAGGGCGTTCAGGTCAGAAAAAATTTGAAAAATATAAAACAGAAATTTAAAACGTTGTTTTGAACTTGAAATTGTTCTTGAAATTGAATTCGTGAAACGGCCAATGTCTAAATTGATATAACTAAAGATATGTTAGACCTAAAGCTATGAAATTTGAGATATAATTTGATTTTTTTTATCCTATGCCCGTCTCCGACCTCTCGGTCATAAGCCCAATACAAAGCAAGAACCATAAAAATGGTCACTAAAAGCCTTGTCAGTAACACATAAAGGAAAACAGCCAAGAACAGCAGGGCAAATGTTGAGGTGCTCTCCAGTCATGGGAACGATTAATCTTCTATTCATATTGCACTTGTCAAGAATACAGAAAGGGTTGTTTTCAAGGCGACAAGTAGTCTGTCGTTTAGCGATAACAGGGGGCACCACGTGTAGGCGACTGACGACACCTCTCATAATTTGATTATAAAATTACTTTTATGTGTCTTCAGTATTTGCCCATAAAATTTAAAATTTTTAATTCACTGTGTTTGATACATAAGTCTGTATTTTAAAAATTTTGAGTGCATTTATCTAATTTTTACAAGATTTTATTTAGGTTGGTTCCTCTGTTTGTTTCCCTGAGTAAAATCATGAAATCAATTTTTGATCCATTTCTACCGAGAGCATTTTCTTGAAACTTTGCATACATACGTATTTGCGATGACAATATAAGATTTTATTACATTTGAGGCAATTACCCCCCCCACCACCACCACCACCACCACCACCGCCATCACCACCACACCACCGCCATCACACACACACACACACACTTCGGATTCTGAATCCCGGATTAGCGGGAGAGGGAAATTAAAATAAAGAGTTAGTTCGGTGATAGAAACACTTTATAAAACATTATTATTATATTACTACATAATTAATATTAATAGTTTTGTAATTAAGTAAATTTTAGCTTAAAAGCATCTGATTGGATGACAGATGGGAAATTTATAACTTAAAAGTAAAACATAAGTTTCAGCTATCATAATAATTTTGGTTATATGATATTAAAAATAAAAGCTTGGCGCCAATAAAAATATTGTATTTGATTATTAATAGAATTTTAAGGAACAATAGATAATATAGAAATGAGATGTATATGAATGATTACATTCAATTAATTTAAATATTTCTTTAACATCTTTGATAACAAGAGGACATTAACTAGTACATTAATCGATACTGATGGTTCAACCAATACAATTCTTTTGTCAGCTCTCCACGATTCATTAGAAAACAATTGACGGACACTTTAGAAAGCTAGCATGAACCGTTCTTGAGATATTGCACATATTTTCAATAAATTTGTTAAAAAATCCCATAATGTTGAAGAAGGTATTCACTATTTTAAAATATGTGTACTTTTCATATGTTATTTTATGCAATGAATATGTTAACATTATTCTCGTGGATTTAGTTCATTCCATTTAGGAAGATAATTTGTTGTTGTTGTTGAGACCCAGACCGTCCGACCTACCAGAAAGGAGAAGATACTTTGTGCAATAGTTTTATATCTTGAAGCCTATCCATTCGCAAATAGTCATTTATCTACTATAAGAATACCCAATTTCTCTTTGTAAAGCTTGGTGAAATTTTGACGACTAATTTGGTGGAATATCGACATTTGGCGACTTTTTAAATGTTGCTAAAAAGACGAAAATATCGCCAAATTGATAGAAATGACGACTAATTGATGAAAATTCAATACCTTGGAAGAATATGACTTAAACCTCCTATAAGAACAAACTATTTTCCATCTGCAATACTTATCAAAATTTTGGTGACTAATTAGGTGGAATGTTGACAATTTAGTAATATTTTTAAATGTTGCCAAAATGACGAAAATGTCGCTAAATTGATAAAAATGACGTATATCAATAAAAATTGGAACGAATTCATGAAAATTCAATATCTTGGAAATAGTATAAGAATCTACTATAAAAATGACCCATTTGTTCGTCCGTCATCCCGCCAGCCCGCAATGCTTGGTGAAAATTTAGGCAGAATGTCGCCAAATTAGTAAAATTTTTATATGCTGTAAAATTAACGAATATTTTGCAAACATGTTGCCAATATGATAAAAATGATGTTAATGGGAAGTAATGTTTTGCATATTTTAAATTCTGTCATACAACGGGCATACCTTCTAGTATACAGGGTGGTCCAAAAGGTCTTAGACGAATTTTAAGGGTTGGTCAGGCATACAAATTCAAGCCCGTTTTGAATTGGTACATGTGGCCAAAAACGCCACCGTGGGATACTACAGATGCAGGAAGAAACGGAAAGAAAATAATGCAGTTAATACAACATAGGTTTATTAGACAGAACAATTACATGTATTAATTACAATTGTTTATTGTGAGATCAGAAATCGATCTCACACTAGTTTGTCGTGAGACAGCTTTATGTATATTATTGTGTCCGAAATGTCAGACAATACCTTCAATCTCAATGACTTCAAATTTACAACACGCTGACCCAAAAGTCAACTAAAACCATAAATTTTGGAGCGTCAAGATAGAGGGATCGAAGGAAAAGGTGAAGCAACGACATTGGGTAAAAAGGTTGACTGGTGATTGAGAAGGTGCTTGTGGATTCGCCATGAAGGCTGTCAATAAGAGCAAAAGAGGAGTGTCAAACCGCAGGCAAAAGAACAACAACCAAAAGAGTAAAAACAGATATATAGAATGACTATAGAGGACGACTTCGATAGAGAGATTGCAGCTTGCAGTATGACTTCTACTTGAGAGATGATATCGAAATTCACGATGACTTCTGCACGACAATTGCAGAATGTAAACGACAAAGTTCTGAGTATAGTTATTCTAGAAGTGTTCGATATTAACACCTATCCAGCAGCACAATATGATCGGCGAATTACTAGTGAGCAAATTATACTTCGAGTTAATTCCAGTAAAATGAGCGACATTAAGTACGTGCTGGTGACAAAGTTCAAGACAGACTGGAAAATATGGGTTCCTTAAATAATATTGAAGGTCTTAAACACATTTTTATTTGTAACTAATGGTCTCACAGTGTCTCTCTCCGCCGCAATATTCTATATTTATCCATGTTAAGATAGAACAAAGAGAGTACTTGCAAATTAATAATAACAATCATCCATCATGGAGCAAGAACTCTACAATGAATATAATAATGGCTTTCCTGGAAATTAACACACACCTGTGTTTATGTAATATTAATTAATTTAATATATATGTGGTATATGAGTTAAATTTATTGATTGCATTTTATGACTTAATCGATATATATAGATATAAATAAATTAAATAATTGATTAATTTACATGTGAGTTAGTGTTCTACGTATTGAGTGTTATTCCTCAGTGCCTGAGAACCCGGAGTTTTTCATACTTCTCTCTAAGTGACGGCATCAAAGGTAAGTCCTTTTACTTAAATAATGGCAAGAACAAATTACCTTATGACACCAGACATGCAACGTCGACGCATGGCGTTTGCGGTCACATATTCCTATGCAAAATGGACTGAATTCTGTACGCCTGACCTACCCTTAAAGTTCGTCTAAGATCTTTTGGACCACCCGTTATAAGAAATGCTGCTCTCTCTGTTTGCATGTTGCATTTAATGATACATTTGACCAACTTGACCAATAATCTAGCCACATATTGCCATCTTGGCAATATTTCGTCAAACATTGACGAAAATTTGGTCAAAATTGCGAAATCAAGCCAATTTAACGAACATAACGCCGCATTGATGAATTAATTATTACATTATTATAATATGTGGACTAATAATATCCATATGACTACTAATGACTAACGATGCCCATACATTATTTAGGATGCTATCAATATTGATAACTGTCAATTTTGAGTTGCGTGAAATATATATAATTATCATTTTATAATTGCGTGAAATATATATAATTGTCAATTTATAATTGCGTGAAATATATATTATTGTTAATTTATAATTGCCTGAAATATAATTTAAGTGGGTCTTTTTAAATAATTTTACATGTTTTCATCTGGAAAAGCGCTAAATGTACAATTCAATGAAGTGGTGTAAGTCTTATACATCATATTTTCACTCTGAAATAAGTAAACTCATTTCATTATATAAGGAAAATCATATGCTGCTTACACCAGATTTTTTTTTAGTTTGATTCTTAAATGATATTTACTGGAATCATATTTTATTTCAGGTGCAGCAAAGCAACTTCATTTTAGGTGGGCTGTTTACAAGCCATAACGATCACAATGCAACAGAAACATTAGGATTAAATTTGGGTACTGTAAATCTTAAGAAATATTTCGAAATTCAGATGAGATAAATCGCACGATAATAATATTTAGACTAATTAATTAATTTTCATCTTTTTGGACCACTAATCAACACAATAGGTATAAATTGAGATTTTAAAAATATATCGAATTGTTATAAAGTTGTTTATAATAACACCATTACCGTGTACTTGAGCATACAACTATCAATCTATTTACAGTTTAACTTCTATTAAGGGAATAATGGTCTTACGTGTATTCATTGAGAAGTTTTGAGTAATTTCTAATAGCAGATACTTCCCAATATAAGTCTCAATACAGGACACAATGCATGATGTCAAAGCTGATTTTTTGAAGGTCTTAGTGTGCAATAAAACGCTTATGTATCGCTTATGTATAAAATTAAAGATTTTTTAAGAAATACTATTATGAATAAGAAAGACAGAAAAAATCATGCATAATGCAGATTTTAGCACTTTCTGAAGTGCAATTGAAAGTTGACTGACATTTTTCTATATGCAGGGTTTGGTGCATTCTTGCAGGATCTCAGTATTATTATGTCTCCTAAATAAGCATTATCTTAAACTGTAATTCATTAAGAGGTTCTCTTTGGGTTTCAAAGTTCCAAAGAGGCCAATTTGACCTTGTATAAAATTACGCCTTATATAGTAGTATAAAATATGATTCTCTAAGATGTATGATCATTTTAGGATTTTTTAAATATGTTTGACATTAATAACTTATGTAATGATGCTGCGATAAAATTTTCTATGATAATTCAATATTAACAATTTTAATTCGATATTAATTATATCTTCTAGAGGACTGATTGCTCTGTATCAATTACCTTGATGAAGGAGGTTTTTCTTGCCTCCGAAACAGATTGATTCTCTTACATTTGTTTTATGCTGTTTTATGTACAAAGTATTTTCTTTTTATTTTAGTTATAATTTAAATAATGGTTACTGTAAGATACACATGCATGGTTGTTGTGGGAAGTATTAAATATATTGCTTCAAATTTTCAAGGTAAATTATGTGAAAGAACCAAAGAAGATTAATTTTTATCTGATTTACCAAAGGACTTTACAGAAAAATCAATATTAAATATATTCTAATTTATTTATTTTCATGGTGTTTGCTTGACGTCTATGATTATGCAGCCTAATCTCTTGGGTCGAATCACTACTCCACTGCTTTTGTATACATGCGCATTATTCATGAACCTCTTACACTTTGTAATATGAACTTCTTCAATCGAAAAGAGTGCGGAGAAAATTTAAATGTACATACATTATTAGATAGTTTCTATAAAAAGTATGGTTGATTGTAAATGTAACAGAAATGTTAAGTAGAAGTATGGGAAATTTGATCAGCACATATGTGTATCTGGAAGTTAAAAGACTTTTCATCTAGTTTCAGTATATTTTATGCAACTTCACATTGAGATGAAATAGCACGCTAGAAATAAATTAGATAGCTGAATTTATTGAACTGGTATGGAGCGTGGATAACATTTCAATCTTATAGAAATGTTAATTAACGTTAAGCGATAGTTATGAGAGTGTAACATGGATGGATATCTTGAATAATAAACATTTTTATAACCAATGAGAAAAAAAAACAATCGTAAAGAACTCAAGTCTTTACCAGGATTTGTTCTGCCCAGATGACGTCCCTAACATTGGGCTGCTGCAAAAAAAACCACCTTAGCTCTAGTAGACGAGAACATATCTCCCTTCTGACAGGATCACCCATAGAAATTGTGGACCCCTATAAATGGTCGTCTCTTCCCTCGTCTCCATATATTGTTTTCCTCTTTTTTTAAATTTTCAAGTCTTTTTCAGTCTCAAAAGAGATTTTAGGGATCCGGGCACTCTCTGGAGATGAGCCCCCCCCCCACCACCACCACTCGAGTAGTACCCATCCCCTATATGGACGGCCCTGCTTCCAGGTGTTAAATAAAAGTCAAACTTCCAATCTGAATGGGTTTCATCTCTATTTTAAGCTAATTTCAAGCTAAGATCAATCCAGCAAGCTAGGATCTTATGTGTTGAAAATCTTGTAAATTGAAAATCGCTGTTATGAGTCATAGGGTCCTTAGAAAATGTTGAATTGTTCAGGCGCCATTGTAAAGAACCAATAGGAATTAGATTTTTAGACTGGTGAGATAACGTTTTAAACCTCGAGATATTGGGAGGATATAATTTAGTATATAGAAGATCTGGAACCTACATTTTATAAAGATTTTAGAAGAAAAATACTTAACAGCATGACTGATATGAGTTTCATCTTATCAGCATACTTAACAGCATGATATATGGGTTTCATCTCCGATTTTGGTGGAAAGCATTTTGAATGAAAAAATGTGGATCTATTACTCTACACTCCTTTCGACAGGATTTTAAAACCACGGAGTTAAAGTTGTTATATTAACTTGTTGACTTAAACGCCAATAAAATAAACAAAGTATTTAAACGAAATTAAATCCCTCAGATTCATTAATTTACTGTGCTATTCCAGTGAACCATTTTGGAAGATATTGAAATTAAGCTTTTTGTTTCAACCTAGAATGCCACTCCGAATTAACAACATTATCCATACCAATAAATGCTTTGTCTGCAGAGATACAATCATATTACATATCAATACAGATACATCACAATTCACTTAGTCAGAAGTGAATTTATATTTCTGATTATGACAGCGAAATCTTGCTCCAGAACAGAATGTTTGATAAGAATAAACATTACAAAGCGAAATAGTTGTCAAAAACAGACGTGTTTAGGTTTTGGTATTGCGTTTATAGTGCAATTGTTCGATTTATCTTTGTATAATGAAGAGATAACTTAACGATTTATTGCATGAAAAGCCTATCTTTTTGAGTTTGCAATTATTTAGATTTTTCTGGCTTATGGACAAGAAGTTATTGTGCATATAAATTAAATTTCAGTATACATTTTGTAATCATTCGAGTGACACCGTCTTGTCGGTATTGATTTGAACTCAAAGAGTCTAACCTGGTTCACTGTTACAAGTGGCAAGTCGTCTCATCATCATTTTAAGACAGGAAATATGATTTAATAAGATGAGACACCTTTTTTAACATGGCGTTTGTATTCATGACTGTGTGTGTGTATCTTTACAATGCATATATCTAATCTAGCTCAAAACTGTTTGAGAAAACTTTCCAAAAATTGGTAATTAAGACACTTATTCTCGGTTACTCTAATGCACCTATTCATGTGCTTATTTACTTTGTCAGGTTTGTTTGTGAGACGTGCACGGGAGTGCGTAAGTCGAACTATAAAAATGCCTAGCATTATAACACATGCTTAACACTTATAATTATAGAAATTTAAATGCTTCATAGCTAAGTGTTAATTAAAACTACTATTACATTAGCGTTATTCTAATACAAAAATGTATTCTATATTCATTCTAAATTCAGAAGGAAAGAGAAAGCCACTTTATGGGGGGGGGTGACAGGCTCAAAAACTGATAATCACTCTTTTAAAGTGATATTTTCGGTCATTTCACTCGAAAAAAAGATGCATATTTTACCCGAAAGAAAGAATGAAATATTTCACTCCTTTTTCAAGAGTCATTTGCAGACGATATTCCTATCACTCCTTTACTGTGTGAAATATCTCACTCTTTAAAACAACTGGTTTTCATATCATTCCTTTTCCGAGAGAAATCATTTCAAAAATGGCAACAGCGCTGATGTTTACATCGTGCACTTGCAGCATTGGTTGTGCATCTGCTCGTTTTATACGAAACTCTCTACTTCATAAGTTTAACTTATTAATTTTTTGTGTGTGTTCAAATCATTATTAGAAAATCTTAGTTTGCATTTCTAATACTGATCGTTAATAATCTTTGATAAGCGATATCATTAATGTATCAGCTGCCGCTTACGTTCTAGGCCTAACAGCTGTGACATCATTATTTTTTTCTTTTGGATTCAATATATATATATATATATATATATATATATATATATATATATATATATATATATATATATATATATATATATAGTAAATGCATAAATGCATGCTTTTAGGATATTTAGTGTTCTTGCTTAAAATTTAGTTTCAATAGCTGTTTTCTTATGAATATTTAATGTAAGCTGTTGCTTTAACTTACTTTTATATGTAAGCGCACGTTTCATTTCTAACAGGTCCTATTTAAAATGTTTTTATTATTTAAGAGGTGCGCCAAAGATTTATCTTCGAATTAATGATATTTTGAGAGTAGTTTCTATCTTCTCAAAAATATTATAACTTCTTATTTCAGTACTGACATCGAAACGTGTTCAAATTTTCAAAAAATGAATGTTGTGTAGTTAAGAGTAACAAAACAATTTTATATATATTTTGATACCATTTCTGTGGTCTGTTGAATTTCCATGTTTTTGGATCCTTGAAAATACATTTTTCCAATCATTATCCTTCAATAAAAGTTGTACGCTTAACAGAAAATATTTTACAAACATAGCAGTAAATTTCTATTCTTCGTGGACAGTAAACCAAGTATTCTTCGCCAGTTTTTTCAACATTTGCTTTAATGCGAATCAATAAATATATTTTCCTTTAGTGATCTTGTCACATTTTTGTTCACCTTCTCTTATTACATTTTTAGCAGTATGTAAAAGGAAAATATTAGAAGGTGATTAATTTATGATAAGAATATGATTTTGCATGTTCGTTGTTAAATGCAGAGGCCATGAGGAGATATATTATGTTTACTTCTTCTATTTCTTTTTTATTTGTGTATTTTTCGTTTCCTTGAGAACATAAGAATTTCGGTACTTCCTTATTATAGCAGCCCCTGAGGATGGATCGCCATTGTAGGTTGTAAAATCTCGCCAAATGTCCTATAGAAACAGCACGTGTTTATATTATCGTCATATTGCCTTTTCGTTAACGTTCCCGATTTCGTATTGTTTTTTTTAAATCATTTGTTTTTGTTTGGGTTAACAATCTTTAATTTACCAGCCAATAAGATGGATTCCATATCATTATTTCAAGAAGGGTGTATTTTACCTGACAAATGAGTATGCGAAAATGGCCACGACATGAAGCTGTATGTTAACGACGAAACCATTTGGATGTGCAATGTAAAAAGAAGGGCCTTCGTGTTGGAAATTGGTTCAGCTGTTCCAGAATAACGCTCATAACTGCTTTAAGATTTATGTTCTGTTGGGTAGAGGAGTTGACGACCATCAAATAGTGTTGTTGTTGTTGAGACCCAGACCGTCCGACCTACCAGAAAGGTGTAAGGTAACTGTATGGACGGCCGGGAAGTGCCACCCAATTTAGACCGGAACCCAGTGGGGGAGGCATCCACAGGGACCGTACCCTCCTTCCCCTACCACCAACCTCTCGGAAGGACTTACGGACCCACATGTTTAACGTGATCGTACTCCGCATGAACACGGCGGCATTTGTGGTAGCGTGCAAATCTAGCGCGCAAACCACGGGGATACCGCACCCGAGATGGCCAACAGCACGCGGTGTTCCGAGGTGGTCACCCACCAAGTACTAACCGCGCCCGATGCTGCTTGACTTCGGTGATCTAACGAGAACCGGTGTTTTCAGCACGGTACGGCCGTTGGCCTGACCATCAAATAGTGTGACAAACAACTTAATATTGTGAAAATGCAACAATTGATTGGAACAATTACATGAGAGAAGTGTGTTCCCTACATCTAATGCAAAGGTTTAATGGACGAATAGGTGTTGCTTATAAAATAGTTGACGTCGGCGAAAGTTTGTTCATCCGGCGTAAGAACAAAAGCGGCATGGTACTCCAACAATGGATTTTCGGAGGAATATGCCTTTGGTGCCATTCAACTCGGCTATTTTGGACACATTAGGCAGTCACTGCATTCGACATTCATCGCCTCCCGTTCTATATGGTCGCCCCAGTACTCCATTTGGAGAAGGGGCGTTTTGCAGCTTGGGTTTCTTCAATTAGAGGAGTTCCCCTAAAGATTCCCGAGTTTTCCTGGAGCAGCGTGGCTCTGGGCTTCAGCTTCCTCTGCCGTTCCTTGGGGGTGTGGTGTGTGTGGTACTTGAGTCATTCAATTAATCTTTGGCGTTGAGTCGATTCTGGACGAACGGACTGGCTTAAGCACGTCTTCCCTCGATGACTCAGCTGGGTCGCCTGTGTTCGACTTCCAGTCGTGCGGAACTAACACCGTAAACCGAAAGTTAGGTCGGGTCCGCACTACTGTTTCCTAGTACACTCATGGAGAAAGTGATTGAACATGTACAAAATAGATCAACGAGTATTCAGACTGTTGGAAAGGATACAAAACGGAATATCTTGAAGCAGGTTACAGTCACTTTACTGTGAATTATAAATACAATATTGTTGATCCAACAACGGGTGTTCACACACAAAATGTAGAAATAATGGGCGATTCTGTCAAGTGGCGTAATAAGAAACAACGAAGCACGACATCCCCTCGAAACGTATTTTGCAGAATTTATATGGAGAAAACACATAGGGAAAAATATTTTTGAGGAATTATTGAAAACAATTTCGGAAATATGGCCTATAATGTAGAGCGTGATAACATGCAGATTATTAGATTATTCTTATGAAACGTGTAAGTATTATATATTTTTTCCCATTGGTCAGGCATTGACTCTTTCATCTTCGCCTATACATCGGCCGGAACAGTGAACCTCTTAGCCGTCAAAGACGTTGCCCCAGCGCACCAGTGGGGGTGGGAACACATTGCGCCCAACAACACAAGCATTCATGTCTTACGTGGGACTCGAACCCACAAAGTGGCGGCCGATCAATCGCTGGAAACGCTCGCCTTGACCGTACGGCCACCACGTCAACTGAAATGAGCCAACAGTACGCGGTGTTCCCAGGTGGTCACCCACCCAAGTACTAACCGCGCCCGATGCTGCTTAACTTCGGTGATCTAACGAGAACCGGTGTTTTCAGAACGGTAGAGCCGTTGGCTGTAAGTATTATATTATTTATTTTTATTTCTCTATTAAAACACGTTCGATCTACGGACCTTGGCGAAATCGTAAGTACAACCTTCGCAAAATCGTAATTGCGGGGACCGCTATAATAAGGAAGAACCACAATTTCTAATTAATGATATTTTCAGCATCCACATCAAATGTTTCTGCGATCTTGGATTCGGTTTTCCATACAAAATTATCTGTTTTTCTTTTACTGTCCTGTGATCCCAGCTTCTGGCTACCTCTGTGCAACAAAAATAGCAAATTTTCTGAAGTGGAAACTAATCTGAAACTAAGAAACGGAATCAAGTGATGAACTTAACTGATGAACCAGCATTGAAGCTAGTGAAGGCTGTGGTAGAATGGAAATTGGATTATATGAATGTTGTGACAAATCAATGTGTTTTTGTGAAGAATTTAAAATGCAAGTTTTTTGCAGTTAACCTGAACTGGAAAAAACATATGCCAAAGGGGATTATAACAGTGTTAATTACTTTGATGAAAACCATCCCAAATACAAATGACATATAAAAGTAATGGGCAAATATAATGCAGTGCATGCGAGAACAACTTAAGTCAAACAAATCATTGTGGATGTGATTTCATTGAAGAACCAAAATGAAATGTAATGTTGTAAAGCTTTTTGACATAAGCCACTTTCTCGCAAAATAAGAACTTCCAATTAGCTTTTACCTGCTTAAATAGAGTTGGAAAATAGGTATAGCATTTTTTTGAGACTGACTTAACGTTAACCACAGGACTTACAAAACATTTACGATGTTTATTGCCAAGTTTTTAAAGAATGATCCTTCTTAAATATGCTCTACTTCTGTTTTTTTGGGAGCACAGATCAATCCCGGATAGAAAATACAATAAAGATGAATCATGCATAAAGCATTGATTATGAAACCCTTTCCAACTTCAATGCAATTTTATATAAACATCGCTAAAATGCGATACATTCCTCGGTAATATTTTTAAAATTATCACAATACTACATTAATTTATTAAATTTGGAAACTTCATCGAAAACGAATGAACTTCATTCAAATGACGGCATTAAAATATAAATTGCATGGTTTAAACATCTCTAAAATATGATACATTCCTCGGTAATATTTTTAAAATTATCATAATAATACAATAATTTATTATATTTGAAAACTTCATCGAAAACAAATGGACTTTATTCAAATGACGTCATCGAAATATATATCGCCTCTATATAAAAGCAGCATTTCATTCATAAACATTTTTCCATTCCTTTCATTCAACACAATACTATAATAATTTATTTTATTTAAAAACTTAAAACCATGGATGTACAAGTAATTTAATTCTATGCTTAAAACGTCATCGAAAAAATCGTCTGGTTCTCTGTGTAAAAGCAATGAATGTTTCATTCATATCAGCCATATTGCAGACTCCATGAGCTAAATAATTTTGCGTTAAAGAAATGCAGCAATTCTTATACAACTCCTTCTACATCTTTTGGTATTTACATTCTCCATAAGTAAAAATTAGGCTTCGTTGTAGAAGTAATCAAAGTTTGATGATCATTTAAACTCAAATATATTGTAATTTCATTCTTTTAATATGTAAATGCACAGAATTTAAGCAAAAATAAATTTAATAACATTTAAAGTTCAAATACATTTTACACACATTTGAAAAATAGGAATACTAATTAAATACTTGCCAACACGCCTCCTCTTGTCAAAAATCACACTTAAACATTTTTAATTTGTGCTAGAATTTCATTCAGAAATTGTAGAAAATTAAAATATATGAATTTCTCGTTATATTAAAAGCGTGCTGGGTTTTGAAGCTTGCTGGGCAAAGTTATTTTTGATTGCAGCCCACAATTCGACAGTCCAACAGAAATGAAGGACTATTTTATGTAATATCTTAATATTTTTACAAAATATCCCTCATTTGCGTCAAATTAACATTAACGACAAAGTCACTAACTCTACACAGCTTGATTAGAATCCTCGAATTCGAGAAAAGTGTTATTCGTCCATTTCTACTTATAACGCTATCGATTCTATCTTCCGTACTATATGACCTACTCGGTTATAATTTTTGAAAATAATTTACTCATGGGCTTGAGAAAAGAAATAATTAAAATCTTGGCAATATATTTATTATAAAATATATCTCTTTTTTTTCTGAAGAATATAGCAAGAGTCAGAATTTAATTGAATTTATTTTTCTCTCTATATTAAACAATTTTTATTTAAAAAACTGCTTAACATATTTTACTGAAATTTGTTTTATATATTTTATGGGATAATTTGAATATTTACTGAAACTTTCGAAGCAATTTATGAATTTTAAATTTTCTTATGAAATGTTTGAAAAATTAGGTCCCATACGGGTCAATGTATTTAATTTTTTGATCCCGAGTTCAATCCAAAATTAATTGGATGATATTATTCATTTATATTCCCATAGGTACCACAGACCGTCTGAAAAACATACTAAAATTTCATTTTGATAAAGTCATTTTTACGGCAGTTATCGTGCTAACGAACAGATAGTCAGACAGACAGAATGAACAAAGTCATAAACACTTTTTAACTTTATTGTAAAATGTTAAAAATAATGATCTGAAGTATATTAAAAAAAACATCCCCTAAGAATAAGTACAGATGGTCCTTCACTTTCAGATTTTAAGGCTCTTTGGTATTTTGCAAGTGATTTCAGACCTTACTTTCAGCCAACGAATTTTTTATGGAACGTAGAACAGAATGCGTTACTGGTCACAACTGATGCAAAGGCATATCCTCCAATCAATATTTATAAGCAATTTTATTGAATTACTAATCTACATATTAAAAAACTCTACTAATTTACATTACTAATTTATATTACTAATTCTCTACTAATCTAAATTAAAACAATGCTAATTTGAATTTATAATGAACATAGTTTATAATAACAGTTTAGTGTTTCTGCTCCTTGCATAAAGGCAAAATCCTACTCAAAAGTGAGGGAAAATTTTCTGTTGTCTGTATCAAGATTTTCCCTAATTTGATGCAGGCTACGTGAATTCCCACTAATATACAGATATTTGAATATGATAGTAGAAAAATAAAATACTGCATAACATGGTAAATATGATACACATTAAGTGTCTCTTTGAGCAATGTCAGTCATAACAGAAGTGTATAAAGAACATGGTATATTCCTGTAAAACATTTAATGAATTCGAAGTCAAACCTATCATCAATTTTCATTTCTTCAGTCTGACTAAGGCATTAATGCTGTCACGCTTGCAGTAAAATAATTTGTTTTAAAACCGAAATTATTTTGTTTCTTGCGTTAGTTGATTTTGCGAAATTTTTTTATCATTATCAAATCTATATAATAAAAGGCAATGTCTGTGTGTCTGTGTGTCTGTCTTATACACTATACGTTTCGCGACCGCGCGTCGGAGAGCTACGAAATTTGGCAATCGGAGACCCGGGGGGGGAGGGAAGGGGACACGTGAAAACCGATTTTCAAAATTTTAATTATTTTTTTATTTATTTAATGTTTTATGCGATTTCGACCGTTTTTTGCCCTTTTTTCTCCACGATCCAGACATCGTAGAAAAAAACAAATGACACCATCGGAAAGAGCAGAGAATTTTGAGTAAAAATATATCAATTTCAAATCTCCATTTCGATTTCTAATATTTTTTAAAGATTTTAAAACAAAAGTCACTTTTTGCTCAAGAAAACGATTTTTGGTTTTTAAATTCTCGCATCGTGAAAAGTACTCATAATTTCGACTAATAATTTACATTTTCAGAAAGGTCAAACATCTGGCATTCTTACAAGTCTAATCTGGTCCAAAAATAATGAAAATTGCCTTCAGGATCGCAATTTTAAAGACGTCATGATTTTAAATTTCTCGCCGTTCCGCTCGGCGTGACGCTTCGTTTCTCCCCCGCTGAAGCAGGGAAGGTGGTGGGTGGGGACGTCAAGGTGGAGGTGACGTCACGGTTCTGTATATGCATAGCGATGGGTGGGACAATAAGAAACCGAATTAGTTTTTACTTTCCGTTTCCCGCGCTTCCGATTTTAAATGAAATAAGAGCTTAACATATGCACTGTAGAAATTATTATATTTAGATTTTAAATGATGGAACGATATGGATTTTTTAAATGGATATTTTAATTTTATGGATATTTTAAATGATGGAACGATGGATATTTTAATTTTATGGATATTTTAAATGATGGAACGATGGATATTTAAATTTTATGGATATTTTAAATGATGGAACAATGGAATGAGGATGATGGAATTAAGAGCTTAGAGAGCATATGGTCATTTTAAATTGTAAATTAGCGCGCGGGAAGTTAGCGGTAGGCCCGGGTACGATTCCCGCCACTGCCAAAACTGCCGAAGTGTTCACGCGGAATACGATCACGTTAAACATGTGGGCCCGTAAGTCCTTCCGAGAGGTTGGTGGTAGGGGAAGGAGGGTACGGTCCCTGTGGATGCCTCCTTCACAGGGTTCCCGTCTAAATTGGGTGAATATAAAGAAAGTTGCGGAGGGCGAGGCAGCCCAGTGGTTAGCGCTCAGGAATTGCACTCGGTAGGCCCGGGTTCGATTCCCGCCACTTCCAAAACTGCCGCCGTGTTCACGCGGAGTACGATCACGATAAACATGTAGGTCCGGAAGTCCTTCCGAGAGGTTGGTGGTAGGGGAAGGAGGGTACGGTCCCTGTGGATGCCTCCCTCACAGGGTTCCCGTCTAAATTGGGTGAATATAAAGAAAGTTGCGGAGGGCGAGGCAGCCCAGTGGTTAGCGCTCAGGAATTGCACTCGGTAGGCCCGGGTTCGATTCCCGCCACTTCCAAAACTGCCGCCGTGTTCAAGCGGAGTACGATTACGATAAACATGTGGGTCCGGAAGTCCTTCCGAGAGGTTTGTGGTAGGGGAAGGAGGGTACGGTCCCTGTGGATGCCTCCCTCACAGGGTTCCCGTCTAAATTGGGTGAATATAAAGAAAGTTGCGGAGGGCGAGGCAGCCCAGTGGTTAGCGCTCAGGAATTGCACTCGGTAGGCCCGGGTTCGATTCCCGCCACTTCCAAAACTGCCGCCGTGTTCACGCGGAGTACGATCACGATAAACATGTGGGTCCGGAAGTCCTTCCGAGAGGTTGGTGGTAGGGGAAGGAGGGTACGGTCCCTGTGGATGCCTCTCCCATTGGGTTCCGTTCTAAATTGGGTAAATAAAAATAATGTTATGGAGATAGTCGCTGGGGGCGAAGAAGCCCAGTGGTTAGCGCGCGGGAATTGCACTCAGTAGGCCCGGGTTCGATTCCCAAAATTGCCGCCGTGTTTACGCGGAGTACGATCACGTTAAACATGTGGGTCCGTGAGTCCTTCCGAGAAGTTGGTGGTAGGGGAAGGAGGGTACGGTCTAAATTGGATGAATAAAAAGAAAGTTATGGAGATTGTCGCGTAGGGCAAAGTAGCCCAATGGTTAGCGCGCGGAAATTGCACTCGGTAGGCCCGGGTTCGATTCCCAAAATTGCCGCCATGTTTACGCGGAGTACGATCACGTTAAACATGTGGGTCTATAAGTCCTTCCGAGAGGTTGGTGGTAGGGGAAGAAGGGTACGGTCCCTGTGGATGCTTCTCCCACTTGGTTCCGGTCTAAATTGGGTGAATAAAAAGAAAGTTATGAAGAATATCGCGGAGGGTGAAGTACCCCAGTGGTTAGTGCGCGGGATTTGCACTTGGTAGGCCCGGGTTCGATTCCCAAAATTGCCGAATAAAAATAAAGTTATGGAGATTGTCGCGGATGGCACGGTAGCCCAGTGGTTAGCGCGCGGGAATTTCACTCGGTAGGCCCGGGTTCGATTCCCGCCATAGCCAAAACTGCAGCCGTGTTCACGCGGAGTACGATCACGTTAAACGTGTGGGACTGCAAGTCCTTCCGAGAGGTTTGTGGTAGGGGAAGGAGGGTACGGTCTCTTTGGATGCCTCCCCCATTGGGTTCCGGTCTAAATTGTGTGGCACTTCCTGGCCTTCCAAGCAGTTACCTTACACCTTTCTGGTAGGTCGCGCCAACGAGTTTGCCACGGTCAGAATTTTCAAGAATAGCGAACAGGCTGGTCGCCAAAGGCGGCTAGTCTTAAATAATAAAAGGCAATGTCTGTGTGTGTGTCTGTGTGTCTGTCTGTCTTATACACTATACGTTTCGCGACCGCGCGTCGGAGAGCTATGAAATTTGGCAATCGGAGACCCTGGGGGGTGGGAAGGGGACACGTGAAAACCGATTTTTAAAATTTTAATTATTTTTTTTGTTATTTAATGTTTTATGCGATTTCGACCGTTTTTTGACTTTTTTGCTCTTTTTTCTCCACGATCCAGACATTGTAGAAAAAAACAAATCACACCATCGGAAAGAGCAGAGAATTTCGAGTAAAAATATATCCATTTCAAATCTCACGGATAAATTCTAATATTTTTTTATGATTTTAAAACAAAAGTCACTTTTGGCTCAAAAAAACGATTTTTGGTTTTTAAATTCTCGCATAGTAAAAAGTACTCATAATTTCGACTCATAATTTACATTTTTATAAAGGTCAAACATCTGGCATTCTTACAAGTCCAATCTGATCAGGAAATATTCCGTATTGCCCACAGGATCGGGATTTTAAAAGTTTCCGAATTTCAATTTCTCAGCGTTCCGCTCGGCGTGCCGCTTCTTAACCGGCGTTTCTCCCCCGCAGAAGGAGGGAAGGTGGTGGGTGGGGACGTCAAGGTGGAGGTGACGTCACGGTTCTGAATAGAGCTCCTTTACTCCATATAAATTATTATATTTATATTTTAAATGATGGAACGATATGGATTTTTTAAATGTATAGTTTAACTTTTGGATTTTTTTAAATGGATATTTTAATTTTATGAATATTTTAAATGATGGAACAATGAAACAATGGAATGAGGATGACGGAATTAAGCATATGGTCATTTTAAATTGCAAATTAGCGCGCGGGAAGTTAGCGGTAGGCCCGGGTTCGATTCCCGCCACTGCCAAAACTGCCGCCGTGTTTACGTGGAATACGATCACGTTAAATATGTGGGTCCGTAAGTTCTTCCGAGAGGTTGGTGGTAGGGGAAGGAGGATACAGCCCCTGTGGATGCCTCCCCCACTGGGTTCCCGTCTAAATTGGATGAATATATAGAAAGTTATGGAGATTGTCGCGGAGGGCGCGGCAGCCCAGTGGTTAGCGCGCGGGAATTTCACTCAGTAGGCCCGGGTTCGATTCCCGCCACTGCCAAAACTTACGCTACGTTCACGCAGAGTACGATCACGTTAAACATGTGGGTTCGTGAGTCCTTCCGAGAGGTTGGTTGTAGGGGAAGGAGGGTACGGTCTAAATTGGGTGAATAAAAAGAAAGTTATGGAGATTGTCGCGGAGGGCGAAGTAGCCCAGTGGTTAGCGCGCGGGAATTGCACGCGGTAGGCCCGGGTTCGATTTCCAAAATTGCCGCCGTGTTCACGCGGAGTAAACATGTGGGTCTGTAAGTCCTTCCGAGAGGTTGGTGGTTGGGGAAGGAGGGTACGGTCCCCGTGGCTGCCTCTCCCACTGGGTTCCGGTCTAAATTCGGTGAATAAAAAGAAAGTTATGGAAAATGTCGCGGAGGGCGAAGTACCCCAGTGGTTAGCGCGCGGGAATTTCACTCGGTAGGCCCGGGTTCGATTCCCGCCACTGCCAAACCTGCAGCCATGTTCACGCGGAGTGCGATCACGTTAAACATATGGGTCCGTATGTTTTTCCGAGAGGTTGGTGGTAGGGGAAGGAGGGTACGTTCCCTGTGGATGCCTCCCCCACTGGTTTCCGGTCTAAATTGGGTGGCACATCCTGGCCGTCCAACCAGTTACCTTACACCTTTATGGTAGGTCGCGCCAACGAGTTTGCCACGGTTGGAATTTGCCACGATCAGCATTTTCAAGGGTTGCGAACAGGCTGGTCGCCAAAGGCGGCTGGTAGCTAATAATTTGAACAAAGTCCTTACAGGTATATTATTTTTCCTTTTCACAATGATAAAAGAAGAAAACATGATTGTCTAATGAAATAATTTAGTCAATTTTTAATAAATTATATATATATATATATATATATATATATATATATAGTTTTAAGACTGTTTTCTGTTAATGATTATTTCAAGAGTTGTTTAGGTTTTCTTCATTTATATACATATTACGGGTCTGAAATCATAAATGTTTGGTCCTAAGTTTCCAGAGATTGACCTGTATATTGTGTTACTGTTTTGAAAAACCACAAACGTATGAATACCTGTATAAATTAGGCTTATAAGATTTTCTATCTGCTTTATTAAAGAATTATATAATTGTAGTTGGAAGAAGATATACAATTAGGATAGATTCACATATTGATACTCTATAATACTACCCGTTTGAACACCTTTGGTAAGGATATTTTTAGACATACACAGGTTTAGGATTATTTTGTTAGGGAGTGTTAAAATACTTTACCACACACGAACAAAATTATTTGCAATGTATAATGTCAATATACAATTGAAAACAATACTACATTCTTACATTTTATTTGCAATGTCAATATACAATTAAAAGATTACTGGGATGTTTATGAAACATTTTTGGGAGGGAGGTACCATCAAAGCTTTCCCACCTACCTAGCTCTGCGTTATGTTTTAAGAGTAAAAAAAATGTATTTTTATTCTTAATATTACTTGCTGGTTATTTTAGCCATCATGTTGAATTGTGTGTATATAATATAACTCTGTAAAACTAGCAGATTGAGCTGTTTCATTCAGTGGTAGCTTGTGACTTCAGGAATAAGTTAAGCAGATTTCAGCGCGGCAGGATTCCCCCTCCTCCTCGACAACATACATTAACAAAGCACATCACGCTATTGACACAAGTGTTGTTAAATATTATCTAAAAGTAGCCAAATGAGACTGAAAAATTCGCCAAATAATAATAACAATAATTCATTCAGCCGATAACATTGAAGCAATGCTTATCCTGAGTCACCTGCTTCACCTGACAAGCCTCCACTGGTTTCATTTGCTTTTTATTAGCTGTATATATATATATATATATATATATATATATATATATATATATATATATATATGTATATATGTATATTATATATATATATATGTATATATATATATATATGTATATATATATATATATATATGTATATATATATATGTATATATATATATATATGTATATATATATATATATATATATATATATATATATATATATATATATATATATATATATATATATATACATATATATATATGTATATATATATATATGTATATATATATATATATATATATATATATATATATATATATATATATATATATATATATATATATATATATATATATATTAATATATATATATATTATGAAAAAATTTTCTTTTAATAAAGAGTCTCACTTGGATGCAAATTTGAGCAGATATTTTCAAATGATTGATTAAAATAAAATGTATAAACAAATTGGGTTTATGGAATAAAAAAAATTAAATCTGTAATGAAGTATTGTCATTGCACATTGAATTTTACAAGAAAGATTTAGCCCTACTTTAAATATTTGAGTTTGTTATGTGTTAAGAAAAATACTTTAAAGTAATTTTAAAGTACAATTATTAATTTTCAATAATTTTAAAGTAAATAGACTCATTTAATGGAAAATGGATCTAATTAAGTAGATAATTAAATAAAAGTGTTTGCAAAATGATTCTATAATAAGTTATTTTAAAGTACAATTATTAATTTTTAGTAATTTTAATGTAAATGATTAGATCCATTTAATGGAAAATGGATCTAATTAAATAGATGAATTAAATAAAAGTTTTTGCGAAATGATTCTAAAATAAGTTCTTTTAATCAATGAAATTGTAAAACTTCACTTTTATGCTTGCTTAAAGGCTAATCTCTGTATTTTGATAACAAAAACACTAGAAATTAAAATACATAGAGCGCAGATAAAATCTTTTGATTTTAGCTCAACTAAAATATATTTAAATGCTTATTTTAAAACTAAAAACAGGATTACATCCACTTAGGTGACACTATTTAGGAGTGCATATTAGCTCCTAGAAGAGTGATTATTCTCTCCATTCACTCCTAAATACTTAAATAGAGTCTATTAATCACTCCAAAAACACTAATTCTTCACTCTTTCCAATGGGTGGAGAAACCACTTTTGCTAAGAGTGAATATATTTACTCCTTGACATGGATTATTCACTCCAAGATGGAGTCAATAAATCACTCATTCAGAGTGTGTATTCACTCCAAAGGAGTGACTATTCACTATAAAGGCGTAGACTTGTCACCATTTCCCTTGAGTGGCAAATCCACTTTTTTTAGAGAGAAAACTCACTCTTTAAAGTTTGGCTCAATTTCAAGTCTTTCTTAGAGTGACTATTCACTCTTTTTGAGTGAATTCTCACTCTTTAAAGTTTGGCTGACTTTCAAGTCTTTCTTAGAGTGACTATTAACTCTTTCTGAGTGAATTCTCACTCCTTCAAATTTAGAGCGTTATGTGTTCAATTGGCAATACTGTTCCAGGAAGTAATTACAAAGGGAAGAAGATAGATATATTTTTTACAAAATAGGAATGCCCTTCGGAATTAATATTGTCCTACCAGTAAAGGCTTTCTGTGTTGAAATTTAATGACTTTAAGTCTAACTTAAGTGTAGGTATAAACATTTGGCAGCGTTATGTTGTTCTTGAATATGATGTTCTTGTTTGTGTAAGGTATATGTAACGCTGTAATTGTCAAATACTAGAAAATGCTTAGGTTTTATATTACGTTTAACTTACAACTATTTTATTACTTTCTCTACAATACACTGTATATGTAAAGAGAAACTTTCGCGATACGGTCAAAAATTCGATTATTGGACTTTAATGGATCTATACGTTTTAAGCATTCTTGCATACTAATAAACCATTACTGTAAAGACGACGGTGGCCAGTCTGCCTATATGTCGGGCCATAAACATGACATCTCTAGAGCATATTGATAAAATCAAATGGAAATTTGGTATGATTAATTAAAACAATTAATGAATTACAGAATCTTATTGATTTGTTGGGTGATTCGATTAAGGGAAGGACGCTATTTCTTCAATCATTTTTTAAATAGAAAAGGCGTTATAAAAACATAATTACATATAAAAAGTGCTGCAAAAATAACTATATAATGTGCATTTTTTTATTTAAAAATAAAAGAAATTATATATAAGATGCTAACAAGTGCCTTTTTAGCAGTCGCTGTTGCGGAATGAGTGATGGCTTCGTGATTTTTACTCTTTATAAACAAATATTACTGTTCACAAACTATCAAACATTTTATTACCACGTGGAACGCTATATTTCTTGAACAAATTGAGCAAATGGAATAATATTTTCACGATTTTTCTATTCATCAAATATCAGAATACTGTTGATTATCGGGAAGCACAATCTAGTCTAACGCATTCGCATTTTCAAATGTTTTTCTCTCGTAATTTTTTTCTTCGAAAATCGCTAAAAATTTATAAATAAATATATACTAAATTATTGTAAAAATAATAATTTCACATTAAATTTTTCATTCAGAAGCGAATGGCATATAACGGACAGAACAATAACGTGCATCTTATCTGAGATATTGCACGTTCTTATCTAATACTGAGAAAATATTAAAAAATTAAATACCTTTGCCGTTATCGAGTGAATGAATGCTTTTTGAATATTCTTAACCAGAAATAAATCGACATATTGTTATGATATAAAAAACTTCTTTGGAATTTGTATATTGATATTTTAAGAATCTATTAATTGGAACTCAAATTATCGGTTTTATATCAATTATTAAAATAGTTTAATACACGTATTATCTTACTTAGCTGGCACCAAATTTTTTTCTTTCTATTATTAATAGCTAAATTTTATTTGCGCTGCATTTGGTTTAATTTCGTACTTTAAAATATTTTTATATATTGTTAAAGGAGCGTCAATTTGTAATATACAATTTAATGCCAAAAACTTTGCAGCTTCTATATCAATATTTTACTGTAAAAGAATTAAAGGCACTTCATTATGTAGTGAAACTAATGTGCTGACTACAACATATTATTTTATTTATAACTATTCACTATGTACAGTCGTCGTTTACTTTGTACTTTGAATTGTTCTGAAAGTGCACATACATTCTGTATTTAATCTTGGTACCTCTTATTTTTCTTTATATATAAATATGTATGAAGTAAAAGCAGCAATAGGAAATAAAATACGTTTATTTGAAATGTGATCCAGCTTCAAGAGTCGTTTCTCATTTAAATGTTATAAGAAAAAATGTAAATAACGGAAACCGAAACTTAATAAATGTACCTTATATTCGACTATTGCATTGGAAAAGATAGGAGAAAGGTAAGTTAGATGTGAATGCTTTTTAAAGAATGTAATCTTAATGTTAAAACAATTGAAGTGTGTATTTAGATATTGCCGTCAGATCTACGTTTTTACTTTCCTTATATACAATAATGTATAAGGAAAGTGTTGTGACGAGGGTGAAAATTCGAATTCGAATTTTCTACGGGAGAGCACGTTTCAAGCATCCCTGATCCCGAATTGAACATTTTTGAGGTGATCTCTCTCTCTTTCTCTCTCTCTCTCTGTGTCTGTCTGTGTGTGTGTGTGAAAGTATGTGTGTGTGTGTGTGTGAAAGAGTATGTGTGTGTGTGAGTGAAAGTGTGTGTGTGTGTGTGTGTGTGAGTGAAAGTATATATGTGTGTGTGTGTGTGAGTGAAAGTGTGTGTGAGTGAAAGTATGTGTGTGTGTGAGTGAAAGTGTGTGTGTGTGAGTGAAAGTGTGTGTGTGTGTGTGTGGAAGTGTGTGTGTGTGTGTGTGTGTGTATGTGTAGACGATAACTGACGAACGAATGGACCGATAGAATGGACCGAACGAAATTTGGAACAAAAATTACAATCCGGGAATACTGGAAGCCTATTATTTTTATACGCAATCGAATGTTCAGAATCCTTCAAAATTTTCAAGTGAAATTTTGAGAAACTCATCAAAACCTCTAATAAAGTTACGCAAATAGACATATGTAATTTTTTATGAGAAAACGATTGACATAAATTTTAGAACGCTGGCATGAACGGTTCTCGAGATAGTGCACATTTTTCAAAAAAATTATCAAAAAGTCATATAAAATAAAAACAAATACATATCCTATTGAGAAATATGTTCAATTTTCATATGTAATATCATGCAATAAATTGGGTGACATAATTATCGTTAATCTAGCTCGTTCCATTCATAAAAAAAGATACTCTGTGTAATACTTTTGTATTTGAACGCCAATAGTCATTTATCTGCTGTTAGAATAACATATTTCACCATCCATAACGCTTTGCAAGATTTTAGCGACTGATTTGGTGGAATGTCGCCAACTTGACGACTTTTTAAGATGTTGCTAAATTAACGTAAAACTCTCGCCAAATGGAATTTAAATGACGCGAAATCAATGAAAATGACGACTAATGGATGTAAATTCATCTTGGAAAGAATATAAATATATGCTATAAGAATAATTTATTTTATTTTACTGTAAAAGTAGTAAATTCATTGTATTATATAAGGAGAGTCATGTGCTGTCCGTATCAGATTTTTTTAATTCAGATTTAAAACACCGACAGTAATAATATTATTTGGTACACTTGTAGAAAAACTTTTTAAAATACGCTAAAATAAATCGTATTTTGATATATATTGTCTCCGTATATTAGAAACGTATCTAACGCCGCCGCCGCCGCCGCTGCCGTTTGACAAATTTCTCGTTTCTGGAAATTATTTGCTTCATACCGCAAAAACTATTGCATGCAAAATTATGAAATTTGACACACTTGTAAAAACAGCTTTGAGAAAAACGCTAAAATAAACCGTTTTTTTACCGCTAAAATAAACCAATATTATATTGCAATTTAAGAAACATGCAATGTCAAATTCAGAGACAAAATATTTGAGGGGCGAGTTCGCGTCCTGGATAGACTAATAATAGCAAGACCACGAATTTTTACAGACAGGTACCTACATGGATGAATTTTTGCTGGACGGAGTTCCCATTTCTAATTTTGTTGTAATTTTTGACATATTTTACTTTTGGAATGAACTCCTGGAATGAACTTATTTTTTCGTATCGGACTTTCTAGCGATTTCTCTGTCTTGTACCGTAAAAACTATAGCATACAGAAATATGACATTTGGTACATTTATAGAGAAATAATAGGATAATACGATGCCATAAACCGTTTATCGATTTAAATTTCAGTTGGGCGTGAAATATCACGCGAATCGAGCTCATGATCAAGGAATTCAGTTTTTGGATTCCCTGGGATAAGAAAAATCTCTGCTTTTCGCTTCTGCGGAAAATAGGCAGGGATAGAAAATATGTTTTTGAAAGTAGCATTTTGAGGGACGATTAATATGAACCGAGTGCAGCCTCTCTAAGGGGAACGAACGAAGCGAGCAGGGGCCAAAACCCCCTAGAGAATCAAAATTTTGTTAGCCAAAAAAAGGATCCAAGCACCGTTCGGTTTCATCTCCATCGGGTCGTATAGTTAATCCAAACGTATCATTAGACTTAAAATGAGCATTATAATAAGGTAAGATATATTCTTTGGTTGTGTTCAGTTTTGATTTTAATCATTTTTTGTATCAGTTCTGCTCCAGTAAACTAATGGCCATCTTCAAATAAATTAGCAAAACGCCGAACTTTGAATGACTTCGGCATATGACGTATGCGACCACTGAAAGACTTTAAATTAAAACTTAGTTTAACAAATAATTATGAAATTTGTAGAATGAAATAACTTAAAATTAAATTCAATAGTTAAGAATCCTAATACGAAAGAGCATAAAGGTTTTGAATATTTGAATAATATTTGAATATGGGATGAAACAAATTATAATACAGGACAGATTTTCACACTATTATGAGCTGGTTTGATTTGTAAACTTGATTAAATTTGCATTTGAGGTGAATATGAACATGTGTCGAATTAAGGAGAAAATTAAATCTTAATTAGATGTGCTTAGAAGTGTGTGAGCTGAAATATTTGAAATAAAAATTTAATTTAACGAATAATTATGAAATTAGAAGTATAAAAAATTAATTGCAATATTTGAGAATCCTAATACAAAATAGTATATAAGTGTTTAGAACTTGAATATTGAGTTAAATAAATTAGAATACAGGAAAACAATGAAATCAAAGTAACACATTTAACTTGCAGAAACACACTTAATAGACGAGAGCACGTTTAAATCACAATACACGCATGCACAAACTTTTTGATTACCTATTTAAAATTTATTGTTTTTGTTATTTGTACAAAGCTTAGGTTTAAAAATGGTTTAACAGCGCGTAATGAAATTGGTTTAAAAGCGCGGATTAAAAATGGGCATTTCGCCTTGTTACAGTTCACTTTAATTACTTAAATTGTTATTCTTCACATCTGTGTGCAATTTTATGTATGTATGAAACTTTTCATGTTCCCATCTGCTGTAGTTTTCAAGTAAAAAGAGTCACAAAAATCAGATAAATGATGATTTCGCAATGTCGGAAATGGAGATGCGCTTCGTCCATAATAAATTTCAAAATTATTAAAATTCCTAGAAAAGCATTTCTAAAGGTATACAACGGGAACCTCTTGGTTCCCGTTGTAAAACCAGGGACATCGGGGGCAATTCCAACAATTACAAAACCAGGAACCTCGGGGACTATTCCAATCAATTACAACGGAAACCTCTGGTTCCCGTTATAAAACCAGGGATTTGGAAAATATTTTCTATAATTGGGGGCATAAAATGGTTGTAAAAACTTGTGCAACATTCCAAAGCTCCAAGAAATCCTAACAGCCGAAGAATAGAATGTTAGTGTTAAGATGAAAATATGTTATCAAATCATAACAAATCTTAGTAAGAAAAGAAATTGTTAGGTATGAGATTGAAAATTAAAATAAGTGATACCTAAGGGAGAACAATTAAAACTATTGCCGAAAAGAGGAAAAAAAAATAAGATTTTAACTTTAAAAAAAACTGAAGTAGAAAAGTATATATTTTGAAACTAAAATAATACAATATAATATATTTATAGAATAATATATAATATACAAAACTATAATATAATATATTTTGGAATCTATAAACTATAAGAACCGGGTTCTAAATGTTTTTTTTCCATAATTTAATATTTGCTGCGTTGGACTACGGAAACTATGAATCTTGCTCGGTCGATATATACATTTACATTCGCGTGTTGCTTGCGCAGCTATGTGGCGGCAACCCATCCCAAAAGTCACAGCGACTCGCATTTGGGTCGCGACCTACAGGTAAAGAACTCCTGGTTTAGAAGTAGGCCAAAATTTGAAATGTAATGTGGATAGCACAGTACTTTCCATACGAACTGAAATTCATTTTCTCTTTATTTTTTCCATTATACATTATGGCAAATATAACTGCACAAAATAACACTTACAATTATCTGAAATTACGCTGATTTTATACCGGACATATTTCCAAAGACGAGGTTGCAAAAATTCAAAAACTTAAAATATCTGGAGTCTTATTATTTTTGATATGAAAATTTACATGTGTCAAGAGCATTTAATTAATACGTTTGAGGATATGCAGTCTTTTACATTTGAAGTTGATGATTTTTATGTTCAATTTCGCAAAAAGACAGGCCCTTTTTTTATCGAAACATACCAATATATAATAAACAACAGGATTACTCACAGTGATTTTTCTGCCAAATTTTTCGAAATTTGGTCAATTAGTTTTTAAGGTACTGTGGATAAATCAATTGAACAGGCACACAGCCAGATAGAAACACACACATATATCAAGCTCAAAATAGTTTTGTCTGCTTCTAGAGTGCTTGAAATATGCAGATCAGTCGAAAACCCGAGTTGCGATTTTCAATACGATTTCAATACTTTCCCTATTACTAGGTTTTCTTTAGTATTCAATTACATTAGATAGATATCTAAAATGATGGTTATTGTTCCTTGTGAAATTTCGCAAAACGAAAGAATTATAAGATTACATTAATTTATCAGCAATACAAAATATACCATTTTATATTAAAAAGAGTAGATCTTAAAACCATCAAGAATGTGTAAGATACAAAATATAAATGTCAGAGTGAATTAAAACTAATAGCATCCTGAAACTGATTTGCATTATATATATATATATATATATATATATATATATATATATATATATATATATATATATGTAAATGTAAAAGATAGATTTCTAAAGAAAATTATTGAAATGAATTTTAATATATAAAATATAATTAATAATATATAAAAATATAAATGGAAATAAAAATGAAGAAGGAAGGCAACGTAAAGTGCTGACACAATGGCGGTAAGGGGTAGTGACCTTACTCCCCAGTTATCAACATGCATGTCTTAAATACCACGGCACTGCACCCCTGGACGCCAGCACTGACTGTAGCCAACCTTCGGAGTGATAATCAAAATTATCACAAGACCATTTATAAAGGAAAGTGATATTAAAAAGTATTGGTCCAAGCCTCAGAGACAGCTAAGTTCATGCCTATGCTTCCTCTTTATAACATCAAAATAATCATATTCAGCAGTTTAGATGTTTGTGATGTCATCACTCTCAAAGACGTATAATCAAAGTTCATAATGACCTCAAATATTCACACAAACTCAACCCATATTTTTCATTTTTTCCGTAGTAATTTTTGATGTAATGGATCATAAATTGCATTGGATATCTTTGCCTGAATGCCTGTAGTAAGAATTTTCTGTCACTTTCTAATCTGGTGACGTCACTGCTTACAATTCATTTTGTTCTCGCTAGACCACCAATAAATACATTTCTAAATATATTCAAGTGTAAATTAGATGTCCAATGTAAGATTCCTGTTGTAGGAATATTATACGTTATTCTTTTATCATATATATAGAATGACAGAATATTATGGCTGAAATCAATAGAGATCTAGATAATTTACGATATTATTCTGGGTTGGTGATTTGTTAATAGGTTATGGAAACGAAAGTTTTCAAATGAATTCTGAATTTTATCACTCAAATTTAATATTGGAAGAAAATCCACCAACCCAGAATAATGTCGTAAATTTTCTAGATCTCAGTATGGATTTCAGCCATAATATACTGTCATTCTATATATATGATAAAAGAATAACGTATAATATTCCTACAACAGGAATCATACATTGGACATCAAATTTACACTTGAATATATTTAGAAATATATTTATTGGTGGTCTAGCGAGAACAAAATGAATTGTAAGCAGTGACGTCACCAGATTGGAAAGTGACAGAAAATTCTTACTACAGGCATTCAGGCAAAGATATCCAATGCAATTTATGATCCATTACATCAAAAATTACTACGGAAAAAATGAAAAATATGGGTTGAGTTTGTGTGAATATTTGAGGTCATTATGAACTTTGATTATACGTCTTTGAGAGTGATGACATCACAAACATCTAAACTGCTGAATATGATTATTTTGATCTTATAAAGAGGAAGCATAGGCATGAACTTGGCTGTCTCTGAGGTTTGGACCAATACTTTTTAATATCACTTTCCTTTATAAATGGTCTTGTGATAATTTTGATTATCACTCCGAAGGTTGGCTACAGTCAGTGCTGGCGTGCAGGAGTGCAGTGCCGCGGTATTTAAGATATGCATGTTGATAACTGGGGAGTAAGGTCACTACCCCTTACCGCCATTGTGTCAGCACTTTACGTTGCCTTCCTTCTTCATTTTTATTTCCATTTATATTTTTATATATTAACCCTTTATATATATATATATATATATATATATATATATATATATATATATAAATATAAAATTGTAAATCCAATGGTAGAATGTAATATAATGTAAAGGATATATATATATATATATATATATATATATATATCCTTTATATTAAATTAGCTGAAAATATTGATTTTAATCGCAAGCATAGAGAAATAATTAATTCTTTACCCACTGTTATATATAGTTTGTAAACTCAACAAATGTCATTGAACTGACCCGAAATATTACGGCTTCGCGCAACTTCAGTTATTAACGGTTGGTCGATATTAGTCAAAGGCTTCTATTCTGTACTTGAATGTAATGGTAAAGCTCAGTACGTTGGGTCTGAATGGAATTTTGAATAAACTCTATTCAGGGAATATAGAAATTCACATCGGATTAAGGTAGCGGTCAATATATATATATATATGTATATATATATATATATATAAGGATTTATTATTAAAATGATATTATTAAAAAGATATATTTAAGGATTTATAAAGTTTTTTCATCGATATACATAAACTACTTTGATGCAATCTAATCAATATAAATTTATTGAAATGGTGTAAAGACCCTGTATAGTAGGTCATCTTTACTTCTACTTAGGTCAAACAATACCAGGTTTAAAAACATTAATGTGGGCAGCATTTGACTTTCCCTACAAACTCAAATACATTTTCTTATTTTTTATTCCATGCTGCATTGAGTTTAATTGCAGAGAATATCATAAATAATTTTCTGATATTATATGCAATTTGCATTTTTAATGCATCTTCGTTCATTTGGTTACCTTACGCTCTAAGTCTCCAGCTCCTCAAAATTCCTAAAAAAACTAAAATATCTTGAGAACAGTTCATACTAGAGTTATGGGACCAATCTCATACGCTCTGCTGTCAAAAATTATAGAAAGAATAAGCATTTAAATAACATATGTCAATGTTTGTTAGTATGTGTGCGTCCAAGATTCTGTGCAAGAGGTATCACATGATTGAATGGAGCGACTCGGAAGAAAATATAACGAATTTTGCAATCAGTGAATGGTAGAACCTTATGAATTTTAAATGCTATCGGAAGACAAACAATCCTCACCCATTTTCGAATAAAATACTGAAGAAATAATTAAAAAATTCAGGAGGTATAATAATATTAAATAAATATCCATAATGTACGTAATTTATTGTAGCGTTTCTTAAATGGGGCTTATTCAAATATCAAGAAACATCATTAATTATATAAATATTTAAAAAAAAGCTTAAATACCTATCTTAGGTTACATAATAAATTGCATATCACATCCTGCGGCAATAACATTCGATAGTACGTATGTACATATCCAGTACCATACTGTTTCTTTTCCTCATGACTACCTGTGCCTATCCGCCCCGTGACCCTTCATCTCATCCTATTTTATACTTTCTGCCATTACAGTTCACAGTTACCGTTTTACCTTAAGATTAATTTACAGTTAGATTAAGTAAAATTATTTTTCAACATTAGTAAACCAATGGCACCCATTTTAGTATGTTAGCAAGAACCATTCTTAAAAGAATTGATATAATTCTAAGAAATAACACGTTCTCAGAAAAACATAAAAAATTGCATAAAATTAAAATGAGTAGCAAATATTCTTACATAGATTGACCGTGGCGATAAATTTGGCGAAATATCTTCAGCACGGCGGTTTTTGAAATTGCTGGCAAGATAACGAAAATGTTGGCAAATTGATAAACATGATGTTTCATTAACAAAAATGACAATCTCCTCAAATGATGACAATTCAATATTTTATAATGATTAAGGACTTAAACAAATAAAAATTACGGATTACATGGCTTAGTGGATCCTAGTAATATTTCTAATTTCAAAGTTACATTCGCACGAAATGGAAATAGTATTAAATATTATCATTCAGAAAAGAAGTAAATGTTAATGGGCAATTCAGAGTTAAAGCATTGCTGCACGAATCTTGTGTATAATTAGTTTGCTGTGAGACCAGTGAAATTAATACCGTATGCAGCAAAAGTCATGTGATATCCACATCATCATTTTTACGAAATGTGCTTAAAGTTCTATTCACAAAGTTCCAATCCGTTAAAAACTTTAATCCTATCAGCCTTTTATCGTATACTTATTTAGAAAAACATGCAATGAACGCATTTTATGCTTTTTTTTATTTGGTTTATTTTTTATAAGATTTATAGCTTTTAGTTAGCTTATAGATAATTTGTTTTTATGCTGTACAAATATTATATTATTAATTTGATTTTATCTTTTCATTGTTGATCTTCGCATGTTTATGTTTCATTAGATAAGAGAAAATATTTTTTTAATAATATGTTACTTGTTTTTTCTTAAATTTTCTTCAATCTTACAAATGATCAAATATTACTATTTGAGCACAGAAAAGAGGATATTTATGTATTTTTAGAACGATTTTACCACGTCATAATGAATGTTTTAAATAAGAATGTTTATTTCTTAAATAATCTATGTGATATCTTTTTTGTCTGGACTATTTACATACATCTATCTTTCCAAGATAACACTGTATTTATTAGACCTTGTAGATGTATTTTACTTCATTCCTCGTCCTTTGTATTCCATAGTTCCATCCATTACTTCAGACCGTCTTTTAGAAAGTACTTTTTTTAACAGTCTAAATCACAATAGACCATTAGTAATATAATAAGAAAATTTGAAGAAATATAAATAAGTAATCGGTACTTGTATCTTTTTTCACATTATCAAGAAATTTTAATGTAGGTTTGTATGCATAGCGACTTAATAGAATTGTACTCTTTAAAGTGTCTGTGGATAAAGGGATGATATTTTTTCATAAAATATATAAATTAAAATGTTATTTTGGTCATAGAGTTATTTTTGACAGTCTTTACGGCTTTTTTCTTATTTTATTTCATGGCCAGTCACTTGATCGTTCAATCATTCGCCTATTTCAGAGGCAGGATCGTGAACTATTTTGATGTTATATGACGCTGCCCAGCTTTCCATAGGGGGAAAACACATCACGACTTTTAAGGGCAACTATACCATCCGTTCCCTGCAGCTGAATCTCGAACACACCACCCGGCATTAGGAATACTTGTTTTAGACCTCTCAGGTACCGGGCCGGCACTTACTTAGCTTTAATTTCCCATTTTTTTAAATTTTAACTCTTTTATTTTTAACCTTTTTTTATTTTTAAATATTTGACAAATACATATATTTTATTAATCAGTTGAAATTAATCTCATTAATTTTGTTTAGCTGGTACAAAGAATATAACATATATTTTATGGTTTGAAATCAGTTATGTTGACCACTGTACCAGATATAAATTGTAGCTTATTCAGCCATTGAATTACCCAATATGGTCCCCGTCGGAGAGAAGAAGATAAAATAGTGTTCTCATATCTCAATATATAGAGCATCGGCTGGTTAGTTCGAAGATCTGGGGTTCGAGCCCCGGCTGAAACTCTAGAGCCATTATAATGGTACCCGAACAAATTTACTCGACAGATCAGACTCTGTAATGGTGTGGGTCGAAAAGTTTGTGTATCGAATTATCTACGAGCGCTGTGAATTATGAAGCTAGATTCAACATCACGATCTCATAGGATGTCAACATCCCGACCTTATAGGATATCAACATCATGATTTCATAGGATATAAATATCATGACCTCATAAGATGCTAGTCTGAATAAAAGAGCAAATAGTACAAAGGTTGTCCTTGAGATCGGCAGTTGCACTCCAGTCCGACTACAACGACTCTCAACCAGAGATCAGCGGAAAGAGAAGGAAAAGAAAAGAAAAAAAAGTAAAGGAAAGAAGAAAGAAAAGGAGAAGAAAAAGCTCTTTTTTCTTCTCTCATCGTTCATAACACACTTTTAGTGTTTCAGTCACGTTTGTTATTATTACATAAATGAGCAATCTCTTTCTCGCAAATGAATGTTGAGTTTTTGATGATAAAGTACGTTATTGCTTCGAAACCGGTCCATACACTATTGATTTTGTTTTACACTTTACGAAAAATTTAGTTTTATTAAAAAATAATATAACTTTTTCTGCGAGTTACAACCGGTCCTTTTTTTTCTTTCTTGGTAACTCAGAGAAATCTAAACAATCAAAACTTCTGTTGCGACTGATTAGAACAATTTATTGGTGAACAAATAACAATTTTAAAGTGAGATTGCTTAATCAATTTCATCTATGCTATTCTACGTAACAAAATATCCGTGCACATAGAGTTAAATAAAATAAATCCAATATCGATGATTCGAAAAGAAAGTGCTAAACGTGTTCGGATATCTTGAGACCCACTTGCTGTTTACTGCCAGTAAAAGGTGAAGTCATGCCAAGGCTGGAGTTTTACGCGTTCCAATATGGTGCGTCAATAAGTTCACCTTAGTGGCCGTAAAAACTAAAGGAAATGAATGAAATCGTTTATGGTTCACAGTGTGGTTTATGATGCAATTTTATATCTCATTTCAATACCATGGAATGCGGTTTTATATTTCTGAAGCTTACAGTCCAATTTTCCAGTATTTTAAGATACTGCAATTTATAGATTTAATTTAAAAAAATAAATTTATTACAAATAAATTAGAAAATGTGTCATATTTAATTAAATATATATTTCGAAAAAATTTGAATTTTAAATTACATTGAATATTTAATTTGAATTATATTATTCTTAAAATTTCCATTATTAAACACTAGCACGAATGAAACCATTATTAATTGTCATGGTCCTAAATAAGTGCCCGCTACTTAAATAATACAGATAAAGACAACGTGTCTCAATATCCAAATCGACTGTTTGAACTAAAATCATTACCTTGCTTCAATTTTCCCCTGCGCAACTGTACCAACACCATTACGCAACCCGGGAGTAATACGCCCTAAAAAGCTCCTTTGATATGCTCTAAATATGCTATCGATCGCCGAGCGATGGCAGAACAATAAAATGATGTTCTGCTTTCGCAAAAAAAGAGAAAAAAGCTCCTTTTACCCTGAAGTAAAAATATATTGCTATCTCAGCTAATTTTCATCCAATTTGAGTCAAATTGTAGCATAATACTCGTAGCAATAGCACAATATCAAATTAAAAATTATAGGACGAAACATTTCAAATTTGCAAAGTTAAAAATTTATAATTAATAAAATTAAATTCAAACTTACACATAGACAGCCAAAGTATTTTAAATAGGATTATCTACCTGCGTTTCTTCTTACAAATGCAATTGTCTGCGGCCTAATTTTACGCAGCATTATATATTTATTTATATCTCGAGGACTAGTAGTACGGAATCCTCTCTTATAACTTCGAAACATTATCGATTCATATAATTGTGATCAAAAGCCTTTCGCTTTTACTGTTCGTTATTGCATTTTCTATATGCACGTATAAAAATATTATCCATTTTGGACTTGACAAATTGTAGTCTGAATGGCTGCCGTCCAGAAAATATATCTATGAGTTAGCTGGCTTTAAATGCAATAAAATGCAAATTAGACTTAAAATGGCACATTTGGTGCCATTATAAAGTCCACACCGAAAGTTATATCAATTTCCGCACTTTTACCTTGGTCATATTAGAACCTGCGGCAAGAGTGATTTGGAATGAAATCCCGTGCTTAAAAATTTACTTCCCCCCCTACTCATATTTATTGCAAATAAACACTATTTCTATTCACCAAGAAAGCAGAGGTTGTATATAGCTGAAGTTGTATATAGCTGAGGTTGAATATAGCTGAGTGGTATATAGTTCAGTAGTATATATCGGAGCTGTTTACCAAAATTATATGAAATGTGGATGCAGTATTGAAAATAGACTATTTAATATTTGCGAGCCTCAAGCTACTACTCGTTTATAGAAAAATTGACCCTAGTCAAAATATTTTAGAGTTGCGTATTTATACTACCTTATTGTATATTAAAATAGCTCTAATTAATTGATATTGTATATTTAAGCTTCATTAAGATTAGAATTGTACAAACAGAATTAGGATTCATAAGCGCACACTGAAATGTAGAGAAGAAAGGGTAGTAAAAAGTGGGCTTATTACCAGCCGATAGGAGTCTCACGTACTAAATGGATATTTATATTAAAATAGATCTAATTAATTGATATTGTATATTTAAGCTTCATTAAGATTAGAATTGTACAAACAGAATTAGGATTCATAAGCGCACACTGAAATGTAGAGAAGAAAGGGTAGTAAAAAGTGGGCTTATTACCAGCCGATAGGAGTCCCACGTACTAAATGGATATTTATATTAAAATAGATCTAATTAATTGATATTGTATATTTAAGCTTCATTAAGATTAGAATTGTACAAACAGAATTAGGATTCATAAGCGCACACTGAAATGTAGAGAAGAAAGGGTAGTAAAAAGTGGGCTTATTACCAGCCGATAGGAGTCCCACGTACTAAATGGATATTTATATTAAAATAGATTTAATTAATTGATATTGTATATTTAAGCTTCATTAAGATTAGAATTGTACAAACAGAATTAGGATTCATAAGCGCACACTGAAATGTAGAGAAGAAAGGGTAGTAAAAAGTGGGCTTATTACCAGCCGATAGGAGTCCCACGTACTAAATGGATATTTATATTAAAATAGATCTAATTAATTGATATTGTATATTTAAGCTTCATTAAGATTAGAATTGTACAAACAGAATTAGGATTCATAAGCGCACACTGAAATGTAGAGAAGAAAGGGTAGTAAAAAGTGGGCTTATTACCAGCCGATAGGAGTCCCACGTACTAAATGGATATTTATATTAAAATAGATCTAATTAATTGATATTGTATATTTAAGCTTCATTAAGATTAGAATTGTACAAACAGAATTAGGATTCATAAGCGCACACTGAAATGTAGAGAAGAAAGGGAAGTAAAAAGTGGGCTTATTACCAGCCGATAGGAGTCCCACGTACTAAATGGATATTTATATTAAAATAGATCTAATTAATTGATATTGTATATTTAAGCTTCATTAAGATTAGAATTGTACAAACAGAATTAGGATTCATAAGCGCACACTGAAATGTAGAGAAGAAAGGGTAGTAAAAAGTGGGCTTATTACCAGCCGATAGGAGTCCCACGTACTAAATGGATATTTATATTAAAATAGATCTAATTAATTGATATTGTATATTTAAGCTTCATTAAGATTAGAATTGTACAAACAGAATTAGGATTCATAAGCGCACACTGAAATGTAGAGAAGAAAGGGTAGTAAAAAGTGGGCTTATTACCAGCCGATAGGAGTCCCACGTACTAAATGGATATTTATATTAAAATAGATCTAATTAATTGATATTGTATATTTAAGCTTCATTAAGATTAGAATTGTACAAACAGAATTAGGATTCATAAGCGCACACTGAAATGTAGAGAAGAAAGGGTAGTAAAAAGTGGGCTTATTACCAGCCGATAGGAGTCCCACGTACTAAATGGATATTTATATTAAAATAGATCTAATTAATTGATATTGTATATTTAAGCTTCATTAAGATTAGAATTGTACAAACAGAATTAGGATTCATAAGCGCACACTGAAATGTAGAGAAGAAAGGGTAGTAAAAAGTGGGCTTATTACCAGCCGATAGGAGTCCCACGTACTAAATGGATATTTATATTAAAATAGATCTAATTAATTGATATTGTACATTTAAGCTTCATTAAGATTAGAATTGTACAAACAGAATTAGGATTCATAAGCGCACACTGAAATGTAGAGATGAAAGGGTAGTAAAAAGTGGGCTTATTACCAGCCGATAGGAGTCCCACGTACTAAATGGATATTTATATTAAAATAGATCTAATTAATTGATATTGTATATTTAAGCTTCATTAAGATTAGAATTGTACAAACAGAATTAGGATTCATAAGCGCACACTGAAATGTAGAGAAGAAAGGGTAGTAAAAAGTGGGCTTATTACCAGCCGATAGGAGTCCCACGTACTAAATGGATATTTACATTAAAATAGATCTAATTAATTGATATTGTATATTTAAGCTTCATTAAGATTAGAATTGTACAAACAGAATTAGGATTCATAAGCGCACACTGAAATGTAGAGAAGAAAGGGTAGTAAAAAGTGGGCTTATTACCAGCCGATAGGAGTCCCACGTACTAAATGGATATTTATATTAAAATAGATCTAATTAATTGATATTGTATATTTAAGCTTCATTAAGATTAGAATTGTACAGACAGAATTAGGATTCATAAGCGCACACTGAAATGTAGAGAAGAAAGGGTAGTAAAAAGTGGGCTTATTACCATCCGATAGGAGTCCCACGTACTAAATGGATATTTATATTAAAATAGATCTAATTAATTGATATTGTATATTTAAGCTTCATTAAGATTAGAATTGTACAAACAGAATTAGGATTCATAAGCGCACACTGAAATGTAGAGAAGAAAGGGTAGTAAAAAGTGGGCTTATTACCAGCCGATAGGAGTCCCACGTACTAAATGGATATTTATATTAAAATAGATCTAATTAATTGATATTGTATATTTAAGCTTCATTAAGATTAGAATTGTACAAACAGAATTAGGATTCATAAGCGCACACTGAAATGTAGAGAAGAAAGGGTAGTAAAAAGTGGGCTTATTACCAGCCGATAGGAGTCCCACGTACTAAATGGATATTTACATTAAAAGAGATCTAATTAATTGATATTGTATATTTAAGCTTCATTAAGATTAGAATTGTACAAACAGAATTAGGATTCATAAGCGCACACTGAAATGTAGAGAAGAAAGGGTAGTAAAAAGTGGGCTTATTACCAGCCGATAGGAGTCCCACGTACTAAATGGATATTTATATTAAAATAGATCTAATTAATTGATATTGTATATTTAAGCTTCATTAAGATTAGAATTGTACAAACAGAATTAGGATTCATAAGCGCACACTGAAATGTAGAGAAGAAAGGGTAGTAAAAAGTGGGCTTATTACCAGCCGATAGGAGTCCCACGTACTAAATGGATATTTATATTAAAATAGATCTAATTAATTGATATTGTATATTTAAGCTTCATTAAGATTAGAATTGTACAAACAGAATTAGGATTCATAAGCGCACACTGAAATGTAGAGAAGAAAGGGTAGTAAAAAGTGGGCTTATTACCAGCCGATAGGAGTCCCACGTACTAAATGGATATTTATATTAAAATAGATCTAATTAATTGATATTGTATATTTAAGCTTCATTAAGATTAGAATTGTACAAACAGAATTAGGATTCATAAGCGCACACTGAAATGTAGAGAAGAAAGGGTAGTAAAAAGTGGGCTTATTACCAGCCGATAGGAGTCCCACGTACTAAATGGATATTTATATTAAAATAGATCTAATTAATTGATATTGTATATTTAAACTTCATTAAGATTAGAATTGTACAAACAGAATTAGGATTCATAAGCGCACACTGAAATGTAGAGAAGAAAGGGTAGTAAAAAGTGGGCTTATTACCAGCCGATAGGAGTCCCACGTACTAAATGGATATTTATATTAAAATAGATCTAATTAATTGATATTGTATATTTAAGCTTCATTAAGATTAGAATTGTACAAACAGAATTAGGATTCATAAGCGCACACTGAAATGTAGAGAAGAAAGGGTAGTAAAAAGTGGGCTTATTACCAGCCGATAGGAATCCCACGTACTAAATGGATATTTATATTAAAATAGATCTAATTAATTGATATTGTATATTTAAGCTTCATTAAGATTAGAATTGTACAAACAGAATTAGGATTCATAAGCGCACACTGAAATGTAGAGAAGAAAGGGTAGTAAAAAGTGGGCTTATTACCAGCCGATAGGAGTCCCACGTACTAAATGGATATTTATATTAAAATAGATCTAATTAATTGATATTGTATATTTAAGCTTCATTAAGATTAGAATTGTACAAACAGAATTAGGATTCATAAGCGCACACTGAAATGTAGAGAAGAAAGGGTAGTAAAAAGTGGGCTTATTACCAGCCGATAGGAGTCCCACGTACTAAATGGATATTTATATTAAAATAGATCTAATTAATTGATATTGTATATTTAAGCTTCATTAAGATTAGAATTGTACAAACAGAATTAGGATTCATAAGCGCACACTGAAATGTAGAGAAGAAAGGGTAGTAAAAAGTGGGCTTATTACCAGCCGATAGGAGTCCCACGTACTAAATGGATATTTATATTAAAATAGATCTAATTAATTGATATTGTATATTTAAGCTTCATTAAGATAAGAATTGTACAAACAGAATTAGGATTCATAAGCGCACACTGAAATGTAGAGAAGAAAGGGTAGTAAAAAGTGGGCTTATTACCAGCCGATAGGAGTCCCACGTACTAAATGGATATTTATATTAAAATAGATCTAATTAATTGATATTGTTTATTTAAGCTTCATTAAGATTAGAATTGTACAAACAGAATTAGGATTCATAAGCGCACACTGAAATGTAGAGAAGAAAGGGTAGTAAAAAGTGGGCTTATTACCAGCCGATAGGAGTCCCACGTACCAAATGGATATTTACAAATTATTCAAAAATTTCGGTCTTCTCTTTTGTGAATTGAACATATATCATTCTTGCGTTTCTTGAACCCGCGCAGCAGACATATCAATTGTTAGCTGGGGATGCAATAAAGTGCCTGCTTAAAAGAACAACTTGTTGCGGGAACAATAGCTGGTGTATACTCAAATGCTTTAAATATATATTAGGGGGGAAATTAAATAAAAAGTTTAAGTTTGAATAAATTTTACTTATATTTTAAAAGTACAATTAACAATTAAAAAATGCCAACACATCCTCTTTACAAGTCAAGATTAAATGCCATTCATTTAAGTTAGAAATTCATTCAAAATTGTAGAAAATTCAAATAATTAAATTTGTTTAAAATGCTTTATTTGAAAGTGTACTGAGTTCACGAGTTACAAAATTATTTTGCACTCCATCTGAGACCCGCGACGCAACTGTACATCCCTGAAGAAGTACCGATGTATAATATATATGATACATATAATATTTATATAAATATCATTTGAAAATAGCTAAGTAGCATAAATCGGTTTAAAATAACATTGGTGGGAAATGTAGACAGATAGTGGAATTTTGTGCAGCACATTTACACATAGCCAGTTATGCATTTTTGAGCAGTGCAAAAATGCCAGCCAACGGATTTTGGGTAGGATGGTCTGCCTGCCTTTCCTTCACCATATGCAATTGGCTGTGTATTTATTTTACACAGCTTTCTGGATGTACACGTATTCAGGGATGATCATGGCGAGATACCGAAACATTTTTTATATAATGCATAACATTGTAACATTATCTGTTTATATAATTGTTCTCAAAAACATTTCCCTATTATTTTTAACACTTTACAACAAAGTTGAAAAGTGTTTATGACTTTGTTAACACTTTACAACAAAGTTGAAAAGTGTTTATGACTTTGTTCATTGTGTCTCTTTGTCTGTCAGACCGTTAGCACGATAACTGCCGTAAAAATGACTTAATCAAAATGAAATTTTAGTATGTTATTCAGACGGTCTGTAGGACCTATGGGAATATAAATGAATAATATCACCCAATTAGTTTTAGATGTGAACCCGGGTTGAAAAAATGAAGTACAGTGAACCCTATAGGACCTAATTCTTCAAACATTTTTTAAGCAAATTTAAAATTCCCAAATTGCTTCGAAAATTTTAGATAATATTCAAATTACTCCATAAAATATATAAAAAAAAATTTCAGCAAAATATATTCAGTAGTTTTTTAAATAAAAATTAAAATAGTAATTACACCTCTTATATGAAGGCATCACGTGACCATGATATGAAAAGATCACGTGACCCACTTCAAAATAAAATATGACATCCATCTTGTCTAAAAATCGTAATTTTTAAAGTTTTTTTTAAATTCATATTGAGTGTTGTATTCGTCCTAAAACCGCTTTATTTTTGCTTAAATTATGTGTATCTACATACCGAAACAACGCAATGACAATATATTTGAGTTTAAATGATCATCCAAATTTGATTATTTCTACAACGAAGCCTATTTTTCACTTATGTAAAATGTAAACAGCAAAATATGTAGGATTAGTTGTATAATAATTGCTGTATTTCTTTAACGGAAAATAATTTAGCCCATGGAGTCTGCATAGTTGATATGAATGAAATATTCATTGATTTTACAGAGAGAAGGGCGACTTTTTTAGATGAAATTTTAAGCATAGAGTTTAATTACTTGTATCTCTATGGTATTAAGTTTTTAAATAAAATAAAGTATTTTAGTACTGTGGTGAATGAAATGAATGGGAAAATGTTATGAATGAAATGCTGCTTTTATAGAGAGAGCCAGGCGTGTTATTTTTCTATGATGTCATTTGAATGAATTTCAGTTGTTTTCGATGAAGTTTTCAAATATAATAAATTATTGTAATATTATGATGGTTTTAAAAATATTACCGAGGAATGTATCGCATTTTAGAGATGTTTAAACCAGACAATTTATATTTCAATGCCGTCATTTGAATGAAGTTCATTTTTTTCGATGAAAGTTTAAGTTTTCAAATATAATAAATTAATGTAGTATTGTGATAAGTTTTAAAATATTACTTAGGAATGTATTGCATTTAAGAGATGTTTAAATAAAATTGCATTGCAGTTGGAAAGTGTTTCATAATCACTGCCTTAAGCATGATTGATCTTTCTTGTTTCACTATTACCTACTTTGTAAGCACATATGATAATATTATCTGTTTGGTCTTAACAAATCCCAGTCTAAACAGCTACCGTCCAATATATATACACATGTATTGGCTATAAATACAATAAATTGTAATTCAGATTTGAAATGGCATAGTCAGTGCTAATATGAAATCCAGACCGAAAAGTTAGTTTAATTTCTATCAACTTTATTTGGTCATATTAAAACCTACGGAAAGAGTAACTTGGATTGAAATTATCAGCTTAAAATGTTACTCTCCTGCTCACTCATATTTATTGCTGACATACACTATTTCTATGCATCAAGCCTATGGATGCTTAACGCCTATGAATAGAGACTTAAGCTTATGAATGCTTTAAAATAGGCGTGAACAAATGTGGTGGAGCAATACGCATCATTGTTAGAATTTAAATAATTTCAAACTCTCAATATTTTACATACACAATTTACTTCGAATGTCATATGTTGCACCATTTTTGAATTTCATTGCATACTATTTTTCATTTCTAGAACTGGTCCTTCCACGCACATTATATAAGCAAAACAATAAACATTTTTAACGTTATTTATTTTTTTACTAATTCCCCCGTGGTGAAGGGGCACCACGTCAACAAGACCCCCCCAGAGTATCCCATGGCGAAGTGGAGAAGAATTGCACCTTCACTTTTATAGAAGCGCCCCGAAGGGCGGAAATCTGACTTGGCTTCGACATAGGAATATCCGTGCTCGCTGGCGGGATTCGAACCCTCGTGTTATAACACCACTTACCCTTTGTTTTAACTAATTCTGCAATAGCACAAATTATGCTATACATCCGAATTTATAATACACCCAATATTTAGTGATAATATGGAGAAAATTAGGGGTGAGACCCTAGTTCGTAAATTTGCTGAAAACTGCCCCTAGACGGAAACATTGATTTATCATTTAGAATTATATTATGGCATCTCAACATATTTTCGAAAATATCTTTCTGAAAACATATTTTCGTTGTTGGTGTTGACGGTTAGCGACTGATAGCAGCAGAAAACCCTTATTTTATACAATATATTTGGTTTATTAGAAAATATATTCTTTGTTGCATTATAAACATGGCATACCTTGTTATCATGGGTTGGGGTAATGCTGACATAAGTGGCAACAGGGTCGACAGTCTTCTGTTTTTTCCACCATTCTTTTTTATTGCGCTCACAGGCGAACTTTTAATTAAATGTATTTAACATGGTCTTTCTGGTTGGTTGCCATTCGTAGAGCGATTTATCATCATCACTCACTTCTTCTCACTTCAATGGATTTTATTTTACTTCTTACTCTTCTTAACCCCTATAAATATTTCGACCTCGCATTGTTGTATTTATTAGCCGGATCGTATTAGCATGGGGTGAATATGTAGTGATCTACATATTCACCCCAGGCCAATACGATCAGACTCATATGCTGTTTGAAAGACGCAGTATATTTATTGCTAAAATATAATTTTCTATTATGTATCTGTTAAACATGAAATACCAGATGCCTGACAAATTGTTCGACACAATTTTGGATTCATTGCCACGAAATCTAATTTGTTCCTGAGTTAAAATCTGCTTTGTCTCGTAGAATGTTTTATTTCTGTCACTGTGCAGTTTAAAAACGCGCATTTCCTGCTATCACACTAGGCATTGTCAAATTTTCCTAATAACACAAGTTATTCACCCATTTAGAAAAATTCTGAATTGCTTCCAGAACCTGCTTCTTGATACCACACAAGCTTTGACTTCCACCATCGTTGTAGTACAATTTTAGGAAGTAAAGTGACAGGACAGACTATTCCTAAAAGATCAAATATTTTATGACAAAATTATCCTTTAAGAAACTTTTCTATCATTAATACTTAGTAAGTTTGCGCCAAGAGTGTCACTACCACGTTCTTGGCGCAAATAAGACATTCGTTGGGTTTTAAGAGTTATGAGAAGGATCAGTGTATTTCCAGCCTCGTAAGTCGAATTTTCTTTCTGCCATAATGTATGTAGCCATTTGAATGAAGTCCTGCAACTTACATTTGCTGCTGACATTAGTTAATTGTCCACAATATAGACATTTACAAGTGTTGTAATATATTTACGTGATATGTTGTATTATCCCGTAGTTCCTTATTAAGTTGATTCTAGAATATATAGCATTAGAGACGGCTGCCGAACACCCCAAACACAACATGACGTTGCCTATACTGTTTCTGTTGACCGTTGTCTCTGTACCACACGAATCTCAAATAATTCTTGTGTACGACTTATTTGCAGAAATGCCATTGCGACACTACATCAGCTGTAATTGTAATCTTCTTCAGGCGAAATCAAATCAGTATTGAGGGTATTAACTCAACTTTCATTCCTTTTTCGTGGCATTCATTCAGAATATGTGCTGCTTTTTGTTTTGTTAAAGCATCATAGATAGTTCTGATTTTTGTAGTACTATTGTATTTTAAAACAGGCCGAATGGTACATAATGACAAGGAATTCACTTTCACTTTCGGTATTTTTTTATAATATCATCTTGGTTCCATTCCCTAAAGACTTCTTTGTATGCTTAATATATATTTTCTGCTTTCAGTTTTTTGACAGTAGAATATAATCTGTTCAAAGCCAAATTAAAATTATTTGATGAAGGAACGTGATCGTTTTAACCACGGTAAATGCACCATAAAACGACCATCTTTGTGGTCTTTAACAGTACTCAAGTAATGTTCTCGTGCCGCTTTATGGAGTTTCTGCGTTGTTTTCTTCTCCGAAGAATCTAAATTTCCAAGTGAACAAAGTGCCCATAAGTCAAAAATCAATGCGTCTCTTGCTAACATCGATGTAACGAACAACGCTGTAGGTTCATGATCATTTAAAATGGGGTTCTTTCTCATAATGGTCTAATCTTATGTAGTCTCTATATCCTGAAGTCCGTAGGGAAGCAACTTGTACCCTCCAGTCATCCATATCCCAGAAACATCTGATCCAATGACAAATCTACACGACCATCTTAGATCATGAAGACGTATGTATGTTATAATTCTCAAGTTTTTGCATCTATTAACCATGTCCTATAGGGTGGCATAGATTCACAAATTACGTCTTTACTAAGAACACTGTACTGGCAGTGAAAACTTCAGTAAACTTTCGAAAAATGTGTAGAGATAAATTCATGATCCACGATATCAGTACAAGTCCAAACAATGAATGTCGAAGCTTTCCATTTCTAATACATTCGTATACGTTTTTGCAGCAATACCGCAATATTTTTTAAAATATAAGATCACTGTGAATTGGAATCTATTATAGCACGAGAGCTACGCTCTTCACAATCTCTTCCTAAAGTGGCACTCAGTGTTTGCAGAATTGCATATGGTGCTCTTGAAATAATAGCAAGTGCTTTCTCTTGCTGAGGTGAGGATTGGTCATATTTAATATTAACATTGTCTTGTGGCTCTGGAAGATTTTACACAGAATTATGTGATGCATTTTTCCGCAAAGAAGACAGCAGTTTTCATTTTGCTACTACATGTCCGTTTTCCAAGCAAAAAAAGTAACAGTATGAGCTTCTTTCACCGCGGCTTGCCTTTCATCTGACGATAACTTACGTACTTTGAAATAATCCGTTGATTTATGAGCATAACTAGCTACAGTGTAATATTCAATGTGCTCGTGTGTAATATTCAAAGAGTTGCTGTAAAATTATAAAGATCGTATTGGCAGTCAATTTTTATATCGAAATTTAATTATTGATTATGTCTTCAAAAGAGTATATATATATATATATATATATATATATATATATAAATATTCACGAAAGTTCGTTTATTGATTGTACAGATTCCGCTCAAAGTTTCAAATAAAATTTATCTATATTTCTTTTGGTGTTAAGATATATACTCTGCTATAATATTTTCGATCGTTGAGGTACCGATTTATGCAAATATTGCTTAATATAGGGCTTCGTTTAGTAGCTAAAAAACGAGTTTGCGTTTTACAAATATCACTCCAAAGTATTTCTGGCCTATAAACGGAAGTACCACTGCGCAAATTTCGTAGCTGTGGATTGCCTAGATTCTGATAACAAACAACAGACTACATTATCAAAAAACAGGCAAACCGGCATATTTGTTCATTATTGCAGATATATATGTCTAAAAATAGAAAACTAAAAGAATAAAAAACTTTGAATATCTATTCAAAGTATTTCTACTAATTTTCCGAAATAGATTATAATACCTAACTTATATTCCACTTTCCTCTTATGGTTAACTTCACTTCAATAGTTGAATGTATCTTCTGTTGATAAATTACTTGCAAAAGCCATTTCCAAACTCGTGTCAGATGTGCAAATGTAATAAAATATTGAATTCCTTTTCAATATGTAATGAAATAAGTCAGATGTTTTGTTCCCTGAAGTGCGCAAAATCATGCAAATGTATAATATTTATAGACTTTTATGGTGTGAACAGGAAAAACACATCCGAATCTCGAAATATATTTGCTTAACATGTTCTAAATGAATTAGAGACGTATCTCTCAACGTTTTCACTGTTCTATCAACAGTTACGTATGAATAAATATATATTTCATAAATGTAATTCAGGGTACTATTTTTGCAGTTTATTCTTCGACTGGGATAGTTGGTGCTGTACTTACATTTACAGAATTCCTTCTAAATTAAGATCATTGCTAACATTATGAAATTATAAAGTTTAAAGCCATGAAGAATATACATGGCTTTTGTTATCATTTTATTTTTTACTGATTTTTGCTTTTTTAAATTAACGTTCTCAACATTAACATAATCATAGCTTGTATTTGTAAGACAATTGAGTAGAATAGAAAAATATCATAGTCTCTTATGTGCTTATTTAATAAGTTTTAAAATTAGAATATGTTAAACAAAGAAAAGCATCGTTTATACTCTTAAATAATATTTTGTTTCACCGAAGAAAAATTTTCACGTTTCAGACAGTATAACTTTACACTTTTAAATACGTCGTTTAAGAGCAAATAAATTAAAATAACAGCAAAAAATCTTTACACTCTATCATTATTTGAGGGATGACTTTTTTCTACTGCAATCAATTTCCTCTCAAGTAATATGAATAAAAGAAATTAAGTTACGAAAAAAAAATCGAGGATGAAAGGGTACAAAATATTTTTGTTGAGAAATAGTGGCTGGCATTGTATTCTTTTTATGATTAAATAAATCACAAAAGAAGCTAAATTTTTACTTTTACGTGGTAACTTATCAAGATATATTCACTTGAATTTATTTAAAACTAGCAGCATACCCGTTCTTCGTACGGAGTATATAATATAAAGAAACTTATAATTCAGAATCATATGCAAATTATGTTGAAATATTAAATTTATTGCTCCTAAAGAGAAGTTTATGAATATCTGTTCTCATCATGCAAAATTATCTTCACGGGCAGATCTGAAGAATAAAACATCCTGGCCCCTTTCGAAAGCAAATATACAAAAAATATGAAATTGAATCAATATATTCAAAATAACAGTGCTAAAATTGTATGGGTCCCGTAGTATTTATATATTCGAATATTCGAAGATATAACCTGTATTAGTAGATTACATGTATAAATTGAAAATATCAATAAACCCGTAATTGATTCCAATATATGCCAGAATGAAAGCACTAAAATTATATGGAAATATATATATATATATATATATATATATATGTATATATATATATATATATATATATATATATATATATATATATATATATATATATATATATATATATATGTATATCCCCGTACTACTTATATTGTCGCAGATTAGAAAATATGCCTGTATGTTAGTAGAAGATTACCCTTATTACAATGTGAGTCCAAAAAATATTTGCCGAAATAAAACAGATGACATAATAATTTGAAAATTTCAATTATCCCCGTAATCTTTATACCAGAAAGTCGTAATTGATTCCAATATATGCCAATATTACGCCTATACACCTGTACTACTTATATTCTCGTAGTTTAGAAGATAACCCGTGCGTTTATAGAAGATTACTCGCACAACGTACAATATGTGAGTTTCAACAATTTTTGTCATAATAAAACAATGGCTTAGAATTAATATAAAAATATCAATAATCCCTGAATCAACAGCCCACGAAAATACCAATAATAATAATGTTTAAACCTGAAGACCGTAATTGATATTATCCAGTCAACAATACAATGTCAATGAAATTTAATTTATATACATATCTTTGTTATTCAAATCGGAAAAGATTTAATAAAAATCGTATGCTGCATAAACACATTGGATTTACATCCGCTGCTAAATGACATGACATCATTTGTTTCAAATGAATTGATGGGAATCTTATCGGTTGAATAATTCTATCGCCATGGAAGGTTTGGCGACATTTTCGTCAATTTAGCGACAATTTAAAACATCGCCAAATTTATCACCAAGTGGGACTGACAGTCCCATTTTGCGACACATTGACGAATAATCATCACAATACTATGCCCTAACAAAACACAATTAATTGCATTTATTAAGCGCAATTTTATCAATTTTATTATATTTTTATGTATTTGCAAACATTTTATCAATTTGGTGACATTTTAAAAATTCGCTAAATGTGTTACTAAATAGGATGGATGGACTGGCCGACAAATGCTAACTAAACATCATTTCAGTACTCTCTTCTAAGAAAACAAATTTAATTTAATTGATTTGCGTCGTTTTTATCAATTTGTCGACATTTCCGTCAATTTGGCAACGTTTAAGAAATGTTGCCAAGTTACCGATATACCTCGAAATTCATAGCTCTGAATTTGCAAATCTGAAGAAAAAAACATCTGCTCCCGTTTGCATATACTAAATGAAAACACTAAAATTGCATTAGAAAATATACCCGTTCTACTCTTTTTCTGTTTCAACAGTCGGCACACAAAATAAATTTATTGGCTAAACACAATATATGAGTTTATTAGCTAAACACTATACATAAGCTTGAAAACTCTTTGCCAAAATAAAGGAAAGTGATGTACACAGTCCGTAATTAATATAATTAAAAGACAAGTCAAATCTTTCATTTACAAAATATATTTTTACATCTATTTATTTATTATTCAAATAGAAAAAATAATAACAAATATTAACAAACACATTTAATTTAATTGCGTTGCTGAGCAACATAATATAAGAAAGATTCTTCCTCATAAACTGCTAAATTAAATAACCATTTTGATCTCTTCCCCACAAAATGCAAAAATAATAACCATTTTAATTTCTTTATACTTTCCATTGTTTAGTAAATGCTTGACCATGGAGTTAGATTTTCCATTAAAATTCATGTTTCAAACAATTCATGCTTTCAGATAGTGACTAAGTAATGCAAAAATCCTGCACTAAGCTCAGAAATGAAGTTTTAATTCACGTTGACGTTTTAAACAAACGATTTTCATCCTTTCCGTTTGGATAAACCACGGAGTTAGAGAGTAGATCTCCTAGGATAAAGTTCCGTTTTTCATTAATATCTCGACAACCCCTAGAATTAGAAACTCGAAACTTGGGCAAAATTTATGGGAGGCTATTTTAAGGCTACTCACAAAATTTCATTAAATTCGATTCAGCCGTTCTCTCGTGATGATGCGACAAACGAAATATTCGTTTTTCACTAATATCTCGAGAACCACTGGTTATGGAAACTCCAAGCAGGGACTAAATTTTAAGTGGGGCGATTTCTAGGCTACCCACAAAATTTCATCAAATTCGGTTCAGCCGTTCTCCCGTGATGATGGGACAAACAGACAGACAGACAGACAGACAGACAGACAGACAGACAGATTTTCAATTTTATTTATATAGAAGACTAGCAGCATACCCGTTCTTCGTACGGAGTATATAATATAAAGAAACTTGAAATTCATAATCATGCCCAAATTCTTATAGTATACTACATGACATGTTTAATCAAAATATTCTGTTAAAATATTTAATATAATGCTCCTAAAAAGAAGTTTAAGAATATCTGTTCTCGCTATATAAAATTATCTTCATGGACATATCTGAAGAATAAAACATCTTGGACCCCTTATGTAAGCAAATATAAAAAAAAATATGGAATTGAATCAATATATGCAAAATAAAAGCGTTAAAATTGTATAGGACCCGTACTAATTATATACGCGAATATTAGAAAATATAACCTGTATTAGTAGATTACATGTATAAATTGAAAATACCAATAAACCCGTAATCTTTAAATCTGAAGACAGTCATTTATTCCAATATATGTCAAAATTAAAGTGCTAAAATTATATGGGAAGATATACACGTACTACTTATAATGTCCGATTATTAGTAGAAGATTACCCGTTTTGCAATATGAGTCACAAATGTTTTTTTGTAAAATACAACAGACGACGTAATAAATTGAATATATAATTAATCCCCTTAATCTTCATACCAGAAGACTGTACTTGATTCCAATATATATGCCAATATATGTCAAAATATATGCCAATATACCTGTACTACTTATATTCTCGTAGGTTAGAAGATATACCCGTGCATTCCTAGAAGATTACTCGTACAACGTACAATATGCGTGTGTCAGCAATTTTTGCCGCAATAAAACAATGGCGTAATAACTTTAAAATATCAATAATCCCTGAATCAATAATTCCGGAAAATATCAATAATAATAATGTTTAAACCTGAAGAGTATAATTGATATTATCCAGTCCAAAATGAAATGGCAATGAAATTTATTTTATATACATATCTTCATTATTCAAATCGGAAAGGATTTAATAAAAATCATCTGCCGCATAAACACATTGGATTTAAATCCGTTGCTAAGCGACATGATATCATTTGCATCAAATAAATTGGTAGAAAAAATATCGTCTAAATAGTTATATTTCTATTGAACATTTGGCGACAGTTTCGTCAAATTAGCGACATTTTAAAAAATCGCCAAATTTATCGCCAAGTGGGACTGTAGAACTGACAGTTCCACTTTGCGACAAATTGACGAAATATCATCACAATACTATCCCCTAACAAAAAACAATTAATATCATTTATGTAGCGCAATTTTATCAATTTCAAGATATTTTTATAGATTTGAAAACATTTTTATCAATTTGGTGACATTTTAAAAATTCGCTAAATGTATTACTAAGTAGGATGGTTGGTCTGACAGATAAATGCTAACCAAACATCATTTCAGTACTCTCTTCTAACAAAACAAAAAAAAATTGCATTGATATGTAGAAGACCCAAGCCACACGACCAACCCGAAGGTTTATGGCAGCTGTTTGTGTGTCGTTTATATCAATTTGGCGACATTTCCGTCAATTTGGCAAAGTTTAAGAAAAGTTGTCAAATTAGCGATATCCCTCCAAATTCGTAGCTTTGAATTTGCAGATCTGAATGAAACATTCTTATCCCGTTTCAATATACTAAATGAAAACACTACAATTGTATTAGAAGATATACCCGCTCTACTCTTTTTCTGTTTCAACAATCGGCTATATGAATTTATTGGCTAAACACAATATATGAGTTTAGTAGCTAAATACGATATAAGCTTGAAAACTCTTTGCCAAAATAAATGAAATTGATGTACGCAGTCAGCAATTAATATAATTAAAAGAAAAATCAAACCGTCCATTCATAAGATATACTTTTATATCCATTTATCCATTTATTTATTATTTAAATCGAAAAAAAATAATAAAAACATTAACAAACACATTTAATTTAATTGCGATGCCGAGCAACATGATATATCCTCCTAAAATGTTAAAATTTATTAGCCACTAACAGCACACCCGTTATTCGTACGGAGTGTATAATTTAAAGAAACTTAAAGTTCGCAATCATGTGCAAATTCTGTTAAAATATTAAACTTATTGCTCCTAAAGAGAAGTTTAAGAATATATGTTCTCACTATGTAAAATTATCTTCACGATCAGATCTGAAGAATAAAACATCCTGCCCCCTTTTGTAAGCAAATTTACAGAAGAAAAAATAGGAATTGAATGAATATATGCAACCCCGTACTAATTATATTGTCGCAGATCAGAAAATATGCCAATGTGTTAGTAGAAGATTACCCGTATTACAATAGGCGTCTCAAAAATATTTGCCAAAATAAAAAAGATGACGTAATAAATTGAAAACATCAATAATATCCGTACTCTTTATACCAGAAGGTCGTAATTGATTCCAATATATGCCAATATATATCAAAACATATGTCAATATACCTGCACTACTTATATTCTCGTAGATTAAAAGATATACACGTGTATTTGTAGAAGATTCGTACAACATACAATATATGAGTTTAAACAATTTTTGTCATAATAAAATAATTGCATAATAACTTGAAAATATCAATAATCCTTGAATCAATAATCCCCGAAAATATAAATAATAATAATTTTTAAACCTGAAGACCGTAATTGATATTATCCAGTCAAAAATGCTATAAGAAAAATCAAATCGTTCTTTTCTAAAATACATTTTTATATCCATTTATTTATTATTCAAATCGAAAAAATAATTATTAAAGTTAACAGACAGATTTAATTTAATTGCGTTTCTGAGTAACATGATATAAGATAGAATCTTATAACATGTTAAATATGTCATGTCTTATAACATAAACTGCGAAATTAAATAACGATTTTGATTTCTCTATACTTCTCATTGTTCCGTAAAAGCGTGTTTTAAATAAACCATGAACCATGGAGATAGATTTCCCCCTTTAAATCATGTTTCAAACAATTCATGTTTTCAGAAAGTGACTAATTAACGCAAAAAATCTCCCATCAAACTCAGAGATTAAATTTTAATTCACTTTCAAACGATTTTCAAGCTTTTCGTTTGGATAAACCACGGAGTTAGGGAGTAGAACTCCTAGGAAAAAGTTCCGTTTTTCATTAATATCTCGACAACCCCAGGTCTTAGAAACTCGAAACTTGGACAAAATTTATGGGGGGATATTTCAAGGCTATTCACCAAATTTCATTAAATTCGGATCAGCTGTTTTTCCGTGATGATGAGACAAACGAAAATTTTGTTTTTTACTAATATCTCGAGAACCACTGATCGTAGAAACTCAAAACACGGATATAATTTTAAGTGGGGCTATTTCTGGGCTACCCACAAAATTTCATCAAATTCGGTTCAGCCGTTCTCCTGTGATGGTGTGACAAACAGACAGACAGACAGACAGACAGACAGACAGACAGACAGATTTTCATTTTTATTTATATAGATAGATAGACTTTAAAAATTGCGATCACGGTGGATATATTTGGAGTGCGGTTGCAATCGTCTGCCTCATATAGTTTTATTAAATGTTTCCCAGATCTACTTAAATGTCAATAATTGGAATTCTATTTACTGTATTAACTCGAAAAGAATTTGCTTTTTTAATTAAATCTTCTTTATATAAGGTGGATTCTCTTTACTAGGATTTTTAAAAAATACCATGAGACAGGAGAATATCGTTTAGGTATTTAAAGATCCCCATTCTTTAACTTTCTAAACGACGACAATAAACCACAGCGAGTTAAATAGACACAATGCGATCAGAAATAGCTTTAAAAATGTTGCATTTCAAACAGTTTGTATCTGACTGTTAACGATATTTTACAGGAATCTCAAGTTTGGTTGCTTTTGAAACAGTGGATCGCTGGAATAAGATCGAGCTCTTATAGCAGATAACAGCATCCATAAGTTGGTTTCGCTCTTTTTATGCTTTAGTACAGAATAGTAGCTACTAGTGTTGTCAGAAAGAAAACTTATTGTTTTTTCCCATTTTTAGGACTTGTATAGTGACCGACAAATGCAACGCATATGTTCTTAGTTTACCGTATCCAGATTTGTAAGATATCGTAAAAATATAGACAACACACAAAAACGGTTTACGGTATTTTTAAAATGCATCCAGATAGTTTCCAATCGGTCGTCTTTGTTCAAATTATTAATTTAAATTGTATAAAAAAGTTGCCGATGGCTCGTCCTATGGAGCCAAAATATTTTGACGTGAATAGCGTCTTAGAAAAAAATGTGTATAAAGTTCGACAACTTTATATTTTATTTTTTGTCTTGTTTGTTTCATTTTCAACTGATAATGCTAGCCTATCATAACTAAAATAAGATTAGATACCTAATTAAAGCAATCTTTTAAAATTACGATCATAATAATATTTAAGTTAGGCCACATTTAGTTAATTTTAAACTAACTTATAACTACTATATTTCAAGACTAGAAATCCAATTTAAAATCCTATTTCATATCCTTGTAGGGCTTTCAAGTGTATACAAATTCCGCATCTCCTATATAACACTTTTAGTTTTTGAGATATAAACATTATGACATTTAAAAATGGAAAATTTTTACATTGCTGCAACTTGGAAAGACAATTTCTTAAAAACTGCATTAGTTTTATATAAACGAATATAGCCAGACAATCTAGAAGCAACGATCTAGAAACAACGATCTAGAAACTGAATTTTCTAATAAACATTTTTATCACTTAATATTCATATCTATTCCACAGTTTAGATGATATGTCATGCTATTGTAAGCAATTGCAACAATCTAGAAACAACGATCTAGAAACTGAATTTTCTAATGAACATTTTTATCACTTAATATGCATATCTATTCCACAGTTTAGATGATATGTCATGCGATTGTAAGCAAAGTGATGCGAAACTCTCTCGGACAAAAACATTTCTTAAAAAAAAAAAAAAAAAAAAAAAAAAAAAAAAAAAATGAATTTGGAAATGTTATTCGTATTTATGAAAAATTATCGTATTTATAACAAAAAAAAGCATAACCTGCTTAAATTTTTACCTCTTAGGATCGGAGACATACGCTTTTAAAGTGATTACATTTTTTCGTAACGTTTCAAGTTCAGCTGGATACCGCCGACCATAGACGTTATTCTGGCTAAAAGCACGCCATTATCTATTCTATACGGAAGACATTCCCATTGTAGATATGGACCGGTTTCACGCTGATTATCCACTTGTAGGGAGAAATAACCGATATCTGCAATGGCAGCAACAAACGTGCTGTAAACTACAATTTTTGCGAATATCTATGGGAACTGATTTAAGTTCGTCTACGTGGCCGGCACAAAAATACAATGTTAATGATAAAATACACTGTTCCCTGTTTATATTTAAACACTAGTTCCATACTGAACTTGCTGCATTAAGCGGAAAAGCTATATTTATTGTATTAAAAAACTTTTTTCTTTTCTGAGTTAGGACAAAGTAAAAATGAAATAATATAAAGAATATAATATAATGCTACCTGCTTGAAACATATGTATGAAATAACTTACTATTATCTCTTTTCCTTCGTAAAATTTTTAATTATAAGTAATATCTCTATTCAAACTAAATTATTATTTGATTTCTACAGTTATTGTAAATGTAATATTAAAGAATCCTTTCTGTTTCATAAAGTAATATTTGAAAACAATGATAGTTAAACATGTTCAATAAACAATGATTTTATATATATTTAATTACACTCTGGAAAAGGTTGACTCTACTATTTTCAAAGTAATGAAAGTTTCTTGCAATAATTTGTGTAATTTATATGGAAATATAATTTATATGAGCAGAACAAGAACTTTCTTGATCATTCAATTCTGTTTCTTTTTCTTTTTATATTAATTAAATTAGCATACATATATATTTTTTCATATAAATGGAAATTTACATAACAGGGAATCAAATTTCCTGTCATTTAGTTTTTACTTGGTGATTTGTTGTTTTTATTCACTTAAAATCGCTAAAATTTCAATAAAAGATAAATTCCGTCAAAACGGTTTATATTAGCATATCGGAAGTGGTTGCATGGAATTTCTTCCAAAACTTTTAAAAGTAAACAGCCAAACATTGATCAGTATGTTTTATCTTTAATTTTAATACATTAAATTTTTTGGACCATGATGTAAAATTTTATATATGCATTTTAATTTTTAGTCTAATCTAATTAGACTACTAGAAAAAACATCAACGGTGAATTTGATAAAAATCCGTATTATAGTTAACATACATGTACATTGCACTTCAATTCCCTTAATATGCATACCACACTTTCTAATACACAACCAACCGTGCCTCTGAAAATAATTTAATACTGTTCTAACATCCACAGAATGAATAAATCTAACAGAAATTCAATTTGGGAATATATTACTCTGTTACAATAATTTTCTATATGTACTATATTATGTATTGTAGGGAATGTAAAAGTGCGTTACATATTGCGAAGTAAATATAATAAGGATGCATATAGCTGAGTTTTGAGGTCTAAAAATGCTAATAGGAAAGAATAAAAGTTATTAAAAATATTTGAAGTGTGAATGGTGCAATGGAAATAGATCCTTTGATATTTGGGATTACCTCTAATAATTGAAAACCATTGGATATTTAAAAATTGTTCAAAAATATGATCTTATTTTGTTGTTGTCGTGCTTATCACTATCGTTAGCTGATAATTCTAAAAAATACCTGCTAAAAGAGTAATCTAAAAGTATTTAAATAGATTTTACGAATATTTAAAAAAAATGTGAATTACAATTAAAAACATGCCAAACACGCCATTGTTGAAACTGAAGCTTAAATGTGATGCATTAATGTTAGAAATTTATTTTTAAATTGTAGCAAACTCAAATTATTAAATGTGCTTAAAACGTTAATTCAATGTAGCTCGTATCAAGTCAAATTGCTTGTCAACTGAGTAATCAGTGTTTCTTTGAGGCATACCTCCGGGGGGCAAGAGTATTTGCCCCCCAGAGACATTTTATGTTAACCTAGTTTTTATTTATGTGACAGAATTTAGATATATTTATAAAAAGCAAATACGAAATTTGCCCACCCCCTCTAAAATTGCATTCGCCACCCCTAACCAAAAAGTTCTAAAATAAACACTATGAGTGATGACTCCTTTTATATACTTTTATATACTTTATATATGTTTACATACTTTTTATACCTTAATATACTTTTATATGCTCCCATTATATATTCGTTATATCGATACTGCTCTCGAACATTAAAAAATATTGACACATTTGCGATAAATCGCCAAATCTGGCAACCCCTCTAAACTTCAGCACATGCCAACCTTAAATTTACCTCATAGGAATGCCTGTTTTTAAAGGTGTTTTCTCCGTCTGGTTTTCAAAAGAGACTCCAATGCAAGCATTTTACGCGTTCATAATAATATTTTTATGTTTTTTTAGATATGTATAAATTAGAATATATTTTATTTATACTCTTAAAATATTTAAAACTAATCACACAATTTTAGCTATAAAAACTGTGTTACCATTACCATATTTTTAAATAAGTAGTGGCATAATGAATAAAATTGACTATAAAAATAATATTAAATCAGATCAGTTTTCTTCTGCAGGTCAAGCATTTTTCTGAACCAGGCATTCGAAGGATTGGGACCACATTCTCAGTGATACAGCAGAACTGATGGTTGAGTGTTTTGTTTGATCAGCTCCTCTTCAGTGAATAACCGATGCCTGTACTGGAATAATTTACTAGGTGACATCATCTGTGCTAACTGTATAAATTAGGCAAACGGCGCTAATGATTATATTTTGCAGTACACATATATCCATGTTACTATAGCTAACGGCAATTTGTTGTTGCTGAACTTTTATAATAGCAAATTAGATTCAATAGGGCTATGTGCTTCACTATGGGCAGCATTCTAAAAATTTATTTTCAGTTAATTTAGTTTAGATTATGTATATAATTTGATATAAGTGTATAGATATTGACATATTATTTTTCAGTTTATTTTCCTTTATAAGCCAATTAAATCATACCAAATCTAAGTAAAATTAGGAAATGTATTCGCGGCGATTATTAATTTAAAAACATAGAAACTGAATTTTGTTCATGTACATAGCAGTAAAAATTGCACGCAACGGGTTTGATACGACCCTATACCCAAAATATGACTCTGGTGCAGTGTGACAAAGCACAAAAAAAGTAAAAAATATTCGTAAAGAAAATATTTCTTTTTTTGCATTGGGAAAATTCGCGGTTTTTTAGCACTCATGTTGAATGAACCGCAGTAAGTTAAAACGTTTATACGGTAATCGATTGCAGAGCAAAAAAAGGTTACCAGTTCGCTCACTTAAATCCTTTATAATTAATGAGTGGATGGCAAGATTTTTTTTGTTTTGGAGCAGTATATAATATTTAAAAGACCTGATGTTAAATTATACACATTGGATTGGAAGTTAATTTTAAACTATTGCCAACGTTTTAAACATACAAAAAGCATATATATTTTCAAAACACGAAAATTATCGAATATAAAGTGTATTTTGGTAGAGTACGCAATCTCTACTCTCATTTGCTGCAGTGATAGAAAGAGCCGCATTCCAATTACGTCCTTCTCTTCTGGAGGTCAAGATATAGCCCTATCTCCAATTTACTTGTTCGTCGTGTCATGTAATGCCATGTACTATGGAAAACGTGTTGATTGCTTTTGTAATAAATGTGCTATCACAAATAATTTTGATACACACATGATACACATTTCGATACACCAGTATAGTGAAAGGCTGCGCTTTGCTGTATTGCTTCGTTTTATAGATTTTACTAAGGAATGCGTCAAAACATAGAACATTTTATTATACTTAAGTGAAATTGGAATGTTTGCTGGATCTGACTTCACGTTATGAAGCATTAAATGTTCTTACGAAATTTAAAACAAATTGATCTGAAGAAATTCTACTAATGAAATTTCTAATATATGAAAAAGTAGAAATTTTCAATAAATAGTTGAAATTCATCGAATTAGAGAAATATTCGACTCAGTAATTTTCATTCTAGGACACACGTTCAAGTTATGGCAGTTTCACTATATACATTGTGTGATACAATTCTGTGGAGAAAGAAAAACAAACAAACAAAACAAACAATTACATGTTCATTTACAATTATATATGTTTAAAAGTACTTTAAGTTTTTAGAAACATTATTAATCGGTTTTAATTTCGCTTCTATTGAGAACATATTAAGGACAAAACTCACAGAGAAAAGGCAAAAAAAAACATTTCGAAAATGCGAGAACAATTTATTTCTGTTGCGCTCATTAATGAAATATTAGGGTACTTTTTATCGAAATGATTGAGGAATTTCGGTAAATTTTGTTTTTCTTTTCTTCGTAGATAAAGTGCAACGGTTCTGAGATTTTTGGTTGTAATGGAAAAATGATTGACTAAAGTAAAAAAAAAATTGCTGAGAAGTTGGCTGCAGATAAGTTTATCGACTTTCTTCTTCTGAAATAAATCGCAGACGATAAAAAGTTTGCTTTAAAAAGTAAATAAAAAGGAAATGAGAAAACGTGAACATCAAAACATAGGTGGGTAATGTATGGACTAAAATATAAAGCAAAAATTGCAAAACATTCGTGTTTTTACAGTTATGTTTTTTTTTAAGAGCTCCTTTACTTCTGTAAGGGAGCTCTGAAAAGAGTTACGGCGGACATGCCTCTTACTATAAGAATTTAAACAAATTCAAATACCTGCCAATTACGTTTAAATGTAGAAAATATGCAGTATTTGGAAAATATTTTCAATATTAACTTGCGCAATAGCCGGAACATGCTTGCATTGTGTGCAGGGCCACGTTTGGTTTTAGAATTCGGAGTCTTGAGGCTTTGAAATATTGTTTTCTGCAATCCATATATTGAGTTGGAGGGGATAAATTTTCAAGCAGGTGGCCCTAGTCCATATAATTGTTTCCGTAGGTGACAAAAGAATAAAGAGGGAAATATAGAAATTTAACTAGTTTTTCGGTGTTAATTTCATATTGACATTTATTCTACATTTTCAACCCTTTCAAGTCTAAATGTCATTCAGTTGTATTTATAGCCCGACATATCATAAGTCCAGACAACCATTTCGACAGGTCTTAGTTAAACGAATAACAATATTCAATCTCTCTAAAAGTATGAACTTTTAAATATGAAAAGTTATTTTTGTAGCGTTCCATCAGTATACCCCGTAAATATTTTTAAATTAATGTTATATAAAATTGGTTTCGTTTAATCACAAGCTGCGAAAGCAATACCAGATGGTGCTCGTCTCGGACATGTCTGATTTAATTATTTTTACCTAGTTTTGCGCATATTGCGATATGGGAAACAAGAAAGCGCAAATTCTGTGTTCTCCAACGATGTTCTTCGAATTTCTTAACTCCAACTGTCGTCTTACTCCAACGACATCCCAAATTTCCCTTGGTATCACTAGATCCTGTGTGCACAACATAATTTAAAACCTTTGCTCAAGTTAACGTCTGAATATTGTCACTTCAAAATTAACAAAGTATTTTTAAATATAATAATGCGAGTGTTTCGGCAACTCTTCTCAAAATTTACTGTGGTCCGTGACATCACGAATGACGAAACTTAATTTCAATGTCGTCAAGCAGACAACTTTTTTATTGGTTGCTGAGTTGAGTGTCTAATCTCGTATTAAAGAACCTTGGGCAATATCACTAAATAAAATAGACTAATCCGAAGTATAGCATATAGTTTGAAGGATAATATATAGTTTTGATAAGGACACCAATACAGGTGTCTGCGCTTTTATTTCCATCTGTGTAGATCTGAATAGAATCGATGGTAGTATTACTAATGATCTCCAAAGGTAGTTGTCTCAAGTAAGCAGTAAGTTACAAATTCTTAGAGGGGATCCAAAGTTCAGTATGGAAAACATCCTTAGAAAATCTTCCAGTGGACTGATACACAGCTTTGAGGAGCACAGTTCAATATATTAAGTATAAAATATTCTTTCGGCGTATAAAGTATTCATTTTTTTCGTATTACTAAATGAGTTATCTTTCCTTAGTCTCTGATTGTTTTGTCCCCTCGCCCAAATTTTGCTATGTAATTTTGGAAGACAGATAACTGGAACGTTTGCTGTAATAATTAGAAAGGATGGATCATTTTCTAAAACTCAAGGGTTGATGATCGGTCTCATAAAGAACAATTGTGCCTGGTCAGCTGTAGCGATCTCCCGTGATGGTACTTGCAGCACTTAGCTGAACTCGTTCTCGTTTTTGAACATTTGTAGGAGATGCTGTTTGATAAATCTGGAATCCATATTCTAGAATATTCTTAATAAAAGGGGTATAGGTCGACCTCAGGATATTGGCAATCGCTTCCCAATAATGGCCAGATATGAATTTCATAACGTTAAAACTTGTTTTCCGGCTTTCTCTACCAAAGTCTTCAAGTTGTTTACTACATGTAATTTCTGGATCGAGGGAAAAAACCTAAGCATCTGACAATGTTGAGACAATGTCTATGCAGAAAAAAAATGTGGCTGGAAAATTTAGAAGGAGATGACAGCAGCTTCTGTTGGCACAAGACCTAAATACACAATGATAGAAGACTGACTTCCTCCATACCTCTAGTTTCTGCTGCCGGGGAATAGTGGAATTGCCTTTACGACTAGGAGACCAACTCAATGTAATAACTTATTCTAACTGTCTTTGAGATAATATAATATTGACTGCTAGAAGGAATGAATCAAGATGAAGATTGGCGAATCTATTAAGAATTTAAGACATTTTTGGTAGTTTAGTTTTTCAATAGTTAAGCATAATTTGTAAAATGCGAAAAATTCTGAGTTAATACGGGTACAATGGTTCACAATCAGCTGTGGAGAATCGTGGAATGACGGCAAATCATTGTACATATGCTAAACAGTTCGGTCGACGTCGACATGCGTAAACCACTGGCGTACGTAGGAACGAGTATTAAATGGCCTCGAGCGGCATGGCCAATAGAGGCAGAATTTCACAATTGCTGTGGTACGGAGCATTGTTAACAATCAAAATGGACGAAAAATGTCACAAAAATGCGAACTAGACGTGTTTTTGAAGGGACAAATTATTGGAATGCTGGAAACCAGTCGATCCCATATCGAAGAGTCTCGAATTCTGAATGTCCTTCAGTGTGTGATCTTCAGACGTGGCAGAGGTTCCAAAGCACTGGAGATGTTATTCAACGACAGTATCAGGTCGGCCAAGGGTAACAATCGCCCGACAAGACTGATATGTGGTGATAACAGCGCGACGGCAGAGGAACCGCTCTGCCAGAAAACTGGGTTCAACTCTGAAAGGCCTACAGGAGTCACTGTTTTGAGACAAACTGTTTACAGGAAACTCAGACATGTTAGTCTCTATGCAAGGAAACCAGCAGTTTGTATCTATCTGAGGTCTACACAGAAACGCGCGCGTTTATAGTGGAATTTGGATTATCGGCAGTGCAGTGGACAACAGTGGGGCAACGTCATGTTCAGTGACGATTCCAGGTTTAACTTGCAATCTGATTCTCGTCGTATCACGACCTGGAGAGAACGTGGAACGCTTTTTCACGCGAGAAATGTCACTGAAATACATCATTTTCCATTTAGGGGAGTCATGGTCTGGACAGGCATCAAGGTGGACGGCCGCACAGGACGGCCGCACAGGTGGACGGCCGCACATATAACGTGCCTCCTGGCTGTGCGGCATTGGTCCACGACTTCCTTCAAACTGAAGATATCCAGCACATGCTGTGACCTGCCAACTCTACTTATCTGAATCCAGTAGAGAATGTGTGGGATATGCTCGGTAGACATCTTTAAGCCCTCCTCTACTTACCAAGCTCCGTTCCGGAATTGAAAACTGCTCTCCCTGAGGCTTGGATTGGAGTTTACTTCCATTCCAATGTAGATTTCCTGATATTTTCACATAAACAGCAACTACATATATATATATATATATATATATATATATATATATATATATATATATATATATATATATATATATATATATATATATATATATATATATATATATATATATATATATATATATATATATATATATATATATATATATATATAATCAATGAAATAATTTAATAAATATATTAAAATGTTTATAAAAAGAACTAGATTTTAAACAGAATTTGTAAACACACTAAAGTACACAGATTAAAATAAAATTGAAGTTTAATATTTATTTTTTTATCTACAGAGCATGTAGTTTTTGTTTATCCGTAGAATACTTTACTTTAGTTCATACACGTAACATTTTATTTTAAACTAGCAGCATACCCGTTTTTCGTACGAAGTATATAATATAAAGAAACTTAAAATTCTCAATCATGTGCAAATGCTTATTTATATATAATAATTGCCAAGTGTCCGTCTGTCTGTCTGCCACGCTTTTTTGGGGCACTTCCCGAATAGCTAGAGACTTGCAATTTGGTACACGGTTCGATCGTTCGATAAAACCCCTTGGAGAAATCGAATTTTTCGAAAATGTTCTCTAGAGGGGGTGCTCCACACCAAAACATTCGAAAAGTGGTTCCAAAATGTTCGATTTACCGAATTAATGAGAAATGGCTCCTTTCAAATTTGATAGAGGCTTGAAATTCGGTATATGGAATAATCATTTGATAAAAACAACCAAGACTATTATAGTTTTTCAAAAACGTTCGTTTAAGGGGGTGCTTCTGACGAAAACTTTCGAAAGGTGAATTAATAAGAAAACATACTTCGGATAAGATAGGGATTTGAAATTTGGTGTACGGGTAGATAGTTTGGAAGGAAGAAATTGTGCAATTTCAGTTTTCCAAAATTTTCTACTTTAGGGGGTGTCGCACACAAAAATATTCGATTTTCGGAATGAAGTAGAAACACTCCTTTTAGAACGTGATAGAGGCTTGATATTTGGTATATAGGCGAATCATTTTATAAAAAACCCAAGAAGAATGGTGTTTTTCAAAAATGTATATTAAGGGGGGTGGGTACTCCACAAAAAACATTCGAAAGGTGAAATGATAGAAAAAGCATGCTTCGCGATGAGATAGAGACTTCAAATGTGGTATACGTGTAAATAGTTAGAAAGGAAGAAAGTGTGCAATTTCAGTTTTCCAACATTTGCTATTGTAGGGGGTGCCACACACTAAAATGTTCGATTTGACGAACAAATGAAGAACGCCTCCTTTACAATATGACAGAGGCTTGAAATTTAGTATATGAGGTAATCATTTGATAAAAAAACCCTACGATTATTACAGTTTTCCAAAAATGATCATTTAATGGGGTGCAACACAGAAAAAAGTTCGAAATATGAAGTGATCGAAAAACATGCTTCACGATAGGATAGAGATATAAAATTTGGTGTACTGGTAGATAGTTTGAAAGGAAGAAAGTGTGCAATTTCAGATTTCCAATATTTGAAATATTGTTCTTTACGGTATTCTACTTTAAGGAGTGCCGAACACCAATATGTTCGATTTTCGGAATAAATGAGACACGTTTCCTTTAAATGTGATAGAGGCTTGATATTTGGTATATGGGTCAATCATCTGATAAGAAACCCAAGGCGAACAGAGTTTTTCAAAAATGTGAAACGCGAATTATTAAAAAAAATGACAATATTTAGGGGTTGCTTATTAAGAGACCGTTGATTTCCAACGTGTATTCGGCTAGTAGTATACTAAATGACATTTTAAAACAAAATATTCTGTTAAAATATTTAATTTAATGCTCCTAAAAAGAAGTTAAAGAATCTTAAGTCAGAAGATATGTCAGAGTTTTAGTAGAAGATTACCCGCATTACAATACGAGTTTCAATCTTTGCCAAAATAAAACAGATAACGTAATAAATTGAAAATATCAATAATTCCCGTTATCTTCATACCAGAAGACCATACTTGATTCCAATATATGCCAATATATGTCAAAATACATGCCAATATACCTGTACTACTTATATTCTCGTAGATTAGAATGTATACCCCTGCATTTGTATAAGATTACTCGTACAACGTACAATATATGAGTTTCAACATTTTTACAGCAATGAAACAATGACATAATAACTTGAAAATATTAATAATCTCTGAATCAATAATCCCCGAAAATATCAATGATAATAATGTTTAAATCTGAAGACCGTAATTGATAGCATCTAGTGAAAAATGCAATAGCAATAAAATTTATTTTATATATATGTATTCTTTATTCAAATCTGAAAAGCTTTAATATAAATCTTCTGCCTCATAACACATTGGATTTAAATTCGTTGCTAACCGACATTCTAAGACATTGCTAAGAGGAAAAATATCGTCTGAATAATGCTATCGCTATGGAAGGTTTAGCGACGTTTTCGTCAATTTTGCGACTTTTTAAAAAATCGCCAAATTTAATGCTAAGTGGGACTGTAGGGCTGACAGGCCCACTTGGCCACAAATTGACGAAACATCCTCACAATACTATTCCCTAACAAAACACAATTTATTTCATTTATTTAGCGCAATTTTATCAATTTCAAGATATTTTTATGGATTTACGAACGTTAATATTAATTTGGTGACATTTTAAAAAATCGCTAAATGTGTTACTAAGTAGGGCGGTTGAACTGACAGACAAATGCAAAAGAAATATCATTTCAGTACTCTCTTCTAAAAAAACAAATTTTATTTTATTGATTTGCTTCGTTTTAAAATATCTGGCGACATTTCCGTCAATTTGGCAACGTTTAAAAAACGTTGTCAAGTTATCGATATCTCGCCAAATTCGAAGCTCTGAATTTGCAGATCTGCATAAAACATCCTGATCTCGTTTGTATATACTAAATGAAAACATTAAATTTGTGTTAGAAGATACACCAGTTCCACTCTCTTTCTGTTTCAACAATCGGGTGAATGAATTTATTGTCTAAACACAATATATGATTTTATTAGCTAAACACAATATATAGGTTTGAAAACACTTTTCCATCGCAATTAATATTATTAAAAGGAAAATCAAAAAGTTCATTTTTAAGATATATTTTTATATCCATTTATTAGCACTTTACAACAAAGTTGAAAAGTGTTTATGACTTTGTTCATTCTGCCTGTCCGTTAGCACGATAACTGCCGTAAAAATGACTTAATCAATAATCAAAATGAAATTTTAGTATGTTGTTCAGTCAGTCTGTAGGACCTATGGGAATATAAATGAATAATATCACCCAATTAGTTTTGGATTGAACCCGGGTGGAAAAAATGAAATACATTGAGCCCTATGGGACCTAATTTTTCAAACATTTTTTAAGCGAATTTCAAATTCACAAATTGCTTCGAAAATTTTAGGTAATATTCAAATTGTTCCATAAAATATATAAAAAAATCAGTGGAAATATATTCAGTATTTTTTTAAATAAAAATTAATATAGTAATTACACCTCTTATATGAAGCGATCACGTGACCATGATATGAAAAGATCACATGATACACCTCAAAATAATATATGGCATCCATCTTGTCCCCAAATCGTGATTTTTTAAGTTAGTTTTAATTCATTTTGAGTGTTGTATCCGTCCTAAAACCCCTTTATTTTTGCTTAAATTCTGTGCATCTACATACAGAAACAACGCAATTACAATATATTTGAGTTTAAATGATCATCCAAATTTGATTATTTCTATAACGAAGCCTATTGTTCACTTATGTAAAATGTAAACATCAAAATATGTAGATTGAGTTGTATTAGAATTGCTGTATTTCCTTAACACAAATTATTTAGCCCATGGAGTCTGCACAGCTGATATGAATGAAATATTCATTGATTTTAAAAAAAGAAGGCCGATTTTTTTCGATGAAGTTTTAAGCATAGAGTTTAATTACTTGTAGCTCCATGGTCTTAATTTTTTTTTACAATGGCCATACATTGACTCTTTCATCTTCGCCTATACATCGGCCAGAACAGTGAACCTCTTAGCCGTCAAATGACGTTGACCCAGTGCACCAGTGGGAGTGGGGACACATTGCGCCCAACAACACAAACATCCATGTCTTACGTGGGACTCGAACCCACAGCGTAGCGGCCGATCAATCGCTGAAAACGCTCGCCTTGACCGTTCGGCCACCACGTCGACTGAAATGAGCCAACAGTACGCGGTGTTCCCAGGTGGTCAGCAACACCAAGTACTTACTGCGCCCGATGCTGCTTAACTTCGGTGATCTAAGGAGAACCGGTGTTTTAAGCACGGTAGAGCCGTTGGCTCAGGTCTTAATTTTTAAATAAAATAAATTATAGTATTGTGATGAATAAAATGAATGGGAAAATGTTATGAATGAAATGCTGTTTTTATAGAGAGATCCAGGCGTGTTAATTTTTCTATGACGTCATTTGAATGAATTTCAGTTATTTTCGATGAAGTTTTCAAATATAATAAATTATCGTAGTATTATGATAGTTTTACAAATATAACCGAGGAATGTATCGCATTTTAAAGATGTTTAAACCAGGCAATTTATATTTAAATGCCGTCATTTGAATGAAGTTCATTTTTTTCGATGAAGGTTTAAATTTTCAAATATAATAAATTATTGTAGTATTGTGATAAGTTTTAAAATATTACCGACGAATGTATAGCATTTTAGACTTGTTTAAATAAAATTGTATTGAAGTTGGAAAATGTTTCATAATCAATGCTTTAAGCATGATTGATTTTTCTTGTTTATTATTCAAATCGAAAAAAATGATAATAGACCTTAACAAACGCATTTAAGTTAAATAACCATTTTGATTTCTTAATACTTTACTTTGTTGATTAAAAACTTGTGAAAAATAAACCATTGTGATAGATTTTCCATTTAAATTCATGTTTCAAGCATTCATGGTTTGTCTGTCCCTTTGAGGAGTGGATAAGCATTCCCCGTCAAACACACACTCGGTTTTATTATCAGTAGAGATAATATGTACATTAATTTTGTTACAGTAAAAGCATATTAGTTTTTCTAATTTAGCCTATGCAATTTTATCTGATATAAAGTCTTCTTTTATAAAAAAAATATAATTAACATGTTTATAGCTATTAATGCTAGTAGTTATCTTCTATATAAATAAAATTGAAAATCTGTCTGTCTGTCTGTCTGTCTGTCTGTCTGTCTGTCTGTCTGTTTGTCCCATCATCACGGGAGAACGGCTAAACCGAATTTGATGAAATTTTGTGGGTAGCCTAGAAATGGCCCCACTTAAAATTTAGTCCATGGTTTGAGTTTCTACGACCAGTGGTTCTCGAGATATTAGTAAAAAACGGAATTTTTGTTTGTCTCATCATCACGGGAAAACGGCTGAACCGAAATTAATCAAATTTTGTGGATAGCCTTGAAATAGCCCCCCATAAATTTTGCCAAAGTTTCAAGTTTCTAAGACCAGGGGTTGTCGAGATATTAATGAAAAACGGAACTTTTTCTTAGGAGATCTACTCTCCAACTCCGTGGTTTATCCAAACGGAAAGGATGAAAATCGTTTGTTTTAAACGCCAAAATGAAATAAAACTTTATTTCCGAGTTTGGTGCAGGATTTTTGCATTAATTAGTCACTATCTAAAAGCATGAATTGTTTGAAACATGAATTTTAATGGAAAATCTAACTCCATGGTCAAGCATTTACTAAACAATGGAAAGTATAAAGAAATCAAAATGGTTATTATTTTTGCATTTTATGGGGAAGATATCAAAATGGTTATTTAATTTCGCAGTTTAAGAGGAAGATTCTTTATTATATTATGTTGCTCAGCAACGCAATTAAATTAAATGTGTTTCTTAATATTTGTTATTATTTTTTCTATTTGAATAATAAATAAATAGATGTATAAATATATTTTGTAAATGAACGGTTTGATTTATCTTTTAATTATATTAATTACGGACTGCGTACATCACTTTCATTTGACAAAGAGTTTTTAAGCTTTTATATTGTGTTTAGCTAATAAACTCATATTGTGTTTACCAATAAACTCATTTATCCGATTGTTGAAACAGAAAAAGAGTAGAAAGGGTATATCTTCTAATACAATTTTAGTGTTTGCATTTAGTATATACAAACGGGATCAGGATGTTTTATTCTTCAGATCTGCAATTTCAGAGCTACAAATTTGGCGGAATATCGCTAACTTGGCAACTTTTCTTAAACTTTGCCAAATTGACGGAAATATCGCCAAATTACTAAAAACGACGCAAATCAATGAAATTAAATTCGTTTTTGTAGAAGACAGTACTTAAATGATGTTTCGGTAGCATTTGTGGGTCAGTCTATCCATCCTACTTAGTAACACATTTATCGAATTTTTAAAATATCACCAAGTTGATAAAAATGTTTGTGAATCTATAAAAATGTCAAGAAATTGATAAAATTGCGCTTAATAAATGAAATTAATTGTGTTTTGTTAGGGGATAATATTATGATGATGTTTCGTCAATTTGTCGCAAAATGGGACTATCAGTTTTACAGTCCCACTTGGCGATAAATTTGGCGATTTTTTAAGTTATCGCTAAATTGAAGAAAATATCGCCAAACCTTTCATGGAGATAGCATTATTCAGACGATATGATTTCCATCAATTTATTTGAAGCAACTGATATCATGTCGTTTAGCAATGGATGTAAATCCAATGTGTTATGTGGCATACGATTTTAATTAAATCATTTCCGATTTGAATAATAAAGATATGTATATAAAATAAATTTCATTGGCATTGCATTTTTGACTGGAAAATATCGATTACGGTCTTCAGGTTACACATTATTATTATTGATAATTTCGAGGATTATTGATTCAGGGATTATTGATATTTTCAAATTATTACACCATTATTTTATTATGACAAATATTGTTGAAACTTACATATTGTACTTTGTGGGAGTAATCTTCTATAAATGCACGTGTTATCTTCTAATCTACGAGAATATAAGTAGTACAGGTATATAGGCATATATTTTGATATATATTGGCATATATTGGAATCAATTACGACCTTCTGGTATAAAGATTACGGGGATAATTGAAATTTTCAATTTATAATGTCATCTGTTTTATTTCGGCAAAGATTTTTTAGACTCATATTATAATAAGGGTAATCTTCTACTAACATACAGGCATATTTTCCAATCTGCGACAATATAAGTAGTATATATATATATATATATATATATATATTCCCATATAATTTTAATGCTTTCATTCTGGCATATATTGGAATCAATTACGGGTTTATTGGTATTTTCAATTTATACATGTAATCTACTAATACAGGTTATATCTTCTAATATTCGCGTATATAAGTTGTACGGGTCCTATACAATTTTAATGCTTTCATTTTGCATATACTGACTAAATTCCTTTTGTTTTTTGTAAATTTGCTTACAAAAGGGGCCAGGATGTTTTATTCTGCAGATCTGCCCGTGACGATAATTTTGCATGATGAGAACAAATATTCATAAACTTCTCTTTAGGAGCAATAAATTTAATGTTTCAACATAATTTGCATATGAATCTGAATTATAAGTTTCTTTATATTTTATACTCCGTACGAAAAACGGGTATGCTGTTAGTCTATATAAATAAAAATGAAAATATGTCTGTCTGTCTGTCTGTCTGTCTGTCTGTTTGTCACACCATCACGGGAGAACGGCTGAACCGAATTTGATGAAATTTTGTGGGTAGCCCAGAAATAGCCCCACTTAAAATTATATCCGTGTTTTGAGTCTCTACGACCAGTGGTTCTCGAGATATTAGTAAAAAACGAAATTTTCGTTTGTCTCATCATCACGGAAAAACGGCTAAACCGAATTTAATGAAATTTGGTGAATGGCCTTGAAATATCCCCCCATAACTTTTGTCCAAGTTTCGAGTTTCTAAGACCTGGGGTTGTCGAGATATTAATGAAAAACGGAACTTTTTCCTAGGAGTTCTACTCCCTAACTCCGTGGTTTATCCAAACGAAAAGCTTGAAAATCGTTTGAAAGTGAATTAAAATTTAATCTCTGAGTTTGATGGGAGATTTTTTGTGTTAATTAGTCACTTTCTGAAAACATGAATTGTTTGAAACATGATTTAAAGGGGAAATCTATCTCCATGGTTCATGGTTTATTTAAAACAAGCTTTTACGGAACAATGAGAAGTATAGAGAAATCAAAATCGTTATTTAATTTCGCAGTTTATGTTATAAGACATGACATATTTAACATGTTATAAGATTCTATCTTATATCATGTTACTCAGAAACGCAATTAAATTAAATCTGTCTGTTAATTTTAATAATTATTTTTTCGATTTGAATAATAAATAAATGGATATAAAAATATATTTTAGAAAAGAACGATTTGATTTTTCTTATAGCATTTTTGACTGGATAATATCAATTACGGTCTTCAGGTTTAAAAATTATTATTATTTATATTTTCGGGGATTATTGATTCAAGGATTATTGATATTTTGAAGTTATTATGCAATGAATTTATTATGACAAAAATTGTTTAAACTCATATATTGTATGTTGTACGAATCTTCTACAAATACACGTGTATATCTTTTAATCTACGAGAATATAAGTAGTACAGGTATATTGACATATGTTTTGATATATATTGGCATATATTGGAATCAATTACGACCTTCTGGTATAAAGAGTACGGATATTATTGATGTTTTCAATTTATTACGTCATCTCTTTTATTTTGGCAAATATTTTTGAGACGCATATTGTAATTCGGGTAATCTTCTACTAACACATTGGCATATTTTCTGATCTGCGACAATATAATTAGTACGGGGTTGCATATATTCATTCAATTCCTATTTTTTCTTCTGTAAATTTGCTTACAAAAGGGGGCAGGATGTCTTATTCTTCAGATCTGATCGTGAAGATAATTTTGCATAGTGAGAACATATATTCTTAAACTTCTCTTTGGGAGGAATAAATTTAATATTTTAACAGAATTCGCACATGATTGCGAACTTTAAGTTTCTTTAAATTATACACTCCGTACGAATAACGGGTGTGCTGTTAGTGGTTAATAAATTTTAACATTTTAGGAGGATATATCATGTTGCTCGGCATCGCAATTAAATTAAATGTGTTTGTTAATGTTTTTATTATTTTTTTTCGATTTAAATAATAAATAAATGGATAAATGGATATAAAAGTATATCTTATGAATGGACGGTTTGATTTTTCTTTTAATTATATTAATTGCTGACTGCGTACACCAATTTCATTTATTTTGGCAAAGAGTTTTCAAGCTTATATCGTATTTAGCTACTAAACTCATATATTGTGTTTAGCCAATAAATTCATATAGCCGATTGTTGAAACAGAAAAAGAGTAGAGCGGGTATATCTTCTAATACAATTGTAGTGTTTTCATTTAGTATATTGAAACGGGATAAGAATGTTTCATTTAGATCTGCAAATTCAAAGCTACGAATTTGGAGGGATATCACTAATTTGACAACTTTTCTTAAACTTTTCCGAATTGACGGAAATGTCGCCAAATTGATATAAACGACACACAAACAGCTGCCATAAACCTTCGGGTTGGTCGTGTGGCTTGGGTCTTCTACATATCAATGAATTTTTTTTTGTTTTGTTAGAAGAGAGTACTGAAATGATGTTTGGTTAGCATTTATCTGTCAGACCAACCATCCTACTTAGTAATACATTTAGCGAATTTTTAAAATGTCACCAAATTGATAAAAATGTTTTCAAATCTATAAAAATATCTTGAAATTGATAAAATTGCGCTACATAAATGATATTAATTGTTTTTTGTTAGGGGATAGTATTGTGATGATATTTCGTCAATTTGTCGCAAAGTGGAACTGTCAGTTCTACAGTCCCACTTGGCGATAAATTTGGCGATTTTTTAAAATGTCGCTAATTTGACGAAACTGTCGCCAAATGTTCCATAGAAATATAACTATTTAGACGATATTTTTATACCAATTTATTTGAAGCAAATGATATCATGTCGCTTAGCAACGGATTTAAATCCAATGTGTTTATGCGGCAGACGATTTTTATTAAATCCTTTCCGATTTGAATAATGAAGATATGTATATAAAATAAATTTCATCGCCATTTCATTTTGGACTGGATAATATCAATTATACTCTTCAGGTTTAAACATTATTATTATTGATATTTTCCGGAATTATTGATTCAGGGATTATTGATATTTTTAAGTTATTACGCCATTGTTTTATTGCGGCAAAAATTGCTGACACACGCATATTGTACGTTGTACGAGTAATCTTCTAGGAATGCACGGGTATATCTTCTAACCTACGAGAATATAAGTAGTACAGGTATATTGGCATATATTTTGACATATATTGGCATATATATTGGAATCAAGTACAGTCTTCTGGTATGAAGATTAAGGGGATTAATTATATATTCAATTTATTACGTCGTCTGTTGTATTTTACCAAAAAAAATTTGTGACTCATATTGCAAAACGGGTAATCTTCTACTAATAATCGGACATTATAAGTAGTACGTGTATATCTTCCCATATAATTTTAGCACTTTAATTTTGACATATATTGGAATAAATGACTGTCTTCAGATTTAAAGATTACGGGTTTATTGGTATTTTCAATTTATACATGTAATCTACTAATACAGGTTATATTCTCTAATATTCGCGTATATAATTAGTACGGGTCCCATACAATTTTAACGCTTTTATTTTGCATATATTGATTCAATTCCATATTTTTTTTATATTTGCTTACATAAGGGGTCCAAGATGTTTTATTCTTCAGATATGTCCATGAAGATAATTTTATATAGCGAGAACAGAGATTCTTAAACTTCTTTTTAGGAGCATTATATTAAATATTTTAACAGAATATTTTGATTAAACATGTCATTTAGTATACTATAAAAATTTGGGCATGATTATGAATTTCAAGTTTCTTTATATTATATACTCCGTACGAAGAACGGGTATGCTGCTAGTAAGTATATAAAATTGAAATGTTGTAACCTAAAGCAAGATATTGTGGAATTTCTCAATACGCACCTTGAACTAACGCCCTACACTACGAAAAATGAGTAATATCCATTTTATTGTTTCTTTCTCAAAGCCATAAATAACTTTTATGGAAAAACAATTTTTCGGCAAAGAAAGAAAAGCACTGCTGGACCCAATATGCTTCAACATATTTCAAAATACTGTGAAACAAAACTAACGTAGGATTTATTCGAAGGTTTTTTTTTTCAAGTTTCTTTATAATAGTTACTATATTCGACCTTCCTTCTTATTAATAACTATTTTGATAAATACTTTAAAAACTAACTACTTTAATTATATGATATTACATTTTAAAAGGATTATTTTAGAAAAAATTGTTTTTTTCTAAGATTTATGTAAAAGCATATTTAGCGTAAAAAATAACACGTGTATTTTTACATAGTCCATTAGAGGAACTTAATGTTGCTGATTATTTCCGTAACATTAATACTCGTGTAATAAATTATACGTGTAATAAAGTAGAAAATTTTTAGGAACATTTAGAAAAATTAAATATTCTCCATCTATATTTGAGTGTGCATTTATGATGTTGAAATTGCTTTATAAACAACTGACTTTTGTGATAAAGGAGTTGTACAGTACCAAATTATTACGCACCAAATTGTCGCGAAGTATTTTTATTGTCTCGAAGTATTTTTATTGTCGCGCAGTATTTTTATATTAGTAGGATCAATTGTCATGACGGTGAATTTCAAAATTGATAGGCCGAGAATAACCACAATATATTTCGTTAATATTAGGATCCTGACCTTCCTCAATTTAGAATTTAGAAAACACACAAGCACCAGCACCACTTAACTGAGATCTCGTAAAGGCTGCAAAAATACACCGAGGTTCATATTTTACCCAGGTTCACACTCCTGTCCGAGAGAAATAACACTCCAAGATGACCTACTCGAAACACTACAAAACCAAAACAACCAAGAAAACATTAAACCCTTACCTTTCAAGTACGTCATCTTCTTCAGCTATAAATTTATAAATAATACATTACACATAAGGTATAATTAAACAGACATAATTTAAGTTAACTGAAATAATTTTATTAAAGACGTTAAATTTGAAGTTAATTAAACAACTTCTGAATCCTTATCAGCCGATGCTACTGGACTTAGGCGCAAAGGAACTCATTCAAAATGCTACGGACCTCTGGGCAGCAGTAATAATAACGTAATGAACATGTGATGAAACAGTAATTAATATTAAATTATATATTTTATACAATTAGGTATGGTCAAGACAACAAGGGAACGAGCACTCAAAGAACAATATTAATATAAATGTATTAAATTTTAATAGCCCGCTTTTGATGTATTAGAATTTTGACTCACCCTTCATTGAGTCAATATATATATACGTAAATAATAATCAGAGAAAGCTGGTGTACTTGATAAATATGTAAATGGCTTAATTAAAGCCATGTAGTTACAAACCGTTACAAGATACGGGGGCAAAAACCTCCCCGATTAGTGAAACAGAGTATCCACTCGACCCGAGATTGTGGCAAAATAATTCGTCCTTCATTGTGAAGATCTGGCGCACCAGAAGTACTCATAGGGGATACTTGGTCCAGATAGAAACTCTAGGAACAAGGCAGACCAATCCGGCATGGTCCTCGGGTCATCCCGAAGGATTGTCGTTGACTAAGTTGGAAACAGAATCAGACCAGGCATGGTCCTCCGGTCGTCCCACAGGAACGTCGATGTCGATGACAATTCCTCGATCCGGAAGGGCCTCGGATCATACGTCTTCAGCATGGCCACATTTCCCCAAGCTCACGGGCCTCGAGGAACAGACCTAGTGGCCGAACTCCCGAAACCCGAAGAGAGCGTCGAAAATAGCTTGGCTCGAAGCTCGAACTACCGCAGAGAGTTCGGACAATCAGTGGGATGCGCCCAGAAAAATGACTCTACCCACTTTTATACAAACACCACACGGACCTGCGAGAAAGCTTCCAAAAAACAATTTTTACAGCCGAAATTCATTCTCATGCTATCAATACGTCACTAATGCCAGATTTTCATCTGCCGCGTCAGTCAGTTACACCAGGCACTGCCAAGCACCGCCTGCACACTTCTTTTCAGCCGAAATATATACATTGCAATTAAGCCTTTACATGGCACTTCCTTTTTCGCCAGCCAAAATGACCTCGAACTTAACGGGAAATAATTCTCATTGAGTGTGCGCTCGTCCTAAATAAAACTTTTAAAATGGATTCAGATTGCGGTTGAAAGAGATAGATATTTCTAATATATAAATTACACAAATACATGACAAGAGGGAGTTCAAGGCCGAATTAAGTTAAAAAGCCGTATATAAATTTGAAGATCAGAAATACATTTTAGATTTATACGTTTAATACAAAAGTAATGCGAGATCCAAATCTCGACATTACACTTTAAAGGATTTATATGTATATGAAGCATTGTAGCAACGAAGTATTGTAGCAACAAACCATTATAGCAATGAAACATTGTAGCAACGAATCATTGTAACAACGAAGCAGTGTAGCAACAAATCATTGTAGAAACGATGCATTGAAGCTAGTTTCATGATATATGAGGATAGTATACCTTAAAATATTACAAAAATAATTAAATATGAAATTGTAGAACGCTAGGATAACCTCAATTCTTATACTCTCTTGTGTTGAGGTGGATGTTATCCATAATTTGTGACTTTCGAACTTATAAGGCTTGGTGTTCCAGACCCGATTTAATTAAGTTTAATGTAAAAGCATATTTAGCGTTAAAAATAATACATGTATTTCTACATAGTCCATTAGAGGAACCTAATGTTGCTGATTACTTCCGTAACATGAGTACTCGTTTAATAATGCAGAAAATTATTAAAAAGCTTTGAAAAAATAAATATGCTCCATCCATACTTGCTTGTGCATTTATAACGTTGAAATTGCTTTATAAACAACTGGTTTTAAAGGATTCATACATATATGAAGCATTGTAGCAATGAATCATTGTAACAACGAAGTATTGTAGTAACAAATCATTGTAGTAACGAAACATTGTAGCAACGAAACATTGCAGCAGCAAATCATTGTAGCAACGAAGCATTGAAGCTAGTTTCTTGATATATGGGGATAGTATATTTAAAAATAATGCAAAAATAATTAAATTTGAAATGTTACAAGGCTAAGGTAACCTCAATTCTTATACTCTCTTGTGTTACTGTAGATGTTATCCATAGTTTGTGGCTTTCGAACACAAGAGAGTGCTTCAGACCTGATTTAATTAAGTTTTATGTAAAAGCATATTTAGCGTTAAAAATAACACATGTATTTTTACATAGCCCATTAGAAGAACCTAATACTACTGATTGCTTCCGTAACATGAATACTCGTATAATAAAGTAGAAAAATATTAACAACATTTAGAAAAATTAAATATGATCCATCCATACTTGCGTAAGCATTTATGACGTTGAAAATGCTTCATAAACAACTGACTTTAAATGATCCCTACGTATATGAAAGAATGGATCATTGCAGCAATGAAGCATTGTAGCCAAAAACCATTGTAGCAATGAAACATTGTAGCAACGAAACATTTTAGCAGCGAAACATTGTCCAACGAAACATTGCAGCAGCAAATCATTGTCGCAACAAAGCATTGAAACTAATTTTATGATATATGGGGATAGTATACCTAAAAATATTGCAAAAATAATGAAATATGAAATTTTACAACGCCAATTCAATCTCAATTTTTATACTCTTTTGTGTTGAAGTGTATGTTATCCATAGTTTGTGACTTCCGAACTCAAGAGGCATGGCGTTTTAGACCTGCTTTAGCCGTTGATTAATCTTGGTGGGCTTAGCAACAACAACAAAATATTGTAAAAATACATTTTTTAGATTTTGGCATCATTCCATAGTGAAAACATTTTAAAAAAGATACTATATAATTTAAGATAGTTTTAAACTATCACTGTATATTTGAAAAATTAAAACGCTTAGCTGAATGTTTTCATGCTTATTATGGAAAGAACAGAAATTCAAAACGGGAAATTCGACATTTTCAAATATCTATCTTATGCGTTATTATATGAGCAGAAACCCAAATTAATCTGTATAAACATGGGGAAAATAAACTGATGTTTGTAGGTGTGGGAACTAAAAATTTAAAAAAACTTAAGTTAAAGTTACGGCACCAAATGTAGGACACAAATAAAAATAAAGCTTAACTTTATAATTAACATTAATTATTATTAATCATCTTATCTTAACATTATCGTAAATTCTCATATTAGTGGACTTATTACTGAAATCGTACATTGCTAGTTGTGCCGCTATATAAAACCCTCCAATTATTTAACTTTCGTGTGAGTCCTGTAAAGGAATTATTGATTATTATAATACTCATTGACTGCACCATTTAAACTTTAACAATAAAACATTTATTAACATCATAAATCTTAATTAAATTCAATTACACTATTTAATTATATTATTTCAGCGAAGGGGGCATATATGATCAAAACGGAAACGCCTAAATAATAGTTAGGACCAGATATCATTTTCAATGGGCTCATACCTTCAAGGCTGTCTTGGATTATTTTCATATATCAAAATGCTGGCATCAGTCATTTGTACTCGCCATTCCACCATTCAGTACCGAGCATTATCAGTAGCAGCTCGGAACATTTGTACCGAGTCATTTGTACTCGGTTCACTGGTTGTAAAACTCAGTGCGAGTCAGATTACAAGTATTGTTCGCCGTTTTGGCCACAATAAATATTCTCATAAAACTGTCTCATCAAATGTGAGATCTATTTCTGGTCTCACGGTAGGGTAAGCCATGTACATATTCATATCAGTCTTTTTCTACTGACAAGAATTACTTTTCCAGAAAAATAATGATTTAAAGATTTTTCTATCTGAGTAGAACATAAAGTATCCAATTTTAAAACGAGACTCTTAGGTGAGTAAATAGTTTACAAAGAGTTAAATGCCCTCTTCCATTATAGTATCTATTGAGTTTTCATCTTGATTGAAATCTCCTCTCCTGTATTGTCCGCCATTTAAATCGAATCTATGCACTGAAAGAGATATACAGCGTATCACCTGTAATGACAGGGCTGACAAAGGCTAATTCTAAAGTAGGAAATGTGTTAATGCTTTTCTAAAGGGAGCTTCAATAAGTGCTTAAATTTAATCTGTTTTAAATTCCAGGGTATAGAATTGATATGCATCGGCAATTTAATTTAGAATGTTTATTTAACTAAGAATCTGGTTAACAGGCATATTTTACAGTCTTTCCAACCTTATTTGAGACGGTTATTTTTTTTCATATTATGCAACTGAAAATTGTACCTAATATTACAGGATTAAATGTAATAATCCAATTTATAAACCGTAATATTTTACTCATATATTCTGAATACATATATCTTATTGTGTTTGGAAGTAATCTTGTTTTACGAATACATTACTTTGAACGGTTTACTTTCTATAATAACCGAAATTACAAATATTAGGAAATTCTTTTAGTTGTTTATTTAATTTTAAGTTCATATGTATCTTTAAATCAGGTATTTTGCATTAAGTTAATAAGTCGAATATTTTGCATATTGGTACCACAGAAATAATAAAATTTCCATTTTGACGTTTCTATAGAGGGTGTGAGACCAGAAATAGATCTCACATTTGATGAGACAGTTTTATGTGAATATTTATGGTGGCCAAAACGGCGAACAATACTTGTAGTAGTCTGGCTGGCACCGAGTTTTATCACCTCGTGAACCTAAAGGTCAGAAGACCATAAATTTAGGGGGCCATGACAGAGGGGCTGAGCTGGGCCTTACGAGATGTGGAATAGTTCCATTGGTTAAAGGAGTAACCAATAAAAAAGAAGATTGTTACGTAAAACTCAATGCGGCAAATGGAAGAAAAGGGGGAGTTATTCCCCCCCAACGACGGAACCACAGCCTGTGACACGAGAATCAAGCAGAAATTATGTGAAGATTTGACTTACGATCAGACAAGAGAAGAATGAGAAACTAACATGACTTGAGAGAGAGTGAGATACCAATATGTTCTAATACGACTTAAGATAACTTGGAGACGATGACTGGATTTGGTGAATTCAGACTTGTAGAGTGGCCCATAGAGGTTCCAAAATAATGGAGATATATTAATGTGTGAGTGCAATCAGAGTACGAGAAGGAGCCACACACCAAAGAGTTATGGCGAGTACAAATGACTGATGCCAGCATTTTGATATATGAAAATAATCCAAAACAGCCTTGAAGGTATGAGCCCATTGAAAATGATATCCGGTCGTAACCACTATTAAGGATTTTCCGTTTTGATCACATATGTCCCCTCCGCTTAAATAATATAATTAAATAGTGTAATTGAATTTAATTGAGATTTACGTTGTTAATAAATGTTTTATTGTTAAAGTTTAAATGGTGCAGTCAATGAGTATTATAATAATTAATAATTTCTTTACAGAACTCACACGAAAGTTAAATAATTGCATTGTTTTATATAGCGGCACAACTAGCAAAGTACGATTAAATACTAAATCCACTATGTATGAATGAACGGTCATGTCAATCTTAATGGATTTAATAATTAAAAGTTAAGCTTTAGCTTCTTTTTTTTTTATTTGTGTCCCACACAGGGTGTTTCAGAAATAATGCAACAAACTTTCAGCGGTGATTGAATAAATCGAAATAAACACGTAATATAAACCACAGCTTTCATACACGTTTTCAGGGACGTGTATGAAAGCTGTGGTTTTCGATTGTAAGTTCATAAGCGATAGGTATACTAATGTGGAAAAGGCAGAGATACGTATTGTCTGCGGTCTCCCAAAGGTAATGGCAAAGAAGCGCAAAGGCTTTTTTGAGGGAGCTTCCCGAAAAGGCGTGATCCCGATCACGAAATTTTTCTCTCTTGAACCGCCAACTATCTGATAAGGGATTTTACAGTGCTGCCATGAATTAGTTTTGAATTAAATAAAATTTTGCTTTGAAGTTTCGTGCTATTCTTGATTTTGAATTGCGCAAGACTGCATGCGTGTGGGAAAATGGAAAGCGCCCTCTAGCGCGAAACTGCTTCACCTGCGACAATGCATTCTATGATGAAAAGTGCTTGTTTCGATGTGTTCTATCACCCCTGAAATTTGCTGCATTCGTTTTGAAACACCCTGTATATGCAATTGACAAAATGTAATTTATTTTTTCTCGTAATGGGAAATTTTAATTCATTACAGAAATTGAATGTTTTTGTTCCGCAGCACATTAGTAACTGAATAAGTTTGAAATATTTTATTTTTCCGTATATGTCATCAAACGGATAATCTGATTACGCAATTTTAAATATACCTTGCTCAGAATTTGTATTTATATGTTTGCAAGATGATTAGAATTTTATTTGAATTAGACATGCCTAGAAATGCGAATATTTGAAAATAAAAAAAATACGCAACCTTTATCCACTTTCGCTAATAAATAGTTTATCATTTTCTCCAAAGTTATAAACTCGTCGTATTTCGTAGTAACATATGTAATGTGTTCAGGAAATCGAAAGTTTTATTCGGAGTGTATCTTAGATGCAAATATTTGAAATCAGCAATGTTTGGATATGTCTTGATGGGGATAATTGTATCCAGTCCACATGTCGCATGAAAGCAGAAAGCTTTTTGAATGCATTGCAGAAATCGAACGGTTTACTTCGTGACACAACTTTAAATACAAATATTTTTAATATTTTATTTTATCTTTCATTTTGTTGAACGATCTATCAACTTACCTAAATTTATATGCATTCTGTGTTATCTCGAGATTATTTATTCGAATATTTTTTTTACGTCTTACCTAAAATATTTTATCTACCAAAAAATAAATGCATTCACTGTTATTATAGACAATTTCAAGCTTCTGTTGGAATTTATTTTAGGAACAAAACGTATTAGTAGACAGAAACCCCGTAAATGTATAAAATTGAAAACTTTTATTTCTCCGTTTGAGTTATCAAATCCACGTTCTGTTAGTCACATTTTAAACCAAATATTACATAGACGGGCAAGGTTTTTGAACAATTCGAACAATTTTGTCAAAGGCACTCCTTAAATATTATATATTTAAAATCTCCATATATCTATAGTTTTTTTATCATAGTCCCAAGGATGGGGTGAGGAACTTTACTGATTTATCATATAATCCACCTTTGAACTAAATTTATCAAAAAGCATCTACCTCAATAAATTTGGAGTTTACGTTCAATCAAAAATTTGAACAATTTTGCCTATGTCACACTTTAAGTAATAAATTATTCAAAACGGCAATTGACCGTGTTGATTTTATTATATTCTCCTTAAAATAATAAATATTTTGAAACATCAATTATCCATTCTGGTTTTATTATATAATTTATTTTGGTGCCAAATTTTAAATCCCTAACTCAATAACTCTGGTGTTCCACATTCATTTACCAATTCCAGAATTTTGTTCAGTGTCGTCACATCCTAAAATTAAAATTCCATGTTATTCTATATTATAATTGATCTGTAGATTTCTTCTCGACCTGTATATCAAATTTCTGTCCTCTATGACATATGAAAGTATATTTTAAACTTAAAAAACATTTTTGTGCTCCGGAACATCTATTAGAACAATCACGTTGGCTTCCAAAATCCCACAACTTGCTTTCAATTGTACTGTTTAATTATCATACCAAATTTGGCAGCGCTAGTATGAACGGTTGGGATTTGTATAGCTGGAAATATAGACAAATGAACTTACTTTAAGGATCATGTGAGTAGTATCGATTGGGCGCATCTAAAACATGATTTTAGCCTATAATAGCATGTGTTATTTGTGCTACTAAATCTTCTCTCATAGACAACTCTTCAAGGAATATCAGTTTTAAGGTGCAAGAAATATGATTTACAATGCAAGGCTAAAACTACCGACATCTTGAGTAAATGTGGCCACTTGTTGAAGAATCTTACTGCACACTATTTTTTTATTTATTTTTTTATTTATGTAAATGAATGAAAGCTACAGGATAGTCCCAGTAACAGCGTGCAAGATAAAATACAATACAAAATGTACAGATCAAAATATAATAAAATACATTAACATGCAAATTATTGCCAACAAATGAGTTTTAAAAACACTTGCATATGAGTAAATACATTAAAATATAAAATATTCCACCAAATGATTTTTAAAAGCAATTTCCGATTAATTAAAAATATCAAGATTATCGGAAAGCTGCTGTAAAGTTTACAGAAATTATTAATCACACAATAACAACCAATGTTTGTACCAAAATTCCTTTCAGCAAATAAACTCATGTTCCTGGTAGAATACCAGTAGAACATGAAACTCGATCCCACCCAAGACAGGGGAAGAATCAATTCCGTGATTGAACAGATTCCTGAAAAATGAAAATAAAATGAAATTCCTTCTGTTCTGTAAGCTTTCAACATTAAACATAGTACGACGAAAAGTAGCAGATAAGGTATAATAAAATGTACCAATTTTCTTATAATAAAGATATTAAAAAAAATTATTTTGAATAATTTCGATCTTGTTTGCATGGACAGCATGGAAAAGCCTTCGCAAATGCATACTCAAGCTCAGAAAGTAACAAATATTGTTATTTTCTTATTAATTGCTGTCTCATTCTCCATTAATTTTTTTATCTTTCTTCCTTTACAGTTGTTTTACTATTTTCTTACTTCTAAAGTTTTTCATTTTTTACCAATAATTCAACGGTTTATAATTATTTATCTGTTATTTTTTAAATGTGACATCAACTCATAGTTTTTATTTTAAGAACCTGCTCATTTCGTCTTCGTGGGTTGTCCCTTTATTGACCCGTGGTGATAGGTTTATGGCAGTTTTATTCAAGAGTTAACACCACCTGTATGTGAATTTCCGCTTTGTTTTATAGTTCTATTTGAAGTGCACATCGTGCGCCTTGCCAAAGTTCGTTCTTATCGGTTGACAAGGGCGCATATTGTTTCACGTGCTCTTTTCCCTAAAAAGGGGTCTTATAACGCCGTAAACAATCGTAGTCACTTTACTAACATATGCCCGCTTTTTTCAAGGAAGTGCTGTAAGTGTTTTTCTTACAAGTAGACCTTTGATTTATCGCAACTTCTTAAGTACACATAAAATGTTTGAATGATATTTTATCTTCTTCAAAGTGTTCACTGAGGAAGTGTTTTGAATCATTCTAAAGTTATGTATCATTCTTCTTGGCAGCTTTTTCATTACATTTTTTTTTCAATTATTTGTCTGCAACAATTATTGTCCTAGGTCACGTGATATAACCATGTTTGACAGGCACGTACTTGCTGTCGGTGGTGCTGATGCTCTTATAAATTTATTCTAAAATCTGTTATATTATTTAACCTTTTACTATTATTTATTTGTCCATTCTTTCGCTTAGAAGTTAGAGCAAGAAAATTGTTTACATAGAAATACTTTGACAATGTTTTTCAAATGGTTGTCTTACATGTTTGGACATTTACATATTTATTCTACACATAAGAGTTTTCATGGACTAATTGAATTTCGTGTTTTATATAATTCAAAAATCTGTCACGGTATGAATTCTGTAACACTTCAACACAATTTCTGCAATATAAATGAATGTCTTCAATACTGAATGCACATTTCAAAACAGTTCAAAAAATTCGAAATTAGAACCACTATATAATGAAAATTAAAAGCCTGAGCAAAAATCCAATTATATATTCTTATAGATTTTTCACAAATACTTCTTACAGTTTATAGCTAGTTTTCGAAAGCTACTTCGTAGCTAATTAAATTTTAGTTTATGAGATTACAAGTTCGAAAACTGGAAAATGTCTTCAAATTGACAAAGCAGTTGCTCGTAAAATATATAAGAGCTTTGTAAAGATAATTATTGATCTAGAACACTAATTTAGTACTAAATAGTTTTGTCATTTAATGCTTTAATCTATATTTTAAAATTTAGAAGGTATGTGAAGTTTAAGTTAGAAAAATGAGATAAAACTTTTTGGTTTATTAAAAAAAATAAATCAAAATATCAAAATATTGAGTTTACTTTTATATAGTCATATTTGGTAATTAATTTCTGACAAAACAAGTAAAAAGTTTTTACATTTTTATCAAATTAATTTCAGAGTTATAAAAGTCCAAACTGCTGAGATTTTCCGTAATGCTCCGATTTTAGCCTGAGATACCCCAACCATCAAAATATTTTATTCAATTAATTTATTCAACATCATAAAGCACTACCAATGCCTGAGAATACTTGTCAGCTGTATGTAAAAAAAACATAAACGGTATGTACAGAATCGGCATGTAAGTAGTAAAGGTAACAATCTTTACATAGAGAAGCAACATTTAAATCAAGGCACTACATAGTGAGGAGGATTTAAATAGAAAATACCCTTCTTAATGGAGATAGAATTTGAAACATTTATACATATAAATGAGTCTGAAATATATAGATACCACTTTATGTGAAATTTAAGATTCATAATCTACGCTTTACTGCTGAGCTGCTACAGAAGGAAAATTTTATTCACCAAAATATATCCACATGTCGAACTAATGAGTAATATTTATCATAAGCAAACGTTAGTTTGTAACATTTGGTGCAGCTGAATACTGGGGAAGTGACAAATTAAGAGTGAGCACCAAATACTGTATCTGAATCAATGTCAATGGAGAATTTCCCAAGTGCGTATTGTAGGTCATTCATTATATATTAATAGAGCTTGCGAAGATGGTTGTTTAGACAAAACACAAGCACATTGTTTAAGATGGTTGTAAAATGTATGGTTTTAAAGAAGATTATTACGGCCGAACGTCGATTACCCGAGCTTTGATTATCCGAACAGTCCAAATATTCGATCATCCCCCATTTTATTGAAGTTTTACCGTTCTGACAGGAAAGGAGCCAGAAAAACCTTTTTTCTGAAAAGTAAAGGATATTACTCCTTATTGTGGTTACGGTTATCGTACCTTAAATGAGGAGTGTTTGAGATATATGAACAGGAGTGCAGGGTATCAGAAAAATCGGAAATACGTGAATGATACAGTTTGCGCTTAGTTTGGCCCATGAATTGAATTGCCAAGTGTAAAGTAGTTAGAACTCAGAGCGCGTTCGAGAAGGATGGACAGCTCAGTAGCTAGCGCTCAGGGATTACTCTCGGACGACTACCGGGCTCACTCCCCGGCTCTGCTTAAACTATCCCCGTGTTCACTGGAGTACGGGTACTTTAGATATGTGGGTCTGTAAGTCCATGAGAGTGGTTGGTGTTACAAAAAGGAGGTTTTAATCCCTGTCGATATAGCCCCCAATAGGTTCCGGTCTAAATTGAGTGGTACTTCCTGCCGTCCAGATACTTTGTACCTTCTGGTAGGTCGAACGGTCTATGTCGAAGAAAAATAAGTGTGGCTGGGAAGTGAAATAAATGAGTTATTTTGTTAAAAGTGAAAACTGAGTAAAGTGTGAAAATTTTAAATAGATTGAAAAATCGTAAAGGAGGAAGTAAATTGGTAATTGAGTGCAGTTTTAAAAAATTAAAAATATCCTAAAAAGAAAGAATGAATCTTGTTTCGGTAATGAAGAATGATCAAAGGAGTAGAGAGAAAATAACTGAAAATGATAAATTTTATTGTGTAAAAATCCTCAACTGGTCAACCAGTTTTCAGTCTCAGAAAGTGTGAAAGATAGTTACTCCTACATGTTTCCTCCTAATCGTTTTTTTAAATAAACACAATTTGATATTCACAAAATATTATAATATATTTAATTATATACGAAAGGTAAAAAAGCATTTTATACATTCATAATTCATCTTGACTTTTTATAGAGAACGGTCCAATTGTTAATATTTTGCTTATCGAATGAGCATCCCTTTCTTTGAACAATCTTTGTTCTAAAAAATAGTCATGCAATCTGGGCAAATGTTATACGCGGTAATGCTATCATACGACAGAAACTTTATGGGGAGACATTTTTAGAGGAACCATTGCAGCTTTTAGGCACTATTAATATAAAACTATAAATACAAAACGACCGTTGAATCAATCAATCAAAAATATAAGGATATTACTTATTATAAGGATATTAAGTCATTTTTGGTGACTCAAGTATTCATTTAATATTAATGTAATAATAGAAATATATTTGTGAAAGCTAAACTTTACTCATATTTTTTGTGTATATGATTTACATTTAAGTTGTTCTTAAATCGTGCCATTTTCATCATAGAAAATGAACTTGCTATTGTGACGTCAGGTCCGTAAAATATGAAGTTCCCGTGATGATTTTAAGTGACTCACGTGAAGTTCACGTGAAGACACGGACTTTCTCCTGTCGCTCTCTTTTCCAGCAGTTATTTTTTGCTGCAACAGGAAACAATCCAGTTGGTTGCCAATTCCGCCATTTGTGTGCCATATTGTTTATTTATTTTTAGAGAGAGTGTTTATAATTATGTTTTAATAATTATGTACAGGATTCAGTTTGGTAAGTGTTTGCTATTAAATTGTTAAATTTGATGGAGTCATGATCTCTTTGAATCATGTATGTCTATTTTTCTACATGGTCTGAATAGGAATTGCAAGAATAGAGTTGTAGAGGAATAACCACAACTTGGGACGACTGAAGGCAAATAGGTGCCAGTAATTAAAATTTGGTGATCCGGAAAAAATTTACGGAAAATAACAACATGTCCGCTATATATCAAGATGTTTTCACAGCGTCGTTAACTATTTTTTATAAAACATAAATAACAAAAAAAAAACTATACTATAAATATTTGCAAACAGATATCCTGTAGGAAACAGATATGCAATATACATGTTAATAAGCGAAACGTTTTCTTCTATAAAAAATAATTTAAAAATACAACCTTCCTCGGTTAATACTTGAACCTCTTGCATTTGATTGCATTGGGCATTTATACATTCTGCTCTTATTTTGATGCATGCCACGCCAACTTTAACCAGAACCATTTTTTTATAAAACATAAATAACAAAACTTCAACATAGATTCCGACCAATTACTGTCATCGATGCATACATAGAACTCTTTATCCGTATCTGAAATTCAAACTCGAAAATGTTTTACAACGTATATTTAACAACATAGCATATACTTTACTTTGTCTGAATAAAACGTTTAAGTATTTGCATTTGGTTTGCTTTATGGGTGTCATAGAATAAGCTTTAATAGAATATTGTAATATAAGAAAATGGAAAAAAAATATATATATATATATATGTGTGTGTGTGCGTGTGTGTGTGTGTGTGCGTGTGTGTGTGTGTGTGTTTTGACTTAATATGATTGAATGACTATTTAAAGTTTCATTTGTTAAGGTAGTTCCTAAGAACACGGGCATATACGAGAAGACAAATTGCAATATCTGAAATTACCCTTTTACTTTCACAGAACTTGGTATTCTAATAGCTCTTTGCTTTCAGTGTGTTATGCAATTTAAATATAGCAATTCACACAATTCAACACCCATTGAGCTAATAGTATATACTCAATGGAAAGCATGGTTTATATTCCAAGTAAACTACGGTTTATATTCAATGGAAGTTATGTTATTCATATGCACATTCATTACTCTATAATCCATATGAAGTCGATGCTTCTCGCTTTCAGTTAAACATAACAGTGCCTGCACAACATTGCTCTTTCGAAGACGTTTAAATGGATATATAATACGCAGAATTAGTAAACATTACATTACTAATGAATCATTTGAATGGAAAACGTCTGTCACAAAATAATTGACTAGTTTGAAGTTATCAGAGCTAAGCAAAATAAATTGAGTGAACGTGAAACATTTGAATGCATTGGAAGTATCCATCCAGTAAGTTCGTTCCCAAAGTAAGGATCGAACTCCAATAACAGATGACCTCCGTGGATTGCCCTGTTATATAGATGGAATGGCAAACATTTAACGGGCAGCGTTCCCAGCGTTTTCCATAACCAATATATGGGATAACAAGGTTGTGGAGACCACTTCGACGATAAGAGATTGCAATTTCGTCCCAGTAGCTCAACGGTAGAGCGTCGGCTGGCCAGTTCGAAGAAACAAGGTTCGATTGCCGGTTGGAGCAGCAAGGTACTTTACAATGGCGTCCGAACAAATCAACCCTCTAGGTTAGTGCAAAGATGTCGGAGGACTGAAAGTGGCCCTAGTACAACTAGTACGGATTCAGTGGACTCTGGAAGATTGAGTTCTGATTTCAAATTGAGACGATAATGACTACACAGGATACTAACCTGGGCAAAATAGTAGTAGCAGGAAGTCAACCTTTGATAAACATAGCAGGAAGTGGTCAAACGGATTGTCAGTTGCAAGCCAATCTGACATTAGAGGGTACAGAGTCCACTTCGACGATAAGATCTTGTAATTTCGTCCTTGTAACTCAACGGTAGAGCGTCGGCTAGCCAGTTCGGAGATACAGGGTTCGATTCCCGCAAGGGAATCCCCGTTGCCCCGTTGGGGCAGCAAGGTACTTCGCAAGGTTTCCCAATTTTTATACACTCTTCAGCACCCATCTAAAATAAAGTTCCCGGCAACACACTTAGCTACAGTAAACCTTCGGGTCTGTCGTGTGGTCTGGGTTTTCAACATTTCAACACTCTTCAGCACCCGGCCTTCTAAATAGCTGCTCATGTCCTAGGACGAGTCGGACGGTCTGGGTTTTCGACACTCTTCAGCACTTTGCAGCAACCCGGCTACTCAATCAGCTGCTCGTACTCTAGCTTGAGTCGAGTGACCTGGATTTTCGACTCTCTTCAGCTTGGAATACCCAATGCATATAACCTTAGAAAGGAAACGAGCCACCTGTCACTGTTTTGAAAACATTTTTGGAGACTGATAAATTCAGTTCGACCAAATTTCATATATTCCTTATTCCGCTGCAAATTTCTTACAGATTACGACACTGACAGGAACAAGTTCACACTAACAGACCCCGCTTATAGAGGGCGTTTCCAAAGTAAAAATTACGTACCAATTTCATTTAACAGTATTCAGCAGCGCGTAGGCCAAATTTATCGGTCTCCTCAGTGGTTAGAAGATTATGGTCCATAGCAAATTCCTTGATGCAATTGGTGGTATTGGTTATTCCATAGTGAGAAACATAAAAATGGGCGAAATTATATTGTTCCTGATGGAGGGCATTTTTAAAAAGAAAATACAACAGATTTCTGATTATGTAAGTTTTTAATTTAGCATTTCTGAACATGAAAATAATTCGTTAATAACGATACTGTGCCACATGAGTGTCTTTTATAATAGCTTTACTGTCGATTCTTAATAATTAAACAGTGATCTTTGTAATATATTTTTCATTTTTTGGATATTTCGTTTTGTTGCTGAGTTCGTTATCATAATTTTTAAATTTAGTGCTAAAGGCACTGCACTGACATTTATTTGATCGTACATGGTCACGTTGCTATAAATATATCACGAATCTTTCCTTACAAACTTATGATTCTGCTTAAGGACTTTCTTGGGTATATTGTTGTCACATGCCTGTTAAACTATTTGGTTCCAGGCGTACACTGGTGACATGGCAGTAAAATATATAATGATGATTTCAAACTGTTAATCTCAAACATCAGTGAAATTGATATTGCCTTAAGAAATCAACTGCAGTCTGGTTTAAATCAACTTTCTCATACCAAAATTTATTTTTAAGTAATTTTTTTTTAAATTGCAAATTTTGCAAACAAATCATTTCAAATATACTTATGTTGCTCTAAATGATTACAATTATGACATGTTACCTTTTATTTTAAAGAGCTTGAATTTCTTTTTTGATTGATTCCAAGTAATGTACACTCTTGTACAGACACACTCAAGGGTGTAATGTACACCCTTGGGTGTGTCTGTGTGTAGGGGGGGGAGTAACTTTTCCCCCGATAAGGCTGATGAATATTGCGAACACAAAATTTATATCGTTGCTATTTTTCACTACGATGATTAATACAGTGAAGTTTTGTGATCATTCAGCTATAAATAAGTCTTTTTATGCTCAATTATGTCAAATTTGACCCTAATATGCTTTGTTAAGAAAATATAAAATTTTGATTGAATTTTTGGCTCGAATTTAAAAAAAAAAACACCTAGCTTTAGATTTTTTGATAACAAAGTCTGAAATAAAATTTCGGAAAAATCCATTAAAATTTGTGGCAACTATCGTACACACAAGAAATCTACGGCAGGCGGACGGACATCATTCTAAAAACAGTCAAAACGTGTTCAGTATGTCATAAAACATATATTGGCATCAAAATCTTGAAATCAAGTATTTCCGTGACAACAATAATTTATACTATATTCTATAATCTATAGTATGGTAAAGTAAAAATTGCAAAACATGTTTCATTAACGGAAAATTAACAGAACAAATAGGATGCCCTAAAAATACCGACCTGTACTAGAAACAAAGGTGTAAGTGATTCTCATTTACAAAATTTATTGAAATTATAAGGATTAGCATAATGGGTACATGATATTGTTTTAGTGCATTTAAGAAACTTTGTCTAACATATATATGCCATACTGGTCTGTTAGCTAGTCTAGCTAGTTCAGACCGTGCTAGATCCTACTAATCCATTTAATAGACTATAACTTGCCCATTTAACAGGTTATAACTAATCTATTTATGGTTTTTAATTAACAATTCACTCGTAGAGTTTTTAAGCGAATATCTGTAGTTTCCATCGTGGCTAAATTTACGTTACCTACTCCACATTGATTTCTGAGATAATACTTAATTTACTGCAAATCTACCCAAGAAACTTTGTCGTGATACGATATGCTAATTGATAGCTAACTATAAAATGGATTGCGTGCCAGTTTGATATATTAGCATGATTTTCCAAAGCACCTTTCTGTAACTTATGAACTACGAATAGATTTCTAATGCTCCGTATACCAGCCTTAATGATGAATTGAAGACCTTGTGGAATTTACAAGACCTTTTCGTGATTAATCGTAGCCCCCAGAGAGATCTACAGTCAATGGAAGAGGATGATATATAAATTCCTGAATTGCTTAATTTAATCACAGCAGGGGGTCTAGAAGTACAATTCGAAAAGATTCAAAGGGAAGTATTTCTTGAACTACACGCAATCGATTTCGATTAAACATTTTGGGGATAAGGTTGGGTTCGGTAATATTTTAATGTTGTGCTTTTCGATAAATCGGGGTATGTGTACTTTTGTGGTGCTGTGTCTCCAAAAGTCCGATGTGAGCAGTACTTGACTTTCTCTACATAACTTTACGTTTTTTGCAACGCAATGTAAAAGATCCAGGACAAAATGTGTTTGCCAATTAAGATGAATTGCACATTAATATTTGACACTTTTCTGAAGGCATGTTAAAGCATTTAGAAGTGCCAAAGGAACAAATTTTTTCTCGCAAATCGAATTTGACAGTAGAAATATGACCAGCACTCGCTAAGTATACTCCATGTATTAAAGATATTTTTTACAATTCACGTTTCAATTTGGCTTTATTTTCTTAATTTAGAGTCATTTTGACAATTTGACAAAATTTTCGTCAATTTGCACAAATTTCAAAATGTTATTAAGTTGGAGGTATTTTGTTAAGTCAGTTGCTACGATCTCAAAATTTAAAATGTTGATACACATTTGATAAAACTACTTTTCAATTGTATGTAATTGTTTTAAATAAATTTATTTGGAAAACAGGGAATATCCCCCAAAAGGCTCAAAATAAAGATCTAAAGTTTATGTCATTCGTTGTTTAATGAAAAGTTATCTATGTAATTCTTATTTTATAACATTATCGAATATCCCGATTTTTTATAATTTCTTAAGAAATTCATTCGAATATTTGGTGTTTTTCGAAACGTTCGATCTTATTTAGAAAAAAATGGGGTTCGCCGATTGTAATAATCGTAATAATTACATTTGAATCGCTCCACTTGTTTGTGAGATATCACATACATAGACCTCTTCCCACACACATACGTACACACATACACGCGTACACATATACATACGTATACATACGTACACACAAGCATCACCTCAAAAACGTTCGATTTACTTTTACGTTTGTTTGAAAGGTATATTTCCGTCAAAAACTCGAATGTGTATGTAAGACCCCATCACGATACTTCCCCTATACAATATATGTTTACAATATATCCGTATACAATATATGTATTTAGTGAAAGTAATATGTAATCAGGTATATTGAAGAATAGAGAAATGCAGCTAACATTTAGTAAAATGTCTGTAGTTAAATGAATAATTTAGTCAGGAAACTTTCTTCTTTCGATATTTGCAGATCTACCGGATTGGAGTACTGTGGCACTCTACATCCATTGAGCATAGTGTAGCTATTTTGTCAGAGATCTACAGTTTGAAGTGGATTTCGAAAGCCAACTCACTATAATCATACACAGAGCTCCCAACTCGAACCCAAAATTTAAACCAGGTATCTATGAATCTGAAGATCAGATAATTAACTTTCAATTTCTTATGGCCTGCTGTTTCTCAAAAAATTCTTTTATGAGCAAAATTTCTGTACTTTCAGCTCTTGGAAAAGGTTCCTAAAGACGGAGCAGCCACGATAGAACGTCCAAAATTGACTATATTTTGTTTTTTCTATTACTATTGCTGTTTTAAACAATTACTGTTTTAAACAATCTAGTACTATTGCTGTTTTAAAAATTTTTTAAACCTGATGAAGATATTTGTTTAGTGTATACAAAACCAATTTAATATTTTTAATATACCTTTTATGCTTCCATTAATGAAGTGTTTTATATTGCATTGCCAAACTGTTAAATTGAATGGATAAGTTGGTATGCGAAATATACATTCAAGGGGCTTTAGATTTTAAAATGCATTCTTACTACGAATCAAAAGAAAATTGATCTAACGGAAAGACAAATATACATTATTTTTCTAGTGATAAATTCGTTTTTGAAAACCCTATAGCAAAATATCTTACTATAAAATGTGAAAATGTGATTTAAACCAAGTAAAAAATTCAAAAATGATGGGATTCCAAATCTTCAAAATCTACAGAGTAATAAAAAATTATACATCATCTTTAATCTAGAAGATCGCAATGTCTGGGGAAAATTTGAGATTTTCAATTTGAATAGTATTTCTCATTCAAACGTGAGACCTTTACAAACTTACAAAATACTTTGTTTTATATTATTATTTGTATTAGACAAAAGAATAGTTTTAGAGGGATTTTATATTTCGTATTCTGATAAAGAATGATTTTTATAAGAATTTACTATCAGAGGTGATTTAAAAACTCAGAGTTTAGAGTTTATGTAATGTGTCAAAAGGACATTTTTAAAATATGCAATACACATGTAGGATGAAACTCACTTTTATAAATTTGTGTAGTCGCATATTAACAAAAAAATAAAATAAAATTGCTGATTGATATTGAAAATAAACAGGTAAAAGTGCACATAACTGATCTTCAAGTATTGTAGATGAATTGCAGTTCTTATTGTGCAAATATAACATGCAATGTAAATGAACTGTAGTGAAAATTTGAGATTTTCATTTTGAATAGTATTTCTCATTCAAACGTGAGACCTTTACAAACTTACAAAATACTTTGTTTTATATTATTATTTGTATTAGATAAAAGAATAGTTTTAGAGGGATTTTATATTTCGTATTCTGATAAAGAATGATTTTTATAAGAATTTACTATCAGAGGTGATTTAAAAACTCAGAGTTTAGAGTTTATGTAATGTGTCAAAAGGACATTTTTAAAATATGCAATACACATGTAGGATGAAACTCACTTTTATAAATTTGTGTAGTCGCATATTAACAAAAAAATAAAATAAAATTGCTGATTGATATTGAAAATAAACAGGTAAAAGTGCACATAACTGATCTTCAAGTATTGTAGATGAATTGCAGTTCTTATTGTGCAAATATAACATGCAATGTAAATGAAAAATCATTATCCGTTACAGTTACAATAATGCGACTGTAGTGAAAAAGAGTACATGAAGAGAAGCGCAGTGGAAAATCAAAAATCTCTGAAATGCACACTTATAGACTGTATGTCGTGCAAGCAGCTTTCCATCTAAGAATGCGCACTGCGTTTGCTTCGTTAGTATTTGCTGTTTCTCAAAATAAATAGGTTAAGAATCGTACATGATAACTTAAAAACTATTCTACTATTGATTTTTCAATTTTAGACCTTCACTTATTTAACACAAATCGCAAAAAATTACCTATTTTATAAGATGAGCATGCTTTATGCCATAATTCTTGACATTATTTGCCCATAATTCAATCCACTGGTGGATCAGTATGTCTATTCGCAATCCTGGCACACTGAATTTTCAGGCTGGAACAAAGCCTAGATGGACCTTGGCTGATCTTTTCTTCAATTATGGAATCTCTACGTCTACGTGGCTTACGAGTAACGGAAGTTATTTGCTCCTCAGTACGACTAATTATGTTTTCAAATGGGCTTGGCATCATTATCTCTAACTCCCTACTGTTTTTCCTTCATAAGCTTACCAACAATTAACTCAAAAAATATTCCATACAATGTCTTGCAATAATCAGCAAGCTTTTTTACTGTATGTTCATCAAACGTTGGTTTGAAATGGCCAAGTGTAACGGAAACCATTCCATACAAAAATCATTTACAAAGAGACCACTGGGAAACGCCAAGATTTGAATCAATACTTATTTTGCGTTCATCTTCAGTTATTATTTTCTTCACTTTAAGTAGCATCGTTTCAATGAAAACGAGGTACTTTTCCTCTTGTATTTCCTCATTTTAAGAACAAAAATTCGATATATTAAGTATACTATTTATTTTATATTAATAATTTAATTATACTATAATCAGTATAAGTATAATTTTTCTATATTATACTTATTATAATGTATATATTATATTTATATTATGGTTAAGTATATAAGTCTAAGCAGCCTATAAGAAATTATAAGTAAGTTACAGATAGTAATCACGTGCATATAATAAGCTATGAATTAAATATTATACGCCTATATTAAATACTACTATAGTACACTTCACTTATATACTACATATATTACACTATTATATATTACACTATTTATTGCACTGTAATTAGGATAATTAGGTTGGTCTTCCTGTTTGTTTGAGTCAAATGTTGAAATCAATTTTTGGCCTTCCTAGCTAGTCGATTTTTTTGAAATTTTACACTCATACGAGAGAAATTTTACACTCATACTCCACTGGATGAGTCGGACGGTCTGGGTTTTTAACACTCATACGTATTTGAGGTGACAATATAATATTTCGTCAAATTTGAGGTGACCCCTCTCCGGATTCTGACATCGTCCCCCCCCTAGCTATGCCCAAAATGGACGTCCATAAAAATCCAATTATTGTAAGATAATTTTAATAATTTTATTGTTAGTTTTAATAATATACATATATATATATATATATATATATATATATATATATATATATATATATATATATATATATATATATATATATATATATATATATATATATATATATATATACACTGCTCACAACTGAAATTGCAATACAATGAAGACATTTATGTATCCTTATGAAATTTACAGAATATAATTGTAACATAGAGATATGGAAATGATCAAAAAAACATACCAGAAAAGTAAAAGCGTGGAATGTTATTGACATTAGATCAATATGGAACAGGCCCACTGCGAGCTGCTATGCAGGTTTGAATACGACGGGGCATCCCGTCAATGAGATGGTTAATAGTATGCTGAGGGAAGCATTTCACACAGCATGCAATTGGGCTTGAAACTGTATATGGTTCGTTGGAAATGAGATTTAACTTAAACGCCGACCTATGATGTCCCAGATATGCTCAATTGGCGCCACATTGGAAGAATATGCTGACCAAGGCCGGATATCAAATCATTGTAGACTATTCATAGTTACCCGTGCAGTATGTGGTCTGGCATTATCCTGCTGAAAAATAATTCCGGACCTGGTTGACAGATATGGCTGTACCATAGGTCACTCAATGTCAGAGACGTATCGCTGTGCCGTGATAATGACAGAAACGTGCACCAAAGGTGTTCGTCCACCAAATGTTATGCCACCCACACCATTATTGAAAGCATCATACGGCTGAGTACGCAAGTACGGCCATCTGGTATGCCAAAACCGAGTCGTGGTTCATCCGTGAACAGATTATGTAGCCATTCTGTCGACCAATTGCGTCTCATTTGCCATCACTGGAGTCGACGTAACCGGTGAAGACGTTGAAATGGTAGGTGTAGAAAAGGTCGTCTACCTCAGAGTCCTGTGTCATGCAAACAGTTTCGAATTGTTTGCGTCGACACCACGCTACCTGTAGTGTGGGATAAATGTCATTGTAACACGGTTGCTGCGGTAAACGGCTCCCGCGCAGCACTTCTCACAAAGCATACGATCTTCACATGGTGTGTTACACCTGGAAGCTCCACTATCTGATCTTCGTGTTGTTTCGTTGTCTCTCAGGAACCGTAAGACATATCGTTGAATTGGGTTCACACCACGATTCAATAGTTCAGCGATCCTTCGAAGGCTCAAGCCACTGTCACGTAAAACAATGATTTGTTGCCTTTCCGTTGACGACAACTGAACGTATGCGGTACGTCGATGTACTTACTGTGATAATTTTTACAGTCTGAAATCAATGACGCTACAATTTAGCTGTGATATCGCTTCTCTTTGACCAGACGCTTTTATGTTGCTCGGCAAGGTGTTACGTCACTATGCTTAACAAAATTGTGATCATTTGCATATCTCGCCTTGCTGTTTAAAGCTACACCTGCAACTTTATGGTGCTGCAATTTCAGTTGTGAGCAGTGTATATATATATTTTGAAGTGAGTTTGCATATTAAAATCCTTTTAAGAATCTTACAACAATGGAATTAGTGAATAAGATGTGCACTTGCTGTTTCGAAAAAAAAATCTGATGTGGGCAGCACATGACTTTCCCTGCAGACTTATATCCACGTTCTCTTTATTTTAATTAAATTTATTTCAATTTTAATTCAATTTTCTTTCTCATTCGGTAACCGGACTTATTTTCAAAGGTGGCGTAGAGAAAATACAAAAAACTAAAATATCTCGAGAACGGCTGGTCCTAGTGTAATGGGGTTGGTCTTATTCCTTTCTTCGTTTAAAATTACGTATTAAACAAGCATTTAATGGATATACAGTATTTGAGCATACGTAGTTCTTTAGTATAGATTTTGACGATTTTTGCGGGCCATTTTGCAAAAAAAGGCGGATTATTTTTTCCGAATCATACAAACATCTAATCAGCACCAGGGTGATCCACAAGTGACTCATCTACCGAATTTTGTGAAATTCGGTCCATTAGTTTTTCAGATAGAGTGGATACAAACTTTTGCGGGCCATTTCGCAAAAAAGGCGGGTTCTTTTATCCCGAATCATACCCAAAACTAATCAACACCAGACTCGCCCACAAGTGACTTACCTACCAAATTTTTTGAAATTCGGTCGATTAGTTTTTTAGTTACAGTGGATACAAAATCTGCACAGACAGATAGACACACAGACAGACACACAGACAGACACACAGACACACAGACACACACACAGACGTCACGCTAAAAATGGTTTTTTCGTATTCTAGAGGTCTCGAAACGTGTAGATCCGTCGAAAACTCGAGTTGCGATTTTCGACATGATTCCAATACCTTCCCTATACATTACCATGTATTGCAGGGAAAGTAAAAAGGGAAAAAAAATGAAAAAAAAAGAAAAAAGAAAATGCTTATTCTGATTTTTAAGGATCCGCCAAACTTTAATAGATTAAAATGTTACATTAGATTAATCTGCGTACCAAATTTTAGTTCTTTAAGACGTATGGAAGTATGTTAAAAATACCCTCAAAGAAAACCATATAGACAGACAACCATCCTTCATGATGATTCAAAAAATATATTTTAAAAAGGTTCGATTGATTATAAGATAAAAAAATGATTACAAAATCGTAAAAGGCTAAAAAGTATCAAATAAAATATTATAAAAAAACCTTTTAAGTTGCACTGTTTTAGTAAAATGCACTAAAATGTAAAAAATAATTTTTTGTTATTACAACATTTTTGGATATAATACTAATAATAAAATCGTGGGGCGTCCATAAAATAATTGTATTTGGACATTGATAGAATTTTTGGGACTAATAGTACTGATGATATAGATATGACATATATAATAATGATTACATTCAATTCATGTAAATTTCTTTCAATTTCTTTGGGTACTTCATCAAATAAGACATTAACAACTCATTAACGATGACGATTACATGACGGTTAACCTTATCACACCTACAATAAAGGGTTTGTGTAGGGAAAGTATTTGAATCATGTCGAAAATCGGAAGTCGAAGTTTCGATGGTTCTACACGTTTCGAGCGAGCACTCTAGAATCCGGAAAACCTACTTATAGAATGACGTGTGTGTGTGCGTGTCTGTCTGTCTGTTTTTCTATACAAGATATTTATTCCTCGAAATTTCAAACTTGGTAGGTAACTCTCTAGTTGGATACCTTGGTGCTCATAACATTTAGGTACGATTCGGGAAAATAAAACCTGCCTTTTTGCATAATGGCCTTTAAAAATCTCCAAGCTCAATAACAACTACAAATCGTCAAACGCATCAATTATCTGCTTGTGTTATACGTAATTTTTGAAAACGGAAAAATAAGACCAACACCATTACTCTAGAACTAACCGTTCTCGAGATATATAAGTTCTTAGCAACGCCGCCTTAGAAAATACTTCCAGTCGCCAAATGAAATTAAAAATTCAAGTAAAATCGCAAATTCGGTGAAATTAAAATAATTATCTCGGTCTCATTTTGTTCAATTTAATTCAATTTAATGAGTTGTGAAAGAAATTAAGAGAAATATTAATTTAAGTCTCTAGGCGTCAGAATTTTTGCCAACGTCAGAATTGTTTTTAATTCCCCAGTCTTTTTTCCACTGGCATTTTAACTGGCATTTCTGTTGATGAAGTTAGCTCATCTAACTTTAGAAATCAATGAATGGCAACAGCGTTCGCCATTTATTGATTCAAACATTTCCTAAAAATATAATCCTACATGTTTTTTTCTTTTTCGTGAAATTTACATTAAATTCCCAAATATTCATAGTTTCAATAAAATTTTCAATCGCATTAAGATTAAAGAAATGCCCATATTTTACAAATAATATTCTCCGTAAGATATATATTCAAAATTGAAATCCATTTTTCAGTTGAGGGCTTTTAAATTCCTTTCTGCCGATTATTGTGATCCAATGCATTACGTAATTGGTTTTACTTTCATCTGCAGATATTTTTATTATTTTTCTCTCAGAATTATGGAAATGGAATTGGAAAAGTATCTGAAATTTGATAGTTTAGCACCAAATAACATCAAGTGGCTTATTTGGAACGATAAAAGATTTATGAAAATTAAATTCTCTAAAATGCATCGGGTATAAATATAAAAACAAGGCAGAATTCGTACAGGATCCACTGATATTTTGCAATGTAACTAGATTAAGAATTATATGTGCATCTTGATGAAATTTTATTATTATAAACATTGGCAGTTTTTGAATGATGAATTATAAAACAATTGAACGATTGAATTATTGAATAAATAAATGAATCAATTATTGAAAATGAAAAATATAAGTCTTGAGAAAAGTATACTTATTATTTTACATAATACATTGGTATAAAACTTCTCATCTGTAGGAGCATTTGCCCTTAAATTAGTTATCAGAAACCTCATTTAAATACACAAACACACACACAGACATAAATTTCCTCCAAAGCACTTCAAATGCTTTGAAGTTATAAGCGTGCTTCTATACAAAAATCTATAATTTAAATATTTTCGAGAAATTAATACTCTTGATACACAATTGATTATGAAGTAAATATTGTTGGCTTTCAAATATTCAAATTATCGGTGACGTCACGTTCAATTATGGTCGAGATACAAATGAGAATATAAAACTTATATTTCTTGATATCTACTTATAGCAACCACTAATGAATCTGGTATCTACTTATAGCAACTATTGATAAACAAAGATTGATAAACTGATTAACAAAATCGTTCAACAAATTGAACAATAAATTACAATTTTTATATTTACTCATATCAAGAAGATTTTGATGCTTTAAAATATTAAAATCCTGAAATAGTATACGATTTTCGAAATGTTAGATTATTCAATAGTATAAAAGTTCGGTACATGACATTTTATATGAAGTTTTTGTTTCAAATTAATGATTTAAGAGCATTATATTTAAAATGTTCACATTAAAATTCTAAAACGAATAAATACTAATCAAGATATATATTCATTATGCATTTAGAATAATAAATCATAGCATTTAAATCAGATATAACATTGAATCTAACTCAAAAATCTTGGTTTGAATGTATATGTTTTGATATCTTATAATTAGTTAGTGTCGCACTTGATACAAATTCTTGTGGATCTGGCACTCACCAGTGTACGCATGTGAAAATATATTAAGAAGACAAGTCCATGGATGAGTTTTCTCTCATAACTTCTTGATCTTTTGTTTACCGCCATTGCTTTGCACATTATTTTCCATTCATGAAACTTTGCTGGTCTGAGCATTTATTTTGTTATATCCTGAGTTGGGGATACTTTAAATAATGTTATGACTTATGCCCTTTTTTATATGTTTCGAGCTTGAATTTTTGCAAAACTGCAAGCATTGCCCTTGTGAATCTGTATGTGATCTGTATTTGCGTAAATAAGTCAATTTGGTTTTTTACCGTGCATGTTTCTCTTAGAGTATTAATATATCAGGATCCTTAACAGTACCACGTTATATATCTTTAACCATAATGTTTTGGAGTCAAAGTATCTGTTACGAAATATCGGCGGCAATAAAGAGATAATTCCTTGAAGTATGAACTTAGAACTTCAATCAGCACAAAGCTGTTGACCTTTAAGGGCCCTGAAGCTCTAGAAAATAGGTAAATTTTTCTGTATTTTATAGATTTTGCCAATTAAGGACCATTAGCCAATACTATTTTTTTAACTTGGTGAAATGAAAAACCTATATTTGCAGAATATAACAACCAGTTGATTAAAATGAATGCAGTTTCGTACCATAAATGTTCTAATGTACAGTACATTTTCAATTTTTTATGTATGACAAATTTATATAACTATATAACATATTTATATAACATGAAATGAGTCACAAAGCAAAATATATTAATAATAAAATAATAACATTTGCTTATGTACAAATTGATATACAAAACATAGTACATGAAAATAAAGCAAAGAGAAATACCTAGAATAATTCAATTAAGAATTGTAAATATGAAATGAATAGTACATAATTAACTTTTTTCTTTGTGATGTTCTGTAAAATGGGATCAAATTGATTTTCAAAACAGAAGGATTGTGAAACAACAACTAGCATCCGAAATGCAGCTACATAGACGTAAATAAAACACTTACATTCAAATAAAATGCTTGTAATTTTTATTTGAATGCATTATGAATTACAGATTAAATTTACATAAATTGGCGAGTCAATATATGTTGTTAAAAATCAAATAATATCAGCTAAGAAAACTTCGATTGCATGATAAAGGCGGATATATTCAATAAATGGTCATAAATAAAATTCAGATGTTTTTTCGATTAAAGATGACGTTTTATGATAATCAGTAGATCGAGATTTAGTTTTAAAATTAAATTTATGAAAATAAAAGGCCAAACTGGTTCAAACTAAAATTTAAAACTTTTGATTCTACCAAGAAGTACAAACCATACATTGTGGGGGACAATAATGCAACCACAGCTTAAATATATTGAAGCATCCAGCCCCTATATTTTTAACGCAATTGAAGAAATGTAAGTGAAAGCAGAGATTTCATTATGCTGATTTTTTTCTTAAAGCTGATTTTTCCAAAAAGTTTTGCAATCAATTCGTGAAACAATACAGTGTATAAACTCGAAACAAATGAATTGAAAAAATAAATGTAGCGAAATATAAAATTGAAAAATGACAATCTTAACTTTTTTTACGTAGTTTACCACAAGATAAAAAGGATTGCAGCAACAACTCAGCCATAATTTTATCACTCTGTTGTTTCTTTTTGAATAATTTTCTTTTCTCTCTGTTTTATGTTCTTTGTATCAAGCTTAACAAAGCATGATTAATAAGATTAAAAGAACGGAAGAAAACGTCGCGCTTATAGATCATCCATTTTCTTTGTCGAATATAATATTTGAAAGTTTTCAGATGTATTATTACTTTAAGAGCTTTGTAATCTTTGCTGTGATATATAAATTATTTTTTATCAATATAAAAATTTGTTTTTATGTAGATGAGAGCATCTATGCACAACCATAGATAAATGTTGTAATTTGAACATTGTTTTAAAGTGCAACATACGTTTTGTGAGTGTAGTAGGATTTGTGATCTACTTACGACGCCTAACACGCGTAACCAAAAATGACACAAAAATTACCCAAGTTTAAGAAACTCAGGTTTTATTCAGGTACTCCTACATTATTTTACACAGCTCACAACTGAAATGTCAACACCATAGAGTTGTAAGTGTAGCTTTAAGTAAATCACGCAATGTAAACAGCAAGGCGAGATATGCAAATTATCATAGTTTCGTTACGCATAGTCACGTAACACCTTGTCGAGTATCATAAAAGCGTCAGATCAAGGAGGAGCGATATCACAGCTAAATTGTAACGCCATTGGTTTCAGGTTGTAAAAATCATCACAGTATGCCAAGATTACGTCGATGAACCTCATGCGTGCAGTTGTCGTCATCAGAATGTCAAAAATAATTGTTTTACGTGAGGATGGAATGAGCCTTCGAAGGATCACTGAACTATTGGATCGTGATGTGAGCACAGTTCAAAGCTGCGTGTTACGGTTCGTAAGAGACAATGAAACGACACAAAGATCAGGTGGTGGAGCTTCGAGATGTACCACACTACGTGAAGATCGTATGCTTCTGAGAAGCGTTGAGCGGAAGTCGTTTACCACAGCAACCGTGTTACAACCAAGTTTATCCCACACTACAATGTGGTTTCGGCGCAAACAATTCGAAACCGTTTGCATGACGCAGGACTCCGAGGTAGACGGCCTTTTCAACACCTACCATTTCAACGTCTTCACCGGTTACGTCGCCTCCAGTGGTGTCAAATGAGACGCAATTGGTCGGCAGAATAGCACATCTTTCTGTTCACGGATGGATCACGATTGTGTTTTGGCATGCCAGATTTATTTTACTTGAAATATTATAACTTCATGGAAAAAATATACTTTATTCAAATGACGTCATCGAAATATAAATCGGTTGGCTCTGTATGTAAAATCAGTGAATATTTCATCCATACACTTTTATTCCAGACTCCAGAGTTAAATAATTGTGGCATGAAACAAATTCAGAAAATTTTATACAACTCATTTTGCAATCGTTTGTTTACATTCTGCATCCATTAAAATTAGGCTTCGTTGTAGAAATCGATATTTGATACTCATTTAAACTAATAAATATTGTAATTGAATTGGCGAAGAATATAGATGCACAGAAAATACGTAAAAATAAAGCGGTTTTAGGACGGATGCAACACCGCATATAAATTTAAAAGAGAAAAGATGGATGCCATATTTTATTTTCAAGTCGGTCAAATGATCTCTTTATTATATGGGTGCAATTATTATTTTAATTTTTATTTAAAAACTACCGAACATATTTCTCTGAAATTTATTTTACATATTTTATGAGATAATTTGAATATTTTCTAAATCTAGTAATTTGTGAATTTTAACTTCGCATAAAAATGTTTGAAAAATTATATCCCATAGGGTTCAATGCATCTTCTTTTTACAACCTGGGTTCAATTCAATACTAATTGAGTGAGATTATTCATTTGCATTCCTTTATGTCCCACAGAGAAAGAGAATAGTCAACCTCCCGCGGCAACCATGAGGCTTATGCCGACTACAGAAGAGGAAGCACGGTGCGAAATCCACTTCCGTCAAAGCCGCAGCCGAGGGCCACGTCGCCGATGGGGTCATTCACCGGGCAGGGTCCCGAAGAACACTCGCTAAGCCCGATCCCAGCCAGCGTCCGAACCTTGGCTCACGCCATGAATAGACGCAGTACAGTGGTCACGGACATCTGGGAGACTAGGGGCCTGATAGACTCGCTGGTTCGATGGACAGTTCATCGTCTACCAGGTAACTTGATTAATATACCCCCAGATTCGGAAGAGCAAGGCTACAGAGCTAACACCCGTAACCACCATCTTAGGGTGACCCGCCCCGAGGGTCCTTATGTCCCACAGACCGTCTCAACAATGTACTAAAATTTCATTTTGATAAAGCCATTTTTACGGCAATTATCGTGCGAGTAGGACAAACAGACAGACAGACAGAATAAAACAAGTCATAAACACTTTTCAACGATGTTGTAAAGTGTTAAAAACAAACATTGAATTATTGGAGATTTTTTATTTGATTAGATTACTTTGTAGCTCTGCTGCTATTTTTATAGGATGCTTAAAAAAACACCCTTTAAAAAGAAAGATTAAAAGCTCCAAGACTACACTGTATGCGACCATTTTAGCTTTCTGCTGTTTTATTTATGTGTGTTAAAAGTGAAACATCCTGAAAAAAGGAAGACTTAAATCTCTGAGATTATACATTATTCGATTATTTTAGAGCTATTATCATCTATTTAAATGTTCTTAAACTGAAATATTCTGTAATGAAACACCCTGCAAAAATAGTTTTAAAGCTCTGAGAATCTACTATATTCGATTATTTGAGCTCTACTGTTCTATTTACAGGTGCTTAAGAAGAAACACCCTGCAACGAAAAAGATTAAATGCTCTGAGATTAAACTTTCGATTATTTTCGATCTCTATTGTTTTTTCCCAGGGTGTTTTAAATACCCTGTAAAAAGAATGCTGAAAGCCTTTAGAAAAGGACGGTACCCGGAATTGATGAAGTAGAAATTATGTGGGCATGATTTTTCATCAAATTATCAGTCAGTTGGTATTACTGCATTTAAGGTAAACAGAAATAAGCAGTTAAAATATCTTCTGAACAGTTGATTGCTTTTAAAATCAATAATATTTCAATATTCGTCGATATAAATAATCGTGCTAAATTAATTTAAAAACGATTGTTTCGTCCATGAGATGTCGCGTCTAACAGACTCACGGAAACACACACACACACACACACACACACACACACATTATTCTGTTCAACAAACGCATTTATTTTAATACCACAAAAGATGCAAAAAACCATGTACGGTGGTTTATCTAAAACAAACTTTCTGCAATATTACAATGAGTTTGAATGTATGTTACTATTTAAAGCACGGAAACGATGTATTTGATTCTCAATCATGGAAGACTAACAATTGACTACTTAGTCAATTGCTAGTCTTCCACGATGTCACTACTGGTATTATCACTTGTAATATTTCTGACCACTTACCAGGAATCTTTATCGGTAAATTTTCCAACTTTTTTTAATATACATATTCATTAAAAAATAAATATTCATTTTCTTATTTGAAAGCTAGATTTTCCCAAAGAATTAAGTTAATTTGGCACTTCGAAATAGTTCTGCATGTTGCCATTAAAAAACGTTAAATATCAATATATAATTCAACACCAAAAACTTTGTGCTACAGGTCTTGCAAATTATTATTTTCCGGTAAAATATTAAAGCCAATGCATTATGCAGGTAAAGACATGTCCTACCCACATTAGATTTTAAATCATTTAATCGTAATTTTAAAATTACTGTTGACCCTCTTTATATCTTTTTTTCTAAAGAACAAACACATTGATTAAATGGGGCATGTAAAACTATCAGTTCTGAAAGATTTAATTTAAAATGGCAATTCTTTCAACGATTTACGATACTTATATAGAACAATTCAAAATTAATATATGGTCTTGTTCAATTTATGTTGCAAAAAATTAGACTGTAATGAGAAAATGTACGATTTAATGGTGCATAAATGATTTGCAAATGCAATTGAAGTTTGAAGGACTTTGTGTGTGTGGGTAAGGGGGCGGGGGTAAGGGGGGTTGATATTATGTCTGTTACATTCATTTTTTAATTTTAAATAATTCTTTAATGTAATGCTTTAAGGTTAGAATAATTTTTATGATAAGTCCCATCAATAAAATATTTTGGGATAATAATAAATTTAAAACATTTGACGTGGACAGCACATGGCAATCCCTATATTATGCAATGAAATTATTTCTATCTCACCAAAATAATAGACTCACAGGACAAGATATTTAGTTTCTTACACTATAGAATATAGCATAGAATTCTTGCATTATTGATTTAAAAAAATGATTTCGATATTTTAATGTCAATATGTGTTTCAGGACCCCCTTAATACGTTTTAGCTATTTTTAGAGTGATGTCCGCCTATCTGTCAGTCTGTGGTCGATTTTGTGTTTATACGATAGCTACAACAAATATCAATGTATTTTCTAGAAACTCCATATACGGATTTATTATCTTAAAATCTAGCATTAGACAGAATTTCTTGAAATTCCATAGGAAAATTTGGAATGTATTCGAAATTTTATATTTTCTTAACGTGGCAGCATAGGACAAAAATTGATATAATTATGCATAAAAGGGGTTATTTATACCTCAATGATTACGAAATTGAATAGTATCAATTATTATAGCGAAATAAATTTGCAATATAATTTTTGTGTTCTTGACCTCATTAGTCCCAAACAGAGGGGGGAGGACAAGTTATCCACCCGATGGGAGTACATTGACAAAGTATCATTTTTAATAATATGCCGTGAAATAACTTATATACTGTGCCTTCTTACATTTTTTAAGAGTAGAAGTATTGTAATACTAAAATAACTTCATAACAACTTGTGCATGAGGCAGGGATTGATGTCATTTCTTTGATTTTTGATGGCACGAGTACTAATATATGTACTGCACAGGAACTGGAATGTAATATACTTTTAAATTAGAAAATGTTTTGTAATTAAGAGAAGTCTGTTTACTGTAACGATTTGCTCAAAAATTAAATATATCTCGTTAACAAAATGTTATCTATAGATATAATTTATGTTTTAGGATAAAAAAACTGAAATATTAATTAGAAAAAAAATAATTTGCAATGAGAATTTGAAAAATAAAGCTAAAACAGTCGTAACAAAATTTGAAAATAAATGTGCAAGAAAAGAAAGTGTTGCAGAATCTTAATCCACGCATTTTGAACCTGTATATTTTACAGATTTAAAAATATGTAGATTAAGATTCTTAAAAAAGAAAGCTGTGTATAACAATGGAAGAACTACCACAATGGCACACATTCATAATTTTCTAGAACTGCTATAATGCGCCGTTCTAGCGCTCTCACTGGCGCTCATTTGTAAAAGCGGAGGGGGACATACTGGCCATGCTTTTAAGATGGCTAAAGAAAGGAAAGGCTACATCTAGTGATTCTAGCTCTTTGGTTAGTACTTAGTAGTTACAGTATAATGCATTTTATAATTCATATTTCGAATAATATATGGAGAGCGGCTCATGCTAGTTTTCTAAGGTTCATGTCATATGATTTCTAACAAAAATTACGTCTGTCTGAAATAATAATGTATATATCATTATTGAAGGTCATGATATTTTAATCATTTTTTTCAAAAATTGATCCAATAAGTGGATGTGGAAAGGGTTGTTCTGATCATACTATTATGTCTAAAATCCATAGAGATCACTTACTGAACTCACTTACTGGAAAAAGCATACAGAATTATTTTCGAAAATCTTCATTCATTTGTGATATATTACATTCATAGACTCACATACATACACTATCATACGCAAACACACCAACATATATGCACTCTAACTTACATAGACACACTAACATGCATTCACCCATTCAAACATCACCTTCAGAATGTTCGATTCGAGTTTGGAGATGCTCAAAGTCTGCTCTTCTGCTGAAAATTCGAATGGGAATTTTTGATCTCCTCACAATGCTTCCTAAAAACTTTATTATAGTAGGGAAAGTAATAATGCATGAGAAGGCATATACTCAATCAAAACGCAATAAATAAATCTATCATATGTATGTTACATTTTCTAATTGGAAATTAAATTTTAAACTATAAAACATAAACAGATGCAATAATGTGGAAAACTATCTACATATAATATTATATTATTATTTTCTCATTAAATTTATAATTACTTTAAATTTTTAATTACATGAAACTCATAAAATGTCGTTTTGATAGGAAATTTTTATAAGTTTTAAAGTTAATAAATTTTAAGCCCCAACAAAAATATATTTAAAAGACTCAATTTTTTTAAAATGAATTTTTTTATAAATTTTAAGACTTGACAACAATTTCCAAATATGATTTTTCCATTACAAAAATTACTTTAAAGTATAAAAGACAAACCGTTTATTGTCTTCTTTGAAGTTTGTTATACCTATTGCACTTAGATACAAAAGAGAACTACCGGTATTTGGGTCCTTTAATCATTATTCCCTGGCTTGTGGTGAAATTTATAAAATATATCGAATCAGCGAAATATTTTCTTCAAAGGAATTGCTAAACTTTGAAGTATAATGTTTAAAATATCAAAAGTTTAATTAAGAATTGAATTTTAGGAAGTCTAAAGAAATCGAGGTCTGGTTTTGATAAGCTAATTCAAGTTTAATACGAAAGAGCATCATGCTCAATTAGGCTGCATACATTAAATATTGTGTTACGTGAAACATGTGCTTAACATGTTTTATAGATATAGTTGTATTTTCATCATTTTGTGCTTTGTTTATACTGTATTTCATTATCATTTTATTTCAGTTCGAGGAAAATGTAAAAATGATGTCCACTTTTTACTTTCCTTATATACATAATGTATAAGGAAGGTATTGTGACGTAGTCGAAAATTCGAATTTGAGTTTTCGACGGGAGAGCACGTTTCAAGAATCCCTGATGACGAATCAAACATTTTTGAAGTGATGTTTGTGAGTGTGTGTGCGTGTGTCTTTGCGTCTGTGGAGACGATAACTGACGAACGAATGGACCGATTCGAACGAAATTTGAAACAAAAATCACAATCCATAAACACTGGAAGTCTATTGTTTTTATACGCAATCGAATAAGAACTCCCCTAAAGTTTTGAGTGAAATTTTGAAAAAATCGTCAAAAAATCAAAACCTCTAATAAAGTTACACAAATAGACATTTTTTATGCAATTTGTCATTAGAAACTATTGACATGAATTTTAGAACGCTAACATGAACCGTTCCTGAGATATTGCACATTTTTCAAAAAAATTATCTAAAAGTTATATAAAATAAAAAATAAAAAATAAAAAAAAAATATTTCTTATTGAGAAACATGTTCACTTTTCATATGTAATACCATGCAATAAATTGGGTGACATCATTCTGGTGGATCTAGCTCGTTCCATTCATAAAAAAAGATACTATTTATATAAAAGATTTGTATTTGAACGCCAATAGTCATTTACTGCTGTACGAATAACTTATTTCCTCGTCCACAACGCTTGGCGAGATTTTGGCGACGAATTTCGTGGAATGTCGCCAACTTGGCTAATTTTTTTAATTTTGCTAAATTAACGAAAAACTAGCCAAATGGATAAAATTAACGCTAAATCAATGAACATGACTACTCATTGATGAAAATTCAATATCTTAGAAAGCATATAAATATCTACTATAAAAATAATCTATTTTTTTACTGTAAAAGTAGTAAATTCATAGCATTATATAAGGAAAGTCATGTGCTGCCCACATCAGATTTTTTGCTTTGTTTATATTGTATTTCATTATAATTTTATGGCAGTTCGAGGAAAATATTAAAATGATGTCCACTTTTTAATCTTCGAATGAGCGGGGTCATTTTATGATCTTAGCACCAACGTTTTGATAAATATGTAATTCGAATTTTTTTTAGCATTTGTATTGCTTTTAGCTAAGTTTTATACTATTTTAAAATATATTCTAGATTTAGCCCCATCCTCTGCCAAATACCAATCATACTAAAATTTATTCTTGAGTTGGAGTCAGTAATTGACTCCAGTAAGTTAGTAATTGACTCCATGTGGAATTTCATAACATAAAACTGTTCATCAGTTAGCTTACTTTTTGCAGAGCAGTTAGCTTCCTTCCTCTTTCGAAAAGAGCAGAAGACGGTCAGTGAAAGTTCTTGTGTCATGACAGATCTAAATTATTTGGGAGACGGTTACTTAAGGTGTTAAAGTGTTAAGCATGGCTTTGGTGAAACCATTAATAGCTACGCGACAGACTAAACAGATACATAAATGCATCACCAATTTCATTAAGTAGATCTTGGAAACCGAAAATGAGGAAGAACTAGATGATCTTTCTTTGAAACCGTAACATTCTACCAAACGTGGTCTGTATATTGTGTGTTCCAGAACGCTTGACATAATACTTATATGTGTAAGAAATGCAATCGATTTATTTGTAATGATCATACTGCTGCCAGAAAATCAGCAATATCTCATTAATCTAATAATCAAACAAATTAAATTCATCTGAGCATCTATTAATTGAAAACATGTATTGCCTATTTTTTATCCCTTTTTAAGTATTTTGTTATAACTATATCTCAAATTCTAGTATAAAACAGTTATTCTTATGTATCAATATATGTGTTTAAAGCTAACTATTGCGTTTTATTGCATATTGCATGTAAATCTGTGCTTTTACAAGACGGGTCTGTAACTGACCCAACTTTGTGTCCAAGTTTCAAAAGTTTTTCTTATCCGAAAGTGAAGCTTACTAACTGATGAGGGATCCTTCCAAAAATATCCCAGAAGGTCAAAATGGATAAAATTACAAGGTCAAAATCATCAATTTTCAGTCCATTGAAACAACTGTCCTTCAATAAATTACCTTTCCCTGCTTAAATAGAAGTTACTTCACAAGATTAAGGACATCTGAGCTCCTCATCTCAAATGTTTATATCTCAACACAATGAGATATAAACATTTTTGTTCAATTATTTCATGCAAAAAGGGTAAATGTAGAAAGGAAACAAAAAATACGCATTACCTGGAGGAAATACTATGGACGTATTATTTGATATCTGTCATAAACGTTCGATGCGAGAAAACGTAGAATTGAAAAAATGTCTGACACGGAACAAATACATTAAATGTGTAGAAGATTATACGGGACTGAGGAAAAATACCGTGTAAAGCGGGAAAACTTAAATGCGGTAGATGTAAAATCAAGGTTCCATTCTATTTCTCAAAATGTATTCATATTATATATTACAGTACATAAAAATGAATAACCCTAGATTTTGTCCATTATCCAAGATCAACGGCGGGTATGTCTGCTAGTACAGAATAACTAAGGTATGATCCAGTTTCAAAAGCAAAAGGAGCTTTCTTCGTCAATATAAATTGGCCAGAGCACCAGTACCAACGCCAACAAGTACGCGTCCGTTAAAATACAGTTATATCTTGTGACAATATAAAGCAATTATTGCCTAAAGTCAATTCGAAAAAAAAATGAAATAAAACCGATGAATAAGTATAAAGAACAGTAAAAGGATTCAAAGTACTTTCTTAGTGTACAGAACTATGGAATGAGTGATGATTGAATTTAAGCGAACAACCAGGTAAATATCCCATGATAAAAATTAGGGAACAGCCGGTATCTGAAAAATATTTCACAATATCGAAATTTGTTAAAATGTAGGAAAAGTCACGTGCTAGATACATCACATTAAAAAACATAGTACTATGCATTTTTATAAATTCAAAATATAAAAGCCATATGTATTCATTTCAGCCATAAGTATTCATCTTTCAAGCCATCGTCAAGCCATACGTATAAATTCAAAATTGAGGCCATACGTATCGCCTTCTCTCAGCTCCAGTGTCACTTAGATCGTTTTTCAAGAATGGTAATTTTGTCCGACTCGAGAGCCGTCTTGCAGGCAATTAATATTACTAGAACCCCGTACTCTGCAGCCATTAAGAATTGCTAATCTCTCCTGAGTTTTTTGTCCCACAAGCATAAGATTATTTGCCTGCAGTGGATTCCTGCCCACTGCGGTATAGAGGGTAAAGAAAAAGCAGATCGACTGGCCAAAAAAGGGTCAGCGATTATTCAAACTAATATTGATGAAATCCCTTATCATAATATAAAGTCAATCATTAAATCGATTTTTAAGAATAATTTGGAAAAAGAGCTTTCAGAAAGGAATTCCCACAAACCCTGGTGGGAAAACATCTCAAATCTTTCTGACTGGCCTAGGAAGAATGCCGTAGCAGAATTCCGTCTCGCGACTGGTCATACTGCCTTGCTGGGCATTTACATCGCATAAATATACTTGACGGCCCTTCTTGCATGCTCTGCAGCCTTCGGGAACCCATGGACTATTTATTCTCACCTGCAACTCTGTCCTGCGCTCTCTGCTACAACTATGTGGGAACGCTACTGTGAAGAAAGGGAACGAATGGGTCCATATGCCTTTTGTTACTGTTCTCTTGTTCTGTTGTTTAGCTTCAGTTTGTTTTTTGTACCCGCCATTGGAAATAATAAAAAATATATATATATAAAAGCGATAATTTTAAAAACCATATTTGCATAAAGATTTAAAACATATTTATTTTTTCAAACATGCTTAAGATACATTCATTAATTAATACTGCTAACTGCATTGCACCTCATTAATAAATAATACTAATTGTACTACATAAGATTTATGGACAATATCTGAAGAATTCCAGGTCATTATTTTATGATCAGTAAGTAGGTGATTAGTTTCTTTCATCTCTCCTTTAATACAGCACAATGACAAAGATAATTGATCCGAGAAAATCCCAATTAAGGAGTACTTTTTAAGTAAAAAAAGTAGAAAAAATGAAGTAACAACTATATCTTTTTATTTCATTAAGCTGCAGACATGTCTGATTAATATATGTGACCTGCAATTGGAAATATTAATTTATTAAAACACAGTATAGTAATAATTAATTATTTGGATGTTATATTAGGTTTGTTCACTATAATTGTTATCTTTCCGATCTAGAACATTTATGCGTTACAAAATAATTAATAACTGGATATTAATCACGTCATACGACGGGACATGTAAAGACAAGTAATAACCTCTTCCCCCTCTTGTCTGTTTCCATACATTTTTGATTTATACACATGTTAGTAGTTTCATTCATTAACAATATTTATCCGTATGCTGTATTTTCCTTCAATTTTTCAGAATTTTCGTATTGGAACGATAATCTTCCTGGCTCACTTAATGCGACAATATGAATTGAATGATATGGATACAATTTGAATTAAAACCGATAGAATAGCCAGTTTCTGACAATGGCGAAAGTATTTAACTATAAACACCATTGGAACTGTCTACTGGCTAGTGGAAGAAGAAATAATATAAATCAGAAATATATGAAAACAGAACTATCAACTCACAGGCATTGCTACCACGTGTAAGTCGAACATGCTCGCTGGGGAACATTCGACTGAGCATTTCGCCTCATTTCGTCAACGCAAGTGATATATACATATATATATATATATATATATATATATACTCATGTCCAAAACTTAAACATACTTATTTTTTACGTGAAAATTTCAGGAAAACTACATCGGAATGGAAAGAAATGTGGTATGCCGATGTTATAGGGTTGTAGAAGAAGAAAACAATGCAAAACACGGGTAATAACGACTTTTTTATTCAAAGAAAAGGGTTGAAAGAAAAGGGGTCACAATACGAGTGTCAACCTCAGTGAAACAGATTGATTAAAACAATGGGGTGCTGCAGTTTAATGCGGTGCGTTGGAACCTCGAGTAGCCACGCATGCCTGCACAACAATTTCCCATACTTTCGATGAGGATTTGGATGAGTTGTGTGCTCAAAGTGTTCCAAGGATCAAGAAGAAAAGTTTTCAATCCCGGAACGGAGCTTGGTGGGCAGCGGAGGGCTGCAAGATGTCTCCCAAGCATATCCCACACATGCTCTATTGGATTTGGGTCAAGCGAGTGTGAAGGTTACTGCATGTTCTGGATATCTTCAGCTTGAAGGAAGTCGTCGACCAAGGCCGCAATGCCAGGAGGCACGTTATCACCCGTGAATATGAAATCAGGACGAAGAGCACCTTGAAACAATCGAACGGATGGCTCAAGGACTTAGTCTCCGTATCTCTGACCGGTAACCGAACCCGTGTCAAAAATGTGGAGGTCTGTGCGGCCGTGCATCATTATGCCAATCCAGAACATGACTCCCCCAAACGGAAAACGATGTCTTTCCGAGATGTTTACTGGCTGAAAACGCGTTCCACGTTCTTTCCAGATCGTGGTGGGACGAGAATCAGTTTACAGGCTAAACCTGGACTCGTCACTGAACATGCCCCACTGTTCTCCACTCCACTACCGATATTCCAAACTCCACTGTAAACGCGCGCGTTTCTGTGCAGACGTCAGGGGGTCGCAAACTGCTGGTCATCTGGCATAGAGACCAACGTATCTGAGTCTCCTATAAACAGTGTGTCTTAAAACATTGACTCCTCTGGCGGCTGTCAGAGCTGAACCTAGCTGTCTTGCAGAACTGGTCCTCGGAAGTCATACAGTTATCACCCAATATCTGTCTTGCCAAGTGGATGTTCCCATGACCGATCTGGTACTGGTCGTCAGGTAGCATCTCCGGGGCTTTGGAACCTGTGCCGCAGTCTGGAGATCACACACTGAGGCACATTCAGAATTCGAAGCTCTTCGGTTTGGGATCAACCGGATTCCAATAATTCGTTCCTTCAAACACATGTCCAATTGGCATCTTTGTGACATATTTCATCCTCTTCTGATTATTAACAACGCTACTACCACAGCAATTACGAAATCCTACCTCAACTGGCCATGCCGCTCGACGCCGTTTTATACTCGTTCCGACGTGCGCCGGTGCTTTGCGCATGTCGACGTCGAATGAACTGTTTTCCATATGCAAAATTATTTACTTTCGTTCCGTGATTCCTCCCAACTGATTGCGAACCATTGTATCCATATGAACTCGGAATATTTCGCATATTACAAATTATGCTTAACTTTTGGACATGAGTATATATTAAATATATATATACATATATATATATATATATATATATATATATATATATATATATATATATATATATATATATATATATATATATATATATATATATGCATTATAACTAAAGTGCTTCCGACAGAACTGTTAGTAAACTCAATTATCCTTACATGCTCTTTTGATTTATTGACTGCATTTCCAATACCATCCTTTCCCATTAGATAAATGTTGTTTGTCCACTTCTTAACTGATAGTCGAGAACCCGATCTTAATGGACACTAATTGAACGCTACTACACCCATTATTTTTTTCCAAAGAAATAGTTATTTGTTATGTACTTGACGTTGATATACTACAATTATTATATACAACGAAATAATAAGAATGGATAAGGTATGAAATTGTGGAAAAAATAATGCAACAGAAAATAATATTTTAATAAATGTATCTATAACTATGTTTCTTTTTTAATGTAATATATCTGCATCTTCGTACAATATATATAATGATTTTCTTGCGATTAGTATAAAAAATTGTTAAAGTCGATTAGGAATTGATATTCATTTGTCTAATTGGCAGCGACGGTTATCCTTATCATGCGAGTATATCGGCATATATTTAACAGTAATGTTTATGCAGAGCTTAAATTAACACTCCTATACAAAGCTATAAATTTCCACATCTATAAGTGAGCATCGGCTTAGCTGTCATAATTTCACATAGCCTGAGCTCAATCTTTAACCTTTATGTTACGACTCTAAGAATCCATTTTTTCATCTCCAGAACGGCAAAATAACTGAACATTCCACACCTCTAAATAAACACCTTCAATGACTTTGTCTTTTGTTTGTATCTCGTTCTTCCTTCGATCAGGAGAAACTTGAAGGAAGGGCTGCAGGCATTCTTCAAGGCACTCAACTGGGTACAATAGGCGCTCTCCTCCTTTCCCAGAAAAATGAGGGTGAAAAAGACTTGTTCAGCAGTTGAACCAGCGCCGTTCTAGAAGAGATTTTCAGTGGTACAACTGTTGTACCACCGTAAGGAAATGGTTAAGAAAGTTAAAGCCGTTAAGTGGTAAGGATATGTTGACTTTTTTTAGAAATTCCCAAGATTGAGGTACATAGAAGGTTTTAGTGTTGTCATTGCTGAAATCGGTTATTCCTTCATGAAGAGTTCAAAATTACCATGCGAAATTATTTCTCATATGGCGGTATCTACGATGGGGATGGAATGTTAACTTTCGATGTATTCGAAACATAAAAGTTTAAAATAATTATTATGTCAATACGTTTGCAATTTTATACGATTTTCCTAATTTGTTTAAGATCAATACTCTAAGAGCAATAGTTTCATGCAATAAAATATAATTTACATTTCTTCAAGAATGGCTTGTGATATCTGTAATGTGATTTTTATAATTATCGGTAAAAATTACCCTCTGAAATCTAGTTGCCTGCAACTATCGTTGTGAATGATCGCTTTCGTATTATTTGTATATCTCACAAGGCCCATTGAAAATTCCTCATCATTCCATCTAACATGTAATGTTAATTCGTTGGGACGCCATTGCAAAGTTCTCCAGCTTGAAGCGAATCACGGGTCATTGAATTAACCAACCTATGCTCTAACCATTGAGATACCGAAATAATGTTTCATCTATTTCTCGTCTAAATAGTCTCAATAAGAGTATGACATTTTTGCAGTGTTTTTTGTGGGTTGACAGTTTTCGGAAATGCATCAATTACTTAAGCATAAAATAAATTTGATGTATTTCAGTATAAGCAATGATAATTTTTGTATTATTTAGCGTTATAAATCCGTCAACGACGGCTATAAATAACATAATAAAAATAATTTTATTCTCTTGTGAACTATTATATATTTTCCCCCTTTTTTGTAAAATTCATTTAATGGTTCTGCAGTATTTATGAATTTTCCATCATTGAACTGTTTTCATCATATTTGTTATTATTTCTATGATAATGGTTTTATCTGGATTAATTACATAATATTAATCACTGAAATATAATGAATGACACAAATTGCACCACTGTTTAGAAAAAATACTGTGTTGTTAGTTAATTAAAATTATTACAATAACTTTAACAAAGAATGGCTAATAGATATAGATTATTTCATGTGCTTATTATTAAAGGCATTAAATAGATATCAAATAACATAAAATAATTGCATAAAATTGCATAGAGTAAAACATTTTTTATTCTAGAACGCTTTGACTAAAAGACTTACGACAGAACTATTAGAACAATCTATTAACCTACCACGTTTCTTTGATTTATTGACTTCAATTCCAAAGCTATCTCATTAGATACATGCTGTTTTTCCACTTCTTAACTTGGAGTCCAGGGCTTGAGCTTAATGGACATTAATTGAACGGCACTTAATCTATTATTTTTTTCAGGGGAAATCGTTTTATACACGTTACATCCAATATTAATACATGGTGAGACAAATTGAATGAGAAAAAAAAACCGAAACTCGTTTAAAAATACTATAGGATATTTTTTTTTAAATGTAGTTTTCAAATCATGCCCTGTTAAAATAGTATACGAATTAAAAAAAGTATATATATATATATATATATATATATATATATATATATATAATAAGAAAAAATAAGATTGAAAATGGATTAATACATTTAGAAGTTGTGTGTTTACGGGATTGTAGAGAGATCAAGGGGGATTGCGACCCCTTTTCCTGGTTTAAGCATACTTTTAATCCCAGGAAACCCTCCCAGAAACCACTATACGCCCGACACAACAATCAGCAGTATGCCAGGGGAAAAAAACAGAATCCCGAAATAAAGATCCTAAAGTCACAAGAACATATAAAAGCATATAAAATGAAATGAAACAAGTATGAATAAAAATATATTCTAACCATGTATAAAGTTTTAAAAAGGATGTTCATAGATGCGCTACGTCGTTAGAAATACATAGAAGAAACCCATGATAAATTCCAGATGTAGAGATAGATAAGCTCATGGTTACAGAGTATCTAATTCCAAACGGGTAGAGTTGAGTTGTAGTAAATCATTAAAATTAGAATATATTTCTTTACGGTACTTTTTACAATATGCCATATAAGAATGTTTTATGAAACGAGGTGGGTATGAATGTTTTAGGGCTTCCATTATTAGACGTCGTATGCAAATATCAATATGTTTATCAGTTGAATTTAAACGTCTGTATCTTGCCAAATGGTTAATGATCACATTACGTTGTATAGTTATACTCATATTAGTATTCCAATGAGTGAAGTAATTGATTGTGCAATTAAAATTACGTCTTTTATCAAATATCTTATAACACAGTTTTTCTTGATGATCATAATATATAGTGATATCCAAGAAATCTATTTCTTCTATGTTATTATGTTCAGATTCTATGAGCTCCAAGTGAGATGGATAAAAACTAAAGTCAAAAATAAAAAATCTATCAGATATTCCAATTAAAACATCGTCAACGAAGCGGGAACAAGGCATCTCGTTAGTAATTTGAGTTCCTTGTTCATACTTTGATAAATATAAATCCTCAAGTGGAGATGAACATCCCCCCCATGGGTATGCCGTTGATTTGCTTATAAAATCCATATCCATTGTATAAAACGTTTTAGAATATGACCAATTTAATAAGATTTTTAAATCTATTTTTGTCATAATGTAAATGTAAATCAGATGCCAAATACGCTTCCATCAAAATCTCAAACAGGTCTTGCAAATTAATGTTGGTAAATAAGTCTTTGAAATCATAGCTTCTAAAATAAAAACGATATATATATATATGTATATATATATATATATATATATATATATATACCGGGTGGTCAGAATTAAAACACACCTACTCTGAGCTCTCTATACATCGAACTACTCAGTGTAAAGGCTTCAAACTTGTTGATTCTACTATTCAAGACATGGGGAAAGGGATTACGCAAAAATAAATAATTCCAGAAACACCGATAGGTGGCGCTGTATAACAGAAAATATGCCGAAAAGACACAAAATAATCACAAAAAAAGAAACACATGTGATATGGGATTTTTCCTTTTTAATTTCTTTTGCTGATATGAAAAAAATAAGATAAAAAAGTGAAGAAACTTAAACTGTCGTTGTAACTGCAATTTCGCACTGTAAGCACAAAAATTTGTATAAACCCTTGGTTTGCAGCTACTATGTTCTGGGCATAGAAGGGGATAAAACTGGGAAATTTTCATTCTTATCAGCGATGTCTGTCACACTGTCAGAACACACTTTGCTTGTAAGCTGTTTTATGAAAACAAAGGACATGCTGCAGCTGCACTTCGAGAGTTTCGTCGACTTAAGAATTTGCGCAAAGGGACATTACTTCCACAAGCTCTCAGGAGAATGATCGCTCGATTCGAGAAAACCGGACATCTTGGAGTTCAGCCGGGTCGAGGACGAAATCGACTCGTTCAAATGTCGTTGACGATGTTGCCATCGCTATTGTTGAACAATAAATAGATAACGTTATAGGCTGTAGTAGTGCACGTGGAGTGTCACGACACTTGAGTGTTCCCTACAGCACAGTGCGGAACGTACTGAGAAACATAGTGCATTTTTTCCCGTACAAAAATAGTCACAATCACCACTTGCTGCCCATCGACAGGGAGAAGAGACTGACCTTTGCATTGACATTTCTGGCTAGAGTTGAAGTGGATGCATCGTGACCATGGCAGATTCTATGTAGCGATGAAGCGCATTTCCATCTAAGTGGAACAGTCAACACCCATAACTGTTGCATTTGGGACACGGAAAACCCTCGTACCTTCCAAGAGATTCCACTTCACTCATCGAAAGTTACTGTCTGGTGTGGATTCACAGCCACATTCATTCTTGGCCTTTTCTTTTTTAAAGACGCTATTCCCAATGGCCCTGTGACATGTACCGTGACGGCCAGGAGGTACAAAAACATGTTCGAAAATTTTGTTGTACCCCAACTGCAACAGCACCAATGTCTTTATTCAGTTATCTGTATGCAAGATGGAGCGCCACCACATTTATAACTCTGTGTACAACAGTTTCTTCGGCAACATTTTACTAATGGTAGAGTAATTAGTCACGCGTTTCCGACAACCTGGCTATCTCGTTCTCCAGATCTTAATCCCTGTGATTTTTGGCTGTGGTCATACTTAAAAAGTATTGTTTATCTAGGACGTCTGGTAACCTTGTTAGATTTGAAAGACAGTATCACTCTATATTTGAGAAGACTCTCAATCGACCAATTACGATCCGCAGTTGAACAAGCTGTCCACAGATTGCAGATTTTACATCTTGAAGAAGGGAACTATATTGAGCAGCATTCCCTGCATCGATAAGGTCCTTGTGATATGAATGTTTGGTACTTTCGAATAAAATGTGCTACAAATGTGTATTATGTGTCTTTTCGGCATATTTTCTGTTGTCCAGCGCCACGTATCGGTGTTTCTGGAACTCATTTTTTTTTCGTGTAATCCCTTTCCCCATGTCTTGAATAGTAGGTTCAACAATTTTAGAGCTTTTACACTGAGTAGTTCGATGTAGAGAGAGCTCAGAGTAGGGGTGTTTTAATTCTGACCACCCGGTATATATATATATATATATATATATATATATATATATATATATATATATATATATATATATGAAGGGTTAATATGTAAAAATAAAAATGAAGAAGAAAGGCAACATAAAGAGCTTACACAATGGCGGTAAGGGGTAGTGACCTTACTCCCCAGTTATCAACATGCATGTTTTAAATGCCGCGGCATTGCACTTCTGGACGCCAGCACTGACAGAAGCCAACCTCCAGAGTCTGGCTCGCATTTATAGGCACTTTCCAAGTAGATAGAGACTTGCAATCTAGTACAAAGGTCGATCGTTCGATACCCCTCCCCCTTGAAAAGTCGTATTTTTCGAAAATGGGCATTGGAAGGTGTACTTCACACCAAAACGTTCGAAAAGTGAAACGATAGAAAAACATGCTTTGCGATGAGATAGAGACTTCAAATTTGGTGTATGGTTAAATCGTTAGAAATGAAGAAATTGTGCAATTTCAGATTTTCAATATCTGCTCCTTTAGGGAGTGCGGCACACCAAAATGTTCGATTTGCTTAAAAATGAGAAACGACTCCTTTAAAATTTTATAGAGGTTTGACATTTAATATACTGGCATATCATTCATATCATCATAATCATTTGATGAAAATATCCAAGATGAGTAGAGTTTTTCAAAAAATGTTCGTCTGCGGAGTACTCCAGAAAAAAACGTTCGAAAAGTTAAATGCTAAAGAACATGCTTCGGAATGAAATAGGGACTTCAGTATTTCGTGTATGGGTAGATATGTCAAAAGAAAGAATGTGTGCGATATTAGTTTTCCAATATGTTCTACTTTAGGGGCTGCCGCACACCAAAATGTTCGATGAATATATGAGAAACGCCTCATCTAAAATTTGATCGAGGCTTCAAATTTGGTATATTGGCTAATCATGTGGTAGTCATCTACCCCCGCTCCCCCACCCCCACCCGTCCTAAAAACTAATTTTTCAAAAATGTTCGTTTAAGGAGTTGGTGCTCCAGAGAAAAACGTTCGAAAAATTAACTGATGAAAAATACATGCTTTGTGACGAGATAGAGACTTCAGATTTGGTGTGCTGGTAGATATTTCGAATGAAAGAAAGTATGCAATTTCAATTTTCCAATATATTCTGCTTTAGTGGGCTCCGCACACCAAAATGTTCGATATTCGGAGTAAATGAGAAACGCCCCCTTTAAAATGTGATTGAGGCTTAATAATTGGTATATGGGCTACGAATTTGATAATAAGTCCAAAAACAATAGAGTTTTTTGAAAATGTTCATATAAGGAGGGTAGTTAATCCACACAAAAACGTTCAAAAGATGAAATGATAGAAAAAACATGCTTCATGAGATAGAAATGTCACTTCACATTTCGTATATGTGCAGATAATTCGAAAGAAAGAAAGTGTGTTTTCCAATATTTGCAACTTTAGGGGGTGTCTCACTTTAAAATGTTCGATTTGACGAATAAATGAGAGAATCAGAAAAGGTTTCGAAATTTTTGCATTTTTCGAAAACGTTTAGTTGTTTTGTAATTATATAGTTTTGATAGATTAATAGAACGCAGTTTATTACGTCCGAATCGGAATTTAAAATGCGAAGTCATCGACGATGAATTGTTTGAATGTAACGTTTGACACTCCAGAGTGCAAGTGAAAAGCCTATGGTGGGTGCCACTTTCAGTGAGGGGAGAAAGAAGAATACTCCATCATATGGTGTGGTTGCTTGTTGTTGTATGGTGCGATTCACACGCAATATAACATACAAGACAAGAACAGACTACAGGTTTAAAACTCAAACATGTAGTAACAAGAAACTTTAACATAACAAGAAAGTAGATATGCATTACATTGCTTGGCTTCAGAATGTCATAGCGTGACTCATCTAATTAACAGCATGCGTGCAAGAGTTGAGTTTACAAATATGCCTGACTCGCGAAACTAACGAGATTGAAGTCGTGGCGATTGCAGTATCTTAAATACCTTGCCACAGACATTAGTGCTACATTGTTATTCCCAGGGAAATGTAACATTATGGAATTTTTGGAAAGTCTGTTACCTAGAAAGATGATACCTGGATTTGCAAGCGATATGTATAAGGTTCCCGGTTGAACATCTGGAAGAGAAATATGTAAACGCCCCGGTCACTTATCAATGGGAATGTTTGGCTCACAAAGGGTGTCATGACAGGTGGACGGCGGAGAACTGACCTTTGGGTCGCCACTGCCCCATACATGCTCTCGACATCGTGAGAGTTTGGTGCAATAATTACAGCTGGTGCAATAATTCCAGGGTCTGTAGCCAAGCCCGGTGTCAATTGCTCTCCAATAAAACTGTATGTAATCTTATGCTTACCCATGGGATAACTAGAGCTCCAATGCCCTACCCAATCACTAGACATTGGCGTCGAAAGTCAGGAGAAAGCGTTTTTGGGATTTCGAAAGAAAGCACAATTTTTGAGAACAAGATCGGAGTTAATTTTAAGATTCCAAAGTGCAAGGAGTGAAAATTATGATGGAAGCGCCGAGTAACGTTCGCCGACGGAGCAGCTGCGCCCCGGTCGGTCAAGTGAGGAGGTAGACCTATTTGCATGGAACTTACTTCTTTTTACCTCTCTTTCTCTCGTATTCTCCCGTGACTCAATAACGGACCGAGTTCAATTAAGTTAGGAGTTAATGCCAATACTTAAAGGGGCTCAGTTATGGTTGCTAATTTTATATTCTTTTATTTTATTGAAAGCTATTGAGGGATTTAATGAATATGTTTTGTGTATACTGAAATTAACTGAAATTTTTTGGAGATTATTCGTAAAGGAACTTAAGCATACTATGAGAATGATTTTTGAGGAATATTAATATAAAGAGTACAGGATATGCTAAATCCTAAAATAAATATGCCAACTGGTATTGTGTTTCTTAGATGTCTATTGGTATTTTTAGCATTTTTGATGTCGTAAATAACTTGTTATTGTTTTATAATTATTCGGTGTACCCATTATCCAATTAATTTAGTACTGTTGATTTTCAGGTTATGATTTTCGATACGGCCAATATCGAGCTGTTGATAATGGAAAGTAATAATAATAATAGTTTTGCGTCCTGACCCGTCGTGTGGTGGAAATTCAAGAAACAATGCGTATTACAGCACTGGCGAGTCAAGCAGAAACTGCGTAGTTCTGCAGCAACGGTGGCACCATAAGTCCATAAGAGCGTATAGTGCAGGCACTGATGCACAAATGTCGTATATCTAAAGTTTAAATTTTTGCACTCTCCTTCTAAAATGGTTTTATAATACAGTTGGAAACGTATTTCCACAGCCATGTAAATAGAAGCTCTAAGCATTTACTCGGGCCTCACGCTCTGGGTCGTGAATTTGAAAGCGTAAGTGGGAGAGATCGCCCACTGATTAGAGAAGGGTTTGAACTCAAAAGACAAGAGGTCGATTACCGGCTCTGACCAAAGTGCCTCCTTGCCTACAATGAGTACGAGCAAGTTAAATTTGTGGATATGAAAGTCCTTCCAAGAGAGGTTGAGAGGTTGTTGACAGGCGAAGACGGTTACGGTCCCTGTTGATGTATTCCCACTCAGAGTTCCGGTCTAATTTGGGTAGTACTTCTTTGGCCGTCCTAACAGATATCTTACACATTTAGATAGGTCGGACGCTTAGGGACAAAAGTGATAAGGCTGAAAGAGTATGTCTAACTAGACGAAAATTTACATGTTGGTTTCTATATGAAGTTCGTCAGATAGTTTTACTTGTATGACGTTAATAAACTAACTCAACAGTGGCTAGCCTCAGTGAAAAATTTTAGAAAAAGCGCATACATTTTAGAAAAAAGCGCATTCTGAGACAATCTACGAAATTTGAGAAGTTTTAGGACTCGATAAAAGTCACCTACTCGGCGATATTTCGCCAAATTCTTCGCTGCAGTCACTGAATATGTCACCTAGGTCAAACGACTTGAACTTTAAAATCACAACAATGGTGTTCTACTGCATATCCGTAATAATATAACGTCGCTTTCATTACACACTTCCATTTCATTCCCTTCAGATTTCTTTCGAAGTTTGCTCCGTTACCTGTGCCCAAAATGTTTCAAATAAAATAAAATTCTTTTGAATTTTTAACACAATACCAACTGCTGTAGCAGTGGTTTAAACAAAAGTACTTGAACTTGTTTAAAGAAAGAAATAATCTATTAAATTTAATATTGTAAAAAGAAAACCATCAACGTTCTCTAGAACACTCTGAAACTGATTCAATTATAAAAAGTTAATTACAACTTTTACTAAAAATATACTTCAAATAGATTGCAATTATTGATAATAAAATGTACGTAAGAATTTAAATCATAATAGATATTATTTTATTAGGCCTCATTAATTGTAATTTACACCATTAGTAAGTTTCTCGCGTAAATATAAGATAAATTATAAATACAGATTTTCTATTTTGCGAATAGTTGTAGTACATTTCAGACACATTAAAGTATGCTAGAAAATTTCAATTCAGTAATAGAATTTATATAAAGACAATGAACAACAATGAATCAAAAATAACAGTAATTAATATTATAACTTTTATTTTTCTTATTAAACTCACTGCAATAAAAATTTGTGCACCAAGAAAGAATTGTCAGAATCGAACGAAATTTTATATATGCAAGTGCAACTTTGATATAAGTCAAGTGATGCAAAATCAAAGCAAAAGGATCATTTATCACAGAAAAAATTACGAATGAATGGATGTTCTAGTACGCTGTTGGGCCGCCTCTAGCATGAACACACGATGCGATACGGGCGGAAATTGGGGCATACAGTTCCCGGATGGTGTCCTGAGTCATCTCATTTCACAGTTGTTGTAAACGTGCCTCTAGTGCGACCAAACTAGTAGATTGTACAACTTGTCGTCCCACGTGATCCCAGACATCCTCGATCGGTGACAAATCTGGGGATCAGGCAGACCAGAGAATGGTGGTAATATGGCGGAGGTATTCCATTGACACCCTTGCTGTGTGTGGTCGAGCATTGGCCTGTTGAAAATGCCTACCGAGAGCCCTACCATGATTGGCAACACATGATGTCACGAACGTACCGCTGGGTTGTCATAGTTCGATGGATCAATATTAGATGTGACCGGATGTCGTATGCGACGGCACCCTATACCATCACCACAGCTATGGGAGCGGTGTGCCGCTGTAAAGCGAAGGCAGGATCGAGTCGTTTATCACGGGGCCTCCACACACTTACACGATTGTCATCACTGCCTAAATTGAATCTCAATTCATCGCTGAAGACGATCTGGTTCCATTCGGTTGCGGTCCTATCCCGTCGAGCGCGACTTCACTTTAAACGAAAGCGACGGTGGATGGATGTCATTGGCAGCACACGTAATGGACGTCGCTAGACCAAATGTCCTTCAGCCAGATGTCTCGCGTTGGTACGGACAGACATGGGCCCGTAGTGATAGTGTTACCTGTGTCCGGAGGGCGGACAATGATGCAGTTGGCTCTCTGCGTGTGTATCGGGTGACGTGACGGTCTTCTTGCTATTGGTCTGCCGTGGGCGGCCATGTATGCGACCTCTCTCTTGTCCACTGGTCCCAACACCTCCTCACAGTAAAGTCAGAACGGCCTAGGTGGCGGGCTACTGGCCGAGCTGATCGCCCGACTTCCATCATCCCGATGATTTTTCTCTTCTCAAACTCTGACAGCTAATCATATTGTCTTCGATGGCGGCGTAACGGCATCCCTAATAAAAATACGTCCCTCTGCAATAGATTAATTACAGGCAAAAAGCATCTGCGTTCCTTTTTTCTGCGCCTGGCAGAACAAAGTTTAACACCCTCTGGTGGCAATGTGCAATCACGCTGTATTTCTAATCATGTGAATATCTGCCTGACAAGTACCTCCATCCCAAATTTTGTTACGATCCCACAATTACTTCTTAGTGCGCACATTTTAATGGCAATGAGTGTATATTTTTCTACTTCAATACTTCCTTATAATTTACTTGGTACTGATTTCAATAATTCCCCTATATTTAACCTTTTCTCATTAAATCTCCATATATTAATATCTTCAAACTTAAATGTTTATTTATTTTTATAACACATAACACAATTAGTACATCCTTAAAATCAGATATATTTAAATAACTTGATAATACGCAATTTACATCTATGTGTTTTTTTAAGGAAGTAATAATTCTGTTATTCTCACAAGCAGCAGTATTATATTTTGTAACTTATTTATGTACTATGCCAATACTATAATATTTTAATATTCTTTAATTTTCGTACTACTGCCTAATCCTTAATTTTAATATACAAAATATACTTTTATATAGCATTAAAAAAAATTAGTAAAATATATTATTCATAAATAATTAATATATATTCATTATCATTTCTGTATATTGCTTTACAAATTTCAGATTTTTTTTCAAATGATAATATAACATTTTTTCCGACAGAAATGCAGCATGGCAAAATACACTTACCATTTTGTGTACAAAACTTGAAATCATATCAAATAGAGAAATTAAATAGAAACATTCTGTCAACAGTGTGTGTGCACTGTTTATTGAAAATCATATTTGTTAAGATTTATTGAAAAAACGCTAAAAAATTCAAGCAAAACTTATTTCTTATTGAAGCAATAAATTTATGATTATTTATGAGCAACAAAATCATTTAAGAAAATGAAATTCCCAAGTGAATTACTTTTCACAGAATTCTCATTTCTTGTTTGTTCTATTCTTTCGAAAAATTGCCTCGAGTTAATGAAAAAGGCATAAAAGAGCGGTTTTATGAATTTTCTAACGACTTTTAAGTGTCCTCTTATTGTACTGATTTATTTTCTTTTGTATAAGTGGAGATGAGCAGTGAAATCAGCATATTTCCTTTTAAGTGAAATTTAACGATATTTGATGCATCGATTTTTTTGTGTTCCAGACTTTTATAAACATAATAAGTTTTATATTACACCGTGGTGAAAATGAGAGGTATTAAAAAAAGTATTTTATTTATCAGAGGAAATTATTTGACAAAATGCATATAAATGTATGCAATTGAGAATTAATGTACAAAAAATTTCTATTTTGCTGAAATTGATTGCATACGAAATAAACGGTATATTCAAATTAATTGACTACAACTAATTTATTAACTAGAATTACTCAACACGACTTTTTCACACCAAAATTCATTTTTATATAGCTTGCGTATTTTTTTTCAAATTTTACAAGTAACAATTTTAAAAATTGGTGCAGTTGGTCGAAATGATTATACCTATAGCGTGTTACCGTTCACTCTAAAAGGGTTGAAAAATTATTTCCATTGATATCATACTTGAATATGTACACACCCCCTGGTGGTTACTGACCTTCCCCTCCCCTGAGAGGTATAATGGCGTCACGAACACAAAAATTGCACAGCGACTATTTTTCTCAACAATAACTGAAATTGTAAGGTCTCGTGATTACTGAGCCATAAATAACCCTTTTGTGCATGCTTATGTTAACTTATGTCCTATGCTGTCATGTTAAAAAAAAATCTGATGTGGGCAACACATGACTTTCCTTATATAATGCAATGAATTTACTACTTGTACAGTAAAAAAATAGGTTTTTCTTATAGTAGATACTTATATTCTTTCCAAGATATTGAATTTTCTGCAATTTGTCATCATTTTCATTGATTTGGCGTCATTTTTATCCATTTGGCGAGATTTTCGTTAATTTGGCCACATTTGAAAAAGTCGCCAATTTGGAGACATTCCGCCAAATTCGTCGCCAAAATCTCGCCAAGCGTTATGGACGAAGAAATAAGTTATTCTTACAGCAGATAAATGACTATCGGCATTCAATTACAAAAGTATTACACAAAGTATCTTTTTTTATGGAACGAGCTAGATCCACGAGAATGATGTCACCAAATTTAACCCATGATATTAGATATGAAAAGGAACATGTTTCTCAACAGTTAATAATTTTTTTTTAATTTATGTGATTTTTTGATAAATTTATTTAAAAATGTGCAATATCTCGAAAACGGTTCATGCTTGCGTTCTAAAGTTTATGTCAATCGTTTTCTAAGGAAAAATTACTTAATAAATGTCTATTTGCGTAACTTTATTAAAGGTTTTGAGTTTTTGATGGTTTTTTCAAAAGGTCACTTGAATATTTAGGGGGGGGGGGGTTGAACATTTGATTACGTTTAAAAACAATAGGATTTTAGTATTCACGGGTTGTGATTTTTGTACCAAATTTCAGTCGAATTGCTTCATTCGTTCGTTGGATATCGTCTCCACAGACTCACGGACACACACACACACACATAGACATCATCTCAAAAATGTTTGATTCGTGATCAGGGATGCTTAAAACGTGGTCTCCTGTCGAAAACTCGAATTCGAATTTTCGACCCAGACACAATACTTTCCTTATACGTTATGTATATTAGGAAAGTAATATAAATTTTCAAATAAATTTCGAAGATTTTGCTCGAATTCAAAAACATTCTATCTAGTTTAAAAAGAAAATTATAATAAATCTGGATATACCGTTTCGTAAAATTTCAATAATATTTAGGGCGGTTATCAGGTACACAAGAAATCGACCACAGACAGAGGGGCATCCCTCCTAAATAGTCAAAAACCTGTCCAAGAGCTCCTAAAACATATACTGGCATCTAAATCTTGAATTCTAAAATTTTTACGAAAACGATACTTTCTCCTACATAGCATAAGAAAATAAGAATAATTTTGGACCTATGGGCAAGCACAGTGTAATATAAAAATTGCATACATCAAATTTTAAAATCATATAATGACCGATAAATTAAATTACAAGATTTTTTTTTCAGTTAGGTAAAACTATGTTTCGAAAATATCTATACACATTTTATTGGGGGATAGAAGAAACTACAACAAATGGATTTCGTTAATACATGTATGTCCTCAGACCTCTTGAGCTCTTGAGGGAACTGTCGTTGAGCTGTGTGAAAATTGACAATTTTTCGTCATTATTATCTGTAACGTATAATTTCTGTCAATTTCCGGAAGTGAAAATTCTTACCGAATGATCCTAATTCTTCTGGAATTTGATGCTGAAACCATGTCAGCTATCATCTAAGCTCTATCTACAGACAATTTTGAGAAATATATGTTTCAACTAAAATGAAATTTTTTTCAACAGGAAGTTAGAATCCTTTCACTTCCTCCAGAATTTTATATTGAATTTATATCAGTCATCACCGAAACTCTATCTATAGTACCGACAAATAGATGTTTCGAGGCGAAACATTTTTCTAAAAAAAACTATAATATGGTAACTTTTACCAATTAAAGACAGTTTGCATGAGAGCTTTTCGTTTAATAAAATAGTCCTATAATTTTTAAGGACATTTATAGCGATTATGTGTAATTACTTTTAATCAAGATTTCTTTGAAGTCAAATTTACTTAGTTTTATACTTTACTTTAATAAGAGCCTGCATTAAATTAATGATCTTACGTATTACTTTAAACATTTTTCTAACTTCTTTCCTTAGGTACTAAAAGAAACATCCAAGCTACGTGACTACCATAAAATTGTTAGGATAATAAATGGTATGTTTGAGAAGGTGTGCAAAACAATAAAATTAGAAGAAGAGAATTTAGATAAATGAAAACTCATTTTCTGCATTCTAAGTCATGAGTAATGAATTTTTTTCAGGAAATGGAGAAAGAATAAACATTGAACTTATTACATGCTGGCGGAAATTTCGAAAAATTCTAAAAGTATTCCATTTGAAATTTAAAAAATTCTACGAAATAAATTTTTATATGACTTTTTCGTTTAATGCAATTTTGAGAATACATTTCAAGTAGAATTGAATTTGTGAAATTCGAATAGAATAATAATAATAATAATAATAATAATAATAATAATAATATTTAAAAGGAGCCTGGTAGGACCAGTTATTATGATCGCATGTCTACTCATAGTATGGCCATAAAAAATATGTAAGTTTGAAAATGCATCTGAAAGGTGGATGGGTTAGGTGAAGGATGGAATACAAACTGTGGTTTCCTTCTTGGATTCTGCTTAAAATTGAATGGTTGAAAGGTTGTAATGTTATCCGCCTTGGTGCAACTGGGCTCCCTAACAGCATTTTTTTTCACAGTGACGTAAGATTTACGTCACACTGTGACTTTGGGACGTTACAGGACTTCGCAGTACGTCTTGGCAATGTGATATTGAGGTCACAGCGAAGTCAATTTGGTCATTCTCATGGTCGTTTGTGACGTCTCATGTTAACTTGTTTGTGACGTCACATTGTAGTTGCTATTGTAATGTCGTCACATTGTTACGTATTAATTAAATAGTGGGAACGTTACAGAATATAGTCACAATGAAGTTACAAATTTATTAATAGGTAACGTCGCATAGAAGTCATAAATATGATGTCACAAGCTAACCCAGGTGTCACGTGACTACAACTTCACTGTCACACATGTGACGATTTTGCTGTGAGGGCTACGTGTTCTTACGGCAAAATTATTCCGGCTTTGGCCGCTAAATAAGCCAATGTTTGTATAATCAAGTGCTTGGCTTTAATAAAATAATAAAATTTAATATTAAACCTATTGATGCTTGGTACTTCCATATCTTTATCATCCATACTATGGATGACTTTTACTGTTTCGTACTCAGAAATGTCTACAGTGCTGTTATTGGTGTTTACACACCCGTTCAGGCTGGGAAAGTGATATTTGATGATTTTTTTTATGAAATATTTAACCACATATCCTGTTTAACCGCATAATGTTTGAGGGTTTCTTTCTTAAAATTATCTTTGGATATTTTGTAGTGTATACCAAACGGTGTGCGGACTTATATTGTAAAACGATTAGCGATTTATGCACCACTTCAATTCCGCATAGACGAGACTGTGGTTCTTAATTATGATTCTAAAGATATTTCTGAAATATAATCTAACGATGTAGAAATTACTCATTTCGGAGCAAAAAAAATAATTTTATAACATCGAACTATGATTGAAACTTCATAATTGCAGTTCACTAAAGTACTTACATGGCCTATCGATGAGTGGAAATTCTCCATATCAGCAATATTTTTATATTTTTGCCTGTTCTTTTTTATAATGATTCTTTCCATTAAATTTTATTATTGTGTTGGATATTTGAATGATCATATAATAATGTCATTTCCATTCGAGTTGGGGAAATGCATTCAAATAATGCACTTTTCTGTGTATTGTTCAAAGTATTGTTTAAAATACGTAAATCGTAGAATATTTTGTTTAAATGATGGTGGTGTTTGTTCCTAACAACTTCATTAAATATATATTTCGATATATTTTTATCTAATACAAAGAAATACCAGAATGGGGGCCGTGTATTTTAAGCTTAAGAAGATTATGAATACGAAGCACAATTGAAAAAAAAAACACCAGCCATGAATATTTTGAACTTAACGTCTTTACTTTTCCTTTATTATTAGTGATATTTTCTATATAAAAGTATTGGCCACTTTATCTCCAGATGCATGTACCATGCTGTAAAGTATTGGATATAATGCATACTCATCCGTAAAAAGCACATTTGCAGATACATTCTTTTGCAAATAAAACCCCATGATAAGACTACTATTTTATTATATCTTTTATATATTTATGTTACTAAAATGTTCTTGTAATCGATTAAAATATTATTCATTTGTCCCATTAATATTTTTACGTAGACGTTCTTATTTATTTCTTCCGTGAAAAGAAATCTTGTATCAAAACAATTTTCTAGGTCAATCATGTATCAATCAACATATTTTCTGATATTAATATAAAATTATAGTTTTGAAATTTGAGCTTGAAATTAATTTTCCCATCAAATAAAATCCATTTCAGATTAAGAGGATGGCCCAAATGGAAAAATACAAAACGTGATAGTATATAAACCTCCACTATACATTCAGTGTATCCGAATAACATTTACACTCACATTTTTGTCAAGTTAACATATTTAACAACCACCAACCAGAATCCAATACACAATTATTGGATGAATACCGTGATTGAGAAATCGATATCGGCACTTCATTGTTTCAATGTTGTTATAATGAGTTTATCCCATACATTGTTATTCTAGTGGATCAATATCAAATATTAATAAGATAATATTTGAAAAAATTAATATTTTGTTATCGATAGTAATAATAGAATCAATATTTTCTTACCGATTGTAACAATGTCATCAATATTAAACATTCCGACGGTAATAATATCGAAAATTATTGTTTTCTATTGATGTTCAGTCTCAACTATAGAAAGACTACTTCTGAACATCCTATGCTCATGATGGCATTCTAGAACATTATAAGTGTTAGACGATCGTCGGATATATTGGTCTTCCTGTCGATGTTCAACCCCAACTATAAAAGAACTATTTCCCGATATTCTACGATAACGACGACACTTCAGAACATTATCAAAGAGTATTTGACGAATTTCGGATATATTCGCCTTCCTAGAGATGTTCAATCTCAACTAAAAACGAACTATTTCTAATAATTATATGTTCATGACGGCATCCTAGAACATCATCAAAGGCTATTTAACGATCTTCGTATATATTGGTGCCCCCGTCCATTTTATTGCGTCATTTATTTCTTTACTGGGTTATTGTACGTATATAGGGTGTCTCCAAAACATTGACCACGGCTTTTATTCCTTAAATATTGATCTTAGAAATATATAATAAATTACAAAGTTGCGTAAAAATGATACATAATTTTATGAAATCGATTAAAATTTTCAAGAGAATTAAATTTTAAGAAATACAAAGTTTAAATTTTCATACGGCCCCCATACAAAAACATTTCAAGTGAGTAAAACGTGCCCTATATACTAATAAGGCGATGTACAAAATTCCAGCATTTTATCATAAAAAGTCTCAGAGATATGAAAAGGTAAAAATGCTGACTTAAACCACTTTTCGGTGCATCGACATGGGATGCATTTACATTTTAATTTTTGATTAATCCCTCACCAACTTTGCTTAAACATATCTATGGGACTTTTTATGAAAAAATTCTGAAATTTTGTACATCATTTTATTAGTGTATAGGACACATTTTACTCACTGGAAATGTTTCTGTACGGTGGCCGTATAAAAATTTAAATTTTGTATTTCTTCAAATTTAATCCCCTGAAAATTTCTATTAATTTCATAAAATTCTGTACCTTCTTTACGCAGCTTTGTGATTTATTATTTATGTCTAAAATCAATATTGAAGGAATAAAAGCGGAGGTCAATGTTTTTGGAACACCATGTTTTTGGAACACCACTGTGTATTATACAACATAACGGTTCACTAGACTAATTAAAAAGAACGCCTATCTAAATAGGTTAATGAAATCCAAACACACTTGATTAATATAGATATCAAAAGATACAATATGCCAGCAGTTATAATAAAATTTTTATTGGTTTGCAAAAGTATCTATCCATCAGTTTTTGCTTATACACTGTAATAAATTTCAATAAAATTTATTAATTATTTAGGAAATATTCATGTTTCCTGATACTTACTTACAACATTGTTTGAACAAAGAAAACAATTATAAATGGAGTTGCGAGAAAAATAAAATTAGACAACAGTCTGCCCATAGTCAAATTTCCAAAAGCTATCCCATTGTGACCAAACTATTCACACTCTGAGTTTCAGATACTTAGAAGCTGACTGCAACTTCGAGTATAAATAGGGGAGGTAGTAAATGCTAATAATACCATAGATAAATAATAAAATTAAATAAAAAGAATGGTAACAAAATCATAATGATTCAGCATCAATTTTAATTTATAAGCCCTTTTTAAAATAATCCTGTCCAGTTCCTTATCCTTTGTGTGCATAATATCAAGACAAAAATAGAGAAACAAAGTAAAAATCTTTCTCATTTAATACGATGGATGAATGCCAAAGTTAAAACCATAATTTCTTCAACTGAAAAACGATAATTAAATCTGTAAATTTAAACTCAAATTCAAAATTATTAATACTACAAGTAAGACAATACAGGTGTCATAAGGTAAATTGCCCTTACTCAAAATTTACTCTATCAGGACTTACCTTTGATGCCTTCACTATGGTTGGAGTATGGAAACTCCGGTTACGAGCACAGGAGAATAACACTTACGACATAAAATAATAACTCTGATTAAAATTGATCAATTCCTTTAATTTCATATATATAAATCTCTTGATTATTCATAAAATTACTCATAAATTTATTTTAGTGTCACATATATCTATAACATCTATTTAAGTAACACATATCTTTATAACAAATTATTTAAGCGACACATATATTTATAACAATTATTTTGTGTGACACATATATTTATAACAATTATTTAAGTGACACATATATTTATAACAAACTATTACTATATGCCGAAAACATAAGCAGTTTTTTATTTCAAACACAAGAGTTCATTACTCAGCTTTGGGTGCTTACTCAAGTATTGTTAAAATTTTCGATATGTGTTATTTGCTTGCCGTGCTCATTTAACAGATAAAGTTGTATAAATACCTCATATGAGTTTGCTTTTGATATTTAGTGACATTAGAGAACACACTTTGCTGGATGCCTGCGTATACTTGCTACGCCACTTGTATTCACTATGCACATACTCATCACATTGATGATCCACATTTTCTTTGTGCGATCATAGGAGATTTTTGATACTCCTAAAAAATACGTGCGTCTAGGACGCTGTCGAATATTTAATCTCCTGAAATTTCTCGAAAACTCTGGAACCACATTTTTCTTTTCCACTTGTGGTGTCATACCACCTCATCTGATTTGTTGTTGGTGATGGAGCGGATGCACGCAGTTTACTTATGTGCGAATTCCCATTGGTTTTCGTGGATGCATTTAAAGTGCTTATTAGCATCTGTATTGGCATTGTTGTTGAATGGCATCTGTAATTGAAATGTCAAGATGTCATGCGACAACAGGCATGCATAACAACAGACAGAAAATCAGAACGTAAACACAGAACTCAAAATATTCTTACAATGCGGCCTAGGGACAAGCACGTCCATTCAGGTCGCTAAGATAAAATACATAATTAGAGATTGGCAATAGCTGCAATGCAATGATTAACAAAACCGTACTTAAAATAATGACTTAGAATAATACAAAATACTTCTGCATCCTTATATGCATATATATATATATATATATATATATATATATATATATATATACTTTAATCAGTTAGGTGACTTTACAGACTTCAGTGCATTAAATACAACGTTCAGCTTTTAGGGGTTAATATAAGAAGTTATTATGCAAAATTTCATGATTAGATTTAGGAATAGCGCAATTATTGTTGTAGGAATAAGTGCATTGGATGTTACGACTTATTTCTATCAAGTGGGGGGTTTTAAGTAAAAGAAAATGCATTTGAAAATATAAAGTTGGCGTATAATTAACAAACTGTTTCTTTAACTCAAATTAACGTCAAGAAAAATGTTTTCATCTAAGATCAACTGGGATCTATACTGCATAGTAGCTATAGTCACAACTTCAAAGTGGGCACGCACGTTTGTTAAAAGCATTACATATTAAAACAAGAAAGATCAATCATGCTTAAAGCATTGATTATGAAACACTTTCCAGCTTCAATGCAATTTTATTTAAAAAAGTCGAAAATGCAATACATTCCTCGGTAATATTTTAAAACTTATCACGATACTATATTGATTTATTATATTTGAAAACTTAAACCTTCATTGAAAAAAATGAACTTCATTCAAAAGACGGCATTGAAATATAAATTGCGTGGTTTAAATATCTCTAAAATGCTATACATTCCACGGTAATATTTTTAAATCTATCATAATACTACGATAATTTATTATATTTGAAAACTTCATCGAAAACAACTGAAATTAATTCAAATGACGTCATAGAAAAAATAACACGCCTGGATCTCTCTATAAAAGCGGGATTTCATTCATAACTTTCTCCATTTCATTCATCACAATACTATAATAATTTATTTTATTTAAAAATTAAGACCATGGAGCTACAATTCATAAACTTTAAGCTTAAAACTTCATCGAAAAATATCGTCCTTCTGTTTATAAAATCAATTAATATTTCATTCATATCAGCCATGCAGACTCCATGGACTGAATTATTTTGTGTTAAAGAAATACAGTAATTCTAATACAACTCATTCCACATATTTTGCTGTTTACATTTTACATAGGTGAAAAATAGGCTTAATTGTAGAAATAATCAAATTTGAATGAGAATTTAAACTCAAATATATTGTCATTGTGTTGTTTTAGTATGTAGATGCACAGAATTTAAGCAGAAATAAAGTAGTTTTAGGATGGATACAACACTCAATATGAATTAAAAAGAACTTTAAAAACGATAATTTATTATATTTGAAAACTTCATCGAAAACAACTGAAATTAATTCAAATGACGTCATAGAAAAAATAACACGCCTGGATCTCTCTATAAAAGCGGGATTTCATTCATAACTTTCTCCATTTCATTCATCACAATACTATAATAATTTATTTTATTTAAAAATTAAGACCATGGAGCTACAATTCATAAACTTTAAGCTTAAAACTTCATCGAAAAATATCGTCCTTCTGTTTATAAAATCAATTAATATTTCATTCATATCAGCCATGCAGACTCCATGGACTGAATTATTTTGTGTTAAAGAAATACAGTAATTCTAATACAACTCATTCCACATATTTTGCTGTTTACATTTTACATAGGTGAAAAATAGGCTTAATTGTAGAAATAATCAAATTTGAATGAGAATTTAAACTCAAATATATTGTCATTGTGTTGTTTTAGTATGTAGATGCACAGAATTTAAGCAGAAATAAAGTAGTTTTAGGATGGATACAACACTCAATATGAATTAAAAAGAACTTTAAAAACGATAATTTATTATATTTGAAAACTTCATCGAAAACAACTGAAATTAATTCAAATGACGTCATAGAAAAAATAACACGCCTGGATCTCTCTATAAAAGCGGGATTTCATTCATAACTTTCTCCATTTCATTCATCACAATACTATAATAATTTATTTTATTTAAAAATTAAGACCATGGAGCTACAATTCATAAACTTTAAGCTTAAAACTTCATCGAAAAATATCGTCCTTCTGTTTATAAAATCAATTAATATTTCATTCATATCAGCCATGCAGACTCCATGGACTGAATTATTTTGTGTTAAAGAAATACAGTAATTCTAATACAACTCATTCCACATATTTTGCTGTTTACATTTTACATAGGTGAAAAATAGGCTTAATTGTAGAAATAATCAAATTTGAATGAGAATTTAAACTCAAATATATTGTCATTGTGTTGTTTTAGTATGTAGATGCACAGAATTTAAGCAGAAATAAAGTAGTTTAAGATGGATACAACACTCAATATGAATTAAAAAGAACTTTAAAAAATCACGAATTGGAAACAAGATGGATGCCATATCTCATTTTGAAGTGGGTCAGGTGATCGTTTCATATCATGGTCACGTGATCGTTTCATATAAGATGTGTAATTATTATTTTAATTTTTATTTAAAAAACTACTGAATATATTTAGCTGAAATTTTTTTATATATTTTATGGAACAATTTGACTATTACCTAAAATTTTCGAAGCAATTTGTGAATTTTAAATCCGCTTAAAAAATGTTAGAAAAATTAGGTCCCATAGGGCTCAATGTATTTCATTTTTTCAACCCGGGTTCAATCCAAAACTAATTGTGTGATATTATTCATTTATATTCCCATACGTCCTACAGACCGTCTGAACAACATACTAAAATTTCATTTTGATTAAGTCATTTTTACGGCAGTTATCGTGCTAACGGACAGACAGACAGACAGACAGACAGACAGACAGAATGAACAAAGTCATAAACACTTTTCAACTTTGTTGTAAAGTGTTAAAAAAATGCATAAAAGAAATCAGAAAGATCATTTTAAACACTATCAACAAAATTTAACTGATTCAAAATCTTAGATGTGTTTTACGTTTCTATTATCAATTTTCTTTTTATGTGTCAAGTTCCACAGATTGAAGAGTAAAATTTAATATCTGAAGAGTTTCAAAAGAAGTTTCTTAATAATTTATCATAGGTGTCAAAAGAAATTCCCTATCTATTGAACAATGATCTCATAAAGATGTTAGTGGTGACAGCTGTTAGGGACGACAACACTCGAAGAATATATCTTTAAATCTGTGATGGGCAGATCGTTTTCTGTAAGTATCCTTTTGCATTTCACAGGATTAAGGAACTAACAATGTTAAACAATTACACGTGGATTTCATACAGTTTATTCATTCTGCAAAATTTTATAGTTTACACTGGTGTTTTGCGTTAGAATATCCTGCATATATGATGTTCCCAGGAAAATCCTTAGGGCTTCAATAATTTTGCAAGGAAATGTCCATGAGTGTTGAGAATTTAAAAAAATTACAAAAAGTTTAAAAAAATAACAGACTTGGTAACAAAACGAGATACAAAAAGATAACTATAAAGTTGTATAGTGTTATCCGATGAGTAGAAATCGACAATACTACTATTTAAGAAAGTGTTTTAAAAAACGAAAGGTCTTTTATTTAACACATCCTAAAAGATGTGCAGAACACTATAAAGACTACCAGAGCACTTTCGGACGTATATACGCCCTTCATCAGTGGCTACATGAATAGTAAAAGCATGGAATGTTTATATATATATAGATACCGGTTTAAAGCAAATTTGCAAAATATATAAAATGATAAATGAACTTACTAAAAATAATACAAGAAATATACACGGAAATTACAAAATAAGTTTAAACGCTTACGAATTTTAAAATATTACAAGAAAAGAAATAATACAAATTTTAGAAAAACGTCAAGCATAATATTCTTGAGAATGAAGTCACATATAACTTTTAAGAGATTTTGTTTTTAAGAGATTTTTATACTAAACTTGTTGCTATTAAAGGTCGTTTATTTCATAAATCTGGTGTGCCTTACTATCTTAAGATTTTCCGTCCTTTTATTAATTTCTGTCATTAATTTGGTTTCAAACCCGCTCACTCTAATCTTACCACTTTATTTAATCGTATTCGATCCGATAAACTTGGGAATTTTGATGATTTAAGAGCTTTCCTGGGGTGTATGCCGTTTCTCTGTTATCTCCTACTGGGGACTATATATTTTACATTAATAGTACAAAACGTACTGTTGACATCCGTTTATCAGAACATGCTCGCGATGTCAAATCTGGTAAACTTTCTGATCAATATGTGGTTAATAATAAATTTTTTCCCGTTTTTGAAAAAAAACTTTCCTTTTGCTACGTTGTAACAATCCACGTAGTATTCTTTTTTATGAATCCCTGTTTATTAATATTTACCGTGAATCCATTTGTAATTTTGATCCTGTTCAAATTTTAAGTTATGCTTGGCGACTCATTCACGACTCTGTGCAATTCAAACCTCGTAAAATTTATCTGTAACGCCATTCTCAGGAGTATTATGCTTGACATTTTCTAAAATTTTTATTAGTTCTTTTCTTCTAATGTTTTAAAATTCTCAAGCGTTTAAACTTATTTTGTAATTTTCGTGTATATTTCTTGCATTATTTTTAGTAAGTTCATTTACCATTTCATATTTTATGCAAATTTGCTTTAAACTGGTCTCTCTCTATATAAACATTCCATGCTTTTACTATTCATGTAGCCACTGATGAAAGGCGTATATACGTACGAAAGCGCTCTGGTAGTTTTTAATAAAGTTCTGTACGTATTTTAGGATATGTTAAATTAAATACCTTTCATTTTTTAAAGCGCTTTGTCCTTGATTTTATCGATTGAATGCAAGTGTGATATCAATCTTAATTATTGCAGAAAGTGTTTATTTGACACACTATGGCTATTGGTGAGTGGCTGTTCTATTTTGGAAAGATCCAATAAACAGCACAATACACATGAACGGAAATCTAGTATAAATCTCTAGTTTAAAATTCTCTTAGTTAGGAAAAATACACATTTGAATTCCAGAGAGGACATTACCGCCAACTTTGAGAAGTAGTGCTGCCACAGTGATGGGGGCCCAGGTGATACAACTTTTCACAGGCATTTCTTGACTTATGTATACGCTCTTTATTCGTTTCTGGCGTCAGATTCTTCCTAATTAGAAAATGCTCGTTATAATTGGCTCTTTTTAACTATCTAGCTTTGTTGTCCAATTCGTTAGCCTAACTTTTTATATTATCTGTTAGGTGCACTACAAGTTTTTTTATTCGTTCGAGCATGGTCACTTTAGAATATATAAACCTAACATATACACTTTTAGACCTTCGCTTACACAGTTATGGAGATGTTTAAAAACTTTCTTAAGAGCAATATGTTTCCGTATAATTCGGACTGAAATTATTTTATTTTGCCTATTTTCTATTTCAAAATGTTGTTAAGGATAAAGATTGCTGCATCCAATAAAATCAGAAGTTACTGCTAAAAACAATGTATGCATTATACATCCCATGACCGCGGTTGGATGGGGATAACCTCAGAGAATGTATAAACTAAAATCACGTAACTCGTCTATATGTGTAATTCTATAAAAACAATGATTCCGTAATAACTTAAATCAATTTTATCAATGAATATAAATAAAAAGTTAACTGAGATATACATACTTTCCTACCACTGCGGTGAATAAAAATTTTCCGGACCACGATATTTGTTGGGCAGAAGTAAAAAAAAAATTGTTTTTGGTTCATGTTCATATTAATAAGACCACATATGCGAAGGTGAAATAGCTCCGTACATAAGAAGTATACGAATTGGAAACCCACAGAGTGAAAAATAATAGTAAATTATTTATTTATAATATTAAAAACTTGTTATATATTTTATTCAATCAGCAAAACTGCACATAAAGTATTAGGAATATCAATAAGACTTCGAGATAACAATGAAACGTAGAACAATTGGAATAAAAAAATCTGATGTGAGCACCACGTGACTTTCAATGTAGACTCATATTCATCTTCTCTTTATTTCTTCAATAATTCATAATATTGAGTTTAATTGCACAAAATAACTCCAATGTTTGCAAAAAAATTTTGTGCAAAAACTTTGTGATTTATTATAAATAATAATAATTATTTAAAATAACACTGAGTTCGAAATTTTAATGCAGCTTTCGTTTTCATTTGGTAATATCATTTGGTAATTTCATTTGGTTAGGTGGTACAGCAAAAATGTGAAAAACTAAAATATCTCGGGGAAGGCTAGTCTTAGAGTAATATAGTTCATCTTATTATTTTCGTCGTCAAAAATTATATATGAAATATTAAAGCTTCTTTTTCCGAAATCATACAAAAATTAAATCTGTACCAGGTAAACGTACAAGCGACTTATATACCAAATTTTGTGAACTTTGATTAATTAGTTTTTCAGTTAGATTGAATACGGATAATTTTTGCAGGCCATTTCACTAAAAAGCAGATTCTTTTATCTCGAACCGTACCAAAATCTAATCAGCACCAGGCTTACCCACAATGGGCGTACTTACCAAATTTTATGAAATTCGGTCAAACAGTCCTTCAGTTAGAGTGGATGCAAAATCAGCACATATAGACAGGCAGACCCGCTAAAATAGTTTTTTCATGTTCTGGAGGTCTCAAGACGTGTAGATCCTTCAAAACTCGAGTTGCGATTTTCGACACAATTCCAATAATTTTTCTATACATTACCATGTATTGCAGGATATATTTCGTAATATTTTTAGTAACAAAAAATTAGCTGCGATACCTGTAAACATGGACTGATGTCCCAACCGGTACACGGAGCCACGAATTGATTTAGTACGATAATTCTCTACCCATGGGGCTGCTAAAATGATAGTATTTTCTTCCACAGTTGAAGTCTTATTCATTTAGTATAACAGATGAACACGTTAAATTACAAAGGCATTAAACTCATATTTATGAACACTAACTACGTAAAAACTTCGGAAAGAACGAAATAAAAGTTTCAGCAAAATACGATTTGTTGTCATAGTTATAATTAAAGAAATGATTATGTTGAAGTTATGTCTCTATACTTAAAACAATCCTACGGATTTTTAGCATGGCATTTCTATGAAACGGGAAAACGTATAATTTTGAAATTGTACAAATATATTAATGTGGATATCTAGGTGTGCAAGACGGTCGTATAATTTTGCTTTGGACCAGTTAATTAAATATTAATTTATAAAAGTTATTGCATTGCCAGTACGGATAACAATTTAGTGGGTCGATCTGCTTTCCAACTTCTTAGTAATTGGTTGCTGGCATAAAAAGTACGATTACGATGATAAGAGATTGATTACAACGATAGTTAGTACACTTGGGGCAATGTGGCAATGATATATATTGCTTATTATTGATTGTGACTGACTCGCAACTATTACAACGAATAATTAGGATTAAATGTGATTATTAATATTCTCAACAATTATGTGTTTTATTTCTGATTCTTATAATTAGAACTTTTAGCATGTTAACTGACTGTTTATGTAAAATCATTAAATGTGTTTATATTTGAAACCACATGCTCATTCCCGATTGTAAATACTCTATAAAAATTGCATTTTCGGATTTCACTAACGGTGTGAAAGAGCTGGCGAAGGGAAAACCGAGTGTTGATGAGCATCAGCAAACAAGGAGCGAAGTTCAAACGGTCGTATTGCGCCTCCGTAGCAGACGAGATGAAAGAGATCGGGAGGCGAGCTACGGTGGTTAATGAACTGCGTAAAACAGGGAAATGGGTACCCTAACTCGCCATGCGAGCTCTGTGTTTCAGCGAGCGTCGTCCCCCAGCAAGTAAGGTGAAATATTAAACTTACTTACACATGCACATTCAATAAAAGTACAGTAATTTAAAAGATATTGTTTTATGTTTAAATGAGTTTAAGTTATCTGAATGTAAGTTATCTTCAAGACTATGAAATATAATTGCTCAAAATATGTTTTCTTTTTTCTTTTTAAAAAAATAAATGTGAATAAATTGGCAGAAACAGGATGATCGAAAAAATTATTCCAGCAAATTTAATTCGGTTGATAACCTTGCTGAAATAGGATATGAAGTGTGAGGTGAGCTATGTTGATTTTTAAAGCAAGAAAAGTCAATCATGCATAAAGCATTGATTATGAAACACTTTACAACTTCAATGCAATTTTATTTAAACATCTCTAAAATGCGATATATTCCTCGGTAATATTTTAAAATTCTCACAATATTACATTAATTTATTATATTTGAAAAACCTCATCGAAAACACATGAACTTTATTCAAATGACGTCATTGAAGTATAAATCGCCTGACTCTCTATATAAAACCAGCATTTCGTTCATAAACTTTTTCCATTCCTTTCATTCATCACAATACTACAATGATTTAGTTTATTTGAAAACTTAAAACCATGGAGGCACAAGTAATTTAACTATCTGCTTAAAACTTCATCGAAAAAATCGTCTGCATCTCTATGTAAAATCAATGAATGTTTCATTCATATCAGCTATATTGCAGACTCCATGACCTAAATAATCTTGCGTTAAAGAAATGCAGCAATATTCTTATACAACTAATTCTTCATATTTTGGTCTTTACGTTCTGCATAGTAAAATTAGGCTTCGCTGTAGTAATAATCAAAGTTGGATGATCATTTAAACTCAAATATATTGTCATTGCGTTGTTTCAGTATGTAGATGCACATACATTAAGCAAAAAAAAAACGGTTTCAGAACGGATAGAACACTAAATATAAATTAGAAATAACTTCAAAAATCACGATTTTGACACAAGATAGATGATATAGTTTACTTTGAAGTGGGTCACGTGAACTCTTCATATAATAGTTACGTGATGTCTTCATATAAAGGGTGTAATTCTTATTTTGACTTTTATTTAAAAACTACTGAATATATTTTGCTGATTTTTTAACACTTTACAACAAAGTTGAAAAGTGTTTATGACTTTGTTCATTCTGTCTGTCTGTCTGTCCGTTAGCACGATAACTGCCGTAAAAATGACTTAATCAAAATGAAATTTTAGTATGTTGTTCAGACAGTCTGTAGGACCTATGGGAATATAAATAAATAATATCACCCAATTAGTTTTGGATTGAACCCGAGTTGAAAAAATGAAATACATTGAACCCAATGGGACCAAATTTTTCAAACATTTTTTAAGCGGATTTAAATTTCACAAATTGCTTCGAAAATTTTAGGCACTATTCAAATTGTTCCATAAAATATATAAAAAAAATTCAGTGAAATATATTCAGTAGTTTTTTAAATAAAAATTAAAATAATAATTACACGATCACGTGACCATGATATGAAACGATCACGTGACCAACTTCAAAATATAATACGGCATCCATCTTGTCTCAAAATCGTCATTTTTAAAGTTCTTTTTAATTCATATTGAGTGTTGTATTCGTCGTAAAACCTCTTTATTTTCGCTTAAATTATGTGCATCTACATACTGAAACAACGCAATGACAATATATTTGAGTTTAAATGAACATCCAACTTTGATTATTTCTCTAACGAAGCCTATTTTTCACTTATGTGAAATGTAAACAGCAAAATATGTAGGATGAGTTGTATAGGAATTGCTGTATTTTTTTAATGCAAAAGAATTTAACTCATGGAGTCTGCATAGCTGATATGAAAGAAATATTCATTGACTTTACCAAGAGAAGGACGATTTTTTGCGATGAAGTTTTAAGCATAGAGTTAAATTACTTATAGCTCCATGGTCTTAATTTTTAAATAAAATAAATTATTATAGTATTGTGATGAATGACATGAATGGGAAATTATTTATGAATGAAATGCTGCTTTTTTAGAGAGAGCCAGGCGTGTTATTTTTTCTATGACGTCATTTGAATGAATTTCAGTTGTTTTCGATGAAGTTTTTATATATAATAAATTATCGTGGTATTATGATAATTCTAAAATTGTTACCGAGTAATATATCACATTTTAGAGATGTTTAAACCAGGCAATTTATATTTCAATGCCGTCATTTGAATGAAGTTCATTTTTTTGGATGAATGTTTAAGTTTTCAACTATAATAAATCAATGTATTATTGTGAGAAGTTTTAAAATATTACCGAGGAATGTATTACATTTTAGACATGTTTAAATAAAATTGCATTGAAGTTGGAAAGTGTTTCTTAATCAATGCTTTAAGCATGATTGATCTTTCTTGTTTTTATATATTTTTATGGGCTAATTTAAATATTTTCAAAAACTTTCGAAGCAATTTGTGAATTTTAAATTTGGTTAAAATATGTTTGAAAAATTAGGTCCCATGGGACTCAATGTATTTCATTTCTTCAACCCGGATTTAATCCAAAACTAATTGGGTGATATTTTTCATTTGTATTCCCATAGGTCCCATAGATAGTCTGAACAACATACTAAAATTTTATTTTGATAAAGTCATTTTCATGGTAGTTATCATTCTAACGGGCAGACAGACAGACAGACAGACAGACAGAACAAAGTCATAAACACTTTTCAACTATGTTGTAAAGTGCTGCATTTAAAAAAGTAATTGTTTTTTAGTTATTTATTTTCAAAGAAACTTACAAATCTACTTATCTGTAGCTTGCTTTTAATGCCAAATTCAATTTGTTTTGCGATGTAGTCGCGAAGAATTCTCAAGGATATACATAGATATTCACGCTCTCAGATTTGAATAGCAAAATAAATTAGATATTGACTAAAGTTTTTAGAAGAAAGATGGCAAATTTACGATACACAGACTATATAAAATAATATTGAAACAATAAATCTATAGCGATAATTTCCAGGATATCTTTGAAGTTTATTCTGTATGGAAGTTTTTAAAATTTCATATTTTAAAATTTTGTCTGAAAAATTATTAAATTAAACTCAAAGTTTGAATTCTGAATAGAAAATTATTTTATTTTCCATTTTATCTTAATAAATAATCCCAATTGTAGAATAACAATATCTTTCAGTATATAGACTTTTTTATGAATGTAAAAAAAATCTTAATGTATAATCCTAAGCCATATTTAAATTGAAAAAAATGTACCTAAATTGCAAAACATGTAATCTAAAAATATTCTCGTCGAATTAATTAAACAGAAAGCGAACATGGTTTTTATTGAAGCGTGTAGGAGTTATTTAAATCCACGTAAAAAATACGTTACACAGTATTATAATTCCTAACGGTAATGCTGAAACTATATATTATAAATTTTGTATCGGCAAACAAAACACTCATTTCCATAAATGAATATTTTTTTACAGTTTATACATTAGGGGTACTAAATCCATTCTCGCCAAAAATAAAGTTTGACAAATTTAATTATAAATTCTATCACTAATTTTAACAACTCATCTCTCCAGAGGATTATATAAGTATTATAAAGTATTATTAATGAAGAATTATTTTTTCATGTATAACTAGAACTGACTTCAAAATATTAATAATGTATATGTATAGAAAAATATAATCCGCATTTACTTCATATTTTATATAACTGTTATGTTTTGTGTCGGTTTTACTCACACACACAAACATACACACACACACACACACACATATATATATATATATATATATATATATATATATATATATATATATATATATATATATATCGTCGCATCGGAAAAACTAGAATTAGAGCAATTCTTGGGTTTCTATTAAAAGCTGCATATATCTTGGTATTCTAACAAAAATTAATGTTTTAATTTCGAAGTAATTCATATTTTGGTTTCATGTTTTCAATTTTTATTTTCTCCCCTAAGGTGTCCCCGGGTTAAAGTGCGATTTCTTGACATAGCGACTAAACATGCCTATAAAATGAGTTTAAACCATCCCTACAGAAGGGGTCTCTTTACGTTTCTGTGTTAATCTGTTCTCGTCCAGGACATGAGTATTTTTTTTCGGTGTTTCTAGGGATAAAGATACAAATGTTTATTCTATGTGCAGACTTATCGTTGCTCCCAGTGTACATGGATTGTATGCATTTTTCACTATTTCTTATGAATTCACTATTACTATGAATACAATTTATTGTTTTGCTATCTGTTTAGATTAATGAATTCCGTTTATTCCTGCTTTAACTACCGGACAAGTCCGGTGAATTTTCTCATAGTAAGCATATTTCTATCCGTGTTTGGAAATGTCAATTGATTAGGTTTCTCGTGGTTTATTTACTTTCACAATTCAGTGAGTTCCACACGAACATAAATTACGGATTGAACAACCCATTGAAAAAAGAACATACACCATAATCATAATTTTAAAACAAGGATTTGACAAGTAGTAGTACAGACAAATGCTGATGGTTGTGGGAAATCTAACTACAAATGTATAACACCATGTTTAATTATCGGGAGTGATGTTCAACTCCACTTTCACGTACCAGAATTCCTTTTTAAATAGCTTGTGTGAATTTTTCTCAAGTTTTACAATTAGAGTTTTGAAAAATCGATATCGTTGGTTCAAATGATTACAATAATAACGTGTTATCCTTTACTTTAAAGGGCTTGGCAAAATATTTTATTGATACCATACTTGGAATTGTACCTCCTGCCCTCCGAGAGGGAGGACAATGACGTCACAAACACAAAAATTGAATTGGGGCTATTTTTGATGGTTGACACTATTAAGTCTCGTGACAATTGAGCCATAGATAAACCCTTTCATGCACGATAATGTCCAATTTTGTCCTATACTGATATATTAAAAAAATATAAAAATTTGAATGATATAATTATTTTTTCTTATCGAATTCTCGAATTTAAATATATTATATTTAGTTCTAGACATTTCAGTAACAAAGCCGAATATAAAGTTTAGTGAAAATCCAATGATATTTGTATCAGCTATCATGTGCACAAGAAATCGACTGCAGACATCAGATAGACGAACATTACTCCAGAAATAGTCAAAACCTATCAGGAGATCTTAGAACATATATTGTATGAAAATATCGAAATCGAAAATTTTCGTGTAAGCAATAGTTTTTCAATACTACGTATGGGAAATTGAAAATTTGAAGAGAGTCATGGTCAGCTTTAACAAAAAGGTTAACTTTCTTACATGGGAGGCTAAAGTATAAGTTTTCCACTTTTAAGACTGTACTGTCAACTTCAGTGACAGAAGAAAGGAATATATTGTCAGTAGCTCAATGGATACAAATCATAAAGTGTAGCTTGAGATATTTTCGTGATCTGCGGCTATTCCTAATATAGAAAGACTGATATTATCACTCATTTAAGATATAAATTATTTGAAGAAATATTAAATGAGTTGTAAAAATTCATTGGTTGAAATAATATTTCTTATAAATCGTATTTAGGACTCTCTCTATCTCTCTCTCACTCTCTCGCGCTCTCTCTCTCTCTCTCTCTCTCGCTCTCTCTCTCGCGTGTGCTCTCTCTCTCGCGCGCGCTCTCTCTCGTTCTTCCTCGTTCTCTTTCTTTCTCTCCCTCTCTCTCCTCTTCTCCCCATCTCTTTCTCTCCCTCTCTCCTCCTCTCCCCTCTTCGCTCTTTCTCTCCTTCTCTCTTCACCTCTCCCTCCCTCTCTCTCCACTCCTTCCTCTCTCCCTCCCTCTCTTTCCCTCTCTTTCACATACAGACATCACCGCGAAAACGTTCGATTCGAGTTAAATGATGCTGGAAACGTGACCTTCCGTGGAAAACTCCAATTCGAATATTAGACCCCGTCACAATACTTTCTCTATATATGTAAGAACGGTAAAAATATGCGATTATAAACTATTAGCAATTGTGAACATGATCATAAACTTACTAAACAGAATAACTTAGTAAACACTTGTTAATAGAATCAGTAACTCTAATTATCTAATAAAATTTGTATTATCTAGATGAACCTATTCATATTATATTAAAAATTAATAGATATTTTAATAAGAAATGTTTTATAACCATTTACATATATATTTGCTTCATATAATCATATAAGTCAATATTTATTAAACTAAGAACTAATTAAGTTTCGAGGTTTGATAAAGAAGAAATAATGAATAAATTATTTTTGAACAGCAGTTAAACAGTATAATTTTTAAATGGTATAAAATAACTATATTTAACTATATTTTATGTATATTTTATGCATGTATCTTCAAATATATTCATTAATAATCCATTTATATATTTAAAAAAATAATATAAATATATAATTGTGCTAGAAATCCCTAAAGTAGACAATGGAAATTATGCTATTTTATAGGATTTACTGAAAAAAATATTGAATAACACATTTCTAATTAGATTATTTTATTACTTTAGATTTGTTTAAACAAGTCCATTTTAAATTACGCTATGTAAAGCTATATTAAAATCGCGCGCATGGAATTAAATCTTCTAAAGGCTATAGGAATATAATTTTACTTTTATAATAAAAATAAGTTATTATTTGGATCAATTAACTACATTACAGAAATTTACAGATATAGAGTCACTTAGATTAATTGCCTTTCTTATTGGTGGAAACAATTTTGTAATGCCATTGTTCTTGCCACAAATTTATTTGAATCATCTATTTATAAGTATCTACTTTAGATATAGATTAGATGATGGTTGATATGGATTCAACATCAAATTCTGAAATAGGTAGAAGGGGGTTTTTAGGATTTCTACTTCTGATTATTACAGTCGAACCTCGATATCTCGAATTTGGAGGGAGTAGAAAAAAAATTCGAGATATCAAAAATTAAAAAAATTTTAAGGAATTCATAAAAGACTGTATACACACTAGTTTTATACTTTACACATTTTAAAAAATAATCACTTATTTTATTTTGCTGACAGAGAATTGGGTATTACCAAGAAAATGCTGACAACCAATAAAACGAAGCTTGAAATGATTGGACACACATTTAATGTAATACTATGTACGTACATGCATTATTAAAATTTAATCTTGCATTTATTTATTTCACAAAATAGTCATCTATGACAGTTTGGTTACAGCCTACTGAATCCTTCAAAATTTATCACATTTTCCAAATAAGTTAGGCGGATCCAAATGAGCCTTATTTTGTGGTGATAGTTTACTTTAAAACTCTGAATAATACCTTGGGCCAAAGGCTGTAACTTAGACGTTGTGTTTGGTGGCATGAAATGAACTTTCACGAATTTTAATTTCGGCACTCTATTATGCGCTGTACAGTTGTCCAAGAAGAGAACAATATCGCGATTTTCAGGGGACATTCTTCTGTCTAGTTCCTTCAATCAATTAGTAAATAAGTCGGCAGTCATCCAAGCTTCATAGTTTGCAAAACAAGTCATTGGAAAAGATTTCATTCCTGAAAAACATCGGGGTTTAGCAGATTTACCTATCATAAGAGGTTTGAGCCTTTCTGAACTCTCCATATTAGTGCAAAGTAGCACAGTTAATCTTTCTTGGTTCTTTTTCCGGTCATAAAATGCTTCACCTTTAATGGCCAGAATTTTATGAGGTATACACTTAAAACATAGTCCTGTTTCATCTGCATTAAACATATTTTTTGGACCGTATTTTTCCAAATGAAAAGATGAAAATGGTAAGATGATCCAAATGGTAAGATGAAAATAGCTAGAGATTGATTACAGATTGATTTCGAGATATATAGAGATTGATTAGAAACATTTAGAGTTAAAGAGTTTGTTTTACATTAATTTTATACCGCGCTTGAAGGGAGATGAAAATATTTTGAGATATCGAAAATTTCGAGATACAGAGGTTCGACATATCGAGGTTCACCTGTATTTTAATTCCCGGTCAACAATCTTCATTTTCTATAAAATATTAACTTTAATCGGCTATGAGTGGAGCTTAGATCATGACTAATATGGGTTTAATATCAAGATACTAATGGGGTTGAGGGATTTACTAAAGATTCTATGTTCCAATTATTTTCTCTTTAGGGTTTAAAAATTGTCCTTGAAGCATTTATTACTTTCCTTATATACATAATGTATAAGGAAAGTATTGTGACGGGGTCGATAATTCGAATACGAGTTTTCGACGGGAGAGCACGTTTCAAGCATCCCTGATCACGAATCACACATTTTTGAAGTGATGTCTGTGTGTGTGTGTGTGAAAGTGTGTGTGTGTGTGTGTCAGTGAGTCTGTGGAGAAGATAACTGACGAACGAATGGACCGATTCGAACGAAATTTGGTACAAATATCACAATCCACAAACACTGGAAGCCTATTGTTTTTATACGCAATCGAATGTTCAGAACCCCCTAATTTTCGAGTGAAATTTTGAAAAATCGTCAAAAAATCAAAACCGCTAAAGTTACGCAAATAGACATTTCTTATGTAATTTTTCATTACAAAACGATTGACTTGAATTTTAGAACGCTAACATGAACCGTTCTCAAGGTATTGTACATTTTTCAAAAAAATTATCAAAAAGTCGTATAAAATAAAATAAAATATTTCCTATTGAGAAACATGTTCACTTCTCATATGTAATACCATGCGTGATATCATTCTTGTGGATCTAGCTCGTTCCATTCATGAAAAAAGATACTTTGAGTAATACTTTTGTAATTGAACGCCAATAGTCATTTATCTGCTGTAAGAATAACGTATTTCTTTGTCCATAACGCTTGGCGAGATTTCGGCGAGAAATTTGGTGGAATGTCGCCAACTTGGCGACTTATTTAAAGGTTGATAAATTAATGAAAAACTCGCCAAATGGATAAAAATGACGCTAAATCAATGACAACTCATTGATGATGAAGACATGAAAAATGACGACTCATTGACGAAAATTCAATGTCTTGGAGAGAATATAAATAACTACTCTACATATAATCTATTTTTTTTACTGTAAAAGTAGTAAATTCATTGCATTATATAAAGAAAGTCATATGCTGCCCACATCAGATTTTTTTATTTGTTGAAGTCGGTTGTATCTGGAGCCTAGATGATGACTGATATGAAGTCGGCATAAAATTATGTTGAGTGTAGAAGACTCACTATAAAATTTATATTTTTAATGTAAAAATTATTTTTCAGACACGCCTAAAGAAAGAGCTTAGGTGACAACTGATATGGATTCAGCCTCGAATTTTAGAGCTAGAATAGGGATTCATTAAGTATTTATATTGCCTACTTTAGAGATATCACTTTCAGTATTATTATTTTTTCGAAAAATCGTATGACTGTATTTCATAAGTGGGCAAAATATTATGACGATATTTAACAGTTATGTCGAAAATATAGTATACACACAGATTGCCACAATGTGAAGGTTCTGTTATAAATTTCTTGTATGGATTTGGATGTTGCTAACAAAATGAATAAAATAATTTTTATTACACTAGAAGAAACTGTAATAAAATATAATTTTTTTTAATTTGGCGAAGTTATGTAAAAAAGCGTCATGTCACTAAAAAAACAAGTAAAATATTTAAAACTGTAAATTTAGTGTCATGCAAATAACAGCAGTTTTTATTTTTGCGGTATTTTGCGTGAACAGTTTGAAAGCAATGGATCTGAATATCCACCAAAAATATGTATCGAAGTAGAAAAATTGTGTACTGATGACATTAGGTTTTGTAGAGTAATACAGCGTAAGGTATTCAAAACTTGCGAACTTACTATATGTGTTAATAAATAATGAAGAAAATATGGTACGTTCAAGTCAGGATTAGACATTTCCTGGACATCAATTTGCTGTGGGGTTAAACGTCTGATCATGAATTTTATAATCAATTCCAAAATGTTGTTCGTGTTAAAATTACTATCAGAGCATGAACTCTCTCGAGGTAAAATTTTCTTCCTGACCATTTCTTGGGGAAAATGGAGGTTGAAATTCTGCTCAATTACCAGATTCTTAATTTTAGCGGATAAAGTTTTGCCCATTTGTACATTTTAGAATCTCGAGTTCAAGGGGATACTTGAAATCTATAGACATTCGTGGTATTCAAAAGCACATGTGCTGTGATGTATTCGTATTTGCTGCTCACATATGCCATGATGTATTAAAATATCAAGAACAAAACCAACCATCTTGACACCCTGATCATTTGGTCATTAGATAGCCTTCACATTCCAATACAGAATACAAAAATATGAAATATGTATGTGCATTGACGCCTCTGTTAGCTCATTCTGAGCTGATGCTCAAATACTCCCTCTGAGGTGTGACACTACATCTACACCCCTTCCCGACCGTCCAAATTGTTTCTCAAGTCCTTTGGATGAGTCGGACGGCCTGGATTTTCGACTATATCTACACCCACCGCGTGCTGTTGGCACATTTTGGGCGCGGTAGCCCGGTGGTTTGCGCGCTGGATTTTCACGCTGCCACAACTGCCGCCGTGTTTATGCGGAGTACGATCACGTTAAACATGTGGGTCCGTAAGTCCTTCCGAGAGGTTGGTGGTAGGGGAAGGAGGGTACGGTCCCTGTGGATGCCTCCCCCAATGGGTTCCGGTCTAAATTGTGTGGCACTTCCCGGCCGTCCAAACGGTTACCTTACACCTTTCTGGTAGATCGGATGGTCTGGGTCTCAACAACAACAACTATATCTACACCGTTTTCTCGATCTCCTAAACTGCTGCTCTATATCTTAGGATGAGCCGAGCGGCCTGGGTTTTCGATTATATCTACACCGGAGTAGTATCAAGCAATTTTTTTATCTTGTTGAAATATTCTGAAGTTGAAAATTTTCAACATTTTACTGGTTACCGTTTCATCGATTTGCATGTAGCCGCTGCAATAAAAATGTAGCATGATTCCTCAAGTTACGACAGCGCGTACCGTGACCTATGGGTTAGGATTTGACGTAGATAATATTTATTATTAGTACTTACGAATAATTTGCTGTGAAAGAATTGAATGAAAAAATTACAGACAATATGTAGTCGAATAAAAACTCAGAAATAGTGCGATTTTTTTATCCGGCTTAGTCTTTTTGTGTGATTGAACATGCTAAACATTGTGTGCTATTCTTACTCTGCATTTAGAAGCTTTAATAAAACGCATATAATACTTTAAAGTTTCTATCAGAAAAAAAATATATTAAAGCATATGTCAACTACAATTTCTATTTTATATTTTCACATATAATTATTCCATGCGATGAATAAACGAATAAGAAGCTGTAATATAAAGAGAGACACTTATTCCCCTCTCATATGATAAAACATTGAGATCCTCGCCTTACTTTAAACTCCCAAGCTCCGAGTAAATAGTAATGCCACCAAATGCAATATGTAAATACAGATGCTTAAATAATATGGCATATGTTTTGACTTCATAAAATGCATTCATGTTAGATCACAAAGGTCCTGAAGCAACAAAATAGTGTTAAAGAAACATGACTATCCTATACTCCAGGAATATGAATTGGGAGTTTAAAACTCTGATTTGTATCAACAAAGACTTTAGTGATTTGATGATGACATACGATAATGTATGGTTCTTAACGAAGCTTTATTCATATAGGATTACAATGGATATATTGAACAGTATTGCGAACTAATAAATACGTCGAATTTCTGCGTTATTCTAGTGACATATAAACTTAAAATATTACTTAAATTTTAATTAAATATATTTGCATTAAATTGGTTGTATGAGCTTGTTTACGATTATTATTCGTAAGCAGTTCTGCGTTTCAAACTACACTTCTACAAAATCGTTCACGGGGTGAAATAAATTTGAATGTATATTTCAAAGAATGGATGATCGTAAATTCAGCGGATAATATTTTCTATGTAATACTAGCCTATGCTACTATTGTATAGTATACCCTATACAATGCTACCTGGCTTACGGAAGCGATATCATGGGATATCTAGATGGAAAATGTTGAATTTATAAAAACAGAATTTGTATATTGATAATATTAATAAAAAAATGCTTGGCTACTGTGAAAATTCGTTGAGTGGGTGAAAATGGTACATTGAAATAAAGCATTAATATTTTTAATAGTAGCTACAGCTAAATGTAGAAACTCCTTTATATATTTTAAACTTATTATTAACTTATTATATTATTTACTTAATATATTTATAACTTTTTGAATTATTTTTTTATGTTTTACTACTGATTTGTGCAGTGTAGAAACGATTTAAAATTTAGATAAATATCCTTATATCCAAAGCTGAAGTTTTAGAATTAACGGTACTTGAGTGTCAAAATTGAAATTTCCCAGGTGAAACAAAATTGACACTGAAACGCTAAGAATTCGAAATTATTTTATTTTTCTAAATGAAATTAATTTTTAAACGTTGGTTAAATCCTTGCTGTTTTATCTGAAACTACAATATTTTTAGTTTTTAATTTATTTGCACAGATAATTCTTTAAATACTCACCTTTTCTGTTAAATTTCGTTTTACTTCATTTAGCAAAACTTCGTTTTGCTTCCTTTTACGACTTGCCGTATTTAAATTATCTATGAAAGCAGCATAAAGCTATCATATTTTTATTTTCACATTTTTTTGTATTCTGTTGGTTTTTTCCTTGTATCCTTCTATTCAAATTACTTGAATTGACATTGTTATTCATTTAAAAATAGGAAAATAATACATATTTTTTATCTTTTAGTGCTTTCTTTTAATAAAACACTTTCATATGCAATTCTAAAGAATATTACGTAAACAATAATTTTAAATGAATTATACACTTCGATTTGTTAAACAGATGTCTTTTGAGATGAGCAAGGATTGGCTCTCAAACATTTTAAATCACCTTACCCGATGAAATATAGTTCATACTAAAGAAAGTAAGATGGCGATTTCAGATCATTGCACAACCACTATCCTTCTTATAGAATAAATCAAGATTTTGAATTAAAGATATTATCTAAATTTCAATCTTGAAAGAATAATGAACACTAAATATATAATTTTTATAATATAAATCTGAAGATTGAATACTAACATTTTTAAAATTTGAATTTTAAAAGGTAAAAAAATGCTTTTAATTCTGCAAATTATTTAAATATTAAACAAGGATTTTCAGCTTTACTAAATTATATTTAGTTTATAGACATATGAACTTCCTTATGATAAAATTTGTTTGATAATTTATAAAAGAAGTATTTTTCATATGTCCTTACTTTTAAGTTTGACATGAAAATATCCTCTCTATATATCTGAAATTATAATGATCTACGTCATAACTTTTGTCTATAATTTAATAATTATATACCTTAAATATTAAATGCAGTAAGTATGCAGCAAATTTGTGTAGTTATTCTTATAGCAGTATTGGAAAATATGATAAAAGGGTTTTGAAAATTATTTTGGCGAAACTTCTTATCATGAATTAATTTTACTAGACGAATTGCTGATTGTTTTCAAACTCTAAACTGAACAGTGAACAATGGTCCGATAATTTTACTTTTCAGCTGATAATTTATGCACACTTTAATTCCGCCCAAAATGCTTTGCCGATACTGACAGCGTGTAACTGTGTGAAATATAGAAGACTCATGAATAATTCATCAGTTTCAGAACAAAGTGAAATAGTGTTTTGCCCCAAAGGAATTCATTGTACAATCTGCGCAGCAAGTTAACGATAAACTTCTTAAAAGTATATTTTTGAAATGAGTCTCAGCACAAAAGTTTTGAGGCAATTCATAACATTTCTACAGTTCATAAAAGTGGGCTAATATTTAAATTTTAAAATCATGCAAGTTTTTTAAATTTTTTAATAGTGTGGGATCAGGAGGCCCCATATATGCAGCTGTTGATGTTTACAACGAAACAAAGCGCAGACATTTAGTCACCGTTTTTATGACAGTCTTGGTTCGGAAAGTCATGACCCCAATAAATACCCTTCATACAAACTGCAGGTATAGTTGTGGCAAAATATCCTAGGGCCAAGACTTCATTGGAAAATGAAAGCGCCAATAATGCAAAGATGCGACATCGCACTGAGGAGCATCCAATGGAAGCAAGGAGGGCGTATCTGAATCCCAGACAAACGAAGCGGCTCAAGGGAGGAATGCTAACGCATATAATAATAATAATCTGATGTGAGCAACACATGGCTTTCCTTATATAATGCACTGACATTACTACTTTTACAGTTAAAAAATGTTATTCTTAAAGTAGATACTTATATTCTTTCAAAGATATTGAATTTTCTTGAATTAGTCGTCATTTTCGTTGATTTAGCGTCATTTTTAATAATTTGGCGAGATTTTTATTCATTGAGCAACAATTAAAAATGTCGCCAAGTTGGCGACATTCGCCAAATTCGTCGCCAAAATTTCGTCAAGCGTTATGGACGGAGAAATAAGTTCTTCTTACAGCAGATAAATGACTATTGGAGTTCAAATATAAAAGTATTACTCAAAGTATCTTTTTTCATGAATGGAACGAGCTAGATCCACGAAAATGATGTCACCAAATTTATCGAATGGTATTACTTATGAAAAGTGACCATGTTTCTCAATAGGAAATATTTTTTTTTATTTTATATAACTTTTAGATAATTTTTTGAAGAATGTGCAATGTCTCGAGAACGGTTCAGGATAGCGTTCTAAAATCTATGTCAATGGTGTTCTAATGAAAAATTACATAAGAAATGTCTATTTGCGTAACTTTATTAGCACTTTCGATTTTTTGACGATTTTTTCAAAATTTCACTCGGAAATTTAGGGGGGTTCTGAACATTCGATTGCATATAAAAACAATAGGCTTCCAGTGTTTACGGATTGTGATTTTTGTACCAAATTTCGCTCGAATCGGTCCATTCGTTCGTCAGTTATCGTCTCCACAGGCTCACTGACACACACACACACACACGCACGCACATACTTTCACACACACATACTTTCACACACACACACACACAGACATCACTTCAAAAATGTTGGATTCGTGATCAGGGATGCTTGAAACGTGCTCTCCCGTCGAAAACTTGAATTCGAATTTTCGACCCCGTCACAATACTTTCCTTATACATTATGTATATAAGGAAAGTAAAAATTATTATTCAAAAGTCGAAGAGAGTGAGTAGTGATTTCAATGGAATGATTATTCGAGCAGTGTTGTTAAGAGAGGGAGTGCAGTGGTTATTCATTTTTGTGTAGGGAAATGTTATGCAAAAAAATGAAGTCCGACTCCGAATGTCATAAAAAGTATCTGAACAAATAACAGTAGTGCTGAGCAACAGACCCGAAATACGGAGATATGTGTCAGTCTTCATGTATGTTAGGTCAATTTTTACTTTCCTTATATACATAGTGTATAAGGAAAGTATTGTGACGGGGTCGAAAATTAGAATTCGAGTTTTCGACGGGAGAGCACGTTTCAAGCATCCCTGATCACGAATCCAACATTTTTGAAGTGATGTCTGTGTGTGTGTGTGTGTGTGTGTGTGTGTGTGTGTGTGTGTGTGTGTGAAAGTATGTGTGTGTGTGTGTGTGTGTAAGCAGTGAGTCTGTGGAGACGATAACTGACGAACGAATGGACCAATTCGAACCAAATTTGGTACAAAAATCACAATCCGTAAACACTGGAAGCCTATTGTTTTTATATGCAATCGAATGTTCGGAACCCCCTAAATTTTCGAATGAAATTTTGAAAAAATCATCAAAAAATCAAAACCACAAATAAAGTTACACAAATAGACATTTCTCATGTAATTTTTCATTAGAAAACGATTGATATAAATTTTAGAACGCTAACATGAACCGTTCTCGAGATATTGCACATTTTCCAAAAAAAATATCAAAAAGTCTTATAAAATAAAAAAATATATATTTCTTATTGAGAAACATGTTCACTTTTCATATGTAATATCATGCGATAAATTGGGTGACATCATTCTCGTGGATCTAGCTCGTTCCATTCATGAAAAAAGATACTTTTAGTAATACTTTTGTATTTGAACGCCAATAGTCATTTATCTGGTGTAAGAATAACTTATTTCTTCGTCTATAACGCTTGGCGAGATTTTAGAGACGAAATTGGCGGAATGTCGCCAACTTGGCGACTTTATGAAATGTTGCCAAATTAACGAAAAACTCGCCAAATGGATAAAAATGACGCTAAATCAATGTGAAAATGACGACTAATTTTCGAAAATTCAATATCTTGAAAAGAATATGTGTATCTACTATAAGAAAACCTATTATTTTTACTGTAAAAGTACATTCATTATATTATATAAGGAAAGTCATGTGTTGCCCACATCAGATTTTTTATGATTGGTACGGCACCAATTGTCACCACGGGAATTCCGAGGACATCAGAAGTCGCAACGGAATCCCGCCCGACACGGCTGACCGAGAAAGTCTAACTTTCTCAGAGAAATTTCTATAACCCAGGATCTAAACACACCTCCCGTCAATTGGAAGAATTCCAATTGATGACCTGCGGAGAAACCCAACAAACTCCAAAAATACTAAAGAATTTACCTTTACCTTAAGGAACTCCACAGCAGCTGAAATACATAAATCAACAACTTCTACACAAATGAAAACACAATTTAAATTCAAATCTAATATTTATTAATTATTCAAGAAGTGGAGTTGCACATCAAATACAATTTCAGAATTGAAATCACTTTTAAAACCTCTGGACCTCTTCTACCAAAAATCATCGGCTCTTTGCCGGAATTTAAATATCAATTCAATAAATCCTTAATACATATTATTACACATATTCAATCAATTCCCGGTCGTCCAATTAGATACTCTTAGTCCTCTGGACGAGTCGGACGGCCTGGGGCTTTCACATATTCAATCAATATAACTTTGGTATGGTCATGGAGAGAAAGTCACGCTCGAGGAACGCTTAAGGCTTAATTTAAATTACTTTAGATGCATTAATTCTTAAATTAAGGATGGAAGCTGAAGTTATACAATATATAATATAATTAATGAAGGTAGCTGAAATCAAAGGCGAAGTGTTCTTCGGAGTCGACGCTCAAGTCCAGACGACTGCCCAACGGCACGTCAAAATAATCAAGGCTTACCTCACAAAACTTGAAAAGGACTCATGGTAGGGAAAGCGTAGGCATCCACTGGCAGATTCCCTCGGGGCAAACATTGCCCCGCTCCAGCAGGAACGGCAGAACCGCAGTTTCCGGCAAGGTGCCGGATCAGGTACTCGAAGGATCGACCAGTTTCATAATTTGCTTTTACTGGTCCCGGTCACGGATTCGTAATATGAGGAACACATCCATCATCCACACAGCGGTCGACGGTCGGCAAGGGCAAGGCATCAGCAGATCTCAGCAGTGGCGACGGTGGCAGAGGTGGCATCTCTCCTGATCCCCACAGCGACGGAACTCAACCTGGGGGATGAATTCCGCGCAGTTCGTGGGTTCGAAGATGTTTCCAGGGAGAGAGCCCCGAAACAAGAATCTCGCAGCTTTTAAACACACCGGGTGGATCCAAGACCCGGCCAATTAAAATTATCAAGGGGCTCACATCTTCTCCTTTCAGCCAATCGAAAATTCCTTCCATTTCAAATACATCCAGGGATCCGCCCTTTCCAACGAAAAATTCAAGGCACGTACAGCAGCCACGTGAAGTTCAGCACCACGGTTGCAACACCCAAAACATAGCAGAAGAATGGAGACATCTGTCTCCACCAGCAAACAAGTGCGACCTTGAACGACGTACGTTGTTCCTCGAGTGTGCGAGAATTTTTATGGAATAAAAATGGCCACAAATCAATACAGATTTCGATACGTTTAAATAAGGTAAAATATATACAATGACTAGAGGGTTTCAGGACACAGATTAATTAAATAAAATTTTAAAAAGTACAGAAGTTATGCAATTTACAAAGGAGTGACGATTTCCGTCACGACATAGCTGATGTAAATTTATACTGCAATAAAATATTTAGTTAGTTAATTATTTTCAAAAATTTAATACGATCGCTATTTTTTTTTTACTATAAAACTCATATAGTACTCGGGGTTCTTGCAATGAATCATTAGTTCATGAAAATGCTATTCATATGAAAATGTATACATATTTAGTTAAATTTTTTCCGCTCCAAATATAGAAAAACCTGAAGTGAACAGAATTTTCCTACAGACTCAAATACATTTTCTCTTTATTTCTTTAATAATTCATTAAATTGAGTTTCACTTCACAAAATAATATGTATATTTATTACACTAAATTTTTACTTTTAATTCAATATTCGTTCGCATTTGGTAACTGGAAGTATTTTCAAAGGTGGCGTAGCAAGAATTCGAAAGAACTAAAATATCTTGAAAACGGTTGGTGCCAAAGTAATATGTTTGGTTTTATTTTATTCATCGTCCAAAATTACTCATACAGCAAGCATTCAATTGATACAGTTGAATATACGCACTCTTTTATTTTAGTCTTTGACGATTTTGCGGGCTATCTGGAGAGCAATAGGGTAACCCACAAGTGACTTACAAAAATTTATGAAATGTAATTAATTAGTTTTCGAAGTAGAGCGGATATATACCTCGCAAGGACACACACACACACACACACACACACACACACACATACAGATGGCAAGCTAAAAAATCATCACAAATCAAATTAATGGATTGTTATCCGTAAAAGGATACTACAAACAAGAAACTGCTTAAAATGAAAATGTAAAGTTAGAAAATTATGTTCCTATGCCAAAGCTACTAATAGCTATGGCTAAACTAAGTTACTGGCTTTGATATTGCAACTTTAAAATTAACAAACAATTTTTTATCTATAACAGTGCGAAAACTTGCTGCGTATCGTCACCCTATCGGATGTTTGAGACCCAGACCGTCCAACCTACCAGAAAGGAACCTATCGGATGTGACATATGTATGTGCATCTCCTATCAAAGTCCTCCATGACTGACCCATGACATCACGACTGGCGAAATCCTATTCCACTGATGGCAAGCTGACACTTTTTGGTTTATTCCCAGTCTGACAGCCCAGATTTATATTAAAGAGCCTTGGATAATTCCTTTATTTACTGTTTGTTGGCAGTTATCCATACATTGTACAACCCGATGTTTTTAACCTATCTGAAGAACTACATTTTCAATTTACTTTCACCAGAGTTTGTGGATGATTCTAGCGTTGGCCATTTGTGCCTTTTATCCAGGGGTTATTACAGGCATAACTGACTTCATTATTTTTACTTTGCTCTTCGCAAATGACGACATGGGGATTACAAACGCGCATTTTGTTCTCGACCGACGGAACTTGTTAACTGCGATCGTCATCTTACTCCACCGACGTCACTAAATTTCCTTGAACGTATACTGTATTCGGGGTACACATCACAATTTAAAATTTTTGCGTAGGTTGTTCATGCCTGGATATTGACCCTTTAAAATTAACAAATAATTGTTAACTGTAATAATGCAAAATATTTTTGTGTTGTTGCAACTCCACTCAAAGTTTACTCTGGCCCGTAGCATTGCGAATGACGAAACTTAATTCTTATGTCGTCAAGTTAACAACTGTTTCATTGGTGGACGGTCTGAGTTTCCACTCTTATGTTAAAGAACCTTGCTTTTATCCGCCAGCAAGTTGTAAACAATGTTTCGTTGCCGTAATCTTTTCTTTTTTTCAGTACAATTGATGTAATGTGGATGGATATAAATGCATAATCTTCTTGGATAATTTTTGAAGTCGTTATCCATCCGGGGCTTATGCAACCATTTGCAGCCTACCTTAAGAACTGTTAACCACTGAACTGGTCCATGTTTTGCAATCTATCTGTAAGTTTAACTTATTTATGTTGTCATTTTACTGTGGTAATATTTGAATAAACGGAATCGCCAGAATTTTTGTGTGGGGGCTGGAGAGGGGGGTGCAACAGAGAAATGTATAGTTCTAAATTATCGAAATATCATTTCGCCAAATTTTAGTTTACGTATGATAAACTTTTAAAACCTTAAATTTTAGTGTGAAAAATAAAATAATTTTTTAATAAGAGTTTTACTTTCCCTACAATATATTGTATTGTATAGGGAAATTATTGGACTCGTGCCGAAAATCCAAGTCGAGTTATCGACGGATCTACATGTTTTAGGACCTCCAAAACACGCAAAAACTATTTTTAGCGTGAAGTCTGTGTGTGCTTTGGTGTATCTGTGTGTGTGTATCTGTCTATGCAATGAATGTATCCACTCTGATTCACAAGCTAATTGACCAAATTTAAAACGATATTGGAGGCAAGTTACTTCCCTAACAGCATTTTTTTCACAGTGACGTAAAATTTACGTCACAATGACTTTGGGACGTCATAGGACGTCGCAGTACGTCTCGGCAATGTCATATTGAGGTCACAGTGAAGTCATTTTGGTCATTTTCATGGTCGTTTGTGACGTCGCATGTTAACTTGTGACGTCACAGTGTAATTGCCATTGTAATGTCGTCACATTGTTACGTGTTAATTAAATTGTGGAAACGTCACAGAATATAGTCACAATGAAGTTACAAAGTTACTAACACGTAACGTCGCATCGAAGTCACAAATATGATGCCATATTGTGTCCCCGGTGTCACGTGACTGCAACGTCACTGTCACACATGTGACGATCTTTGCTTTGATGGTTGTGGCTGACCCTGGTGCTGATTAGATTTTGGCACAATTCGGAATAAAAGAAGCCACTATAGCATGTATCCACTCTATCTAAAAACCTAATTAACCAAATTTTACAAAATTTGGTGAATAAATCACTTATGGGTTACTTTAGTGCTGATTAGATTTTGGTATGATTAGGAAAAAAAGAACATGACTTGTTTACGAAATGGTTTTACAAATCGGTAAAATCTAAGATAAAAGACTATGTGTCCTCAAATGTATCAATTAAATGTTTTTTTATACTTGTTGTTCTGAATAAAAAGATTAAGAACAATCCCATCACTCTATGACTAACCGTTCTCCAGATATATTAGTTTATCGCATTTTTACTACGCCGTCTTTGAAAATATGTCCAGTTACCAAATGAAACTGAAATGCACTTAAAAGTACAAATTCTGTGTAATTTTAAATAATTATCCATGTTACGTTGTTTATTTAAATTCAATTTAATAAATTAATAAAGGAATAAAGAGAAAATTAATTTGAGTCTGCAGGGAAAGTCATGCGTTGCTCACATAGGATTTTTTAAACTTGTAGAACGTCCATGACTTCATTTTGGATATTTATGTGTTACAGGAAGTTGATTATGTGTTTCCGTGTGTGATAATGTGGTATTTAAGAATTTTATTAGATATGCGCACTTCATAGTTTATTTAACATTTACGACAGTTTCTGCTATATAACTTCATGCTAACACTTATTCTCATTCTAATTGTTTGGTACTTAATGTATTATCCTGTCGACCATTTCAGTTAAAATTGAAATTGTCGCCAAAAGGTAGATTTTGCGCCTTAATAGAAAACTGTGACGTCACCACACACTGTGCAAACCTTGATCACTAAAGCGAAAGCATTCCATTTTTGAATGTAGGCACCCGCCCAGCATATAGACCTGCTGCTAATGGACGTCCATTCCGAAGATCCAACATGCAAAATAGCTTTAACTATGCGCAAGTGACATCTGGACTGCCCCAGGAGCCGCTAGCCCCCCCTGAAATTGTAAATTTTAGAAATTTAAATAATAAGGCCGATATGGCCAGCCATGACCTAGCAGATTCGGCAAACACCAAAAGGATTACCATGGCATCCATTGAAAATTCAGGCCCAAGCTCGGCCACTCCCACTGGACCCAGTAAGACTTCTCTCCCTCAAGGAGAGAAGCAAATTGACTATGCCTCATTTTTGTCGTCTTTATTGGCGATGAGGCATACGCACAATAAAGATATCTTAATGCAGGCATTCAGCCAAGCGCTGCCTGATCTTCGTAAAGCCGAAACTGAAATAGATATGATTTTTCATATCTTTCGGCGCTATAACGCAATCTTAGGATAACCCCCCCCCCCCCTCGTTGTTCTGGCTTCTTCTTTTTCTCGGCCCACTTCCTGTAATTTGCAGTCTCTCAAAGTCGGCTTTTGGAATGCCAATGGAGTGCATTCCAGGCTAGACGAGGTGCGTGATTTTGTTGTAAACAATAACTTTGATGTATTCATGATTAGCGAGACTCATCTCGCCTCTCCCTCTTCTCCTGCGATATGCAATTACACCGGATATTTTTCATATAGGCCCATCAACCCTGCTGCATATCGTAGACGTATCACCGGCGGCACTGCACTTTATATCAAAAATAATATACCCCATCACCGTCTGAGCGCCCCGGCTTTCACGAAGCTTGAAGCCACGCTCGTAAAGGTCACTATTCCAAATTTGGTCCCGATTACACTTGCTTCGGTGTATAACCCTCCATCAAATTGTAATGCTTCGGCTAATATTAGGGATTTAGAAGCACTTTTGAGAATCAGCAGTAACATGATCATAGCTGGCGACCTAAACGCTCGCCATCGCAACTGGGACACAGCTTCGAACAGCAATGGCGTTGCTCTAAATCGATTGGCCCAGTGCGCCAACCTCAGGATTATAGCTCCTCCCACTTCGACCCACTTTCCTCTCGCTGGAAGGCGAAACCCTAGTACCATTGATCTGGCCATCTTTCGGAATATTCCATTTGAATATACGATCAGAACTGATACTGATTTATCATCTGATCACCTTCCAGTGATACTGACCCTTAAATTTGACAATTTATCTTTGGACTACCCGGAGGAGCTAAATACAAACTGGGATGACTTCAGGTACATCCTTCAAAATTTCAAAGCACCCCCCCCCTCAAAATTGCCAGCACCGATGACTTAGAAAAATGTGTCATCGATATGAATCATGTACTGCTAGAGGCAGTCGCTGAGGCCTCGAAACCAAAAACTCCACGACCTAATTATCACACTCTTCCAGGTGATATTAGGGACAAAATTAGACAGCGTAACAGGTTACGAAAGGATTGGCAACGCACCAGGTTCCCCTTTTACAGCGTTTGCTTTCGTAAACTTCATCATGAGATTAAGGCTATGATTAAAACACACACCCAGCAACGCTGGAAAACACACCTTGAGGGACTTACACCCACAAATCACAGTCTCTGGCGAACTACTAAACGCATGAGAACAACTAAAACTTCAATTCCGCCCATTAACGGCCCTAATGGACTCGCCCAGACTGCGGAGGAAAAAGCAAATCTGTTCGCAGATAGCTTGGAACTCCAATTTACACCACATATCGACCACAACTTCAGCCACACATACACTACCACTGAACAGGATTTACAACAGACCAATCACAGAGCACTACACGTACAAGCACCCAACGACTTGGAGAGAATCTCTCTGGCTGAAATACTGCATATCGTTGATGGACTGATCGTAAAGAAAGCACCCGGCCTTGATAAAATAAGCAATCGCATCATCAAAAATCTTCCTGACCTGTATATATGTTGGATTACCATGCTGCTGAACCATATGTTAGAACTTCGTTTCTTCCCCACAAGTTGGAAGACCGCTGTCATCATCCCTATTCCAAAAGCAAACCAAAATCTCTCGCTAGCCGAGAATTTCAGACCAATAAGCCTACTTTCCAGCCTCTCGAAAATCTATGAATTGGTGTTGCTTAAGCGTTTGGATAGTTTCTGCCGTTCGAAGAATATTTTGATACCTGACCAGCATGGATTCCGAACTGAGCATTCAACGCAATCCCAACTTTTGCGTGTTGTCGAAACTATCCATAAGAACGCTACCAACAGACAGTATACTACCATAGTATTTTTCGACGTGGCTAAGGCCTTTGATAAAACTTATCTGCCTGGGCTTATTTCCAAGCTGGTGCGACTTGGCATTTCGACACAACTTTTGACCATCATCAACTCGTACCTCACTAATCGTTCTTTCTACGTACGAGTTGATAAAACTCTCTCTACAATCAGACCAATCAAGGCCGGAGTTCCTCAGGGAGGAAACCTCAGCCCTCTGCTTTTCAACTTATACATCAACGATATTCCAAGCACACCTAATGTTAAGCTGGCCATCTTTGCAGATGACACAGCGTTGATTGCGAGCAGCCGTGCACCACAATACTCTATTAACACACTGCAGACATATATTAAGAATAGCCTTGAGCACTGGCTCATGACCTGGAGGATCAAAATTAACGCGACCAAAAGTGCAGTTGTCATTTTTAAGCCTAATCACTACCGAGGAGCCAACAGAAATTTCATACTGAATATCTTCAACGAACCCATCCCATTCTTCCATTCTGCAAAGTACCTGGGCGTCACATTGGACGCCCACTTAACCTATAAAGAACATATCTCAAAAAAGATCGAATCGACTACCAAAACTTATAGAGCTCTCCTGCCCCTCCTCGGTAGGAAGTCACATCTCTCTCTCGAAAATAAGTTGATTGTTTACAAACAAATCATTGTACCGAGCCTTTTGTATGCCTGTCCAGTATGGGGGTCGGCAGCAAAAGGCCACATAGAGAAACTGCAAGTTTTCCAAAACAAAATCTTGCGATGCATCGTCAATGCTCCTAGATATGTCCAGAACGAAGTGATACACCATGACCTTAAAATCTCTGGCATTTCAGAGTATATTGGGCTTTCCACTCAAAATTTCTACAAGAAAAACTCCAGTAGACTCTGTATGAGTGACGTTGATCAGGTCTATGACCCGATCGCGCCTTCCTATCTCAGGAAGCGCAGGCCTCGGCACCTTCTGTTTGGCTCTAACGAGACCAAATGGAAAAAGTGCCGTTACCTAGTTCCTCAAACGGGTGTTTCCTAGTTTTTCAAATTCTCTCGCGGATCGAAGATAGATGGCGCCACTCCGATTCAAGGACTTGGCGTTTTTTCGACTCTTCCTTCACGGCCTAGTCACGGGCCAATAGAATGGCTTGCTTTTGCCACCGCGCCGCATGTTAACGGCATCTTGTCCACGTTCTATAATATTTTTGACTTAATACTTCAAAATATTTCTTAAAATTGTATATTTCTTAAAATTGTATATCAGTTAAATTCATTTAGAAACTGTATTTCATTTAGAAACTGTACTTATTGCACATTAAAATGTGCCAGCGCCTGCATAACAACAAGCAGACCTTAGTGTGTCCCTGAAAAGGGCCTTTCTTTTTTCACAACGAGCACGGAAATTATTATATCACTATACTGTAAAATGTAAATTTGTAAAACTAATCATTTAAATTATTTATCAAATATTTATTTACCCAGTGAAAGTTTATCCTTCTTTAATGTGTAAATTGTAAATTGTAATTGTAATTTCTAACATAAACTTAAACTTAACTCTTAACTTCGCCAACCTTATTGATTGGCTCCTGCCCTGCCCCGCCCCCTTTCTTCCCAGTACCTACTTGCGGTTCAGCCTCCCAAGACAAGGAATTCCATCGTCCTACAGCAACAAGCCAACCACAGCACAGCACCCTCACCACAGAGACGAGTGCCAAAGATGATCGCTATTGCTATATGAACTTTACAAATGGACATTGCTATATTCGATGTGGGGTTACGCGTCTGAGACGCAGGTACCTCGAAAGCAAAACGTCTTGGCTTGGCTTTGGTAAATGCGCATATTAAAGCGTGCTGTTTTTTTTTTCCTCTGCCAGCAAAATGATTAAAACTTGGGACTTACCTTCTACAGAAGAGCATGCAGTGGCCTATTTTCAAAAATACGGAATTATGGCGTCTAAAACAATGTGATTTAATGGCCACGATATGGGTCTTTATGTGAAAACAGACAAACAGAGGCGATGAAATGTGAAAGACTGTCAGAAACGTGTAGCCATTAGAAAAGACACGTGGTTTGAGGGATCCAGACTTCCATTTGTAACTGCACTAAGCTTTATTTACGGCTGGACTAGAGAATTGACATCAATTTCAAATTGTCTCGTCGATAATGCCAATTTGTGTGAAAGATCGATGGGATAATAAGTGAGTAGTAAGACGGTATGTATTATTACTTAAGTATTAACCCGTCATTCGTGTCAGGGTCAATTTATGTTAAGTGTTTTGTTTGCATCTTCATCGCATGAAAATGTAAGCAAAGTTTTTTTTTTTAAATGTAAACAAAACTCCGTAGTTGGCGATAATATTTCAGTTACAACGTTTGATTGACTACGTCTCGTGAACTTTTTGTCGCCAACTAAAAGTTCGCCAACGGCGACGGGATAATACGTAAGTACCATTTTTTTTTATGTAATAGTATGCCTCGATCATTTTATAGTAACCTATAACACTTCCTTAATCATTCCTAAAATGATCACTAAATCAATATTATTATTTTTTTATGTGCATAACGTCTATGCTTTGTGTTTTTGTGGCCGGAAACGGAGCGTTACATAAAATGTAAATACTTTGGATGTTTATACCTTCAAACTTATTAGATAAAAATGTAAAATTTTTTTGCTTCATCAGAAATAGTAATCCAGATCATGCATATATATAAAAATAATTTTAATATTTTGAATATTTGAATACTTAATATTTTATCGATAGCAATTTTTAAAGTAGCGAGTTTTTTTTTTATCATTTTTCTAACTTTTACTCAAAACATATAGTAAAATTTAAAATATAGATATAAACAGTAAGCGAGAAAAATGTATACCAGAAAATGTAGTATTAAAATCTATATTTATTAACGAAAACTCTTACAGTTTTCGATTAATCGTCTCGCCAAGTTGATAAGGATTGAAGCAATAATAAGTATTCTCCTCTTACAAAGTCCGATTTGCGTGCTTAAATATACTAAATTTAATTTTAAAATATAGATTTATTTAATTTTAGAGGACGGATAAAATTAGAACTTATAAATATGCGCCATCTTTTGACTCATGAAAAAATCTAAATTTTGGAACTAAAACTCTGTACATAAGCTTAACAATGTTATAGAAAACGTATACAATTCGATTAAGCTGATCTTGAGTGACAAATAGCCATGACAGACATAAACTAACAGATTTCGCATAGACGTTCTCCATCTGATAGCTGCATGACTAATTAATCACAATTGAAAACATTCTGTGAACTCCTTCTCTGCCTTATTGCTTTTAAATATTAATTAGTCGGGTTGTTCGGATATTAGCTCAGAAGCTCTCTGTTTATACATTTTATACGCAATTCAGCATATTTTGTAATTAAGTTTAACTGAGGTGTGGCTCCACTCGATTTTCTCATACCAGAATCCACCTTTTTAAGCAACTTGTAATTTCTTTTTTTTTGTTTTTGCAAATTACGTCACAAATACAAAAATTGCATCGCGGCTATTTATCACTAGAAGAGTTTTAATAACCATTAAGTCTTGTTACCATTGAGCCATGAATAACTTTTATCAGTAATTATGTCAAATTTTGCCCTATGGTATCATGTTAAGAAAATAAAAAAATTCGAATAAATTTTGAAATTTTCGCTCGAATTTCAAAAAATCCTAACTAATTATAGATTTCTTATAATAAAGCCGGAATATAAAATTTCGTGAAAATCCATTAATATTTGGGGCATCGTATGCACAAGAAATTGATCACAGACAGATAGATAGACATTACCCTAAAATAGTAAAAACGTGTTCAGGAGGTCCTAAAACCTATATTGGCATCAAAATCTCGAAATCGAAAAATTTCGTGAAGACAATACTCTCTGTATACTGTATTCAATAGCATGCGGAAAAAATTTTTGGTACACGTATGTACTCACGAAAGGGTTATAAACATGTATATTTAAAGAATAAGAAATTATTAGATCAAAAACCATGTAAAATTTTAAACTTTACAGTCAGGAATTTCTGTATAAAAAGAAAAACCTACATATAGTATATCACCCTGAATTTTATATTAATTCTTGGATGTCATTCACAATACCTCTATGGACGTCTACAAACGTAATAGTTAGCATTTCATACTTCACCTGTTATATGGATATTTAATAGTTAATATACAGGGCATATTTATAGGTACTGCGAAGGAACTGTGTGTCCAATTGATTTACAAATTTGAAAAAAAAAATAAATAGACAAATATGATATACCAAAAATATTTTAAATAAATTGTTGTTGTTACATATGGCTTTAATGGAAATCAATCCATTACATAACTGCATCTTATAATGTTTCAAAGGAGGAAAACATTTAAATAAACTAACTAAACACAAAACAAGACTATTATAAACTAATGACAGATACCATAGCCATTAGCCGTTACTCATTTAGCACATTAATTTAATTATTTTAAATAAATAAATTATTAATATTATTTTAAATAAATTTATTTAAGAAGTTTCACATCTAATTTATAAATGCACTTACGTTTCTAATGCTAGATATATTTCATTTCAGTATTTATTCCAAAAGCATTTAGAAACAACTTTTGAACTAGCAGAGCAAAGTTTGGAAATTGTAAATCTTTGCTATTCAAATTGATAAACTTGTAAATACAATTCCTTGAACTTAACTCGTCCAACAATTGATAAATTTACAGTTTCCAGCTAATAATTTATGCACATTTAAATTTCATGTGCTCTTCCCTTGTACTATAAAAGTTTAACTCGCGAAATATAAAATATCCATGAATAATGCACAAATTTTGACAAAAGCAACGGCTGTTATGTCCTAGGGGGGTTTATGCTGTGAATTATGAAAAGGGTGTAGTATAAAATTCTTAAAATAATTGCTGTTTAAATCGAGTCGTCGCTAAAATTTATTTAAATAAATTTGACAGTCCTCTTAAATATTTCAGAATATATAAATGCACTTGAAAGTTTCAGACTAAAATATTAGGATTTCATTATCTGTTTTTACATGCTTTAAATAAATTGATATTTTCTGAAAACATCCCACAATTATGATCGCTTTTATATTCAGATAATAACATTCATGGACCTTTTTTGCCGATTATTATACGTTCGTAATCATTATATAACCGTACCAGCAGTAAGAAAACTTGGTGTGTTCCCTGTTTTGTGAACACCCTATAAATTATGACAAATTGAGTTCTGAAAAGCAGCCAGCTTCGAAAATTAAAAATATTTTGAGCCTAAGCTTCATAAGGTTGCAACTACAAAATTCAGTATGCTTATTTGCGATGGGAACTTAATCCTAAATGAATGATACGTTTTCTATAGATTTAAATTTGTATAAAATAGCAGTTTAAGTAAACCCCTAAAGAAAGATTATTTATTTTTAATATTTTAACTCCAACATTTTATATTCTATAGGTAGGTTCAAAAAATAATTTGGCTGCTGCATACTCATATGTCCTCAAATCGATATTATTTGAAAAAAAAATGAAGGCAGCTGTGTGGTAGGATGGAATATGTTGATCTCATGTTTAGTTTCAATAAGTTGGGTCAAGTTTTCTTACTGCCATTGCAGGTATAGGTTATCGCATCTTGAAGACCGGGTTATAATCTCTAAAGCGGCCAATGGGTGTTGTTATCTGAAATGGTCAGTCAAGTTGAATATGTACCAACTATGTAGATATAGTCTGTGAAATAGGGGAGATCAGGGTTTTGATATTTTGTATCTTTCATACTTATTTTTAACTAGCAGCGATTACCCGCCGTTGCTCGGTATTTACCATGCAAAACTATGATAAAAATTACACCAGAACTTATAGGGCCGATTGTGATATATTACCGCTGAATGTGTCGCATTTTAGAGATGTAAGATGTTTAAGTAAAATTAAAGTAGGAAAGTGTTTCATAATCAATACTTTATGCATGATTGATCTTTCTTGTGATTTCTTAATACTTTTCGTTGTTGAGTAAGCCTGTGAGAAATAAACCATGATGATAGTTTCCATTTAAATTCATATCTCAAACCTGCAATTTTCAAAAGTGTCTAATGCGTTCTATAAACTCCCACAAAACTCAGAGATTTAATTGACTTTCACGTTTTAAACCGACAATGTCCAACCTTTTTCGTTGTGAATCATGGAATTAGAGAGTAGAACTCCTAGGAAAAAGTGTCGTTTTTTACTAATATCTCGAGTACCACTGGTCGTAGAAACTCAAAACATGGCCTATGTTTTAAGTGGGGCGATTTCAAGACTACCAAGGAAAATTTCATTAAATTCGGGTCAACCGTTCTTCTGTTATGGTGGATCATATATACATACACACTTTTCTTCTTTATATATATATAGATATATAATTTCCCTTGAAAGTCCATAACAGTTTATGATTTCAATTCCAAATCATTGTCTTCAGGTAATCGAACATAATTTGTTTGCTATAATTTAGGTAGGTTGCTGATGAGTTTCAACTTGCCTCTTTTAACGTATCAATATACCTCAAATGACGTCGTCATATTTTATTCATGATCGAAAATATGATTTTTAAAATAAATTTTTCAAACGTCATATTACTTCAAACTTGTCTTCTGAAAAATTTCAGAATTATCCTAATTTTTTTATTTTGTTCCAGAGATACATGGAAGGTGAAAACAGTCACTTACTGAGTTGTGTAAATGGTGCCGACAGTGCTTTCAGCATATCGAGCCATTGTGTGAACATTTTATAATTGAGCTTGGCTGGTGCTCTGTCGAGCACCTCAATTTTCTTCTTTAATAGCAAATCCAGGACGCCAAACATACTTAATTTCAACTGCTCAACTTAAATATATTTTTTGCATACTTTTTATCGCGAGTTCAGAAAATGAAAAAAATATTGCCTACAATTTGGAAGCTTCGAATTCTGAAGTTTTCGTTTTTACCGTAGCTTACGAAACTTAAACAGGTTTTCTGTGAAATTTTAATCATCCGCGATATTTTTTAAAAAAATCAGAAATTTTCGATATTTTTAAAAATTAATTAAAGTACCTTAAATTTGAAAAGTTCGAATTTTGAAATTTTCAATTTATCAGTAGCTACAGGAAGCTCGATATATCTAATTGTCATTTTCTGGCATTAAAAACTGTTCTGCTGAATTTTGATTGCCGGTGTCTCTTCTGTGAAAATAGAGAAATTTAAAAGGTTTTAACCTGCATAAGGGTCAGTTATGTTACCATGCCACCTTAAAATTGAAATCTTCAGATTTTGCACATTTTCCTGTGATAGCAGCTAGACAAACAACATACCAAATTGTAAATCTTTAACATAGTCCTGTGGAATTTTGAATAGTGACATATTTTGAGATAATGCAAATTTCAACCTCATTACCTTAATATTTGAAATTTTGCAAATTTTTCTATAAATGTATCTTCAGGATACTCATCAAATCGAATTTCAACTTATTTTCAATTAAATCTTAAACATATTTTCTGTATCTTAAACATATCTTCTTATTTTCAATATATCTTAAACATATTTTCATGTATCATCTGCAACATAATCTTAAACATACTTTCTGCAGAATTTTGATTAGCAGTCAGATTTACGGAGCTGAAAATTGGTAAATGCAACATTTACGGGATTTCAAATAGTTATTACGTTTCTTTGAAATATGAAAAATGTTTGTATTTATCATTAAGTGTAGTAGTGAAATAGTTACTAGTTACATGTCGAATATTTAGAGTGTGAATGTATTGGATTATTTTAATGTTTAAATGTAAAAGGAGACATTTCATAGAGAAACAAAATGTACCGAATTCGACGCAATGATATAAAAAATTACTTTGGGCAAAATACACCAAATTAATAACTTCTGTCCCATTTCCCTACCTATTAGAAAATTTATGGATCGACATTTTATTACTTTGTTACCGAGATATAGGGGGTGAAAACAGCCACGTTCTGTGTTCGTGTAAACGATGTCCGGCAAAGCTTTCAACATATTGTAACTTTGTTTGTACATTTCCTTTTATAACAGAACCTATTGCTGGTGCTTTGCTGCGCACAATTAATAAATAATTTTAACTTATTATGTATGCGAATGTTTTCTTGATTTTTCAGTTAGATATTGAGCTTCGGATCGGATTGAATTAACTTATGAGTAAAATTTTGGTACTGATCGAAAAAGATCTTTGTCCTATATTACATAAATATCTAAGGCATATATATGCATAGTGTCCAAAAAGTTTCGGAACGGCGCAATATCTCGAGAAATACACTTGGGATCAAAAAATTAAAAAAAAACACGTATTCAATATTTTTAGAAAAGCTATGCAATGATACCAAAATTGACCCCCTCCCCCTTCCTGGGGGGAGGGGATGGGGCCGTTTTGAAATCTTCAATATTAACCCCCCATTTTTTATTGCAGATTTGGATTCTCCAGAAAAAATTACTTACATTTGATCTACGATTTTTGATTTTTGCTCCCACAAACGGCGCTGTAATTGAGAATCGTGGCCGGGGTGGCTGTAAGTGTGTAAAGCTTTAGACTTCACGGAAACTTTTGTGGGGTCTGGAAAGACTCTATTTTTCCACCCATGGGTAAATCGAAACTCAACTCCATTAGGTTCTGTCCTGAGGTTACTAGTATAAGCAAGGAGTCCTTTCAATGGGCGCCCATAGGGGAGGGAAAAGAGCTTCACTGGACGTTCAAGGTCCCAAATGTGGGGATCAAGGTTGTCGATATTGTACATATCATTCTTGAGTTTGACGTCTAGAAAAGTGCTATGGGCGCCCATGCTTATAGTATCGACAACGGAACAGAACCTAACGGAGCTCTATATTTTTGTTTCTCACTCGAGAGCGAATAAAATGGGTGGGATTATCAAAACGACTTTATCAATCAATGAATTTAAGTCCTTCACAACTTAACCGAATTTACTTTTGTTTTGCGCAAATATTGTATTTGAAACGATTATAACCGTGAAAATCAATATATCTTAAATGAAGAATATTAATTTTCCCAAAGGGACAGGAATTATCAAATAAAATAAACTTCATTTTCCAAGATATTGAATATTCATCAATTTGGCATCATTTTTCTTAATTTAGTGTCATTTTTGTCAATTTGGAAACATTTTAAATAAAATGCCAAGTCACTATATTTTAATTTATCAACAAACATTACAGACAGACAGACAGACAAACTAATAAATTACATTTGACGAATTGTTTGATGTCAAAATACAAAACTATTGCAAAACAGTGTCTCGTGAATAAAACCTACCAGAATGATGCTAACACCGTTGTTACATATTATTGCACATGGAATGGAAACATATTACGGTAATTAGCACTGTTTTAGTTTATTATATTTTTTAAAATTTATTTGAAAAATGTCCAATATATCAAGAATGGTTCATGCTATTACCCCAAAGTTTATGTTATTAATTTTCTAATAAAAAATTGAATAAAAAATGATATTTTATGTAACAATATTAAATGTTCTGATTTTTTATGATTTTTTTCTTGCAAAATTTCATTCGAAAGTTTGAAACTGGATTCCAAATATTCGATTGCTTATAAAATCAATAGACTTCCAGTATTCACTGAATGTAATAAACGATTTTTTTTGTTTGAAACGTTTCATCCGTTCGTTAGATATCGAATCCACTGACTCAAGGACACACACACTAATATACGTACTCACACACACACACACACACACACACACACACACACACACACTTCTGCACACACACACACACTAATACACATACGCACACTAATATACCTGCACATACTACATACATTAATATACATGCACATACACACACACACAGATATCACTTTAAAAACATTCGATTCCATTTCAGGGATGTTCAAAACAAGCTCTACCGTCGAAAACACAAAGTAGAATTCGAGTTTTCAGCCTTGTCATAATACTTTCCCTATACATTATATCAGTGTTTTTCAAATTTATTTTGTCACGAAACCCTTTTTAAATTTAATTTGATGGTAGAACCTCAGAATAAGAAATATCCCCTGTTGCCTAAATTATGCATCAAAATTTTACACGTTTTTAAATTTAAGACAATTTACATAAAGCTATCACGTCGCGGAATCCCAAGGGTTCCGCGGAAAACACCTTGAAAAATGATGCATTTTACTAAGCATGTCAGAAAAGTAACATTTATTGCTCCCACAAACCGAAAATGTCAAGTAAATTTCCTTAAAATCTCACAAATTTTGCATTTTTAAAATGACAAATATTCCCTCCTTTCAAATAATCTTCAATTTTCGTCACTGATTGTTGTACTATATAAGTATTGAACAACATACGGATCCTACACATATATTTACTCCGAAATCTCGCATATACACGTTTCATTCAAATAATAAATTATATATGTGATTGGAATATTTCTTACACTCATTGCAAACACCGGCCACACATCTTGCTACCATAAGCCTTCGGGTTGGTCGTGTGGTCTGGGTTTTCAACTCATTGCAAACAATCTGTGTGCAGTACAAAAAGTTCTTAAATACATGTATTTTCATAGTATTACTTTAAAACCAAAATGTACATAAAACATGATTTAAATAATGGGATACAGATGTATCTAATCTGTCTTCATGTACAATATCGCGGATTAAAACAATCGTTTTTCTTTCCGCTTTTGCAGGAGTTGCAAAAATAGTGTACCAGAACTGGCGATAAAACGACGTTTGGCGTGTGATGTGAGAGAAGCTTTCTGAATTGGTATACGTTTGGGTTTATCGCGAATGAGCCATCATTGATTAAAATCGGTTAAGTAGTTTTGGATGTAGGTTCGTCAACATTGAAGAAAATAGCCGAAGAATAATGACTTTTCAATTTTTGAAATTTTAAATCAATTTTAGCTTCACGTTTTCAGATGCTACCACAGCAATTATAATTCTTTTGTTTTATTTTTGCCATCTTTATAGTAATAGTATATAAAAATATATCAAGGGACGCCATTTTGGGCGGTGAGGCACATATTCCCGAAAACCGGTTTTTGCCCCGCCAAGTAGTATAATTGTATACATATGCCAGCTACACATTTCATTTCTCCCTCCTCGTTTGAGTCCTTGCTTCTAAACTAATACATTATTATTAAAATACTGTATGACTTATTAAAATACTGTATAAATTCTCCAATATATTTTGTAACATAACAAAAGATACAAAAATATTAAAACATTAACTTCTGCTTGAGAATCAACATTTACTTTTAAAATAAATGTGCAATATATAAATATATATAAAATCCTCTTTCCATTATTTTTTTCTTTTGCATTTCCGAAGACACTAAAATTAATAAAAGAAAATTAATAATACTTCACTAAAAATGCATAGAAGCTATTTGAGAAAATACCATACATTTACTTTAATCTTCAATTTCCTTTGAATTTCTTCAACCAAAAGTGAAATGTTGTGAGGTGAAGGAAATGACACTCGAATATTTTTAGTAACTCGCCATTTTAATACATTTGCATCATTTCAACAGAATGGAACTTTCTTTCAATCTGATTACTTTTCAATATCGGAATCTTCTACTAGATGTGTTTTGCTGCATACCGATTATGCGGGGAAAAAACCCCCGATGGAACCGTTAAACGAAAGAGCATCGATTAAGCGTGGATTTACTAGATATATGTTATTGTTCTGAACAGTTCGGAGGTGAATATATTTGCCGATTTGCAGTTGAAAGCGCGGAAGATAAAATGTTTTGAAAGTTATTTCTCTCAGTTTAGGAGTATTTTCAGATAGAATACATTTTAGGCTTTTTTTCGAAAAAAGATTCTGCAGTGGTGTGTAATTTCGTACTGCTACGTTCTATAATATATTTTAAGCCACTAATGCCTTAAATATAACCACTTATATATGATGTCAAGGAAATTTATAGAGCAAACCAATAACTGGAGAAGTATTAATGCCACCGTATATTTTTATACAAGTGTGTAGAAAGCTCCAATAGCACAACACACTGATATAACTTTAAGACGTCCGATCCTTAGATCAGGAATCAGTATCTCTCCTCTATCATATCTCTCCTCTAAGGTCTGATCTCCGTTTCTCGAGGGAAGCCTGTATGGAAAGGCTATTTATTCGAGGGAAGCCTGTATGGAAAGGCTAGGAGAATTTACTTATCAATCAGCTCTTGCGCCATCAACTACAAGTTTTACTGAGGTCTCACTAAATTCTTCAGCATCTCCATGTTTTACTGAACACTGCCACACTGGCGCTTATTCAGAGGGTTGCATCTTTAATCCTGTGTAGAATCTTGTACCTGAATCTTAAATATTGCGTAGAGTCCTGTTTTGTAGCAACGACGAAAATTTATGCTAGTTAACTTAAGTAAGTTAAGTTGTTTATTTAAGTAGAAATAATATTCAATTCATCAATTATGAATATTTTGTTATAATGATATAAAAATCGGATGTAGGAAGCTTTCCTTATATAATGCAATAAATTCACTACTTTTGCAGTCAAAATTAATGTTAAGATTCAATGGTACTCTGTTTTTATTGTCGAATTGTACTTTTGGCGACTTTCCGGATGACAACATGTAAAACTATTTCAAAACACCCAATTAACTTATATTCAGTGCATCTCTAATCAAATAATTAGCAATATTGATAGCATCTTCAATACGCGATATATTCCATGTATTAAAATATTTTAATAATTAATTCATTAATTAGGTGATATTTTAATTAATTTAGCGTCATTTTCACAATTCTGACTATATTTTTGTCAATCTGGGGAGAAATATCGCCAAGTTAGCGATATTTTGATAACTTATTTGCCAAGTTCGCCAAATGCATCACCAAATGTTACAGACAAACAGATAGAAGCGAATTTCTTATATACTAGGAGGTATGCCCATCATATGACGGAAATCAGAATTTACGAAATATTACTTCCCATTTGGCGTCATTTCTATCAATTTGGTGACATTTTTGTCACATTGGCAATATATAAAATAGTCGCAAAGTTGACGATGACTCGTTAAGTTTCTCGCCAAGTCATACGGACGGACGGACAGACGGAGAAATAGGTAATTCTTGTAGTGTACTTTTATGTTCCTTCCAAGATATTGAACTTTCATCAATTAGTTGTCATTTTTATATATTTTATCATTTTTATCAAATTGGCTACATTTTCGTTAATTTGACGACATTGAAAAATTTGCCAAGTTGGCAACATACCGTCAAAATCTAACCAAGCGTTTTGGCCGGAGAAATAATTTATTCTTATAGCAGATAAATGACTTTCGGCATCCAAATATAAAATTATTACACAAAGTATCTTTTCTCATGAATTGAACGAGCTAGATCCATTAGAATGATGTCACTAAATTTATCGCATGATATTACTTATGAAAAGGGATATTTCAGAATAGTTAATATTTTTTTGCATTTTATATGGTTTTTTGATGTTTTTCTTTTTGAATATGCAATATCTCTAGAACGGTTCATGCTAGCATTCTAAAATTTATGTCAATCATTTTTTAAATGAAAAATTACATAAGAAATGGCTATTTGAGTAACTTTATGAAATGTTTTGATTTTTTAATGTTTTTTTTTCAAAATTTCACTGGAAAATTTAGGGGGGCTTTGAACATTCGATTGTGTATAAAAACAATAGGCTTCCAGTATTCATGGATTGTAATCTTTGTAACAAATTTCGTTCGAATTGCTTCATTAGTTGGTGAGATATCGTCTTTATAGTCTCTCTCTCTCACACACACACACACACACACACACACACATGCAAGCACACGCAGACATCATCTCAAAAACATTTCATTCGTATTCAGGAATGCTTGAAACATGCTCTCCCATCAAAAACTCGAATTCAAATTTTCAACCTCGTCACAATGCTCTCTTTATACATTATACTATGTGTATAGGGAGAGTATAAAAGTATAAAAGTAAGGGAGAGTAAGTATAGGGAGAGTAATAAATTAAGGAAATTGCTGTGTCCCTAGAATTTTATTTAGTCATGTATTCCCAGGCATAATTGAAACCAGTCATAATGGATAACCCCCTTCCTATGCATAGAAAGTTATAATACCTCTTTATTGATTGGGATCCGCGTACAATAGTACGGAGTAATTTTTAGTAATAGAATCCTTACCTATAATGATCTGTTGCCCTGTGTTTGAGGATCATAGCAACAGTTTAAAATAAAATTGGAATAAGAACCGTGATTTATTATCAGAAATATTTTACTATAAAATTTTAAATAAGTCATGATTTTGTTGAATTTAATACAAAAAATATTTCAATAATTTACTTTGTTTCCAGAAAGCTGTCTAGAATGGAAAGGCAGTAATGAATTAAATAATTTACTTATTTCAATTAACTTCCGAGATAGGCAGTTTAGTTCATATAAGGAAAACACTTGTAATATTATGATCTTGCAGAGCACATATTGCAAAGATTATATTTTCTTTTTTATTCATTCTTTCAAAGTTTATCCTTATATTGCCATCCCTGATAAAGTTATGCCAGTTCTATAGGTTTGTCCGCGGTTGTTCCTGAAAATAATATGTTATCCTGTGAAACTTTCTAATACTCGAAACAGACAAATGTTATATTAATCATTTGCCATACAGGTACATCATGATTCACTTGGAAATAATATTATTAGGAAAAATAAAATATAAAAAAAATATCTGTTTTATCAATTTCATATTTAAAATTTTATTTCTAGGTGGGTACTGGCGTTGGACCCGTCTACACATTACTTTTTGTTGATTGTCAGGTTGAAAACCTCTGAAACATAAAATAATACGTGCTATTCCTCTTAATATGTTGCATTTTTATTTCTCTGTCCTAATTGCAACGTGAGGAATTTACTATATTAAAATGTTTTTTCATATATTAAAAATTTTCAAACATTGTAGCTTTCTATAATGAAAAATATGTAGTATAGAAATGAGCAAAAATGTAATTTGAAATTGTAAATAAGTTTCAAAGTATACCAATAATAGTATACTGTTTTGATACTCGTATACTGAGGTATACTGACTGACTCATTTTGCACCAATCAGCTTTTTGGTTTCAAAAGAGATACTTCCCCATTTTTCATCAGTATATCCGTTTGTGTACAGCAATATATATATACATATATATATATATATATATATATATATATATATATATATATATATATATATATATATATATATATATATATATATATATATATATATATATATATATATATATATATATTAATTTATATCTCATGAAAAATAATGTGACTAAAGAAATTATTTAAATCGGCGATTCTGACAAAAATACATATTAAAAAATATAATCTGTTCAAGTCAAATGTAAATGTAGCAATTGTCTCAATTATGAAAAATATTTGTAGTTCCTTCTAATACGTTGAAAGAGAATTATTTCCCCATTAATAAATCTTAAAGATAGTTGTGAACAGCCGAAGTTTTTCAGGTATCTGAAGCAAATGATTATTAAAAACATTACCCCTTCCCCCAAATGGTATAAAAATAATAATGCGAATAACAACAATATTGTTACACAATTTACTAATTATTGGGACATAGAAGGTTCATTATATAAATTTTATAAAACAGTAACGGCGAACTTTTTTATGTCATGTGCTAATCTTGTTTTTTTTTTATCTTAGATGTGTCACTCAAACCATCTTTCCTCATAACTAATTAGGCTTATGTTAGGTTTAAATAAAAACACAATTATCTTCAGTGACATATGGTTTATAATAATCATTGTATCGCTCTTAAAACACATTACAAGGAACATCACATATTTGTAACTCATAATGAAAATGTAATTTATCGTAATAATTTGAGCTATCAAAAATATAATTAATTTCATTATTAATTTCCTTTAAGGGCAATATTAAGGTGAATTTAAATAATTTCTACCTGCGTGTCTGGAGGATAGTTATTTAGGTATTCGATATTAATCAGAAAGATGATTATAAAAATTTGAATATTTTCTTATTTCTCTCGAAGTGACAAAATATTGTTACAAAGATTATGTATAATAGTTATTAAGACTTTTAGATTTTCAGATATTTCTGCTTGTCCTTGTATTTGACCGAACTGAGGTGATTAGTTTTGAGAAAAAGCGTTACAAAAACAGATTTAGTCCTTGAAAATGATAGAAAAACGAACTAATGCTGGAAAAAGTCAGGCTTTTCATTGTAAATATAAATTTAAACTATTCAGATGCGCGTTTATATCTGCAATAAATGCGTGATCCCTCTGCCAGGCTTTATTCTCGTAAAGATAACACTTATATGGTATACATCAAATTGATACTTGTAAGATAAAAGCTTACAATCTTCCTTGAATAAAACAGTCATATGTCAGTAAGGTGACTGCAATTGTTAAGACGGCGTTATAAATCCCCCCGACCAGGCTAAAACAGAAAAATTAGAAAAGTACGCATCCTTAATAACAGCTGGAGCGAACTGCGACAGAAAAGTGATGAGCAATTTATTTTATTTTATTTTATTCAATTTATGTGGCACCTACAGATGAAATCCAGTTATAGTAGGCACACAAAAATTAAAAGAACATAACATAAAATCCAAGAATACTAAGCAGTATATATGCCAAGCGCATTAAAACAGGCAGGAGTCAAAATAAATATATCAGTATCAGTACAATAGGTATTATATAGATCAACAAATTTATAGATAGAATAGCATTTAAGGTAATTGTGTTCAATAGTAGTATTGTGAAACAAAGTTTTTTTCCTAGTATTATTAAAACAAGAGACAGGACCATTTTCTTCCTTTTTTAAGAGACATTAAACTGTATTTCTGTCTTAGTTCATACGTATGTATATCATAAGGATAATATAGTCAGACAATCTGTAATCCATAGTACGTAAAAGTTTATTTTGCACGACTTCTATTCGTTGAGAATGCAGGTTGTAAACAGGGTCCCAGATCATTGCACAATATTCCAAAATTGGCTTAACCAAGGGTATTATAAATACAAATATTAGTATCAGACCTGGCAAAAACACGAGATGGTCTTACCAACCAAGTCTTTGGTAGGCTCTTTAAACAGTATTATCGATATGTTCTAAAAGTTAAAAGTATCATCGAAAGTGACACCAAATCAATTTAAAAGAACTAGTGCACATACAGCGAAAAAATTCGCAAAACAGGTGGTAAAAACATAAATAAAAATATCATCATGGAACGATAGAAATAAAAGTATCATTTAATTTTTTGTAAAAAATGAGTGTCTTGACTGAGGAAAAACTTACTTTACTGCCATATGCCTACTGACATGTGTCACAGTTGTTATTTGCATGTGCCATCTTATTAACATATATCTACTTTATTCAGGGAAGTTTGAAAGCTTTTAATTAACTTGGGCGTTCATAATTCGCTCACAAATAGTTTTTTAAATCTGTGCAGTTTTCAAAATCTCTCCAGAACCCTTTCCTCCCAAAAAGCAGTTCATGCATTTATATTATGTTAGACGCTTCATACACGCGAAAATAAAAGATGATGTCCATTATTGCTCTTTCAAAATTAAAACAGTATAGTATACTGCCGGAATTTCTCATATCACCACATAATAAATGTATTTTCTAAAACATTTTATGTTTCCAACTGCCACAGAGCAAACCTTCAAGCCACCAAGTGGCATACTTGCCGCAGGTGACCTACCACCCTAACAGCATTTTTTTTACAGTGACGTAAGATTTACGTCACACAATGACTTTGGGACGTCTCAGTACGTCTCGGCAATGTCATATTGAGGTCACAGCGAAGTCATTTTGGTCGTTTGTGACGTCGCAGATTAACTTGATTGTGACGTCACATTGTAATTGCTATTGTAATGTCGTCTTATTGTTACGTGTTAATTAAATTGTGGAAACGTCCCAGAATATAGTCACAATGAAGTTACAAACTCAATAATACGTATCGTCGCATAGAAGTCACATATATGGTGTCACATTGTGACCCAGATGTCATGTGACTACAGCGTCACTCTCACACATGTGACGATCTTTGCTGTGAGAGCACTGATTATAATATGGTGTCGCATTGTGGGGTCACAATTATTGACAATGGTGTCAATACCTGGTGACAGACAATATAATATGGTGTCACAATTATTGACATTTTCCCCATAAACTGTATGCGGCTACGGCCTCCAAGTCTCCTGGACCTAATGAAATACATACTTTTGCAGACGACAGAATTTTCGGGTCCCTATACAGCAAATACGCAAGCTCCATACAACCCTCCATTTTATAGGTCATTGACCTTCTTTATAAAATCTTTATGTAGCCATGGTCTTTCAATACCAGCCCCCATCCCTTATGTATTAATTCAAAATCATGAATTAAAAACTATTTGATGATGAAAGAGTTTCATATTTAGAGCATACATAGTGTAAATTGTGTGCTTTAAATATTGTGGAAGAGACAATTATCATATTTCAGTCAATTCGTGGACGACCGGCATTATAATTTTCATAACATTATGCCAGTTAAGATTGGGTAATTGCTGCGATTTTAGTTTTTAAGCACTTTAATTTCATTATTATATGTAATATATACACAGCATTAATTACATAGAAATAATGCTGTGTATAATTATATGTAATATATACACAACATTTTATTTTTATAAGTATGTGTAATATGTACATTTGTATTAATATTTGTATGTAATATATACACAAGATTTGACGTTTATAATTATAGATAATATATACACAACGCAAAGCCCGTTCCAAAAATTGATTGGCACCCTGTCGATCGCATATCTATTTATCAACCTCATGGATAGTCCCATTGACCCCTGAAGGATCAATATTGACCACTTTTCTTAACTTTGATCTGTAACTTTTAATGTGGACCCATATATGGCAAGAGTGGTGTAACTTCTTCCATAACTTAGCTACTACAGTTGGCTTGATTTATGTCCCGGACTCAATCGATTGTTATTTTAAGCTAAGATAAATTTTAATACACCGCAGCTTTCCATTTAAATATGTTTCACGCTAATATCAAATTTTATAATGAATTTTAAAAATTTATGTTGATTTATTCGATGAAATGATTTTATGAGTTTGGCAGAAAACTATTAATGGGATATGCAGACATTAAATTGCAAATTTACATATTTATGACACAAAAATCTGTTAAAACAACTAAAAAGCTGTAAACATTCTTAAAACTTATATTACGTAGAGTGAAGAAGGTTTTAGAAAAGTTTGCAGATTTAATGTAAAATTGATTATTAGATCATTCTTTCTTGAAAATTTTAGTTCTTTCAGTCGAAATTTATGTGTAGAATACTAAACAGATGATCATATTGATTATTTATGTATTTTGTTTCTTTTTAAGAAGATTTATTTTAAATATCCTTTAATTGCCTTTCACAGAAAATGCTATTATACGTAAATATTACCAAGACATAGTATAAAACAACAGATATTTAACATTCTATTCTTGTACAGTCTCAAACATAATAAATTACATATTTTCATTTTCCTTATTTTTTTATTTTGATGTATTTTACATAAATGTGCTGCAGGATTAAATAAATGTAAATAAAGAAGTATCAACATGACTTCCAGAGAAAATAGCGTGAAAAAAACAAGTGGCTAATTTGGAAGTATTTGGTGGACTTTTGTCATCAAGGAAAATAAGCTAAGAACTCAGAACTGTAAGACTGCAAAAATACCGAAAACAAAAATGGTGGCGCCATCTCATGTCACATAAGAGAAGTAAAACGAGAAACAGTATTGAAATACAGACATTATGTTCATGAATAGGAGTACAGGAAAAATAAAATATACGAATTGGAACATTATGAGCAGAGTCATGACAGAAGAATGAGAAATAAAGAGCCTTGGACTGATCATGAATTAAATGGTTAGAGTTTTTATTGATATAAGAAATTTCAAAGAAATTATAATCGAAAACTATCGCATACGCTGAATAATACAGATAGAAGAAAAATATATAGTGTTTTTCAAGCATTGATATACAATATATATTTTAATAATTTCTTGGTTCTTAACATAGTTCACTGTTTAATGTTCACCCAAGCCTTAATATAAGGCACATTTAACTTTACCAAATATGTTCAATTCCTACGATTAAACTGTATAGATATAATAGAAGAAAAATGGAAGAAATAAAAAAAAAATAAAAGAAGATAATAGAAGAAAAATTCACTTTGAAACAACTTTTTAAGAACTCTATAAATATTATAGTGAACATTTGAAAAAAAATGGACCGTAGGATGCTAAATAATGCATTTTATATCTATATAGTCTGTAAATCTATAGATTAGGTCAGATTATATTCTAAATTTATGATATTAAGTAATATTATAAATATTTTAATCATTCATTTTTAGTTGTGAATGTCTCTGAAAAAAAAATGGTATGCTCGATCTAAGTATCTTTACTGCAATAAAATCTGTTGATTTATGATTGACAGTAACAAACTGAAAACAGTCGCAAAATACAGTGTTATCATTATTCGTCCTCTTTGAAAATTATTAGACTTCTGCTCCTTGCCTGCTGTTAAAATTCAATTAATTGTCTTTGCCTAAAGAAGTATCATGGTGCCAAAATGTGCAATTGAATTTAGTGTCACAATTTCTATTTTATCAATTTAATTTAATTTTGAAGTTAATAATTGAATAATTTATTAACTGAATATTTTAAATTTTGAATAGGGAATTAAGATTAGAAATGTTAACAAAACAATTGTGGTTGCATTGTGCTTCATACCGCAAGGATACCATCCAGGCTACGTTATGCTTCATTCCGCAAAGAAACTCTCCTGGCTACGTTGTGCTTCATTCTGCAAGGGAACCCTCCAGCCTGCATTGTGATTCATTCCACAAGGAAACCTTCCAGGCTGCGTTGTGCTTCATTCCGCAAAGAAACCCTCCGAGCTTTGTTGTGCTTCATTCCGCAAGTAAACCCTCCAGGCTGCGTATTGCTTCATTCCGCAAGGGAAACTGCTCGTTTGCGTCGTGATGGATTGAGTAAGGAAATCCGTCCAAATGAAGTTGTTGCTTTCTGTCTCTAAAATAAAGAAATCTGAAGTTATAACATAAAAGTGGGTTAAAATAATCATACGCCAAATTTTAAGATCTAAAAGGCTTATTTACTTATTTAATATTTTTAAACAATTAGCATTTAGTACTTTCAATAAACATAATTGTTACTAATCTTCATTCCTATAGACAGTTAAATACTACTTGTTATTGAACATAAGCAGCGGAGGTCACAGAAATTTACCGCAATCACACCTGTCTAGAACTCTCACGCTAATATCAGTTATTAAGCAATTGTTATTAATGGCATGATTTTCAGCATGAGTTATTAACCCTAAGCTCAATACCTTTACGATTGTCCAGTATCCCAGAAAAACATATGCATCCACCTGTAGTAAAATGGGTTTAATTTTATTCTATGATTATTGTTTTTGGCATTTAATGTCCCAAAACTGTAAGTTCAAGTCCATGTTCAAATCCGAACTTTATTCACTTGCTTCCAGCTGCCACTGTGGTTGGCAGAAATCAGATTTCAGAACTAAGATGAAGTTCCAGCTTTAATTTTTGATACTGTTGTCTGCTCTCAAAGTGTTCATTTCTGAAATATGCTACATTTACTAAAATGTAAAAAAATATCTAGCCGAATAGGTGGTTATTGAATAATATGTACAAATTATTGCATTTAGCGATTCATACACACGTTCGACCACGAATTGACTGAAATATGATAATTGTTTTTTCCACAATATTTAAAGCACACAATTTACGCTATGTATGCTCTAAATATGAAACTCGTTCATCACCAAATAGTTTTTTATTGAAGATTTTGAATTAATACGTAAGGGATTGGAGAGGGTATTGAAAGACCATGGCCACATAAAGATTTTATAAAGGTCAATAACCTATAAAATGGAGGGTTGTATGGAGCTTGTGCATTTGCTGTATAGGGACCCGAAAATTCTGTCGTCTGCAAAAGTATGTATTTCATAAGGCCCAGGAGACTTGGAGGCCGTAGCCGCATACAGTTTATGGGGAAACTGTCAATAATTTATAAAATAGAGTAAGAAATACGCGTTTGATGTTTAGGAGATCGAAAATTCAGTCGGGAATAAAAGAATGCATTGTATAAGGCCCGGAAGACATGCGGACACTAACCGCAAACAGTTTGACAAAACGTTAATAGATTGCAAATATACAATAATTAATCACTTTTCACATGTTCTAACAATTATGTGTATGAGGTTTAAGTTCTACGATTTTAATTTGGTGTTTATGATAAAACAAAATTTTAAGAGTTATCAATTCCAGTAATAGTACTAAAAAACATAAAATACACTATTTTGAAAAACTAAATTCCGTTTACTTACACTATTAAACACATATTTAGATGCTTTTCAAATGCTGACTAAGCATATACTAACCCTTCCTCAATTTGTTGTTTCTCAATTTTATGTTTCGCATATTCTTTTATTTTAACTCGTCGTTTAGCTATTCGAGCCTTAAAACTGTCATTTTTGGTCATTTTGCAAATGTTACTATTTTCCGATCAGCTACTACTGGGTCATTTTGCTAGGTCATCCGTTTACACTAGGTCATTTTGCAAATGTTACTATTTTCCGATCAACTACTGCTGGGCATTCGTTTTTTCTGGTGGTATTTGTCATTTTGGGACAATATATCCAAAATATTGAATTCATTGATTCACTGGCATTTTAAGTCTGATTACCAATACAGGGTTTTAGTAAGTCAGAATTGGACAAATCTTTAAACACTGGCTTTATTGCCTTTATCTGCACACGGATATCGATGTAGTATACATAAAATCTAGATGGGCACAAGTAATAACAGCTTTTGTGTAAGCACTCTCAGTCCTTACAGAAATCATGCTTAACTTCTTCAACATTGTAGCGTCTGTGGTACCATTAACCTATATAGCTTTATGTATATTTCAAACATTATCAGCCTTTTTTCTTAAAATGTTTCCATAATATGTCTTTCATTGGTTGATAACTACAGCCGTCAAACGGTCTTTATCACTGTGAGGCGTTTGTCATTCAAATTCTTTCTGTGGATTTAATTTTTTCGTTATCGCAAATACGACACCATTATTTTCTAATTATGTCCAACACACTTGAATTTAGATATTCCTATTCGGTAGAAAGTTGTTTTGGATACAGCTGAAAAAGTTCTCCATCACCAATATAGTTGATATATCGTACTTTATGTTTTCTTCAGACCATGAAAACACATCCAGCATGCCATTCACATCTATTTTGGCAGAAGAACCTGAATTGTTCTTGCTGCACACTTTATCGTGTTCAATTTTCCAACTCAAATGATTCTCCCTACCACGCATTATAACTAATGTATATGGCATATTCGCAGCTTTTGCAATATGAGCTTGAAAGTACTGCTCAATTTCTCTTTTCTCTCATTTCACTATTTCACTGCCAATAGAAGTGACATCAAAACAGTAAGAATGCCTTTTCCAAGTAGCGTCCCCACTGGCAGTCAAATCTGAAAATCCAGTTAGGTCTATCTCTTTTTCCACTGCCTTTGACGTGCTTTATTCAGAGCAGTGTTGAAGACCCAGACAGTCCGACTTATCCAGTGGACATGAGCGGCCGGCCGGACGGAATTGGACGGCCGGATTCAGCATCATTGCCGGATCATTGTGTAACAGCTGTGTGTATTCAGTGTGTAACAGCACGAATATAATGCACAATCTTTTCATATGCTTTTTGAGTCATTGGTGGAGCCAAATTCATAATTCCATAAAATGCTCTGCATTCTCCTAGTCTTTTTCCAAAGCTTTTTATAAGGAGAAAATTCTGTTTAAACCAGAAGCATTTTTTTTTTGCTTTCTACCAATTTATAAATCAATTCACTCCATCTATTCTCAATTGAAATTATTGTGGCATGTAGGGCAACTTACACATTAATGAGTAAAATACACGTTGTGAAAAAGATAAAGAAAACTAGATTAACACTAATAAGTACAAGTAACACAATAAGCAGCATAGAGCTATTTCAAGGATACACTATTTCAAGGATACGATCCGGGATGGGATCCAACATATCCAACAAATTTATTTTAACCTACCCTTGAAACAGTTGTATACTTCTTATTGTGTTATTTGTGCTTATTTAAGTTGCCTTAGTTTTCCATTAAGTACACATTCTTCTAATACCGTAAATAACAAAGTTTTTCGACATTAATGTAACCATTAAAACTTTTGTCCATAATATCATAATTTACTTTAGAAGTATTCGCTATAAGCTTCCTAGCTGAAGCATATATTAAGATCGTCAACTTCGTTTTGATTTTCATACTGATTACCAGGAGACTGACTACCAGGAATGATTAAAGGTTCAGAATTATTAACAAGAAAGATAAATCATGCATAAAGCATTGAATATGAAACACATGCCAACTGCAATGCAATTTCATTTAAACATCTCTAAAATGCAATACATTCAGGGGTGATATTTTAAAAATTATCCCTATACTACAATAATTCGTTATATTTGAAAACGTCATCGAAAACCAATGAAATTTATTCAAATAACGTCATCGAAATATAAATCGCCTGGCTTTGTATGTAAAAGCAGTGAATATTTCATTCATAAATTTTTTCCATTCCAGCGGCGATATTTTAAAAATTAGCACAATACTACAATGTTTTATTTTACTTTAAAACTTACTACCATGGAGGTGAAAAAAACTAACTTCATGCTAAAAACTTTATCAAAAAAGCAATAGAATCGTCTGCTTCTCTGTGTAAAACCAAAGAACGTTTTAATCATGTCAGCTATATTGCAGACACTTGAGCTAAATATTTTTGCGTTAAAGAAATTCAGTATTTCTTATGCAAATCAGCTTACAACTTTATGTGTTTACATTCTCCATACGTGAAATGTAGACTTCGTTGTAGAAATAATCAAAGTTTGATGGTCATTTAAACTCCAAAATATTGTAATTACGTCGGTGCATTATATAGATGCATAGAAAAAAAAAATAAATCGGTTTTACTGATATAACACTAAATGCAAATTAAAAAGAACTTTTAAAATCACGATTTTGACACAAGATGGATGCCATATTTTATTTTGAAGTAGGTCACGTGGTCTCTCTATATAATAGGAGTGCAATTATTATTTTTATTTTTATTTAAAAACAACCGGACATATTTTTCTGAATGCATTGTGAATATTTTGCAGTTTCGTTTTCACTTTCATTGTTTTTATGGTGTCGTTGACTTGTTATACCACTTGAGCACATGTTGCTCTCTATTCGATCGTGAGTTATGTCTTTGAAAAATTATATCATTGCTATTTATTTTAATATAACCATTTTATTTGATCTAAAAATAATTTTGTTTTGCAATTGGTGTCAGTACACATACTAAGTAAAGACACCAACCATGTATGTATTCTTTACGTACAGCTCGGACATTTGGGCATATTGACTTGGGCAAATATGATCAAATATTAACTAATTTTGTCTCAGAGACATTTTAGATGGTGTGCAGTACAATTTTACAACATTGCATTACATACCGGGTGGTCAAAATTAAAACACCTCTACTCTGACCTCTCTATACATCGAACTACTCAGTGTAAAGGCTCCAAAATTGTTGAACATACTATTCAAGACATGGGGAAAGGGATTATGCGAAAAAAAATTAGTTCCAGAAACACCGATAGGTGACGCTGTACAACAGAAAATATGCTGAAAAGACACATAATACACATTTTATTCGAAAGTACCAAACATTCATATCACAAGGACCTTATCTATGCAGAGAATGCTGCTCAATATAGTTCCCTTCTTTAAGATGTAAAATCTGCAGTCTACGGACAGACAGCTTGTTCAACTGCGGATCGTAATTGTTCGATGCAAATGCTTCTCACATGCAGAGTGATACTGTCTTTCAAATCTGCCAAGGTCACCAGACGTCCTCGATAAACAAGACATTTTAAGTATCCCCACAGTCAAAAATCACAGGGATTAAGATCTGGAGAACGAGATGGCCAGGTTGTCGGAAACGCACGACTAATTACTCTACAATTAGTAAAATGTTGCCGAAGAAACTGCTGTACAGAGTCCAATTATTGGAAGCGCTCCATCTTGCATAAAGGTAATTGAATCAAGACATTGGTGCTGTTGCAGTTGGGGTACAACAAAATTTTTGAGCATGTTTTTGTACCTTTTCTGTTGTACAGCGCCACCTATCGGTGTTTCAGTAACTAATTGTTTTTTTCGAATAATCACTTTCCCCATGTCTTGAATAGTAGGTTCAACAATTTTGGAGCCTTTACACTTAGTTATATATATAGTGAGCTCAGAGTAGGGGTGTTTTAATTTTGACCACCTGGTACTTCATAAATTTCACAAACATAATATCGCGATTAACGTGTATAACACAAATGTTATTCGACCACTGTAATCTTCAGGTGATTTTAAATGCTAACAAATTTTTAGAGATCTTTCAAACAATATTTTCCACTTATAAACTTTTAATCATTGCTATAACTGATTTGGAATATACGAAAATAATACAGTGTACTAACACATCATGCTTCATCCAATTTATTTTTTATAAATATAAACTATTTTACATAAACTTAATTATTTACTCACAGGACTGACATTTATTTGTGAATTTATTTTTCGAACAAAACTCACATTCCATTTGCAAAAGACATTCAGAGAATGCTAATGTAAAAAGGAACATCCACTGAAATGAGAGAAAAACCTTATAACATTTCGGACATTCCTTCTAATGAAAAAAAATTCGATTGGAATTCTAAAGGAATGTTGTTTTGTTACGTCTTGTTGAATGCTAAATGCTGTACCTTTGATTTTCTTTTACTGAAAATAAGTATCTCCATATTATTAAAGTTCTTTATTGCGATATTTTCTTTTAAGAAGATTGTGTGTATTTTCATTGATTAATGTTTAAACATTTTAACGAAATGAAAAATAAATCAATGCTTTATGAACATTTGATTACTATTTAAAACATATATTGCATATGTGTTCTTATCTTTGCATGCACCTTTCGCCACTTTGAATTCGAATATATTTGTTTACACTTTTAAAGAATTATTCAGTGCTACGATACTTTAATATAAATATTATGTAGAATTCTATAGATTAATTCATTTTTTTCTTTCGATCAAGACCGTCCGATCTACCCCACGTGTAAAGTATCTGTACAGTAATAAAGACAGTCGTAATAATTTCATCCAATTTAAACTAGAACGCAGTGGGGGCGACATCCACAGGATCAGTATCATCCTTCCCCTGCCACCAATCACTTGGAAGGACTTTCAGGCTAACAAGTTTAACGTTTTTGCACTCCGGGTGAATACAGAAAACGTTTGGGAAAACCAAGAAATTGAACTCGGGTCTTTCTAGTGCGATCCCCGTGACTTGACCATTGGGTTTTCCAGCTACTAATGCATTAATTTGAATTAGGAGAGATAGCAAAACTTGGTAAAATTGGTAAAAGGGAAGTTTTGTTGGTGCTACGTTTGCATTGAAAATTTTACTTGTAAAATAAAACATCTGATATGGCTGCTAATGTTCTTGCCAGAACTCAAAAATGCCATCGCTCACTTAAAATCCTGCATTGAAGTTTTCTAATATTCCAAAAATACAAAAAATATATTTTCTTTTTCTGGCATAGCTTTAATATTCCAACAAAATATTTGTAGTTAGGTCAGTTTGAGTAGGACAAAGTAACATAGAAATAGGGGAATTTACAATGGTTCCCAAACTACAAGTATTGGGAACAAACAGACGGAAGTTCCAGTCTAGCCTAGTTCTTTGCACTAATACCCGAACTAAATATATTGCGCAAAGGTAGAGAGAAGTTTCGGTCAGGTCCAAGCCTTTATGCTGGAATTCGAACGAAAAATATAATGCAAAAATAGAAGGAAATTTCAGTCTTTCCCAGGTCTTTACATTGGCGTCTGGACGAAAAATGTCATCAACAGATGGAGGGAAGTTTCGGTCTGCTCCAAGTCTTTACATTGGAATCCGAACGAAAAATATAGTACAAAAATAGAAGGGAATTTCAGTCTAGACCAGATATTTACATTGGCGTCTGAACGGAAAATTCCGTCAACAGCTAGAGGAAAGTTTCGGTCTGGTCCAAGGGTTTAGATTGGAATCCAAACGAAAAATTTATTGCAAAAATAGAAGTACATTTCAGTCTTGCCCAGATGTTACATTGGCGTCTGAACGAAAAATGTGATTAACGGATAGAGGGAGGTTTCGGTCTGGTCCAAATATTTACATTGGAATCCGAACGAAAAATATAGTGCAAAAATAGAAGGAACTTTCAGTTTTGCCCAGCTCTTTACAATGGCGTCTAAAAGAAAAATGTCGACAACACATAGATGGAAGTTTCGGTCTGCTCTAAATCTTTACATTGGAATCCGAACGAAAAAAAAAGTGCAAAAATAGAAGGAAATTTCAGTCTAGCCCAGGTCTTTACATTGGCGTCTGAACGGAAAATTCCGTCAACAGCTAGAGGAAAGTTTCGGTCTGGTCCAATTGTTTAGATTGGAATCCAAACGAAAAATATATTGCAAAAATAGAAGTACATTTCTGTCTTGTCCAGATGTTACATTGGCGTCTGAACGAAAAATGTGATTAACAGATAGAGGGAGGTTTCGGTCTGGTCCAAATATTTACATTGGAATCCGAACGAAAAATATAGTGCAAAAATAGAAGGAACTTTCAGTTTTGCCCAGCTCTTTACAATGGCGTCTAAAAGAAAAATGTCGACAACACATAGATGGAAGTTTCGGTCTGCTCTAAATCTTTACATTGGAATCCGAACGAAAAAAAAAGTGCAAAAATAGAAGGAAATTTCAGTCTAGCCCAGGTCTTTACATTGGCGTCTGAACGGAAAATTCCGTCAACAGCTAGAGGAAAGTTTCGGTCTGGTCCAATTGTTTAGATTGGAATCCAAACGAAAAATATATTGCAAAAATAGAAGTACATTTCTGTCTTGTCCAGATGTTACATTGGCGTCTGAACGAAAAATGTGATTAACAGATAGAGGGAGGTTTCGGTCTGGTCCAAATATTTACATTGGAATCCGAACGAAAAATATAGTGCAAAAATAGAAGGAACTTTCAGTTTTGCCCAGCTCTTTACAATGGCGTCTAAAAGAAAAATGTCGACAACACATAGATGGAAGTTTCGGTCTGCTCTAAATCTTTACATTGGAATCCGAACGAAAAATATAGTGCAAAAATAGAAGGACATTTCAGTCTAGCCCAGGTCTTTACATTGGCGTCTGAACGGAAAATTCCGTCAACAGCTAGAGGAAAGTTTCGGTCTGGTCCAATTGTTTAGATTGGAATCCAAACGAAAAATATATTGCAAAAATAGAAGTACATTTCTGTCTTGTCCAGATGTTACATTGGCGTCTGAACGAAAAATGTGATTAACAGATAGAGGGAGGTTTCGGTCTGGTCCAAATATTTACATTGGAATCCGAACGAAAAATATAGTGCAAAAATAGAAGGAACTTTCAGTTTTGCCCAGCTCTTTACAATGGCGTCTAAAAGAAAAATGTCGACAACACATAGATTGAAGTTTCGGTCTGCTCTAAATCTTTACATTGGAATCCGAACGAAAAATATAGTGCAAAAATAGAAGGAAATTTCAGTCTAGCCCAGGTCTTTACATTGGCGTCTGAACGGAAAATTCCGTCAACAGCTAGAGGAAAGTTTCGTTCTGGTCCAATTGTTTAGATTGGAATCCAAACGAAAAATATATTGCAAAAATAGAAGTACATTTCTGTCTTGTCCAGATGTTACATTGGCGTCTGAACGAAAAATGTGATTAACAGATAGAGGGAGGTTTCGGTCTGGTCCAAATATTTACATTGGAATCCGAACGAAAAATATAGTGCAAAAATAGAAGGAACTTTCAGTTTTGCCCAGCTCTTTACAATGGCGTCTAAAAGAAAAATGTCGACAACACATAGATTGAAGTTTCGGTCTGCTCTAAATCTTTACATTGGAATCCGAACGAAAAATATAGTGCAAAAATAGAAGGAAATTTCAGTCTAGCCCAGGTCTTTACATTGGCGTCTGAACGGAAAATTCCGTCAACAGCTAGAGGAAAGTTTCGGTCTGGTCCAATTGTTTAGATTGGAATCCAAACGAAAAATATATTGCAAAAATAGAAGTACATTTCTGTCTTGTCCAGATGTTACATTGGCGTCTGAACGAAAAATGTGATTAACAGATAGAGGGAGGTTTCGGTCTGGTCCAAATATTTACATTGGAATCCGAACGAAAAATATAGTGCAAAAATAGAAGGAACTTTCAGTTTTGCCCAGCTCTTTACAATGGCGTCTAAAAGAAAAATGTCGACAACACATAGATGGAAGTTTCGGTCTGCTCTAAATCTTTACATTGGAATCCGAACGAAAAATATAGTGCAAAAATAGAAGGACATTTCAGTCTAGCCCGGGTCTTTACATTGGCGTCTGAACGAAAAATGTCGTCAACAGATAGAGGGAAGTTTTGGTCTGGTCCAAGTCATTACATTGCAATCCGAACGAGAAATATAGTGCAAAAATAGAAGGAAATTTCAGTCTAGCCCAGGTCTTTACATTGGCGTCTAAACGAAAAATATCTACAGATAAATGGACGTTTCAATATTCCTTTGGATTTTATACTAGAAATTCGAACTTTAGAAATTAGTACATATACAAATTATAAATTGAACTAAGAAAATAAATTGCAGTATGTGTAGGTTAAAGCCATAGATAAAGTAGTTGAATCAGGTAACAAAATAGCCCGGGTGAAGGGATAATGTGCCGGAAACGATTGATGATCTATGGAAAGAAGCATTGACGAATTTGCCAACACCAAACTTTAATGTTGTTGAAATACGAGGTAAAGTAAAATGGTACATGGAAGAGAAGGAAGGTTTGAAGTATTTATGGTAAATAATGATAAAAATTGACAATGATTCACAGTTCACCAGAGGACAGAATATTGATAGGTAATGATGGGTAAAAACAGTTACAAAATGTGGAAATAATTTAATAGGAAACTAGAAATAAATTCCCCAGGTAGGAGGGAACGTTGAAGTGAGGAGAATGGAGAAATTTAAAAATATGACCAAAGTTCGAGTTTCGGACTAGGAAAGTGAATAATAAGTCAGAAAGCGATAACGAAATATGCGAATTAAAGTGGTGGATTTAGAAAGTGATTCCGAAGTAGGCGACTTAGAGGTTTAGGAAGTGGATTCGGATTTGGGAACTGACTGCAAAGTGCTTGAGTTACATGTTAATGCGGTGGATTCAGAGAAGACAATAATCCCAAGTACGCTAACAGGAAGTTGTGAGAAATTGAGGTGGTAACGAAGTGTGTGAATTATTTGCTAACAAAGCGCATTAAGACTTGGAAAGTGGTCCTGGTGTTCGCGAATATTGTGCAAAGGAAGTAAATTCGAATGTAGAAGGACATCACGAAGTACACGTTATGCGTTAATTATAATAAATATTATGGGGAATAATTATGTGTAGCAGGCAGTAAATAGTCAAAATAGGTATAAATAAGCGAGTACAAAGGGGTTCATTTTGGAAATGGGTGCAGACGATGAGATACATACCTGCAGAATACGTATATATAGAAATTTTCTGAAGTTAATAACCATTTCTCATTGTAGATGCATATGTGTACCATTAAAGAGCTTTTAATAACTCATCAGCACCTAACAGCTGATATATGTAATGTCAGAAAGGAAAGAGAACTTGGTATGTATCGCGATTTTGCAAACCTCTAAGGATACACACACAAAATCAACGAGCATCAAAATTCATAACGGAGAGGAGTAACTAAAACCAATATGTCATTTTCATTGAATACATCGTATATATCAGCATATGTGGAACGGTTTTGCACTTTTTCTATTCCTATGTTTCGGAAAAACCGGTACCTGCAATGGTAACAAGGGACACGAACTTGGAGATTGCAGTTTTCTGTACCCTAGCTTAGGTATATATGGAATGTAATTTCAGCTGCGTGGCACGTCTATATGACCTGGCATTCATAGAGGTTTGAAAAAATACAACACAGCAAGTTTTTTCTGTCATTTCAGTTATCGGTTACTGTGTACTGAAAAGTACTACAAAACTACCAAACAGTTCACGAATGCAGGAATCAGCAATCGGGGCATGATCCAAAATGATTACATTCTAAATACATTCCAATAGGATATAATATAAAGTTGAGATCGTTTTTTGTTTGTTACATAAATTATTTTTTTATCCCAGTCTAATTAGTTTTAATCATAACCTTTTAAGTAAATAAACATTTTAGAAACAGAGTAATTGTTTTTATAAGATGCACTTACTACTTTTTTGCAAGCATGTACATCTTCCTCAATGACTTTCTAATATACATTTACGCAAATCAAGTCACATAAAAATTAAAAATACATCAATATTAATATCTAATTTTAATTCTGTATCTTATTTTCATTAATATTTACTGAAAATTATTCAATATATATATAGAGAGAGAAAAAACATCTATATTTGTGTTAACAGAATTTTGAGCTACTAGAAAAACAGCATCAAAACATGAAAACAAATACAAATAAATGGTTCACTTTTCAATGAAAGAAACTGCATCATCTACCACAGAACGAAACCTGTGCTAGCTGTTTACAAAGAAATCAAATGGTTTTTCAAACCATTAAAGCTTCACACGCGAATAAACAAAAAACGTCAATATAAATGCGTTTCACGCCTTGTTTCTTATCTATTTGTACCATGTAAAATGTCTTATGTAAGTTTACAAAAGGGAAAATTCTATGATTATGTTCCATGTTTTGCATAAATGGTATGCATGGCCTCGTAATTAAAAGTAGTCGTTTTACTGGTATTAAATATTTCATTATACGATATATTTGAATAGAAGAGAAGTATTGAAAAAACATAAAATCTTCTGATCCATCTATATTAGAGCATATTCAAGCATAACGGCAATAAAAAGTTGTTAAAACGTATAATTACACATGAAATTAGGTGTTTTAGTAATAGCGTATTATTGTTTAATATATTTATTATTATTGTTATTATTAAAAATAGTAAATTTCACGTCAGGTATATTATTATAAGTTCTTGTATCAGTAACCTAATCCATGGAGTGCCATCTGATCATTTAGAGGTAGGTGCTTGGATTCTGTTCAACAATATAAAATATCTACTATTGATGTTTATAATCCATCCCGGGCCTCGTTACTGTATTATGTCATATTACCAGTTGTATTATTTAAAATTAGTAAGGAAATACGTTAAAATAATAAAGGAGTTAAGTATCAGTTGATCAAAACATAGAGCTATACTAATCGGCGTGTAATCGGCTACTGTATTCCCCTGTAACACAAGAGCATTGTAAAAGCGCTCTGTTTATTTTACTTCCTCTGTTGTGTTCAGTCATGATATTTATTATACTACTCTGGCTAATTTAAAATACCTTAACCCCTTGAGAGCCAGCGATGCATATGTATATGCAACGAGGAGATTCTCCCTTGTCTAGGTCACAGATGCATATTTGCTACGCAATACGGACGGCTGCAAGAGCCCAGCGATGCCAATGCTCAACGTAGTATTGGAACAAAATGCAGGATCGGCATTAATATTTTTAATAACACCAGTTTGCGATAGAATCCTATAGTTTTGCAAAGCTAGTTACTTGAATCATTGACCTTCACACTTTAGCTTCGGTTTTTGTTTTTCATGAGAATGCTGACTAAGTTGATTACATAACAAACACACATGAAAGCTGTTGCGGTGGTTCTGATTTAAAAGGAATGCGACTGAGAGATTTAGAGGGATGGTTTCGTTCATGACAGTTATTATGTGATTATTTTAACGATGAGGGTCTTCGGTGGTACGTTTAGAATGAGATTAGGGCAGATATTATTCTTATAGATGGTTTTTAGGGGAGTGCTTATGAGCTAGTATGCGACTCCCGGGGATGATCATTATCAAACTTGGTAACAATTGAAATATTCTTTACAGTCTCTTAAAATGTAGGGTAGCATTCTCTAATTGTGATCGTTTGGGGCAGACGATACAGAATTTGAAAATTTCTTCTTGCAAAATTTTCAAATATTTTTGCAAGAAATTTTGCACTTAAAAATTATTTCTGGTATGAGAAAGTCGCATGCAGCCATATTCCAATGAATTTATACAATATATACTTGAATTTTGCTTTAAAATATTTGTGGTTTCTTTAAACTTAGATGAAAAAGCTTTGCATCTACAGTTTTCTATGAGAATGTTTGTTTTCTAACATTTCCCTTACTCCTTCTTCCATCTTTTACGAACAGTATTTTTCCAGGAATTTAGTTGAGGCCCTTCTCGAACATTAGAAAATTCAATGTTGCTCGCACATAAAAGTTGCCTACTACCTATCCATAGATATGCCCTACTTGACGTAATAACTTCATCACATTACCTCAAGGTGGATACATAAATACTATTTGATTTGGACAATTAAACATAATTTCATGGCTTTTTGATTTTAATCTGAGATATTTCACTAAGCTCAATCAGAAATAAAATAAAATATGAAGCATTTTAATATGTTAAAGATAAGTTTAAAATATAACCACAAAATACAAAAATTAAACATCTAAATTTTTTCAACTTACCCCGTATAAACTTGCAATTTCCTTTACATACTATATTATTTTATTTAAACAAAAATAAGTGTGATAGGGCAATAATTTAACGCTCTCACTAAAAAATATTTTATAATATAAATGATTACATGCATTTTATTCAAAATCATGATAAAATATTGTAGTAAACTACATTTATTTTCATGTATAAAAAGCAAACCAAGATTGGAGTCTAAGAGTCCTACATTTGATTCAGTGATTCTAATCTTAAAGGAATTCTAGTGCCCTCATATAGAGTGCACCACTTTATCAGCAAAAATAGGATTAGTAATTGACGTTTATGTACAATTACTAAATATTACTCTCTAGAACGTGAAAAATTTTAACAATTCGGAATAGGGGAATTTGTTTTTTTACTCTGTTTCACAGTTGATGAGGCCGCTTGCAGTAAAAACATCATTATAAATCACTCCTGTGCATAGGAAATATTTTAACGCCTCATTTCCATATTCTGTTGTAACAAAGATTAATGCGATTAAGGTTAAATGCAGGACCATTTGCAAGAATTTTTTCTACACCCTCTCTAAATAAACGTGAAGTGAGTTTTATTTTCTGAATGACCGCGGAAGAACAATTAGTGCTTTAATATGAAAAAGAACATAAAGAACATTTTATATGAACGGCTAAAAAATATCTTGAAAACGAAACATATTAAAACGGAAGAACAAAAGTTGGTGGTATTTAAACTGGAAAATGTTAAAATTGAAAGATAAAAGAATAAAAAGATCAATAAATATCTCACAAATAAATAGTACATTTTAATTCAAATAAACAGTACTAGTATATAGGCATATGTTAACTGAGTTCTAATGACTCTTTATTTGTGATAATAGCATTTGTATTCTGTGTTCCGAAATAGAAAAATATGAATTAAATTTTCCCAGTAAGATGAATAATCTTAGTTATTCTGTGGTATGAAGAATCTTAGTAGTCCTGTAGTATGACGAATCCCAGTAGTCATGAAGAAACTTAGTAGTCATGTATGTAGTACGGTGAATCTAAGTAATTTTGTAGTATAAGGCATTTTAGCACTCCTGTAGTTCGGTGAATCCCAGTAGTCATTTTGTATGAAGTAACTTAGCAGCTATGTATGTAATTAGACGAATACAAGTAGTTCTGTTGTATAAAGAACGCAAGTAGTCCTGTAGTATAAAGAACCCAATTAGTCCTGTAGTATAAAGAACCCAAGTTGTCCTGTAGTGTAAAGAATCCAAGAAGTCTTGCAATTTATACAGTTACGTAAACACTTGCCAGTGTTTAATTTTCCATTATCAAGTTATAAAATGGATACTGGACTCTATTAAATATCTCTTCAACAATGGAAGTTTCTTGACGAACCATATCAATGTATATCGCCTGAGTTAAAAAACCCTTATTTTCTAAATACAATAAATTCGTTAAAACAGCATGTGATAAAAAAAATAAAACTACCGACCGGTTTCGAAGATAAAGGCCTTTTTGACAGGACATACAAGAAATGAATGTTTCACTCGCCAAAGAAAGATCAGCGACTCATGCAGGAACAACAAAAGTGGGAGAAGCAGAAAAAGGGTTGTACCAATGGTAATATAAGAAAAGAGGGTTAAAGAATCTTTGTTCGCCAGTAGGATGAGGAATAAAGACTTTCGTGTAATAAGAAGAATATAGATATTCTATAGGATGAAAAAATATCTAGCTTTCCTGAAGGATTAAGAATCCCTGCTTTTCTGTAGTATGAAGAATGCTATAGTTACTCTGTAGAATGAAGAATCCCATTGTAATGTCCTATAAAGAATCCAGCTGTTGTGTAGGATGAATAATACTGTTTGTGCTCTAGTATAAATAATCCTAGTTGTCCTAGTTGGTTTTTTCCATGGATTGTAATAGAAAAGTATTTAGCTCTCATGTCAGAAATATAGGTAATTCCCTCCTCCACCCACACTACGTCTGTACTGCGTACATTTTGCAAATGCATGTTAGATATAGGTAATATTTAATGAAATATCTATGTGAGCAACATGCAGAATCCCCAGTAATCACTTACTTATTTTTTCAATGAAAACATTATTTTTTTACAAATTCATATAATTTCGGGTCTTGTACAAGTAGATGACATTTTTTCTCATCTTTTTAGACTACTATAAAAAATTTAAATATTTCATTACGTTTGAAAATGTTTTATTTTTAGAAATTATAAGACAAGAAGTGAATTTAGAAAATAAAAATATAAAAAAGGAAAAATTTTATACCGCTACGCAAATAAATTTTCGGCAAAAGATAATTATTAATTGTGTATTAACAATAGAAAAAGAAGTAAATATTAGTTTAAAAATGTTAACTAGAAATTTTTGGAAGAGCGAAATAAGCTTCGGATCAAATTAGATTATTTTCAAATTCATAAGAACTCTACAGTTTACTGAACATATGCATATTAGTCCATGACAGTTCGGCATCCATTTAAATTGTAGATCATATTGAAATGTACCTTCAGAGAAAAAGGCAAAAACATGCTACATCAAATTATTCTTATATAGTGCGGAAACCAACAATTGAAAAATGAGTTCTTATTAAATCCTAGTTTTAGCTAAACTCTATTTGCTTCAAAATATATGGATTTCTTTATAATATAGGTAAATTAGATGCATAGTTTTACATTAAATGGGTAATTGCAGCTAGGTACCGCAAGAGATAACATTGCATAGTTGTAACATTTTAATGCTATAAGGTTAAAGGACACGCATTAAATAATGTTCAAAACAATTATTTTATTTGACGAATTTAAACATCATCTGTATTGACAACTATGTCTGAGAATGATAGGATGTATGATTGCACTAGATATTTGTTTGGTGCTCAGTTTTTGTGAGATATTTGTTAGGTGTTATACTCTGGTACTTAGCTTCAAATCTCGCTACCATCGTACTAAGCTGTAGTTATCAAATCCAATCATTCTATCATTTTATAATTGGTTACGACAATTATGAATTTAAAATTGAAGTCTGTCATTGGCGTATTACGACTAATATTTTATATTAATATTTTTTACTTTATGAAATTGTCAGCTTAAAACCACGTTTAAACGTTGCAATATACTAAAACTAGCAAAAAGCCGGGCTTTAGATGGACTCCCGCATATGGAGTATGCAAGCTGTAAAAGCTTTCAAATTAAAACTTAAATTTAACAAATAATTATTGAATTAGAATATTAAAAATCAATTTTAATATTTGAAAATTCTATTGCAAATAATAGCATATAAGTTTTTAGAATCTGAATAATAAATGAATATATTTAGAATATAGGAAAACAATGAAATCTAAGTAACACATTTAAATCGCATAAAGTATTTAATAAACAGGAGAATGTTTAAATCACAATGCATGCAAGTTCTCACGATCTTTTAATTTTAGGACAATATTTTTGAAGAGTTTCAGAAGAAATATACATGCTCTAAAACCCTTAACAGTTCAAGCATTAGGATGTTAGTTGAGGATTTTTCAGAAATTGGATCTGTAGTAGACAAAATGAGAACAGGCAGGTATTTCATTTTACCTCAAGATAAATTGTCTAAAATATAAACTAAGTTGCTGAATTTTTTGACTAAACTTTTCTTAAGCTTTTCAATGTCACTTTCATAAAAACTGCATTGCTGAAATTTTGCACTCTTCTTAAACTTTTCAATGTCATTCTCATAAAAATGACAAGAGAGATATAGCTGAAATCATTCTTTTCACTTTGGAAAAACGCCATATTCTTTGATTGATAAAAAAAGTTATTGCTTGACATATTAAAATCAGCAGACGGCATCTCTGATACATTGTTGAGGGTATATCAGTACTACTTAAATGAAAAATATTCTACAATTCTAATGTCTTGGTCCATTATCCAATTTTAAAATTGATGAGCTCAACTTTTTGATACCACAATCGTCTAATTCAAAACAGTCGCGTAGTTCATGGCTATTTAGTAGAGAAACGTTTTATTTTAATTTTTCGTTGGCCTTATTAACAATACACATTTGTGTACTCCAAATTAAACTCCAAACTCTTACCGTATTTTCTAACATTTATGTTTTTTCACCGATTTATTTCATTTTTACTTATCCTAAATACATTAAAATGCATAGAGAAAGTAATGTGACGGAGTTGAAAATTCGACATCGAGTTTTCAACGGAAGAGCACGTTTCAAGCATCGCTGAACTTTTATCGAATGTTTTTGAGGTGTTCATTGTGAGTGTGTGTGTATCCGTGATTCTGAATATGCGATATCTAAGGAACAAATGAAACGTTTTGAACGAAGTTTATTACAAATATTACAATTGGTGAAAAATAGAAATTTTGTGATTTTAAATGCATTCGATTGTTCGGAAGATCCCTAAATTTTCGAATGAAATGTTTAATGGATCATAAACTATCCGAACGTCCAATAATGTTACTATCCAATAATGTCCAATAATCATATTATGTGTAATGATTTATTCTAAAATGAATGACATAAACCTTAGAACGCTAGCTTGAACCATTATTGAGATATTGCACATTTTTCAAATAAATTTAACTAAAAAAATACGTAAAGTATGTAGTACGATCAAGCATGTAATTGTTGGCAATTTATTTTGCGATATTGGTGACTAACTTAGCAAAATATCGTCAAGTTGGCAACATTTTAAATATGGTACCAAAATGCAAAGATGAAGCTTAATTGGCAAAAGTGACACCAAAGAGATGAATTAATTAACATATTTTACTATAATGAAATATATTGCTTAGCATATCGTAGCAATATTTCCATATCTGCAATTTTAAATATTGCAAATTTTAGCAATTGGGTCAATATTGCGATATTTGCGAGAAATATAAGAACATTTGGTACTTCCAAATAATTTTATATGTTATCAACAAGAAAAGTGCCCAATGGTGGTGTACTTTTCAATTTGAAAATCACTGACGTGGATGTTGTCCAGCGTTATTTGGCTTTGAAAGAAGTAAAATCATTCCATCATGTAGGAAAATTCGTCTGCAGACTGACCACAACATTATTTGTTTCTATCGCACATTTGTTTCCGTCTGTATTACTTCATTTGACAATGAAAATGAAAGTTATTTTGGTGATGCAATCATAAAATGTATTTCGAAAATTTCCGTAACATCATTTATATTTCCTTGGGAAAAAACAATCCTGGGCAAGTGGAGTTCAATTAATGTCCATTACCGTAAGGACCACGACTAATAGCCTAAAAGGAAATATAAAATGGGATACCCTTTGGAATTGATGTCAATAAATCAAAAATAAATGTTATTTTGACTGTTCCTGTGTTGAGAATCTAAATGCCAGAAAGTAAAAATATTACTAATTTGTGATGTCAATAGCATCTATGTTTAGGGTATCTTTGGCTGAAATCGGAGCCTCACTAAAAATATAAATACGTTGTATTTTTTATCACTGAAGCTAATGGATAAAAATGTAAACAATTTTTGTATGTTTTTGTCAGAAACAGGGTAACTATTTCAGTAATTTCATTATTTTAGTATTTTGAACTTTCTTTTCGATGAAAATAGAGAGTAATTGTAAGAGCGAGTTTTCATTTCAATTTGATATTATTTACTCGAATTATCTTCTAAATTGAAAATGATAGATAAGAGTCAAGGAAAAAATGTGCAGTATGAAATCCACTTTCACGATTAATATATTTATTTGCAAATGTCTTATATTTTTTGAAGAATTGCCTTGTAAATTTTAAGAAAATTGAAGATTTTCCGTTTTTTAAATTTTCAATGCTTATATTTCGGAAACGAAAATGAACTTCTAGATATAAACTGTATGTCCTTTAAAAGCCTTAACTATGAACATAACTACTGAAAACCTTTATGAACCCATTAAAAGTTTTATGAAACTTATACAAGTGATAGCTATGAACAGTAAGGAAATACTACATGTACCTCAAACTGCGGCTGAATTAATACACTAAAATCATTAATAGCAATATACAACAAAAAATAATAAATTTTTGTTTGAAAAAAAATCGTTTTTATCTTCATCAGGCCAACGGCGAGACAACAGCGAGAAAAGAAAAAGGGGGTAATTATATCCAAGGAAGAAAGAACAAGAGACGGGACAAAATGAGTGTATGGTAACATACCTACATGAAAAGTGATCATCCAAAACCGGATTCAAAGAACTCGTACAGCTGATTATAAAATGCCAGACAATTAAAAATATCCAAACCAGCAAAAATAATGTAAAATACTGAAAATAGAAGAAGGAGACAAACAAAATCGAATAGTAAAACAGAGATTTCCATTCAGAAAAGAAGACTTAGAGAATAATAACCATTAATGAAGGAGTTTGACAGGGAAACAATCGAGTCCTCAGAAAGTTCACTTATTGTAGACTTGGAAACTTCTTGTTTAAAAATGTGGCTCATGTGATCTTTAATATGAAATTTAAGAGCTCTTTTAGTTAGACCAACATCACCAAGACCGGCCGCTCAAGGAATGTGTGATAAACACACTAAAGATTTAAGACTCTGTTTCCTGTAAACCTTGCAAAAACGCTGCTACCCAGATAGCCCTGAAAGAAAGGTAAATGAACTTTACTTCACTGTCTAATTGTTCATGGAAATAAAACCGAGAGACATAAAAGCAAACTTACAACGAAGCCTACAAATGCTTACAGAAAAAGGCTTGGTATGAATTGGGTTCTTAAATTTCCCTATTTTTTCATTTTGATAATGCATTCACTTTCTTGCAAGAGATAAATGAAAGCAAATTTCAAATACAATGTATTTTAATGTCAATATATATAGAATCACATCCACTATAATCGCTAGAGGATAATCACAAAAAGAAAATATTTATGTTAATATTTCTTAGAACGGGGTCTGTTTCAACTCATTTCATATTTTGCGATTGATTTGGAGAAGGAACTATATTCTTCGTGGGTTTTTTACCGGGTTAAAACTGGATATTTTTCTTCTGTTCTTTACTGAAAATGATTGTAAATTAAAAAATGTCTGGTTAATAGAAATGAAACGTTCGATTATGGAAATTGTACTTACTTTGTAACCCATATTACACTAAATTTATAATTTCAAAATATCATTATTTTGTGTGGCACAGTTTTACAAGAAAAATATAGGCCTAACACTCTTTTAAAATTGTAGGTAAGAGTGTAGGAAGACGGAATATTTTTTCCCACCATTTGTTACAAAATAAATTAGAAAACGGTTGATAAGAGCGTAGTTAGATATATTCTGGATTTTGGCTCTAAACGTGTATTAATAATTAGTAACCGAATGTAAAATATTGTATGATATCATATTGTATACTATTTAAGGCACATTCTTTATAGTGTATGTCAATGGTGCCAACTACCCGCTGGAGATACGGCAACTAGCTGTGTGTCTTCGAGAAGACTATATCGTGAGACTACCAGAAGACGTCTGGACGTCTTCTAAAGCAATGACCCACAGGATCCACCCTGAAGTCTGCAGTAGTGCGAATAAACAACTGACTTAAAAGATCGACAATAGGTGACCAAAGTCAAAACTGCTCTGGCAGCTTTGTTACACAGTACTTAGTGAACTTAAGCGTTCTTTGCGTAATACCCTATATTGACTGGTATCAATCCCAAACTATACGCAGATGATGTACTTCATTATTTTATCCTTTTAGGGTGTATCCCATTAACCATCATACATTGTTAATCTGTCTTGAGTAATTTTACCGTCTAGAATGAATGATTTGCTATATTTTAATCTGTAAATCCATTTAATTCCCACCGTCATGAATAGGGGACACAGAAAGCGCTAATATTATCATTCTTTTGAAGAGAAGTACATGGCCGTAACTTGCCGAAAATATTGTGAGCTATTTCTTACGACTGATGATTCTGTAATGGCGCCGGATAAGAAGAAAACGTGACCTCTTAATTTAGAATTTAGCCACACCAGCACCACTACAAAAACCATGATCAAAAAAATGCCGCAAAAATAACCCACAGGTCCACACACTCCTGTCGGGAGAAGTAAATCTCCGCGATGACCTACAGCCCAGAAGAACCTAAATAACCTGAAAACATTCAAAATCAAAACCTTACCTTTAAAGAACGTCTTCACAAATATCAAAAGAAATTACAATACACAAATAAATAAACAGAATTTAGAAGTTAAAATGAATTTTCATTTATTCAAGAAGTTAAATTCACTATGTATTTAAAATACAACAGCTGAATCTCTCAGCACACCACTGGACACATGCGCAGATTTCATCAAAGCGCCACTGGCCTTAAAACTTCCAACTTGTAATAAAAGGTAGGTGGTAAACCACATATTATAATGATATCAAAAATAGGTATGGTCAAATTACTGGGATGAGCACTCTGAGAGTTAAAAGAAAGCATCTTTGATAATTAATCAAAACAGAAATTATATTATTAGAATATGCATTAAATTGAAGCTACATAATACAATGGATGGTTTCACTCTCCACTCCAATGTCTCTCTCTCGAATGATCGGTACATCTGGCATATCTTGGTTAAAATATAAAGGTCGCTTACCCCGGTCATCAAGTCGTCGTAAGTAAGGTCGTAGTTCTCAACATCAGCCAATCACCCACACGGCGATGAATCGGTGTTTCACAACGAAAGGCCGGCACACACATTCAGGGATTCTCCAGAATGGCCCAGCCTGGACGGATGGCATCATTCACTAGAACTACTCGGGTAGCGACGATACGATTTACCTTCCCGGTATGAGCCTCGGGAACATTCCACAAGCCAGCTCGATGTTAAGGTATTAATCCCGGAATGAGCATCGGGTTCGCTCTACGTGCAGTTTCGACGTTATTCCATTCCCGGTATGAGCCTCGGGATCGTACCATAAAATGGTCGTTAGAAAGGCAGCATTCCTCAGCTCACGAATCTCTAGGAATCTGCCTGGAGGTCAGACTCCCGAGATTCGGAGTGAGCGTTGCTATCGTGAACTGCCTACAGAGTCGTAAGAGCGTTAGAGCAGAAGAGCATAAGAGAGCGAGAACTACTACTTGCTTAGTGTGACCAATGGAAGGGAGTCCCTAGTCCGTAGACTTTAACCTCCGGTATAATGTCTATATTTGATATTCATGACATAAGTTGAGCAGATATGATATGAAAAGTAAAAATAAAATAAAGTTAAAACTTAAGAAAATTAACATGAGCATCCCAAGAACTAAAAAATTTAAAGGAATTAACTAAAAAATAAGGAATTAAACGTTAGAAAGCCGGTACCGCATGCGGTCCGGTGCTGCCATCAATAGCAGCGAGCAAGAGTTAAATGCTAAAAAAGAATGAAGCCAAAAAAAAGAATTAAAAAACTTTGAAGGAGAGAATATGGAATGAAAAAGAAGTTATAAAGCTAAGGGGGGTCATACAAAACAGCACGGGGCCGCTTTTTCTGCTCACGAGGGTCATAATCTGTTAGAGTGAAAAGTGTTTCATTTTTGATAGTGGGAATATTGTGATAAAATTTTTCAGAAAGTTTTTTGATAGTAAATTTGATGGTGTTTATGTCGAAGTCTTTACGAATAATGTCATTTCGAAGGTATCGCGGTGCTTTCTGTATGATTCTTAAAATTATGTTTTGCTCTATCTGTATTCTCACCAGGTTCGTTTTGCAGGCATAGCCCCAAATAGGGCAAGCATAAAGAAGGATGGGGAGAATGATTTGTTTGAATAAAAGGATTTTGTTACTAAGGTCAAGGTGTTTCGAAAAAAGGAGATGGTTGAGAGCGCCGGCGAGCTTTTTAGTCTTTTTGATAACATGGGTAAGGTGGGTGCTCCAGGTGAGACGACTGTCCAGGTGGACACCGAGGTATTTAGCTGTACGTTGGAAGCAAACTGGCTGATCGTTGATTTGAAGCGGGGGAGGGGGGAAACGTTTCCAAGAGAAGAAGATGGCCTGTGATTTGCGTGCATTAATTTTGATGTTCCAATTTTTAAAATAGGTTTCAAGGAGGGAAATGTGGTTTTGAAGGTGGGCATGAAGAAAATTAATATTACGATGGGCGGAAATGATGCAGGTGTCATCAGCATAAAGGCAAAGGGTGGTATGGGGCGAACGAGGTATATCATTAACAAAAATGTTGAAGAGAAGGGGGGCCAGGATAGAACCTTGGTGTACCCCTGCTTTGATTGGTTTATTATTTGAAAGGGTGTTAAGGACACGGACATGGAAGTTACGATTTTGAAGATAGGAATTTATGATGAGGATGAGGGGGGAGGGGACTTTTATTTGAATAAGTTTAAAGATGAGTCCAAGATGGTAGGTTTTATCGAATGCTTTCTCAACGTCAAGTAAAAGGGCTCCAGCTGACTGTTTGTTGCGGAAGCCGTCAGAAACAAATTCCACAACACGCAGCAGCTGGTGGGTAGTAGAGTGGGAGGGTCGAAAACCGAATTGCTCAGGAATGATAATATTATTTTTGTCAATGAAATTGAAGAGACGATTTTGAATGATACGTTCAGCCAGTTTGCTGAGGGAGGAGAGGAGCGAGATGGGGCGGTAAGAAGCAGGGTCGGCGGGGACGCCGCCCGGCTTGAAAATGGGAATAATAACTGCCGTTTTCCAACAATCAGGGAAGTGACGGAATTTAAGAATTGCGTTGATTACATGAACAAGATAAAAAAGGATATTTAAGGGGATGAATTTAAGGGCTTTGTTAGTTATTTTATCAAGACCAGGGGTTTTTTTATTTTTGAAGTTTCTAATGTGGTCATAGAGTTCCGACGGGTTGGTGGGTTCAATGGGCTCAGGGTGGGGGGCATTAATGAAGTTCGAGACGATTTGACTGACGTGAGCGTGAAAAGAGTTGTTTGAATTAGAGTTATTAGGTTCAAATTGTCTTTGATAGTTGGCCGCTAAAGTGTTAGCCTTTTCAAGATTGGAAAAGGCAGTGCCAGTGTCGGAGAGGAGGGGGGGGGGGGAGCTGGGCGAAGGGTTTCCTAATGCTTTTAATTTCCTTCCATATGGAGCCGTCTTCGGGAGAGAGAGACTCGATATATTCCTTCCATTTGTTTTGTTTAAATTTAGAAATGTCAGATTTAATTTTGCGATTTTGGGCATTTAAAATAATTTTGATTTGGGGATTCCTAGAAATCTGCCAAAGATTCCGGGTAAAGTTCTTAATTTTAATTTGGTTTTTAAGGTGGTGGGGAAGGGAGTTATAACGAGGGGCAGGGCGGGTTGTAGTGGCGTTTGCCAGGGAGCGTTGCAGTTCGAGAGTAATGTTGGAAACAGCATGTTCCAGGTCGGCAGTGTTTTTGATTTTAGGGTTCATGAGCGTAGAATTTTGAAGAGTGAGTTTGAAATTTTTCCAATTTATAGAGGTGGGTAAACCAGAAGAGGGAAGGAGCGTCTTTAGTTGAATGGTAAGGAGGACAGGGAGGTGGTCGGAGCTGAGTTCGTTAAGGGTGTCGGTAGTGTAAGGAAAACGGATATTTTTAAGGAGTGCAAAATCAATAGTAGAGGGGGTAGCTGAAAAAGAAAAATGAGTGGGGTTAGAGGGGACGGCAACATGGATATTATTACTGGTGATATACTTGTGGATTTGATTACCGTAGGGGTTTCGACGGCGGCAGTTCCAAGCAGGGTGGAGGGCATTAAAGTCGCCGGCTATAATAAGTCTGTGATTACAATTGAAGATACGATTAAGGTCAGCAGTGAGGTCAATGAAGCAATTAGGTTTAATGTAGACTGAACCGATGGTTAGGGTGGGCTGATTTGGAAGAGTAATATTTACAAGTTTATTTTCAATGAGATTGTTGTTAAGGGTGTTGAGCTCATAGTGCGGAATGTTACTTTTGACATATAAGGAGACTCCTCCGTAGGAGGAGTGGGAATTTTGAGTCAGATTACGAAGGGCAGTGTAATTTTGATAGTTGGCGATATTAAGGGAGGGGGGGCGACGGCCGGGTATGATTTCCTGGATAAGGATGATTTCCATAGGGTTATTATTAATGAAGTCGCGGAGTTCGGTGATTTTAGGGACAAGGCCGTTAGCGTTCCAGAAGAGAATACGGATAGAGTCTTGAAGATTACTCGTCATTTTGGTCGGATGTGTCTGAGCTAAAAACCTCTTCGAGGGCCGAAATAATTGCAAAAAGTTTGTTGAGAGGATTGGTGGCTTCATTGAACTTGGTTTGGATAATGTTAATAATTTTTTTTATTTTAATCATGTCTATATTGAAACTGTTAAAGATGTTTTTGATTTCATGGAATATTGAAAAAAGATCTGAGAATTGCGAAGTAGAGTTGGGTTTAGGTTTCTGATTGGTTGTTGCAGTTTGGTCAGGAGAGGTGTTGCTTGGTTTGGTAATGTAAGAGTGAATTTTAAGATTTTGAAGTGGAAGGTTGTTTGGGTCTGTAAGAGGGTTTTGATTGGAGGGTTTGGTTTGAGAATTTGATTGGTGGGTTTGAGGTGCTATTTTTTGAGGTGGAGGATGGGTAGCAATTTCAGCGAGGGATTTTTTTTGGGGGGAGGAGGTTGCAACTGGAGTTTCTGAATTTTCAGGGATGATGGTTGAATTTTTTGGTTGGTTTTGGGAAGGAATTACAGTAGGATGCCGGATGGGCGGAAAGTCAGAGGGTTTTGGAACAATTTGCCTAGAGGCGGTGGGAGGGGGGGGGCTGAGAAATTTAAGATGGGAGCATTTTTGTTGTGCGGGTTCGCAGGGCAGAGCCTAAAATTTGCGGTGTGAGGGCCGAGGCAGTTGGCACATTTAGCAGGGGTGTATCTGGGTTTTTGGCATTCGCGTGAAACATGGCCTTCGCCACACTTGACGCACCTGGGGGGGAGCTGACAGCAGTCACTCGAATGATTGTATCGCTGGCATCTAAAGCACATTTTAATGGCCCGGGATTGAAAGTCAGTAACACGAATCTGCATATCAAGAAGGGTGCGGATATCTCTTATTTTTTCCCAACCTCTGGTGGGGTTTAGGTAAGTTAGAAAAATGGGGAGGGGGGCTTTAGTTTTGAGGTCCTTTAGTTGCGAAATTCTATGGATGCTGAATCCAAGGGAGGTTAATTCTTCAATAATTTCAATTATCAGGGAGTTAGGGGGGAGTCCTTTTAAAAGAATTTTGATGGGCCTTTCGGCTTTCAGGTTGATGGAATGAAATTCAATTTTTTGATCGATCAGGAATCTTTGGACAAGTCTAAAATCATCGACAGTTTGGGGATATACTTTTATAAATTCTCCTGCAAGTTGTGCTCTGACAGGAGCGGAGACAAGGGTGTTTAGAGTTTTAACTAAGTTCCTCCAGTTGCTTGGGCAATTTATGTAGAAGGGTTCTGGGCGGGGGGAGTAAATTTCAGTATTAGAGTCATTTGGCGCTGAAGGCACAGCGGGGGAGGGTGTGGTTTCAGGAATAGGGGTGGTATCCATCGAAGGTGAATTTTCATTGGTTGCAGGGATATTCTCAGGATCTTCCGAAATCATATCAGTGAGTGCAGAAAAAGCATTCCGAGTAGAAGTTTTTTCTTTAGAGGTGATTACAGAGGCCGTACGGCAAGTTTTCTTGAGGGGGGGTAGAATATAACCTTCCAAATCCTCGATGCTGGTCTCAGCAGTGTTGCTAGAGATAGAACTAGTGCTATTTTCAGCTTGGGCATTTGCCCATGATGAGTTAGGCTCATTACTGCTATCAATAGGATTTGGGGGGATTCCCCACATTAAGTTAGATTTCAAGTTAGTTTTAAGAACATTTAGATTTAAGTTGCTCTGACTAATGGAGTTAACATTATTTTGATCATTAATTTTAAGAATACAATTATTGTTGGCTTCAAATGTCTTAATTTCAGTTAGGTAGGGGGTATGCTCGTTTGCTAGAAAATTCTGCTCAAAAAAGTCAATCAGATCAAGGCACATACCTCTGAAGACTTGGATGCTTCTGGAGGTGTCTCCGGCTTGAGTCAGCTTCCACTCGTGGATCAGGAATTCATAAGTGAGTCGGATGTCGTTCATTTGCTGTAAGAAGCCGGCATCAGATTTATCCAAGGAGGGAAACAGACCATCACGAAATCTTATGAGAACGTTTCCGATATCAGGTGGCATGAGTGTACCATCCGGCAAAAGGGATGTACCGGACTCCATGTCCGAATCAGCAAGGAAAGAAAAGATGGCGTACGCAGGTCGCTAAAGCAAAAAGGCAGAGAGGTCACGAAAAACGTATGAACAGGACGAAGCAGAGCAAGAGCAAGAGCAAGAGAAGAGCAAGAGCATAAGCTAAGAGCGAGAGCCAAGAGCAAGAGCGGGAGCGAGAAAAAGGTGCGCACGGCTTTTATACCTTTTCAGCCACGGACCTGGACGAAAGCTTCCAGTCCCTCACAACCAATAGAAAACATTCATGATATTTCCCGCCGAGAAAAGGTTCTCACGGCCAAACGCAAGCATGTCTCGACAGAATGTCTGGAGAACCACCTGCTATAAACAACCGTTGCAAAACCTCATTATCGTCTGCAGCACAAATGTATTGAAACTATGAAATTATTTACATTGGCACTTCCATTTTCGACTGCCAAAAGATCTTGAACTCAACAGAAGAAATAACTCTCAAAGCGCTCGCACATTTTAAATAATATGTTAGAAATGATTTTGATTTCAGTTTAAGAATAATATATGTTCCAAAAGAACACATAAAACGACAAAAAGGGGTTTTTCAAGGCAGAATTAAAATATGTAACAGAACTGTATATAAAGAAATATAATACATAAATTTATATATTTTACATAAAAGTAATTCGATTTGAATATCGACATTACAATTCCCCCTCGTTGACGAGTTTATCCGTAGAACAATACGTTCATCCATAGATTCTGAAGGTCATTGTTTTGCTTTTCTTATTCAGCTTGGTAATTTTTTTCAACACAATGCACAATCACACACAGCTCATCGCTCTCAGACATTTCTCTAAAGCAATGAAATACACCATTGGACAACTAAGTACCGAAATAGGTTCTCAATGTAAGTGTATAGATAATAATGGAACATTAGTTGATAATAACATCAAATATCTCGCATTTGGAGCACCAAATGAGGCAAGATTTGCAACATGACATAAACCGCACTTGTGTCCCTCCAAGTAAACTGCTGTCACATGTGCCTATATAATTTAACTACCCTGTAAAGTTTATTATGAAACTTAAAAATACGAATTATTCCGTCGCAGAATTATAATCACTGCTGTATCTCCAAAGCACAAGAACCCACTAGAAAAGGGCATACCCCAAAATAAGGAATACATAACCATAGCAGATAACAGTATCTTCCGAGCTTATTATAACCCCCAATAATATGGAATAACAGCTAACTACAATGACAGAAAAAAAACTTGTTAAATGCCGTATTTTTGCGAACTTTAATGGGAACCGACACATTTAGTCCTTCCACTGGCATAAATTTCGTATACCATTTCTCTCGGACTATACTAAGCTGGCAAGTTCAAAATCACTAGAACCCGCCAGAAAGGGTATCTCTCCAAAATAAAGCAGATATCCCTATTGCAGATAACAGTATTCATGTATCGGTTTCACACTTATTACGCTCTCATCAGCATGAAATACCCTTTAAATGCAACGACGCTAAGAAAACTTGATATTTGCAGCAATTTTACGAAATTCAATGGGAACCGGCAATTTTAGAAATTCTACGTAGCCGACATAAAATTTCGTATACAATTTAACTCGGTCTGAAGTTCGCAAAATTCCGCCAAATATCAAATATTCTTGCTGTCATTGCAGTTAACGGTTATTTTATTCTGATGAACATATAATATGTGCGAAACCGGTCTATGGATACTGTTATCTGCAATGGGAGTGTATCCTTTACTTCTTTATGTATTTGTTAAAATACCATATGCAAAGTTTCCTTCCAATCGAATTATTCTTTTGCGATAGATAGTTTTGTTTGTCGCCGACGTAATTCATATTGTCGAATGAAATTTTATATTTAATTGCATGAAATGTATATTCACTTGATGATGTTTTTTCAATTTAATGTTGTTTAATATTAAATCGGAAATTGAATTTAAAATTCGGAAATCAAAGCAACATGATACTATATTCAACTACGAATTTTCTCTATTTAAATGCATTAAGGTTACAGGAAATAGTTTGGACCGCCTAATGGGTTAAAATATTTAAAATTCTATTGTCTCTTCATTCTAAAGCAGCGGTTTAGATTGTCTAGAAATTTAATCTGGGAAATTTACAATATAATTATATAATTCGAAAGCAAACAATAGCTCACATTGCATGGAAAGTGCGGATAATAGATTCTCATGATAATCATCTCATCCGATTATCAAGTTTAAATCTACTGTACTATTAAAGCAATTTAAGGGCATTTAAATTTAGAACGGTTGGGATGTTTCTTGAGCTCATATGAAAGATGTACAATGAAATAATTTAAGTAATATGTACTGTATTAATTTTGTTTAAATTGCATTTAACATTGAATTTATTCAATAAAAATATTATTTAATAAAGTTTAAGACTAATCTCGACTTTCTCGTGCTGTTTATTCTAGACTGTTTAGGTCAAATTGTATCCCTTTCATTATCAGAATATAATAGAAATATTTACGACACATATAAATGTATATAAAACGTATTAATGTTTCCCGAATATAAAAATGCCTATAAACGCAGGAAGTAGCACCTTCAATCAAAGCAGTAACATTACATAGGTAACCATTAACACAAGTTTCAGAATGAATTACTAATTTCTTCAAAAATCTTTTCAAAATAGAATTCGTGCTGGTTGCCGATGATACCTTAATATTAACATTAGACAAATGATAGTAAAACAATATTACGACAGAATTTTTAAAGGGGAGTAAATAATATATGTCCTCCTAACCCACCATAAAACTTTAACATATCCGAAAAAATCCGCTTCAAATATATCTTTATGTTGAGTACTTTTTTACATACATACTATGTTCCAAGAATGTCATTAAGCTCTACTTAAACTACACTTTCAGTTTTATTTCTATAGCGTAAAGCACGTAATAGTTCTCCGGTGAGCCTTAAGTTTTATATTCGTATAATTTAATGTGAAAATGTATTTAACCAAGACAAATGTTAAGTTTATTGTAAGTTTCAAAGCTTTTTACGGATTTTTTAAAACTAAAACTATGCAGTTCAGTCCATTTCTTTAAAGACTTTTCTCAGATATGCCAGTATTTAACAATACATTCTTTACAAAGAATTATCTTAACTCAACACTTTTTATTACTTCCTTATACTATTATTTCGAGAAGGTCTGCTGTTATTTCTAAAATATTCGTGTAACATTAAAATTGCGAACTTTCATTCAAATTACGAACTCTTAGAATAAATGGAAGAAAAGTCAAGCGGGAGGGAGAGGGCAATTGATGGAGCCAGCTAGAATGAAATAATGACATTATTTTATCCAAGAAATAAACTACTTGCCAAAAGAAATAAAGGATATTACCAAATTTAGAGTAAGCAATGGGACTGCAACGATGGATTTCGTACACCCAGCCTTGTTCCCCAACGAAAACTCGAAATATTCTAGATCCAATCAGCATTCAACCCTAAAAGATGACCAATTGCAATGCAAATATACTCTGACCAATCCTCAGAGAGTGACCCATTTCACCCTCAACTCAGGCCAGAACTATTATAGTAGCTGGCAGATAATTTATTGCTATTTAGAACAATTTGAGAATGCATTGTGGCAACTGACATATGGGCAATATTCCTGACACATAGGCTGACATATGGGACCGTCCGACTTACCAGAAAGGTTTAAGATAACTGTGGCCGGATGATTATACTATGTGTAATATACCTTCGTAAAATACAACTGACGTATGGGTAAAGTTCCTGACATTGTGGCAACTGTCATTGACTAAAGTGATTTATTTTTGAAACGATTGATAACTGGTGATGAAAAATGGATTGTTTACAGTAACATTGAACGCGAAAGATTATGGTTCAAACTTGGTGAGCCAGCTCAAACAACATCAAACGCTGATATTGATAAACAAAGACCGTGTTATCAGTTTGGAAGGGATATAATACGCATTCAACAACTAAGAAAAGTAAAAGATGCTTTGCAACAGAAAATTCCAGAATTGGTGAATAGTAAAGGTATTGTGTTCCATCACGACAATGCCAAACTACATATATTTTTAGTCACTCTTCAGAAACTTTTGGAGCTTGGTAAGAATATATTAGAGCTTGGTAAGAATTACTACACCCACCATATAGCCCGGCCAGTGCATCATCAGATTACCATTTGTTTCGTCCTCTGCAAAACTCCTTGTCAAGTAAAACCTTCATTTTAGATAACAGTGTCAAATGCCACTTGGAAATGTTTTTGCAGTAAAAGATCAGAAGTTCTTTAAAAGTGGAATCATGTAATTGCCTGGAAGATGGCAAATAGTTATTGAACAAAATCGTCAAAACATTACTAACACTCTCCCGGCCACACATTAAGCTACCATAAACCTTCGGGTTGGTCGTGTGGTCAGGGTCTTCAATCAATCAATACATTACTAATGAAAGTTATTTCTTTCTATAAAATTTGTTTTGATTTCAGTGAATTAGAATTGTGTATAGAAAATACTATTGATATTTCAATAAGTGTATAATATGTATAAATTTTGACATTGCAATAATATTCACCATGTATTTGAGCAAATAGGGAGACTGGACACATGGCTAAGCAACGATAATTTATGGAGACATATACTACCAAGAGTTGCAAGTTACAACTCAATTGTACAGTGAACAGCGTGTCGCTTTAGGTATGCAATTGCAATATGATCTATCTTATTTGAATGGGTTTCTTCTCCTTTCAATCTGGAGAAAGGGAAAGGAATCAATGTGACATTAGCATTGCGAAGTTTCAGAATAAATGGGAGTAAAGACAGTTAGGGAAAACGATGGCTCCAGCCAGAGGATAGAGAGGAAACATAGATCACATGGACATACGTTTTCAGGAGATTGGGAGACCATCAGGGACTTGTGATAAATGATCGTTATGCGCTACATCGTCCAAACGCTGATTGTTCCAGCGCTGGTCAGAGGTCCGGGAACTTGTGTGCTAGCTGATGCTGGTCGGTATAAGATTCCGCCAAAAGGTCCGTTGCATGAGCCAAGATTCTGGCTAATCGCTGGCGGTTAAAATGCGAAGATACTCGGGTTGTCTTCTGCATGAGGGATCCACGTGGCGACACGAAATGCTACTTCCGCTGCTGCCCGATGAGATTTATCAAAAACCGTTTGGATCCACTCCAGTTCCTACTCCAGGAAATTCCCCTAGGACGGTATTGGTGCCTATTTATTCATTAATCGGAGCTCTACTGGTGTATGTAATTCTCAAACATCTAGTGCCTATGATTCTGCTTCCTGCGGTAAGTTTTGACTACCGCTATAGAAATAGCAGGGGATACAAGTTGCTAGAAACCCGTAGACTGCAAAGAATTTGGAGCACCTCGATCCGCTTCCGGAGAAAGGCATGAAAGGTGAGACCCTCTCTCACGTGAATGAAAATGGAATCTGACTTATCTTTCCAAAATTGAGTTCCTTCACATTTTGTGGAGGGTGGAACAAAATGGGGCGTTAAGTTTCCTCGTCCGTTTGTCCGTTGCAGAACTTGCGTGCTAAATGGGTTAGACGAAATCCCGAACTATTAATTGAATTACGGGATGACGCTCATTTTGTATCCGTTCTAATATAATCCGATGACATGTGGGTTCCCACTGCCGGGAGGTTTCATCCGAGCCCCGGGATGACTTAACACTTGACAAGGGCCATAACTTTTAAAAGATTTGTCGTTTCAATTTTGACAATTATTTCGACATCGAATAATTCGACAATTCATCAATTATTTCGACATCACATAATTAAATTGTGATTTAAATTCGAAAATTTTTATAAATAAAGAAAATTTCTTAAATTAAAATCATAATTTCTTAGGTTTCACTAATTTATTTTCTTTATTTATATTTTTTGCTGATCTAATTCGTAGATGAAAACTCAACTCGTCACTAGAGGACAGGGACAGAAATGGCAAATTTGCATTTTTATGAAGTTATAAATGTATATTTAATATTATTGAAAAATACAATTATTGAAAATTTTGTATAACAGATTGTATTCTATACATATACTGCAAAAATATCTGTACTTTTTATCAATATTTTTTAAAAACTTAAAGGGCGAAATGGAAAATTATCAGATATTCAACTACACATTCTTACTCTCAAGTGTTACAATGTTAGAAACTTACAAACTCTATTCATGCTATTCATACCTTGACGTCGAACTGTTCCACCTTATCTGTGAGGAGGTATCGTGCTAGCAATTAAACTTATTGTACCCTTTATTACGTTGAGTAATTACTCCCCTTCCCTCATTTATGAGTGGAGCTCGGTGAGCGTGAATAGTGATTGCACATTGTGTGTGTAAACATTGTGTTATGCTTCATAACATTAGTAGCCTGCTAACATTGTATATACCGTAAAATTACCTCTTGTAGGCAAGAAAATAATATTAGAATACTAGAATAATTTAATCATGTATAATACCAGAACTGCAAGATATAGATGGAATCCAATTACTCTTTAACAAATGAACTTTCTGGTATTCACTGATAGTAAAAGATTGAGGATCCAATAGAGCAAAGGTCCGCAAACTTTTACCATCAGTGAATGACAGAACATGAGACATTTTTAAAGAGCAGAAAAATATGTAATTAATTCAGCGAAAGTAGTTAAGTACTGTAAAAGTAATTAGTGTAGAAAATGATACAGGTTGAATATCTGTCAATTTTCTGACGCGAAAAAAATGATTTTACAGTTTAAAGAAATTTTTGCTTAGAAGAAGTACTTATCTTTAAAAATTTCTAATTGGTGAATGATAAAATTAATATGACTAATGGAATTCTGAGACATATTCATTACATTCCCGTGTCAGAAATTACTGTAACAGAAATAACATATGAGTTTTCTTTTGTTCCGGATGTAAATCGAAATTAAAGTTAAACATAAAGTATGCATTTTGCTTAATTTGATTTTATGCACTAATAGAAGACATAGTGTTTTTAAATTTACGTTCATATTGATAAAAAATAAATACCTCTAAAAATGGCAGGTAATAAATATACTTTTCTAAAATGAGTAATTAAATTGTGATTTAAATTCGAAAATTTTTATAAATAAAGAAAATTTCTTAAATTAAAATCATAATTTCTTAGGTTTCACTAATTTATTTTCTTTATTTATATTTTTTGCTGATCTAATTCGTAGATGAAAACTCAACTCGTCACTAGAGGACAGGGACAGAAATGGCAAATTTGCATTTTTATGAAGTTATAAATGTATATTTAATATTATTGAAAAATACAATTATTGAAAATTTTGTATAACAGATTGTATTCTATACATATACTGCAAAAATATCTGTACTTTTTATCAATATTTTTTAAAAACTTAAAGGGCGAAATGGAAAATTATCAGATATTCAACTACACATTCTTACTCTCAAGTGAAAACTATGCTTTTTCCGAGCAACATGTTAAGGACCTCTGCTGTAGTGGGTAGATAAGTTAATATTTGTATTGTAGTTCCAATTGCGTTTCACTGGAATTACTTAAAATACGCATTCGTAGTTATAATATTGCTGTGGTAATATTGTTTTATTTAAATTGCTCCTTAAATAATTTTAATACCTTTAATATTTTAAAGTTAATGCCAAAGTCCGTTCACAGTTTCATTGTGAATGCAATAACCCTCCGCTTTCTTCCAGTGAGAATACCCTTACGGTATCTGCAAGATAAATTACAAATAGCCTATTCATTGAATAATTATTAAAGTAGTACTTAATGTATTATTTGAAGTAATGTTTAAATTTCCTATTCATTTTTTTATTTAATTACACTACACACTTATGTCATTATTTACAAAAAATTGTTGTTATCAATTATAAGTAAATACTCCATAATTTTCAAACACGAGACCTATTGCATTAGGGAGACCAAAAATGTATTACTTTGAGAGTCCAGCGTAGTGATTGCAGAACTTGAATTTTTCAATACTCGACTCATGAGCTTATAAACGTGCATCCACACCTCCATACTGCGGGAAACACTCGTTGACGCACCTCAGTGGCCACACTGACTGAGTGCATGGGATACCGATTGATAACAGTCTTTTTCCAACCTCTCATCACGCGAGATTTTACCAATCTACATACCACGAAAATTTTTGAAATTCTTTTATTACGAACTTTTCCACTGCTCTTCTCATTGTCTGTTATTTAATTAGGTAAAGTTTCAACTTGGCTCCATAGTGAAACACCTTCCCTCAAAACCCCTGATACCGTATTGGGGTTGCTTTGCCCCCTACCCCTAGAGTAAATAGTGTTTTTTGGGTCAGTCTTCACAGAATGTTTGTTCGCCTCTCTTTTATTGACGTCGATTCATCAACTTTACTCTCTGCCTGGATTTAGCCCCTTCAGACTCAATGTATCTCTTGTTAGTTCCAAACATATTTAGAATGGTTATGAATTATAAACCATAATCCGATTTAGTGCCATATTCGGCTCAATTGCACTGGGCCCATTCTTCATTCTCACATTTTATTTGCTATCTTTAAAATGATCTTTAATAATTAGGTAACATGTGGCAGTTCAACGTGCTTCTAACCGTTGCTAAAATTAAATAAATAATAACAAGATATATAAGAGAAATAAATTATGCGATAATAAATTCGTTTCCTTAATTAGTGTTGCATTAATATAATGCGAACATTATTTTAAGCTAAAGAGAATGCATAGCATACTCCAAAAGAACTATTTAATATAATTCCACGACCTATGCGTTCCTTTTGTTATAAACGAAATACAGTTATTTCGAATCATTAGATTAAATGACCATGGTCTCATTTACCAGTACCTAATACATGTCGCATTACGTATGCTATTGTTGCTAATTTATTTGACACTTACCTAGCATTTATTGCCGAGAAAAATTGCATTAGTGTAATGTGAGATACAAAAACGTAGATAAAAGTAATAATATGGAAATGAGTTAATTTCAGATTATAGATGGCAGTAATCAAAAGGAATTTTAATATTTCCTGATAAAAATAAAACAAGTTTAATCATTTTATATGACCAACTATTGTGAAATGTGTGAAAATAATGTTGTTTATTTCCGCATCGGTGTTTGCTGAAATAACACATTTCTGTGTTTAATTATTAGTATGATTGTTAGTGTGAAATATCTTAAGGTGCGGGGTAGAGTCAATGTGACTTAGATGAAACGGAAAAGGAAGTATGTAGCGGAAGTGACTTCATAGTGTTAGAAATATGCAATAAATAGTCATTGTTGCAATTTAAAGGTCTGCGTCACTTGACTTTGACGACAAAATCCTTTTGCTTGGTGAGAAATTTGAGGAAATATTACTAACTTGACGGGTTTTGACGAGGTCAGAAAAATTTTCGAATGTTGTTTATTATTTAATAATCTCTCGAGTTACGTGCTTTTCCAGAACTTTGCACAGAAAATATATAAGTTCGTTATCGTTCAGTTGGGTTGTTGAGGTGGTATGAGTAAAAACAAAGTAACTGCCAACCTCAATTCAGAACTCAATATGAATTGCATTTTCGGATTTCATATACCCTTTATGTTATATTAATACATCTAAGAGGAAAGTGTAATAAATGAGATTTGAAATTGAAAATATTGATATATATTCCTAGGTAGCTTGTACCTTCGAAATATGTGAAACATGTGATGTTACACATCAATCTATAAAGAATAACAGTGTTACTCACTAATAGTATTATCACAAGTTTTGAGTTTCAAATACATTCGTATTTTATATGTAATCGAAATATGATATTTGCACAATACATAATCCTACCTTCAGCGGTTGTAAAATGCTGTTTTATAACATGCAACTGCACACGGCAACCATAAGCAGACAAGTCTTGCAAGATATCCAGGTGCTTCCTTGACCTCCGCTGCATCCAGATCTCTCACCCATAGAGCATGTATGGGACGCTATTGGCCATCGTTTGACTACCTTGCCCCCGTCTCAAACCGAGAAAGACTTGTGGAGGACGGTTGAAGGCATATGGTCATTCAACTCTCAGAAAAATATCCGCACACTCATTGCACCAGTTTCTCGAAGAGTCTCTGCTTGTATCGCCATAAGAAGTGGTACTATTGCCTACTGATCACCCTGTCTATGTCATTACAGTGTTGCATTATCTTTCTGAAATTAACATCACTTATTTATATATTCCATCTCTGTCAATGTGTGTCTTTATCATCACACTCTTTTCGCTCTTTCATGGTGTTGCATTTTCTATGTAGGGTAGTGTAAATATGCTCAATATCATTATTTTGTACTAAATTTGCATAGATTAATGTTATCCAGATAGTATTGTATTATTGGCATGCACAATACTATTTTTAATGCACATCTATGAAATTCCTATGTAACACTCTACACTACACTAGATTGCTTTTCTTATTCGGAACAAAATAACCAAATTTATAATGAGTGGAAGTCTAAAAACGAGTCAACAATATAAAGGGCCCAACTTAGTGATGATTCGATCCGAAACCTGGAGATTACATGGTGTTCCTGGTGGCGATCAGCAAGATAGTACATATAGGCAAGTATAAACATCATCAACAAATTCCTAGTTCATTTAGTGCACTTGAAATGTTGGTGCTCTGGGTCTAGGCCTCGTAGGTCTGTGCATAAACCAGACACTGTCAATATAAAAACTCAGATGCAAAATATGATACGTTATAGGTATCTTCCTCTCTCTGTGGAAGAAATGACTATCATTACGGTCGCTTAATGGTTAAAACATCGGATGGCAGTGCGGAGACAATTTGTCCGAATCCCGCATTGAGTGAGCATTATTTTAAATGGCGACCGAGAAATTTAACTTTTTAGGCTATTTTTGTTTTCATAATCTCATACATTTATTTTTTTCTTAATCTCAGATTACAATTACTTTAAAGATGTAATGTAAGATAAACTATATTACATAGTCGTCTTTAGAAGTTACAATGCTTCTACCATGTACAAGGCGTCCCATAAATTCAAGTTGAAGCTTGTTTCTAACTTTCAGCGTCAAGAAGTTTGTCCATGTTATTATATCGTTTTACTTTTCATTCATCTGCTAGTTATAAATATGGCAGTATTTTATCATGTTTCAATTTCTGCTGTGTCTTTAAAGATGGTTACTTCTCTCAAAATCTTTATACTTGTCTTGAATTATTAGAGTGTTTATAACATTCGTTGTTAATGCGGTCTTGGTTACGTTGGCTAAACAAAAATAGCTCTTAAAATGCGGAATAAGGAACAGGTTTTGACAATGTGTAAACTGATATTTTGCATCTGATGCATTGTAGATCCTCTTCAACTGCAGAAGAAATGATTATCATTCCAGTAGCTCAATTGGTAAAACATCGAATGGCAGGGTAGAAATCATTTGTATCATCTCGTATTTGATAACAATTATTTTGGTGACCAAGCAAATTAACTTTTGAGCTAAGATGCAATAAATCATTGATGTATCAAAACTACACAATATATATATTTCCCAAGGATTTGCTTACACTAAATTTCAGAAAACACTTTCGTGTTTAAGATGACCTATCGTCGGACTCAGCAGACATAATCAAATCTAGGTCATCTCGAAAATTAAAACTTCGATCACAGTATTTTATCGCACTAATGAATATTTAAATACATCACTTCTCCCCAGGTTCATTGATGAACTCTGTAAAATTTTAATTTGTACCACATAATACACAATTAAGAAAATGTAAGGTTATTAAGTTTTAGAGTTGTTACTGAAACATGCATAGCCATAAAGGGGGATGCGGGTAACACGCGTATTTTCATGCGTCCACATTCAGGAACAAATTCAATCTGAGAAATGTCCTTAAAACATTTATCTATACTATACTATATATTCAAATTTTAAAAGTATCGTTTAAGTTTTAGAACATTATTGTTGGACAATGCGCACATTAATAAAATGCGCCCACAAAGTAATTTACCAAAGCAATTAGCCAGTAAAATGAATACCGTATCACATATCTAAATTTCAGCAATTTTTTTTTAAATATTAAAGGATTTATCATCAAATTACACCAGTAAAGGAGGTGGGAATTAGCAAGAGCAATTTTTGTCCGACCACATATATCAACAAAATTGATCAGTAACACATTTATCCTTATCGAATACCAAAATTTAAAAATTAACTGGAGTGAGACCCAAATCGACCATATTATACCATAATATATTTTTAAGTAGCAATATAGCTTGTGGATTTTATTTTCAAATTTTACAAGTAAAATTTTGAAAAATCGGTATCGTTGATCCAAATGATTGCGATTATTGCGTGTTACCCTTCACTTTAAAGGGCTTGACAAAATCTTTCGATTTATACCATACTTGACAATGTATATCGGAGGGGGTAACTGATCCCCCTCCAAGGGTTGCCAATGAAGTCACGAACACAAAAATTGCATCGCAGCTATTTTTGACAAGAATGATTGAAACTATTAAGTATCGTGACCATTGAGTCTTAAATAATCCATTTTATGCTTGATTATGTTAATTTCTTTCCTGTGCTGCCATGTTAAAATAATATAAAATGTTGAATAAAGTTTTCACTGGATTGAAAAATTCTATCTAGTTCTAGATTTTTTGGAAACAAAGTCGGATATAAAGTTTCGTGAACATCCAATAATAATTGTAGCAGCGGTTGTGTACATAAGAATTCGACCACAGACATCATTCCAAAAATAGTCAAATCGTATTCAGGGGTTCTTAACACATATATGGATCTCAAAATCTCGAAATTGAAAGTTTTCGTAAAAATAATGCTTTCTCAATACCACTTGTAAGGAAGTAAAAGTCATCATTAATATTTTGGACGAGTTATTGTCGATAAGAATGCTGTAGACGAACAGGCAAATAATAGCCAACAAACAAATAATATACACATCGAGTCCAATTCAGAAGTAAGAAGCTTTCTCGCTCCGCTTCCTCGCATCAATGAAGTCTATAAATAATATTAACTTACTCATTGTGGTATTTAACACAATTTAAATATATATCAGGAAAAACTATTAGAATAGTTTTATCCTTCGTATAATATTTTATTATGTAAAAGTAGTTCCAGGATTTAAAAATGGATCAAACAAATTATCAACTAAAATCTAACAAATTATTAATTAAACTTTAAAATAAATTGTCCTATGTCAACGCTTCAGTAGTAAGAAATGACATTGTAAGAACAGAAACCACTTAAATTATAATAATTAATATTACATATAATTATCTACTGTCATGTAAATGTTCTCCACTTTATTATACGAGTTTCCAAAACTAGCCCAGAGACTTGAAAATTTTAAATTATGGCTTCAAATTCTCAAACATGTAATTAGTGACATTCATAACGGAAATTATTTGTACGAAAATAATAATTTTAATTATTCAAAGTATTCTTCATTTAACTGGAGTATTTCGGTTGTTAAAAATGCATATTCCATGAAATCAAAAATAAATAAATAAAATATTGCTTAAAATAGGTATAGGCCACTTAAAAAAATATTTTTTGTTGAGTTATTTTCTTATTTTAAATTTTGCATTTTCAGAATTACAGTAGAGTTCCGATTATCCGAATCCCCGTTATCCGAGTTAACGTATTATCCGAGCTAGGTCTTTTTTTAATGACTTATCACATTTGTGATAAAGTTGAAACAACGAAACTAATGAAGGCTTGAAATATTTTTTCAGCCAAACAAAGGAATAAGATAAATATATTCCTTCGCTGTTGGAGCTAATAAAAATCTTCCAGTTTCGGAAACTAATACGACAGAAAACACCGAAAAATGGATAAATGAGGGTGAACAACGAGAGGATGAACAACAGCATGGCGAACAGTTTGCGTTGAAAAAGTTGCTCTTGTCGCGACTACAGATCTTCAGAGAGTTGCTTTGTAGACATCGTCCTGTGGTGTACTACTGTTAATGGTAGTACTGCCAAGGTGTTGTAACTCTAGGATGATCTTATACTAGTTGTTGTGTAATGTCTCCAGCGCTACTGTTTGGATATACACACTGTGGCACATTCTATGCTCCAGAAAGTTCTGTTTATGTTTGTTCTAATTCAATCATTCCGATTATTATATCCTTTAAAATAATAAAAAATATGAAATCGGCGTCCTTGTGCCAGAATCGGTGCCGGCTTAACCTTTTGCTTACGGGTGGAACAGCGTCCATCCCAAACGACGAATCTCCCCAAAAGACAGGTATTTGACATACCCTATCCCAAACAGTTCCATCGCTCTTTGTAGGCATTGATTTTCCATGGACACCAATGCCTGCAAAGGGGGATGACACTGTTTGGGGTAGGGTATGTCAAATACCTGTCTTTTTGGGAGGTTCTTCGTTTGGGATAGACGCTGTCCCACCCGTAAGAAAAAGGTTAATAATGACAAAATCATTTCTTACAAGGATTGCAAGGAACAGTAATACGACATACCCAATATGGTCAGTTTTATTTGTGCAGTTACGATATATGTATATTGTTTACGCTTATACCAGCAACTTATAAAATATATGTGTACAGAGATTGATTTTGGGTAGTGCAAATAATCAAATAGTTAGTGCGAATTTCCGATGTTCAATTTCCATTAACCCTTTATTTTGCACACTTTACGAATTATGCTTAAATTTTGGACACCAGTATATATCTATATTAACAGAATTATAAAATATTTTTAGAAAAATATTCAGCATCCAGGTTCTTTTTCCTTTCCAGAATAAAATTTTTACACTCACTTCCAAAAGTTAAGCACGCAATTAAAATTTTCCTTTTTCGAAATAGTATTTGAATTTCAATGGCTGAAAATCGCTGTGGACATAGACGACAGTATGCAAATATCGTATGTTACAGCCAATCACAATCGGCTGTCCGGATATATGCTAATTAGGCATTCGTTGAAGACAAAGCATTCTGAAGGGTTTAAGGAGTTGCATTTAACTGCTGATACGAAGTGTTTGTAACTTTTGTAGGTTTATTTTAATGATATTCGTGTTCATGTGGTTGAAAGAAGACAAATGACAGATAGTGAGCGCAGGCGTGCTGCCGGACGCGTTGAAGCTGGACAGTCAATCAAAGATGCCGCTATTTTCGTTGGCGTTGATCATTCAGTAATTTCTCGACTATGGAAACAATTCCAAACAAGTCAAATAGTTGTTTGCAGACCTGTGCCCGGTTGTCCAAGGATTAGCACCCCCTCTGATGATCGGTATATTGCTATAGTAGCTAAGCAGAATCGATGAGCGACCTTAACAACTGGCATCCATGGTTGCATCGGCACTTGGTAAGATAATATTTGCCAGTATTGTGCGCCAAAAGATCCATATGAAGCGGCTGTACGCCCGAGTACCATGTTTTAGTGTTCCACTAATCGTGCAAGCCAGAGGGGCAAGGTTAAAGTAGTGTCGTCCACATGTCATTTGGACTCTCTCAGATTGGTGCAACGTCCTGTTTACGCACGAGTCTAGATTTGTCCTGGAATTATATAATAAGCATGTAAGGGTCTGGAGAGAACGAGGCCTACGCAAACAGACCAAGAACATCGTCGAACATCACGCATTCGGAGGTGGCAGCCTCATAGTGTGGGCTGGAATTTCAATGGAATATCGCATAGAACTACACGTCTTAAAGGCGGTTCTGTTATGACTGCACAGTATCGGGATGAAGTCCTAGACCCCATTGCGAGACTCTACGCTGCAGCAGTTGGTCTCTATTCCCTCCTTATGGACGATAATGCCCGTCCCCACCCAGCTAACATCGTTGACGAATACCTGGAAAGTAAGGTCATTTCTCATATGGAGTGGTCAGCGGGTCCCCCCAATCTTAATCCCATTGAAAACCCTTGGGATGCCCTCGGGCGTGCTGTATCTGCACTTTTACCACTTGCATCCAGTCTCAGAGAGTTGGAAACGGCCCTATTGGAGGAATAGCCATTGCTCGCATGTGCGATAGTTGATCACCAAATTGAGAGCATGGAAAATCGTTGTAAAATTAATGTCAGATCCGGAGTGATTACATAACGTTATAATGTAAGTTTTGTTTTGATTGTTTGCCCTTAAACATCATTTTGTTAATGACCCAAATGTGGCGTCATCATATAACTTACGAAAAGTAAATATTTTTTTCGTCTTTTATACATAATTCTTGTTTTCTGTAATACATAAACACATTTGCTACCTTCATGTACAATTTTGAGTTAATTAAAGCTTTACTTTTCCATTTTTGTTGATTTAACCGTCCGTGCTTAACTTTTGGAAGCCAGTGTAGTTAAATAAAAAAGTTATGGCAATAAGAAATCTATAAGTTACACTTTTAATTATTAAATTCATTATTTTTAATCACATTCACATTGCCGTAAATTCATATATAGTGAAATTATCACTAAACGTACATTGCTTTGTTGTTGTGCCGCAATAAACCCTCCAATTATTTTTACCTTTTGTGTAAGTCCTGAAAAGAATTATTAATTAATATAAAAAGATTAGACTATTTAAACTTAAACAATATCATTTATTAACAACATCAATTTATCAATAACATCAATTTTCATTAATTATTTCAGCGAGGGGACATATGCGACCAAAATTATTAGATTTACGATAGTGTCTAGAACCTGTGATAATCTGAGCACATACTTTCCAGTTTAGTCTTGGGCTTATCATCTCTCAAAGGCTTGCATCAGTCTTATACTTCCGTAACTCTGTCGTGTGTGGCTCCTCCTCGTACTTTTAATGCACTCGCCATTTGATCTACCTCCATTAATTTGGAACCTCTACGGGACACTCTACAAATCTGTTTGGTTTTACATTTTTCTCTACTCGTGCTCTAGTCAAAATTGGATCATCTTCTCGTCATGTCTGATCACCATCCTTTATTCTCTTTGTCTACATCTGATTTCGTCTACAACTGAACTCCTTTTCTTTCGTCTGCTGTGGTTCCCTCGGTGGTGGTGGTGGTGGGGGGGGGGGGGGGGAGTTACGCCCTTCTACCCCTTGGCGCTCATTGGTTCTTCTCAATCCAATGGCATCCTTTCACATTTAACAAGGCCCCTCTCAGCCCTTCTGGTCTGCACCCCTAAATTTATAGTATTTTTGATCTTAAAGTTCACGTTGTCATAAACCCCGGTGCCAGCCAAACTACCGCTTTGTTAGCCGTTCTGGCCACCATAAATACTCAAATAAAAGTGTCTCATGTGAGAACAATTTCTGGTCTCACAAAAATATTAAAAGTACTTTAAAACTTTCCAATTTAAAATATCAGTAAAATACATCTTTATTATTAAAAGATACTTGCATTTTTTTTTCAGTATATTTTTTCTTCATTTTCCATCATTCTTAGATAGAAAATAAAGAAATATGGGCATAAGATTCAAGATAAACATAAAACTATGTTCAATACTTATTTCGCAAAAAGTTCAAACATCTCCCAAAATAAAAGTAAGTAGGCGATTTTTTGGAATGGATATTTTTTTATGTATATAAATTTTCAAATTATTACATAGTTTATAATCTATTATAATACAATATATCACGTGATTACAAAATGAATTCTATAAATTATGAATAATGTTTTCAAATTCCTAACGAAATTTATCATGTAACTAGCAAGATACCAGTTCTTATAATACGGAGTATGCAATATAATGAAACTTAAAATTTACAATCAGACGCAAATTCCTATAGATTCACTATATACCTGATCGATACTTAATTTATTTCCATGTATTTTTAGTTTGCACAAATTATCATCTCAGGTGTTGCTTTTCGATTTTGAATTCGCTGCAAATTTAGTTTTCGATACAAATGATTATGCAATATTTCAGTTATTATCGAAAATTTTAAATGTGATTGAAGTTATAAATTGTATTCAAATTTCCATTTTATCCGTCACATGCCCCAAATGTATCACAAATGTCGTCACATTAATCTTTCCCCAGAATCTTCTTATCCAGAACCAATAGATCAGACGACTAAACAGACCATTGAATACAAATGCGTGATTCTGGATTCTGGAATGACTTCTTTTGGGAATTGGCATACATCAATTTGAATGGGAGTTTTCTCGCCGAAAAGTAATCTTGATTGAGGAGACTCGACTTCTTCGTAAGAATCTACTTGAATACTATTTTATGTGGACATTTGAATGTCTGAATACTAAGATTAAGAACATTGAATCAGAGGGAATTCAGAATTGTGTTTTTTGTATAATATTTGAAAATATTTTAAAAAAATATTTTATAAATAATATTTTCAGCAATATTAAATTTATTAAAGTATGGAATGAAACCATATTAGCTGCTTTCTCAATTCAATGATTTCCAAATAAGCTCCTAAATTGCAATAGATAAAATATGTCATTATTGTCATTGTTTCCAGAGGAAAGTTATTGCAATAATAGTACATTGTTGTTACAACCATGTTTACAATGTTGTTAAAACTATGTGTAGATTGTTGTTATAACCATGTGTACATTGTTGTCATGGTGCACAAATAAACAAAGATAATATAATTTAATTTACTGGTAATTTAAAATACTACTAAAATTGTTAAATTATAATTAATATACATAGTCCTAAATTCATATTCGTGGAACATTATTATTAAATTAAACGTGTTATGTGCCGCTATTAAAACCCACCAATTATTTTTTACCGTGAATTCTGTAAAGGAATATTAATTAACATAATACTAAATTGATTGCACCATTTCAACTTTAACAATAAATCATTTATTAACAACATAAAATACTTATTATTCAATTACAAAAAATTGCATATTTATTTGCGAAGGATCAAGCTAAACGTCAGATATTTGCCATGTGAGATCAGATCACTATTTGTTATCGACATAATCTAGGACCTGCTGCCATATTTAATAAGCACATACCTGACCACAACACTTGCTTCCTTGGAGATGCACTGATTTTTGCACATTTTGTTGAAGTCTCCTTGGACTCTGACTGTCGTCGTATTGCATGTCAGGACACATTTCGCGGACTATTTCCATACCACTCTGTCGAAATCGTTCTCTATATTCGTTATATATGTCTAGTCGTTCTGTATCGTGTTCTGTATCTCCATTCATATATCATTCTGTTTTTTCTGCATATCTAGTCGTTCTGTATCGTCATTTAGTATCTCCGTTCTTATATTATTCTTTTCGTTCTACATATCTAGTTGTTCTCTGTAAGTATCGTCGTTCGATATCGACGTTCTGTATCTCCGTTCTTATATCATTCTGTTCGTTCTACATAACTATTCGTTCTCTAAATTCGTTCTGTCTTAGGTTGTGGCTCTTTTGCCTCAGCTCTAACACTCCTCTTTTGATCCTATTGACCGCCTTCGTGGCGAAGCCACAAGCATTTTCTCCTTTTGCATTTTCTCCTCCCACAAGCATTGGTCAGCCTTTTTATCCAATGTCGTTACTTCATATTTTCTTAAGAGTCCTTGGACCCCCCCCCCCTCTGTCTTGACGCCCCTAAATTTATGGTTTTTGTCTGACCTTTGGGTCAGCCCGTTGTAAACTTTGGCGCCATTGAGACTGAAGGTATTGTCTGGCGTTTCAGACACAATAAATAATGTAAATAAAACTGTCTCACATTAACTGGTGTGAGATCTATTTCTGGTCTCACAGTTGTTACAACCGTTTCTGCTACAACCATGTGTAGGGTTATGCGACTCTTCAAAATTCCATCCATTTCACGGGAAAATCATAACTAGCAATATACACTGAGGTTGTTGAATTTGAACCAATAAAACTACCAGTGAAATCCCATACATCATTCTTGCTAAACAAACTTTCATTCAGTCTCCAAGCAGCAGACAAGGAAAAACCACATCCCCTCTGATAAAGAAAATGTGCCAATTAAAAATCTAAATTTGATCAACAATTGACAATTACATGGTAGAAATTGGATCATTCAGAACGTAATTTAAATTGTATTTCGATATTTTTCTGCTATAAATTTGTAAGAATTAAACGTATTCATTGTTGTGAATTGTTCAGTAAAAAGTTTTTTGACTAATTATTCGTTGTACTTTTGAAATTATTTAAAAAATATGTGTGTTATTTGTTAAATACTTAATTGTTTCAGTAGAACCAACTTTTTCATTTGAAACCAGCTACGTAATTTGCGACCTAAGTTTAGCTGAGAATAGCACTGCACACATATATATATATATACCTCTTTAAAAAGTATCCCCCGTTTAATAGTGTAGAGTGTTCAACATTTTAAATGTTCCTTGTAAAAATTTAATTCGTGCACTGTAAAGTTTCAAGACTTGTAGGTTGGAGAGCCTTGATGTAAAGGGAAAATATTGCCAAATATCTGACTTTCAAATGGTGATGAATTTGCACGTTTTGAGTCTACCTGAATAAGAATCAATCAACTTTACAAATATCTATGCGCGTCTGTCTCTCTATATTTACGTTTCTGTTTATGAGTCTAAGCAGTCGATATTTATCAAACTGAGTGAATCGAAAATATTATTTCAATTGATGAACGGTAGAGTCCTATTGGCAAGAGAAAATCCACCCGTTTAAAAAATATTGTTTGTAAAACCAAATACTATCACTAAAAAAACGTAATGATTTTTTAAGAAATATCAAATCACTGAAAATGTTATTTTATATGCATTTTTTTATTAGAAAGTGAAGGTCATAATTTGTAAGACGCTAACATTCATCATCCTCAAAGAAAAGTTAAATTGAATAGAGATATTAGCACTGAATTATTAGCAATATTAACACTAAACATATGACGTTAACCTTACGTGATGTCTAGTTGAGTGAGCTACGAAGTCATTCAACTTACTGAAAATATGGTTATTATATTTTACCTTAACCATTAAATCTACTACATATAACCCCACGATCAATGATGGTGCGCTGATGGGTAAAGCATGTTTCAAATAAATGGTGATAAGTTAAGAATTTCTGATAAGTCAAACATATTGCAAAAACAACTAAAAAAATTATCTACAGCTAAATAATGACACTGATTTATTGCTAATAAGATGCTCAGGAAATTTATCAAAAAAGTAGACATTGTTTCGAAACCGTCAACATTTTAAAAGAGCTCTAACCACAATGGATTTTCTTTAATTTTATTATAACAGATTTTCAACTTTTTAACGCAGCTTTCATAAACAGCCTAGAGATCACATGCCTTTTCTTCATTAGATAAAATTTATGTACATTAGTACATTAGATAATTTTAACCAATATTATTATGTCACTACATTAGAAAAGTAATGCATACCCTTTGAATTGTTCTTTATATGTTTAAACTGTAAATACTTTATATCATCTAACTTATCTCATCTAACTCTCTTATAACTAATCTTGAGAACTATATGTATAAAAAAAAGAAAAAGTACTGAGCTAGAAGTAGAAAAAAATTGGAAGTGGAAATGCTTAGTGAACCCTTACCTCCTCCAGAATTTGATGCTCAATCCACATCAACCATTATGTTAGCTCGGTATAGAAAAACCTGATACATTTCTTGATTGTGCTTGAATATTGCTTGAAGATGAAAGGATAAGAATTTTAATAAAAACAATAGTGTAACAAAATGATTGACACCAATAATACTTACCTAAATTTTAGTCCAAATAATTAAGAAATACAGAATGTATCTCTAGAAGAATTTGAGAAATAGGTGCTTCAATAATTTTAATAAAAACAATGACAAAATTTTCTGCCACCAATAACACTTACTTAAACTATTAATTCAAAGAACTGAAGATATTACATAATATTAAGAAAATATTGTAGATTTGACTAAAGCTAAAATTCCTCTTCACATCTTGTCTTTATCCGTTATGGTTGTAAATTCAAGCTCAAGTATCATTACTTTATTTTTTCCACGATCATCTCACAGAGAGAGCAATAGATCAGACAACCGAACATACCACCGAATAGAAATCCGCGATTCCGAAACGACTACTCTGGGAATTGGCATATATCAAACTGAATAGATTTTCCTGCTGAAAATCTTTTCTTGCTGCAGATCTTGATTGAAGAGCATCGAGTGCGTCTTTAGTATCATCATGTATTTTATCTCGTTGATTTGAATATCGGAAAAAGTTACACATTTATAACTTTTAAAGATACGAAATATCTGATAAAGTTATACATTTAGAACGATTTCTTTTATATTGCATATAAGCAAATTTATTAAATGTGTACTTCGTGTATTTGCAATATATATGTAATACGTACTGCTCAATTATATATATATATATATATATATATATATATATATATTAATAAGTTTTCAATTTTTCCTCTTTTAATGCTTGTGGTCTGAATTATGATATTTATGGTAATTAATTATTGCCATATATGATACAAGCGCGTGTTTGGGTTAATTAGAGTTAGATGCTCAGATCTGAAGATGAATCTAGTCTAATTAACCTTCAAATTAAGATAAAGCTGATTATTTCTTTTTTCGTCTCGTTAACCGTGGTTTAACTGCTTTGGTGATTTTATTAATTTAATATTTCATAATTACTTGGAATTGGCTAGTGTTGAATCTTCTTTATATATATATATATATATATATATATTACAAAAGAGAATGAAGAAAGAACGACAATGTATCAAAATTTCGGGGGAGGGATTGTGAACCCCACTTCCCTATTAAGCCAGCTTGGTGTCATGAGGACACTCCCGGAAGCGGATACATTGTCGTAAACGAAGTACACTATACCAAAACTAAAAATGTAAAAAAAGTTGAAAGACCCATCTGACTATACCACAAAAACAGTATCATCAAGTTGCACTACAACAAAACAGTAACACAAATGACATTTTAAAAATCAAATATAACAAGACAAGCAAAGTAACATCTAAGTAACATTATATGTAAATTCTACAACATAACCGTAACGGAAAGTTACAACTTATATTTATATAAAGGTACACTTGCTGTTTGAAAAGCAGATAGGATGCTACCACGGACGTAATAGTGGAACAGTTAAAAGGTGTTCTATTCATACACAGGTAGTGTCAATTACATTTTTGATGCTTGGATGGTGACGTGTATACGAGGTTTGTTTCTTTTGTTATATATTTGATTTTTAAAATGTCATTTGTGTTACTATTTCGTTGTAGTGAAACTTGATGATATTGTTTTTGTGGTATAGTCAGTATGGGTCTTTCAACTTTCTTTTACATTTTTAGTTTTGGTATAGTGTACTTGGTTTACGACAATGTATCCTCTTCCGGGAGTGTCGTCATGACATCAAGCTGGCTTAACCGGGAAGTGGGGGTCACAATCCCCCCCGGCGAAATTTTGATATATTGTCGTTATTTTGTGTATTATTTGTATATATATATATATATTTAATATATATATATATATATATATATATATATATATATATATATATATATATAACTTTATAATATATGGAATGATAAAATGTTAAAAAAAGTATAAATTAATTTGCAGCACTGCGGTTAAATTTAATAATTTTTTCAGATATGTTTATGTATGCATATTAACAACGGTTTATACTTTAAGGGTAGGCAGCAGTTATCGGTGGTGATACTTAACATATTTTGTAATGAATTAGATTTTGAATATGAAACATATTTTTCACATTTTATATGGAAATTTTTATACTTTGACATTTGTAAGTAGTTAATATGAAAATACTACTATTTTAATAATGCATTTATAGGGTGACTTTTAAACATATGACTGAAAAGATAGTTGTATCTTGAAAAATATATACTAGAGTTCACCTTCTGATAGATTATTTTTCAATAAAATTCAACATACTAAATTTCCATTAGAGCGAAGCTATTTTATGTGTCTACGAATTAAATCATAAATATTTGAAAATATTGAAAACAAAAAAATTTCAAACTTTCAAAATTTAAAAATTTTAAGTTAAAAATGTTAATTTTTATATCAGACAATAATATTAAACAACAGTATTGACTTTTTTAAATCAGACAATAATATTTAAATTATAATATTTGTTTAAAAAATTAAAAATTTTAGGTTTAGAGCTGCATCGTTATTAGTTCCGTGTGTATATTGGTTTCTGGGAAAAGAGGGTAATAGCCGTTTCTGTAATTATGCGCAAAATCTGATTACAAATTGCAGTTTGTAATCAGTCGCAAAAGTTTGAAACTGAGATACAGTGTTTAAAGAAATTGCGCACTTGGGGGAAATTTTCAACTCATACAAATTCACTTTTTATCACTTTATACTTAATTTGTCTTCATTTGATGTAGTATTTATAAAATTAATCTCAGCTGAGCTCTCGGTATAACATACTTCAGTAAGATTTTTAAAAAAATTCGAATTGGTCTTTAAGTTATCCTCTATTGAGACGTAATGTTGAGCGATTTTCATAAAAATCGGTTTAATTACGATTGAAAATATCCCTGCACAGTTTTTATCCTAACACCATAGGAGAGATCGAACGATTTCTTTCAAAACATCTTTGGAATCACCATTATGAACCGACGGATTTTCGTGAATTTTTAAATATTATATACTTCTCGTGTTTTAAAAATGTAATTTATAATAATAAAACAATATGTCTGTCTGTTTGTTCGCCTGTGTCTTCTATGGCGGAACTACGTACAGCCATGATTTTTTTTTTCAAATCTTACGCGAGTGGAACACAAGTGTCCGGATATTCTCGTAAGTCTTGACCCCACAACAAGCTATTTATTTTTTGCTCGATATGTTCGGGCTACTTTTCAAAAATACTTTTCAAAAATCCTCCAGGACTGTGAGTTTCGATGAATTGTAAAATTATTTGATGTTTTGAGTTTGAGGTGTAAAATGTCGTGTTCCATTTTTTTGTTTCGTTTTTACGGTGTGATGTGCTGTGAAAGCAAGGTAACATTACGATATTCAAAATTACAAAAATGTTTTAATTTTTCTTATTATTAGGTAAAATGTATGTACTATCTTATGCGGTGGTATTAGCGCTCGAAAGCGAGTTCAGGTACTTATTTAAGACGTATTACACCTGTGTTTCTGGAAGGGGTTGGGAGGGTGGGGCTGAGGCTCACGTACGTTCACACAACTATTGACTACGTCCTTTGATAAAATGAATTACAGAATGCAATAAATCTTTCAATTAAATCCATGGTTACATCGAGAACAGTTTCTTGAAGACTAATATGAAGGCACAGGTTGCAAAACGGACTTATGTATGTCTTGGTTATATAAATATTAATTATGTTTTGCATTGCCAGATTTAATGAGTGCAAAGATTTCCGATTTCTCATTGATTGGCTTCTGGTGGAAGATTCACAAGATGACTATGACATGCGTCATTATTTGATTCTTATTAACAGAACGCTTCGTAATTACTGTTGCCATGAACAATTAAGTTTACATTGCAATTATTGTTGAAATTTAAAACTTAATGTCTTAGTGTTCATTCTTGTAAACAAATAAACGAGCTAATTATGAAAAAAAACCTCTCATGATTACGATCGTTTGAACTTTTTGCATGCTAATTGCATGTTTAATGGAAATCATTTAATTTATATACATTTTAATCCGCGTGCGTTGGATAATCAGTTAAACATCCAAGTAATATTTACCGGATTATAAATACTGCTAAGATTTAGTTCTTAACATTATGCCCTTGTATCGTGAACAGACGGATAAATGCATAGTTCTGAAATTTTGCATATAGACTAATATGAACACATAGATGTTGACGACGGGCATAGATGTTGACATTTGATTTAAGCCCTTGTTAATTAAATAGTAATTAATATAAAATTCAGGGCAGTGGCGGTGCTTTTAGTTAAGAATAAAATAACGGTTATTGCTTAGCAGGTAAGAAATAAATTTAGTGATTAATCTAAAATTTTATATTAATAAAATTAAATAACTTGAATCTTTTAAATAGCTGAAATATTACTTGCAGAATCATTCAAGCTAATAATTTATTGCAAATTACTTATTCACGGAAATTTCAGAAACTACATTTTATTTCTTAACGGATATAAGAAAAAAATCTGATGTGGACAACACATGACTTTCCCTATATAATGCAATGAATTTACTAATTTTACAGTTTAAAAAAATGTTATTCTTATAGTAGGTACTAATATTCTATTTCTAATATTCTAAGATATTGAATTTTCGACAATTTGTCGTCATTTTCATTGATTTAGCGTCATTTTTATCCATTTGGCGAGATTTTCGTTAATTTGGCAACATTTCAAACAGTCGACAAGTTGGCGACATCCCGCCAAATTCGTCGCCAAAATCTCGCCAAACGTTATGCACTAAGAAGCAGCGCACATGCACTAAGCGTTATGCAGCAGATAAATGACTATTGGCTTTCAAATACAAAAGTATTACTCAGAGTATCTTTTTTCATGAATGGAACGAGCTAGATCCATGACAATGATGTCACCCAATTTATCGCATGGTATTACATATGAAAAGTGAACATGTTTATCAATAGGAAATATTTTTCATTTTATTTTATATGACTTTTTGATATTTTTTTTTAAAAATGATCTCGAGAACGATATCTCGAGAACGGTTCGTGTTAGCGTTCTAAAATTTATGTCAATCGTTTTCTAAGGAAACATTACGTAAGAAATGTCTATTTGCGTAACTTTATTAGTGGTTTTGATTTTTTGACGATTTTTTCAAAATTTCATTCGAAAATTTAGGGGGGTTCTGAACATTCGATTTCGTATAAAAACAATAGGCTTCCAGTGTTTACGGATTGCGATTTTTGTACCAAATTTGGTTCAAATCGGTCCATTCGTTCGTCAGTTATCGTTTCCACAGACCCACTGACACACACACACACACACACACACATACACACATACTTTCTCACACACACACACACACACACACACACACACACACACACACACACACATACACACATACTTTCACACACACACACACACAGACATCACTTCAAAAATGTTTGATTCCTGATCAGGGATGCTTGAAACGTGCTCTCCCGTTGAAAACTCGAACTCGAATTTTGACTCGACTCGAACTCGAGTCACAATACTTTCCTTATACATTATGTATATAAAGAAGGTAATATTGGATCCGTTAATTTATATATCATAGTCGATACGTTCTTTTAGCCATCTAGATCACCGGGGGCTTCCGGATGGTTTAAAATACTTTCAGAAACTATATTTTATCCGCAATCTGTGAGAAAATCGAAAATCAGACTGATCAATTTTCTGTCGAAATTGTAAAGGTGCAAAGTTTTAACTTTTTATATCACTGCAGAAAATTTATTATTTAAGGCCGGAAATACTGTTATGCCTATCCTCTTGGTACCGTACCCTCCTTCCCTTACCACCAACCTCTCGGAATTACTTACGGACCAACATGTTTAACGTGATCGTACTCCGCATGAACACGGCGGCAGTTGTGGCAGCGTAGAAATCCAGCCCGCAAACCACCGGACTGTCGCACCCAAAATGTGCCAACAACACGCAGTGTTCCCAGGTGGTCACCCACCCGAATAATGTAAATGTGAAATAGTTTTTATAAACACAGATAAGCCAAAAGAATCACCTGTAGCACTAAAGTGTTGCCTGTAGCACTAAAGTGTTGTAAAGTTAAAAATCTGATGTGGGCAACACATGACTTTCCTTATATAATGTAATGAATTTACTACTTTTACAGTAAAAAAAATAGGTTTTTCTTATAGTAGATACTAATATTCTTTCCAAGATATTGAATTTTCGACAATTAGTGGTCATTTTCATTAATTAAGCGTCACTTTTATCCATTTGGCGAGATTTTCTTTAATTTGACAACATTTTAAAAAGTCGCCAAGTTGGCGACATTCCGCCAATTTTGTCGCCAAAATCTCGCCAAGCGTTATGGACGAAGAAATAAGTTATTCTTACAGCAGATAAATGACTATTGGCGTTCAAATACAAAAGTATTACTCAAAGTATCTTTTTTCATGAATGGAACGAGCTAGATCCACGAGAATGATGTCATCCAATTTATTGCATGATATTACATATGAAAAGTGAACATGTTTCTCAATAGGATTTTTTTCTATTTTATATGACTTTTTGATATTTTTTTGAAAAATGTGCAATATCTCGAGAACGGTTCATGTTTGCGTTCCAAAATTTATGTCAATCGTTTTCTAATGAAAAATTACATAAGAAATGTCTATTTGCGTAACTTTATTAGTGGTTTTGATTTTTTGACGATTTTTTCCAAATTTTATTCGAAAATTTAGGGGGGTTCTGTACATTCGATTGCGTATAAAAACAACAGGCTTCCAGTGTTTACGGATTGTGATTTTTGTACCAAATTTGGTTCGAATCGGTCCATTCGTTCGTCAGTTATCGTCTCCACATACTCACTGACACACACACACACATACATACTTTCACACACACACACACACACACACACACACACAGACATCACTTCAAAAATGTTTGATTCGTGATCAGCGATGCTTGAAACGTGCTCTCCCGTCGAAAACTCGAATTCGAATTTTCGACCCCGTCACAATACTTTCCTTATACATTATGTATATAAGGAAAGTAATAAGTTTTGCGATGGTGTAAATTGTTATCATTCATAATCGTACCCTATCTGTTAGGGCAAAAACTCAAGTACAAAATCGACGTTTCGATTTTACATCCAAGATCCCACAATCTGAAATATACAGATCAGACCTTTAAGGAAGCTATAGAATACAAATATATGATTTGGGACACCAAAATGTTTGCTCTGGGAATTGCCATACATCAATCTGAGTGGGTTTTCTCTCTAAAAAGGAATCTTGGTTGAGTGGGGTCGGGTTCATCTACTTAAAGCTCCTATTCGCCATCATCGAGGTACCTGGAAGTGTAATTTTGGAATAACATATATGGACTGATTTTCTAATATTCATTTTCACATATTCATATACTGCATTGGTATTTAAACCTATAAAAAGGTGGAAAATGTATGTTGCAACTTTCATTTATTAATACTATGCGTGTACAAAGGTTTACCTTTTTATGTCACTTTATTCTGAATAATCTCGACGGACATTTCGACAATTTGGCCTCACCCTATTTTGTTCGTCTTCGTGGGGATTGGCTTTATTGGGTTATTGGCTTTATTGGCTTCAGCGGGAATTTGGCTTTATTGGGTTATGTCGCGTAGCAGATTCTATAAGAGTACAAAATTTTAGCATTTTGTGTCATCGAGGATATTCTAGATGGACTATATGTACGTTTAGACACAACTATCCCCACCCGTTCTGAGAGTTCGCAGAGAAAAAAACCCAAGAAAATCCGACCACGGTAGGTTCTGTTCGGTTGCTGATACTATAAGTGTGCAAAGATTCGACCTTCTAGGTCACCAAGTGGACTTTTGAAGTGTCGAAAAGTCTTTTACACCCGTTCCCCATTTTTCTCGCTCTAACAACGTCGCTTTCGAAATACAAAAATTAAGCTGCATTTGGTTGTATCCCGTGGTTGATACTATAAGTGCGTACAGATTCAGCCGCCTAGATCAGTGTTTATCAGCATTTATGAGACCGCGGCGTGGAAAATTATTTTTTTTTATATGACGAGGAACCGATCCCAGCAAATTTACTCTTGAATACCTTTTTAATTAAAAAAAATTATAATATTATTCAGTATAAAATGGATTACAGTATTATTAAATTGATTTTGCTGATATTAGTTTTAAAAAAAACGGTATTAAGAGAAAAAAATATTTATCTGTTGTAATTCACTATAGAAGTCAGTTGAGCTCTCTCTCTAATTCATATTAAGATTTAAAATCAACTTGGTCACTGACAGCTGCTACACAGATATTATTCAGTCGTTCTGTTTTTGAGAATTTCGACACATTCACGAATATCATTATACTTAAAATATTTCCACTATGAAATATTTATTCATGAAAATTCTAAGAAAAGTAAAAATACTTCTTCCAGGAGAACTCCTCGAGGCCCGGTAAAGCATACCAGGGTCCGATACCGGGCCGCGGTCCTGTATTAGTAAACACTGTCTCAGATTAACAAGTGAGCTGCAAGATAATTGAGACATTTACAGTCACTGTTGTATTTGCTGACGCCTTTTAAAATTTTGTATCAAGGAATGTGAAAACTATGCCAGAAAATGGAACTTAATAAATCTTCAACTACTCAACATTGCTAAAATGTTGACCACTATTTTGAGTTTCTTCAGCAAAGATCATACAAAAATGCACGTCAATATATGATTTTTAATTTTATAAATACTTCCATATCCAGAACAATTCCAGTAAGTCAGCAACTGGCCTGTCCTGTACTCCATTTTTATCTTCGGTCTGTCGCAGTGATCTGTAATTGTTTCCATTTTTATTTACATGTGTTCTATTTCCAAGCCTTTAAGGGATTTTATCTGACGTTTTGACTTATTTTTCGTCTTGTTGAGTTTCATTTATGCATGTTCTGACTTGACTCGTCATGTTAGGATATCTCTTTTGTGTTTTGGCACACGCCAATCTTCTTACTTTTCGCTACGGATTGGATGGAGTGTTCTTCATTCTGATTTCTGATTGGCTCTCCCAGGTGAACTTTTAATCCAGAACATGGACATAAAATTCCTCATATTTCTTCAATTTGTAGCATTTTCGTCTTTATGGCTTCGGATTTGCTGGTTCTCTTGATCTGAAAGGGATCCAGCTTATTCTTGAAACAACTATATGTTTTGTTTGAGCTTGAATACGTTCCTCAAGTTTCCTATTTTGTGTGTTAGGTTCATATAGAAGGCATCAATAGTACATTCAAACTGTATAAAACTTCGTTAAAAGCAGCATGGAATCACAAAATATTTAGGTTCTACCTGTTTCGAAGGCAAGAAACATCCTTCTTCACCAGGACGAACAAGACGCGCGATCTTTAGTCATCAAAGTACGATCTTTACCTCAATTGATTTGCAACCTGCTCTGACGCATGAAGGTTGCACCTCTTGTTTGTTCCTATGAAGAAGGATGTTTAGAGACTCCGAAATCAATCAATATATATTTATTTATTTATTTATTTATTTATTTAGAAAAATGCGAGCTACATGACAAAGTCCCAGTAACAGCGTTCAAGAAAAAATTAAATACAGAAATATACCTATTAAAATATTATAAAATACATTAGAAAGAAAACTATTGACAACAAGTGATTTTTAAAAGCACTTAAGAATGAATATAACTATATTAAAATATAAAACATTGACAACAAATGATTTTTAACAGCATTTGCGAATGAATATAAAATACATTAAAGTATAAAATATTTATAACAAATGGTTTTTAAAAGCAATTACATATGAATAGAAAATATAAAGATTATCAGGGAAGCTGTTTACAGAAATTATTAATGTCACATTAATCAACCAATATTAGTACTATATTTCCTTTCAGCAAACTTTTTTGTTTACCGTTAACTTTGTGTTGTATGTTGCTTTTAAAGAAGTTTTTATAATTCTATTACATCAACAGGAGCTTAAGCTATACGCATTATACACTGCTTGTTTTTTTGACGTGTATATCGTATAATATTAAAAATGTATTTAGAACTAACAATCAGAAAATTCTATGATGTTTGTAATATTTGTCTTTTACTTCAAGTTAAGAATTAAAATGTCCAAACTCATTAAAATCCTTCATGATTCTAATGTTCAAACAATATATTTTGAAGAAAATATTTCGCGGATGGAAGTTAAAAATTAGAAATTTAGATGAATTAAGTACCTTTTATAAAAGTATTAAAATGCGTTCGTATAAATAGTTAAACACATAACATAAATGTAAATGAGCAGAGAAAGAGTATAAGTAAATCACATAACTGCATAAAATCAATTTTGAAATAGTTAAGAACGTAAAATGCAACGCAAATCGAGGTAAATCGGTATAAATCAGCAATGTACGTATCAGAAATCAATTAGATTTCCATATTTAGTACAAAATGTCTGGACTTGAACTCCAACAAGATCGCCAGACTCGTTTAAAATGGAAATGACTAAATGATAGACAGTGGTTCTGTCATTCTGTCACTTCCAATTTGGCCAATATAAACTTGCTCTTATTTGGGTGTTTAGGCCCAGTATTTTTATACTGAAAATGGAAATATAATTAAATTTTGAATCGTTTTTATGCTGTTTTATTCTCATTTGCTCTCCATTTTACATTGTTCATTAAGGATATGTTTGTTCATTAAGGAATATCATATTTGTATATCTCATAAATGGCATCAATTATAGCGAATGTTTTGTTAGTCTTCAAAGGAAATCAGAAAAAGTGTTATATCTAAAATTGTTTTATGTTTTTTTTAACTTTCTTAATTGCTACTTCTTTATCGTCTTTTGTTTCTATATATTTTCAAAGAACGAAATCATAACTTATTATTTTCTCTAATAAGACATACCACATAATGGCTGAGACAGATATTATTTTCGTTCGGATTTTGTTCTGTAAAATATGGCAAATGACCACAAAACAAACATTTTGGATTTATTTTATTGCTTCTGAAACAAAAAAAGGTTGTTTTATTAGGAACTGATACATCTTAATAAAGGGAACAATCGAAAAGATATATCGGCAAGCAGTTTTTCTAAACTGAACATTATTGCCAATCCTTTTCAATATATGGACGCAGTGATATTTCAATTTAGAAGAAGTATTATATATCAGGTATGCGTAGACATATACTCAATATTTTATTTTAGCTCTACTTTTTATTATATTGATTAAAATCAGTTACATTCACACTTCCTTTCACATGGAAAGTATGGATGTATTTGAAACAAGAAAATGTACTTTGCTTTGCCCGGTGTTTCAATTTAAACCTTTGATTACCTCTGGCCACTGGAATATTCAATCCTCTAATTACAATGTACGATTCATGTCTCTAATTAAAATGGAAGATTTAAACCACTGACTACACTGGAATATTCAAACCTCTGATGCCACTGGACGATTTAGACCTCTGATTACACTGGAAGATTCAAACCTCTGATTATACTGGTACATTTAAACCTCTGATTCCACTGGAAAATACATAGAATTCTGAAAATAAAAGCAATGCTTTTACTATGCATCCGTTTAGAATAAATAAATAAATAACCTACTCCGCAACCGTTATGCATGTAATCCGGCTATACGAACTTTATCAGCTGAAATTAAAAATTATAGTTTTTACAATTGAACTCTATCATGATCAGAAGTTAAGATATGATCAAATTATTTAAATGCCAAAATTCGACGACGATTCGAATTACGATTCGAAAAACGTAATAATACACTGCTTTCAGAACACAGTGCACAAAACAAAATATTACATCAAATTTACAAATGACAATAATAAAACTACATAAAAAGTCAGAATTTAGATACCAGTTTATAAATAATATCATAGAAATTACACTACCCAATTTTCTAAATGTTTGTGGGGAACAACAGACGATATCAGTTTTATAAATTCATCAATATTTTTCATAGCAATGGATATGATTCAGGTTGTGACGCCACAAAGCGTAGACACGCATAGAGATTAAAGTCCCACTTGCTATAGAAGTCACTGTTAAATTATATATATATATATTTTTTTTTCATTCATTTATTTAAAAAAATACAATTAATTATTTTATGATTATAATGCAAATATATCAATCCATTTTCATACTGAAGGTAAAGGTGGGAATCGTCCTTTCTTGGCTGCGACGAAATACAAATAAATTAGCCTAAAACATGCATACTTTGATATATTTAAAAAAATAATTAAATATGAAACAATTGTTTTATGGATCTGGTTTAAAATTTCGTTGGAAAAAACGGTATATGATCTTTCCAATGGCGTCAAGATGGAAACTGTGCAATGATTTCTATCGTTATGTAACGGTTTGTGCTCAACATAAATGCATTTAAGCACTAATTCGAATTAAAATATATCGCTGAAGTTCAATTACATCTGCGCTAAATTTCATGGTTATCTAAAGCTGTGATTTTCCGCTACAGAGATTATATAGCATACAGACGAACACACAGACATTTTTTTAACTGTTATAAAATGAATTAACCTACTTACCTACTTTGCCCAAATTCTAAATAAGCGTTCTGCTATATAAATACCACATATAGCACCTCTAAATTTCCATATCGCATATTTTAAACCAAAACTTCATTTGATGATTTTTGACTATCCATAGCTGAAGATTCAGTGTTATATCCTAAGATTTTCTGGAGAAGATAGCACGCAAAATGAATTTAATTATTTTGAAAAAAGAAAAATGGTATTTGCATACACTTATGCACACTTGGAGTTCATGTGGACTCTTCGATTTGTATTATAAGAAGCGCTCAATAACTTAATCAAGATATGACGAGTGGATATAAATACGATCTAAAGAGAGATTACATGGATTTGGGGAGCAATCATAAATAAAAAAATAAGAATTACAAATAAAATTATTTTTATGGGGTGTGTCTGGGCTCCATATGTGCCGTAAAGTATTAATTTAAATATTCACATTTGGCGAATTATTAGTTTTAAATAACCGCAACTGCCTAAACTGTAGAAGTAATGATGTGTCTAGTTGCGGATTTTTTCTACATATGAAGAAAATTCCATTCTGCTGAAAGAAAGAAAAATACTGGAGCCTTCGTATAATTATATTGTAGAGAATCAACATCCTCGTTGTCACATACATACTAAAGTTCCAGATAATAGCCTCTATGGATTGTTTTCGCACTTATTATACCTCCTCACTATGGCATAGCCGAAGACTATGACATAGACGACTATGGCATAATCATTGTGGCATGGCCGACAGCAAGGAAAATTCCATATACAGTTATCTCTCAAATTACTTGATTAATTGGTTCTGAAAAATAATAGCATACCACAAAAACGCGTAAAGTGGATTTATTTTGAATATAAGAAAGGAATTGATTTTAACGGAAATGACATCAAAATAACTTAAAATTGGTGAATGAAGGCAATTTTTTATTAATTCCTTTAAGGGGACTCAATACACTTAAAAGTGCCATAAACAGAATGAATTACAATATTTTGCACTTTTATTTTGTATATCTTCTCCTGTACATCGGTAATACCTAACCATTTTATGGTTAATAAGTGAATATCTGTAGCATATGTGATACTCTTTTAATAAGGTGAATGTGACAATAATATTTATAAAAATTATATAATGTGCCAGAATTTATTAAAATTTTATTCTGATATATGTTGCTTGCGCGTGTGAGTGCAACAAAACTATTGCTTCTAGAAAAAATAATCATAATAAAACATAATAAATATAATAAAACGTAAATATTACTGATTAGGACATAAAAGTATCCATTTAAGATGTTATAATTCAAAATAAAAACATTTGCATAATATGAGTTTTTAAAATGAAATTTAAAATTTAATTAAACTTTAAATTTAGTCTTTTTTAATTTTATTATGCAAAAGTTTATATTTTTTAACTTTCATTTCTTGAATTTATACAGTTTCATCATAACCAGAATATTTTTGTTTCTGGAAGCATACGTTTTGTTGCAATATAGCTTCGAAGAACTCAAATTGAAAACTAAGGAACACTTTTGAATAGAGGGAAAAAAATTTAAATCGAGGAATGGTGATCTAGCAGAAATTATCACATTTTCTTCCGCAGTACTTAATAGATTATTTTGTTTATGTGCAGAATCACATTTTGTATTTTTACTTTCATCAGCATTATAAATTGTGTTTTCAAACTCTTTTATTCCTAAAATTTCATTAATAAAAGTATATAACTTGATGTCGATTAAGAAGTTTTTGCCAAATTTATAGTCAAAATGCATGTTGGACGAATAAGCAAATTACCACCTTATCAAACTAATACTTCATATCTATTTAATATGCGCAAATCTAATGTAAAACATACACTTTATCAGTATTAAGAGAAACAAAATATTATTTCGTAAAGAAATTAAAAACCCAATGCTTTAAGAACAAATGTTATGCCTCTACTAAAAGAACTGCTTTGTTCTTAATGAAATAAATTACAATTTATTGTTCTTTTCATTTAGTAAGGCTTTCTTTTCGTAATCATTTATACGGATTAAAGGAATAGATGAATCGGCAGAACAAAATGTTTGTTTCAATTTTATGTAGTTGGTTTTTATGTGAGACACGATATGTCTGTCTGTGTTTTTGTAATATTTTATACATTTACAGAAAGTGATTTCCCAGATGATTATAAAGCAGTAGTTTATCTTACAGAAATTAATGTTACTTGATCAGTTCGTAAGTGAATACTTATTGTAAAGAATCTGAATAAATTTCAAAAGAATATCTGGGTGACGTGAATATTTTTGCACATGTCATGCTTGTAACATATAAATATCTGCATCATATTTTATTAATTTCTGGCTAAAACATAATTTGGGTTCTACATATCTTTCTATCATGCAGAGATTGAAATTTTAATATTTTAGTCAGTAGTGCACGACTTAAACTGCCTGTATGATTTATTTATCACTGCATGATATATTTCGTATGTAATTGTTCGTATGTATCTTATTAAATGTCTGTTCTAAGCATCACTCGATTGTATGCTTTAATACAGCATATTTCTGCTATCAAAATGCACTTACCATATTTATCAATTATTATGTAACAAAAGATCCATCTAGAATATGTCTGGAAATGGATAATGGGATTTTTACTAAATTGCAAATGTTTGTATATTTTGTAAATATAATATTCACATAAAAATGTTATTTAGATTATTGAATAAAATTCATATAATTTCCGTAAAATAAGCAAGGACGTCTTTGAAGTAATGTAAGACTAAGGACAAGTGTTGCTTGTTTATTAAAACGTATTAAAATAATTTATTAAACAGTGAAATAAGATTCATAAGATAAACGATTGTGTATTTGATAATGTGTATTTGATAATGTATTTGATAAATTAAGGAATTGCGTTTTTGATTAAAATATCATTGTTTTGGTATATAGATTAAAATATTGAAATAAGTAATATGTATGAAGTTTGAAAAAAAATAAGTATTAATTTCTGCTTAGACAATTAAAGTTTTAGAAATTGTTCAGAAAATAATGATAAAATATAAAAATAACTTAAGAAAAACTCTCCAACACAGGAAATGTGGGACGCTGTAGATATTAGAACACACCTTGATTACAGAAACGTTAAAATGTATAAAATATTCGTCTTAGTTCTAATGAAATACAGTATTACTTCGAAAACTTTAACATAATAACAACAATATTCACAATAATAACACTATTTTTCTCATTATCACAGAACCAGACTGAAGTGGGCATAATTTCACAAACCTCTACTGGAGACTACAAATTTAGTCCTATCAAATGGACGAAATCAAATTTATTCAACGTTTAAATGTAAAATTCTGCCATACAGAAAGTTTATTCCTGTCATAACAGATATCAGCTATCTTATGCTGAAAACTGCTTTATAAACGCTGAACTTTTCCAGGGATGCTGTTATATGAAATGAAAACGTAATCCTGATAATTTTGATTTTTTTTTATCAAAGCTATGTTTCAATAAATGCATTCCAATTATTTTGCGGATATAAAAGGTATTTTTAATTTCACTTCTAATGTACAAAATACTAGTACATGTTTCAATTACAAAGTAATGGTACTTGTTGCACTTAAACTGCTGCCGGAAACAAAAAATTTAAAATTAAACTAATTGATTAGTTTTGTATTTATAGAGCACTTTGATTAGTTTTCCATTTATAGAGCTAATTAAATTTAAACGACAAACCTATTACGTAAAACAAGAGAACTCTCCCTCTAAATGAATTTGGGGAATCAAGTTAAAAAAAAAAAGAAACAATTACTTCCTTGCGAAAAAGGGGGCTATCCTGAATGCGATAAATTACAATCTATTGTTTTTTTCATTTAGTAGAACTTATTTGTTCTAATCGTTCATGCGGATTAATGAATAGTTCAGCTGTTCAATTGTTTGGTTTCAATTTTATGTTCCTATTTATAACCTGGACTCTTGATATCTACTTGTCTTTGTGTTCTTATTTTAATTTTTTGTGTTTTATTTTGTGTATTCTTTGTGTTTTGCATTATGTATTATTTGTGTTTTTTACTGTGTATTCTTTGTGTTTTTTATTTAAATGGAAATATAACTTTTATTTATTATCAAAGTATTATTGGAATTTTTGGTTTAAAATGACTAATATAAAAATTAGATATATATTCTTATAACACATATTAATAAGTAAAATACACATTGTAGGAAAGATAAAGAGAACTTGAGCAAAATATTATATAAGCAAAAATAGCACAACGATGCAGCATACAGCTGTTATTTGTTTTTTTGTTATGCTATATTATTTGTTTCTCGTTTCGGATTGGCTGGGCTGTTCTATATGCTGCTTTCTGATTGGCTCTCTCTTAATCCAGGCCTTGGGTATATATAACCCCATCTAATTATTTCTTTCTAGAAATCAATAATTTGTATTCAAAGAGTTTTTGTTTCAGTAAATATTCTGCTTAATAAAACATTAATTTCTGATATTCTTTCGGGTTTGTCTATATAAGAATGAATTACAAGTATTATCTGTATATACAGAAATTTCCAAATACATTTTAGGAACAAATCATAAATGATTTCTTGATTCACCATGAACAAAGTTTTGAAAATAATCGAAAACAAACTACATTCACAATTGTACTGTTTTTTCTAAATTTGGATTCTTGTGTGTGTCTTCTGTTTTTCGTGCTTCACAGTGTGCCCACTCATACACCACTTTCAAACATTATTTTGCTTTCTACAGGAGCCATTTAACCAATATGTAAAATCTTCGAAAGTAACAAATTTCTAAATACATATGAATTCAAATTTTGTATCCCATCAAAATACTCACTTTATATAGAATATATATTTGGAAGATAATGCTATAATTATTTAATTTAATTGTAATTGCCATCTATGCATTACATTGAATTATTACATAAAATGCAGCTAACTTAAAACACTTAAGACGGAACACATTGATGCATTTAACAATTATATGTTATGCAATTACGGCGTTTTATGTGGAGCTCACAATCTTAGATGGTTAAATAGGAGATTTCTGTATTTCAATAATTTAGAATGTTAAATGCATCATGTAGCATTGTCACGTTCTTGCCACTATTATAACTCTCGATTAGGTTATCGAATTCAGTTGTGCCACTTATCTGAATTCGTATCAGTACTATTATAGAATCCGAGACTTGAATACCTTTCATGATATATTCCAAATGGATATGTATAGTATTTTGCATCAATTGGTTAAATCTACATTGAAATATTCTGCAACTAAATTAGCAAAAGAGTTAGCAGAAGTCGTGAATTAATAAATTGTTTATGCAATAAATAAACAGTATTTTCATCAGTATTTAAATCTTGCGTGCATTTAAATAATTTCTGTATTTAAATCATTTTAATATAATTTATTATATTGAATAAGATAAGCGCAACTCAAATCGTCAATTCGGAAGAATTGCACACTTCTACATATGTGGAATTTGGGTATATGCTTTTTCATGTCGATCTCCTCAGGGACGTAAATATTTTACTCTATGTTGCTTTATTAAAAAAAATAATTATTACAGGCAAAACACCCGAGTCCAAAGTGGGACTCGAATTACGTATTTTCAAACTGATCACATGACTTTCTCTCATTCACCTACGAAATGAATTATCTTGCTGCTATAGAAGATATGGAGTTAACTTTCGCCTCCATCAGTGTTGTATGTAGACAGGGTGTCCAGTACTATCGGTGCCCAATGGCTATTTCCTCAACCGTTAGTCACAGAGATACACTTCCAATGGCAAACATGTTTTAAATTTTAAAATCTATTATCTTAGAAACAGTTTAAATCAATAAATGCATTTCCGAAAGAAATACGATATATAAATTTTTATACAGTCCTTCAGTCCAACAATTATTTAGAAAAATCATTGTTATACAATTTTATGCAAAATAAAAAAAAAATCATCCTTTTACGACCAAAATTGACCGATTTATAGCTGTTTAAAGTTGGAGCACTTTTTATGCTTAGAAATGGTCAATACAGTCTCTGATTGGTTGTCTGCCTGGAGAAATGGTCAGTACGGTCCGTGATTCGTTGGTTGTCTGAAACGGGACATTTTTCTGCGTGGAAAAGCAACTTAAGTCATAAAGTTTATTGCTTCATAACTTGGTGAATTTTGGTCGTAAAAGAAAGATTTTTTTTATTTTGCATGAAATTGTATGAGGATGATTTTCCTAAATATAATTGGTAGGACAGGGGGACCGTATAAAAATTTATACTTCGTATTTCTTTCAGAAATATATTTATTGATTTAAACTGTTTCTAAGATAGGTTTCAAAATGTAAAACATTTTTGCAATTGGAAGTATATCTGTGTGACTAACGGTTGAGGAAATAGCCATTGGGCACCGATAGCACTGGACACCATGTATATAGAACAAAGAAAAACTTCCAATCTGTATCTTCCAGTATTTTCTACTTGATTTACATATTTTATACTTCTTTTACATATACTAGCATCCTGTGGGTCGTACTTCTTTTGAACTGAAAATCACTAACATTAAACTTAAAATTCTCCACAAAATCTATACCTGGCCCTTCCAGACCTTCCTCTCCTCCAGACCTTCCTCTCATTATGCCATTGCAGTTAATACCGTGGCTTCTATGACATTTGGTAAAATATATTTGACGCAGAGCCGCATTCCATTACATAGTTTTGGTGGGTTCAGATGCCACAGAAGCATTATTGGTGATCCTTTCTTTAATTTCAAGATATGAGAAGGCATTCCAGGTGGCTCAAAGTAGTTCAGAAATTCCAGCGGGTAATTAACGGCATCATCGGTGTCCACTTCAGAGTCAAATGACTTGTCACGATATAAAGGGCTGATAATTAAATAACTATTTTAATTTCTTAATACTTTTCGTTGTTGAGTAAGCCTGTGAAAAATAAACCATGCTGATAGAGTTTCCATTTAAATTCATATTTCAAACCTGCGGTTTTCAAAAGTGACTAATACGTTCAATAAACTCCAACAAAACGCAGTGATTGATGTCCAACCTTTTTCGTTGGTAATCATGGAGTTAGAGAGTAGAACTCCCAAGAAAAAGTTTTGTTTTCCATTAATTTCTCGATAACCCCTGGTCTTAAACACTCGAAACTTAGACTACATTTATGGAGGTGAAATTTGAAAGCTACCCACAAAATTTCATTAAATTCGGTGCAGCTGTTCTCTCGTGATGATGAGACAAACAAAAGTTTTGTTTTCTACTAGTATCTCTGGAACGCCTTCTTGTAGAAACTCGAAACATAGACTAAATTTTAAGTAAGGCTATTTCAAGACTACCCACCAAATTTCATCAAATTCGTTTCAGCTGTTCTCCCGTGATGTTGGATCATACATACATACATACATACATACATATTTTTCTTCTTTATAAATATAGATTGGATGGATTGCAATTTTGTGGCCCATGGAGTTAACCCGAGGTATGACCAGAAATCGAAAGCTTGAAATAAAAAGTGTCAGATATTGAACTTAATAAATTCATTTGTTAGGGGTTTAGAGGAGTGTAAATTAATTGTGTTATGTTAGGGGATCTAGAAGAGCGTAACTTAAATGTGTTATGTTAGGGGATATTATAGTATGTATGTTTGGACAGGGAGTCATATAAGAAATAATATTGAATGAGAGGGATTCCTGGCTGGCATATAAGAAGCAGATGGTAGGGTCGACGGGAGTTGATGTCCGCCGGTTCCTGTTTAACATGCATGGTCACATTGTAATTGTACTGTCGTAGTGTACGAGGCTCGAATCGAGCTGGTTTCATTTACTATCTTAGAAGCACTTATTGAAACAACAAAAGCTGTGAGACAATATTTTGAGAAATATTTAGTGAGACAGTTTTATATTTGTATTTGCGATGTCTGTAATGTTTAACAATAGCATCAGACTTAAGGACGGCAGTTTTAGGGCACCCTGACCCGAAAGGTCAAAGTAGGCAATAAACCGTGGAGGCCAAGGCCAAGGTCAAACCACGAGAGTGGATGTTAACCAATGTTCTAGATGTCTGGTCGCATTGCCCTAAGGTCGGCCAATCAGAGCGACAAGAAGCGTTGCAGACCCCAGGTAAAGGAGGCGGCAACCAAAGGTTCTAGAGTGATATACACGACTTCTAAGGAGATAAAATAGCTATTTTTCATAGAGAGATGCAATAGAGACGAAAATTCACTTCGACTTCCACGTAAGAACGGGGGCAACGAAGAACAGTTTTGAGAATCGAGAGAATTGAGATGCAATGCTGGTGTAATTTTGAGAATGCAGAAGAAAGTTTTTCCACGGAGATTCCACGAAAAGGTCCTTATATACAGAACTTCAACGGCAAATGCCAAAACAACTGCAGTATAATTAGCATTACCACACCCTGCGTTGGTGGCAGTACAAAATACTCTGATGTAAGAGTTGTGATCAATGTCCAAAAACAGGCTTGCAGGTATGTGTTCCTCAATTATTGTTGAAGATCATCAATGCATTTTAGGCATTTTTATTAGACTGATCTCACATTTTCTCGCTCCGCCGCAATTAATAATTGTTGTAATTCATTTAATAAGTAATCTATGTTGTTAATAAATGATTTTATTTTAAGGTTAAAATGGTGCAATTAATAATGGTAGTATGTTAATGTTTTCTATTCCAGGAACTCGCACTGAATATTAATATGGTGGGATTTAATAGCGGCACATTGCAATGGGTTTCACGATATACGATCTTTCAGTCCTGTTAATTATGAATAATTTAATAAGTTTAAAATCCCGCATAGACAGTTATATTAAAATGTGCGCCACAAAAGCATTATTACAAATATAATTTAAACCTGTAAACTCATTCAGATTATTGCAGTCCATAAGAAAGCTGTCAACATATACAGACTTGAAATAACTTAAATGTCTCAACAATGCCCCAAACATTAACAAGATTATTATTGTCGTAAATAATTTGACTCTGAAAAGTAACTTCTGTCCATTTGATTTGGCTAACGCCAAAAAATCTTCATAAATTACAATTTAACATTCTAACAATATTACAAATACACTTACTACAGGCTCTTTTAGTTTTTACTTCGATAATTTTAGAAGATTTTTTAACTGTACAAGGCAGAAGGATCATTAAATATTTTATAACTCTTTTGAAAATTTGCCTTACCCTTGCTATCCCTAATTATATCAGAAGTGAACCAACTCGAATATTTGCTACAACGCATTATCTGTTTCGTAAAACACATGTCATGTGCAGAATAAATACAATTATAAAAGACTTCAACTGCATAATAAACACCACAAAATGAATTTGAAATATTGTTACGACGTAACCTCTGGAATCGTGGGTGTACGCTCAGGATACAATAATGAGTCAGCATTTCTGAATATCTAAAATGATTATTAACAAGCACAGCGTCAATCGCAACAATACAAATCAAATAGCTCTATTACTGTGTCGCAAGATTACTAAATAACTGTCAGCTACAGTCAAACAGCAAATAAATGCTTCTATATTTTCACAAAACAGCCGACACTAACACGTTTATATTTTACAAGCACATCGTAAACAGGTTCAATATACAGCAAATAGCTGGATGACTAACTCACAAAATCATTAAACATCTATCAGATACAGTAAAACAGCAATTAAATACTCCAATAATATGACAAAACAGCTGATACTATTCACAAAACATTGATGTATCTCATTTCTCAAAAAATATCAGACATTATTCTCTAATCATTTACGTATGTCTAAGTTTAATATAGCTCGCATCATTCCAACTGAGTGATGACTTTTTTTATGGATTCCCTATAGAAACTTCTAAAAATCTCTCATGTCTCGTAGAATATTTTTAACAGAATTGATTGTTCTCCTGTCTTGGGTGGGATCGGGTTTCATGTTCCCCAGTATTCTACCAGGAGCATGAGTTTATTTGCTGAAAGGAATTATGGTCTGAATATTAGTTCTCATTGGGCGATAAATAATTTTTGTAAACTTTACAGCAGCTTCCCCAATAATCTTGATGTTTTTTATTCAACGGAAATGGCTTTTAAAAATCGTGTCTTGTAAATATTTTATAATTTAATGTATTCATTTGTAGGTGCTTTTGAAAATCATTTGTTGTCAATAGTTTGCATTTTAATGTATTTTATTATATTTTAATCTGTATGTTTTGCTTTGTATTTTAGCTTGCTCACTATTACTGGAACTTTTTCCTATAGATTGCATTATTTTTAAATAAAAAAAATGAAAAATATATTCATTATTTCAAGGTGTTCCTCTAACCTTTGAAAAGTCACCAAATATCGCCAAATTTGCGGTAAATCACAAAATCTGTCAACCCGCTCCTTAACTTCATCACATGCCAACTCTAGATTCATGTCTTTGGAAAATGTGTCTGTTCGGGTGTTTTTTCCTTCTGGTTTTCAAAAGAGACTCCAGAAAAAGCATTTAACACGTTCGTAACAATTTTGTAATCCATGTACCTTAAAATTGTATAAAACGTATCAAAATACCCCGTGCTTCAAATTATAATTGCCAACATTAAAATTGCACTTAACTTATAGAACATCAACCCCAAGCATTGATATAATAAGATACAGGTAATAAAAGTTTTAATTAATTAAAAAGTAAAATTTATCAGATTAAGCTCTAGAAATGTCTCAGAGTAAGAGCATCAACATTGGAAATAACAAGATGTAAAATTCTCTCATTGTAAGTACAGACATTATTGTATTGATTCAGATAATAAAAACTAAAAAAAATCAGAATTAACAATTGTACATCAGTGTGATTATAATTACTTAATTACTTGAAACATGTAAGGGGTGATTAATAATTGACAAGAGGGTAGACCAAAAGAGGGACACGGCAAATAGAATCATAAGGAGATCCATAAGGATGGAACTGACAAAAAAATGATTGTTTTCGACGCTATATGCCATACATTGCTATAACAACTATTAAAATATTTGTTAAATCAAACCTATTAAAATAGTTGCGTCTTGATTTTTAAATGTGTTTTTTACCTGCCTTTACTTAAATACTAGTATTTGCTTAAACACAAGCTTAAATACTAGTTTTTTATATTTTTTCAAGATATCTAAATTTTGTAGTTCATAAGAAAAACTGGATGCTGAATATATCAGTTTTTTTCATTTCTATTCGTTTCTTATATTTCTTATCAGTTGGGTGTAAGTAAATATAACAACGAAGTTAAGAACATTAGAACTTTTCTTATTTCCTTTAGTGTTGTAAAAATGTTTTTTGCTTTGAATGAAAAATATAATTGAAAACAGAAATAAAATGTTTCTCACAGCTTGCACATGTTTTCGCATATTATATAACATAAGATCATTTGCATAATTAAATATGCAATCCTGAGAAAAGAAAAAAATATTTTTCAATTTGAAATATCTTATACATTACTTTTTACATCCATTCGTTTAAATGTTTACATAATGGATTATTTTTTAAATTGATAAATGAAGGCAATATTTGTCATATAAATTGTCTAAAATAAAAATAATAATGAGTAGAGAGCTCATGAAGTTGCTGTAACATACATGTTCACATTCTTTATTTTTAATTAGTATGCATTTTATTTTTTATATTTAAAAGAAAACTGTTTACTTTTGTAATGCAAATTTAATTCATTGTTTTATGAAATATCTTCTTCGAAACATTCTTTAAGTATTTTTCAAGAAAATTTAACGATCTCTCAGAAAAAAAAATATGGGGAAAATAGTTTGTTAGTAATATGGTTTTAAATGGTTCTTAAAAATAATTTAGAAGAAAAAAAACTGTGCAATATATTGTTTTGTTTAAATTACTTTATTGTGTTTAAATCCTTATATTAAGTCTTTTTGTAGAAGAACATATAAAACTTTTTAATCGTGTTAAAAAAACAGTTGTCTTTATAATTAAATATATATTGGTGTCTAAAATATTTTACATGCTCAAAAACACTGATTTATTAACAAATGTTTATAATTCTGTAAATTTCTTAAGGGGGTGATGCATAGCATCACAATACATAAATATAAACTGGAAAATCGAAAATGAGTACATAGATGCAAAAATAATAATGAAACAATTTGCCAGTTCCATAAATATTTGCTCAGCCTCTAAACGGCCGACAGCTCGCACCCCAAATATTATTTCCAAATGATACTTCGGAGCCATAAAAAAACTGTTTCGAATTGATAAACACCAAAATCAAATCCTTAATTTACAGAAGTTAGCAGGGAAACGTACTTCAGCGTTTGCATTGCTTATTTTTCGGTATGTAAAGATAATTTTGGACACCATTATATAAACAGGAAATTTCAAAACATGCTGCTAACTTATATATCTCTTGATCCAATGATGAATTCTAATGAATTTATCCAAGTAATAAGGTTGAGTTCAGGAAATATTGCAATGTAAATTTTATCATGTTACAATGCCCAGTCGTTAAAGTACTCAAATTGCACTCTGAGGACCTCAGTTCAATACCCGGAGCTGTCCAAAACTACCCTCATATCTACGTGGAGTTTTGTACACGTTAAATCTGAGAAGTCCTTTTGATAGGATGATGGTATGGCAAAAAGGCTACGGTCTCCGTGGATGTCACATCCATTGTATTCGGGTAATAGATATTTCAAGTAGGTCATATTTCAAGTAGGTAGGTAAAGGGAGTTTTTTGCTATTTACTATTGAATATAGTGGTCCTCGTCATGTGATCTGATCAAGTACTCGTTTCCTTACGACAAGAGTAGAATAACTGGTTATTGGACAACGCTGTAGCAAGTGGACCCTAGTAGCTTATAAGCAGGAGTTTTGGACCGGAGCCCTGGGTGTTAAATCACGTTAAAGGGATCTGAGTTGGATGCCATTGCTTCAATATTCAATACTGTAATAATAGCCAGTCCCGGCCAGTAGCGGATTTAGTATAAAAGTCTATGGTGCCGAATTAATTTGGGTGCAGAAATCCAACTTTACATCCTTAAGTGAAGCGTCCTGGTAACGAGGTAATAGTAAATTCCTTCTATGATAAATCTTAGACATCAACTAACCATTACCCTACAATGAAATACGGAATAATGATAATTAAAACCTTCATTATGTTAAAAATCCGTTTATGTATATCTATCATGATTATAACTCAAGGACGGACCAGTGAATATACGCAGTGAATCAGGTTTATGGTTAAAATGGTTCCGATTTTGTACAGATGTATTATATAATAGCGAAATTTCCAATATACTAATCAAAGAAAATCATTTCCTGAAATACGCTTTCAAATTAGCCGAAAATATTTTCAAGTAGCGAGACTGGATTCAGGGAATGCTTTAATATAATTTCGTCTTTCTGAATCACCCCCAGGAACAACGGGAATTAAATTATCTATTTCGTTAGTCTGCAATTGCCGTATGTAAATCAAAAACGATTTAACAGTTTTCACATATTTTTTGATAAATTTGTTAAGCTTAAAAGGAGCCCATTTATGACAAAAACATTTCATATTTCACATAGCACTGATTTTAATTTAGTATTAATCAGAGCAACGTCGGGTATTTCTGCAAGTGACATACATAACAGAGATTCTGCAAGTTTAAGTTAGAGGCTCTTCTGATATATAAATACTGCTTCATTGCATTTTACAATTCGATATACTTATATTTAGTGTGCTTATACTTACATTTAGCATATACTATTATACACTTATATTTAGTGTGACACAAAATTTAAGCTCCCAGCCTAATTAAAGCCATCTTATATTCTGAACAATATCGCACTGAGTAGTTGCTAAGTGAGAACAAGCGGACTCATTCAGAAGCTTGATTGATTACGCTTCCTATATAGTTTGATTACATAATCTGTTGAAAGGATTGTTCGATTGTGATTAATACACATCCGCAATGATGAGTATCTGGACCTGTAGATAATCACCATTTACACACCGTAATTTGACTTTGTTTTGCTCTTATACGATATAGGATTAATCAACATGGACTAGAATTATAAACATGTGTATGGGGGAAACATTTAATCTGAGAAGAATATGAGAAGATTTTACTCACTGTAATATCCAATATATTTTAATCTAATATAAAATATCTTTAATATCGTTTGAGTTGAAAAATTCCATTTCATAAGACATTTTCACTTTATCATTTTGTGTATAGTAAAAATAAAGTATTATTTTGACGAACATACTCTAATTCGAGATTTTGATGCCAATACATATTTTAGGACCTCTTGTATACGTTATGAATACTTTTGGCGTGATGTCTGTCTGTCTGTGGTCGTTTTCTTGTATACACGGTAGCTGCAGCAAATTTTAATGGATTTTCACAAAATTTTACATCCTTTTAATTGCTTTGTTATAACAAAATCTAGAACTAGATAGATTTTTCTTAAATTCGAGCAAAAATTTTATTCGAAATTTTATATTTTTTACTTTCCTTATATACACAAGGAAAGTACTGTGACGGAGTCCAACATTCGAATTCGAGTTTTTGATGGGAAAGTACGTTTTAAGCATCCCTGATCACGAATCGAACATTTTTGAAGAGATATCTGTGTGTGTGTGTGTGTGTGTGAAAGTATGTGTGTGTGTGTGGAGACGATATCTCACGAACCAATGGAGCGATTCGAATGAAATTTGGTACAAAAATCACAATCCGTAAATAATGGAAGCTAATTGTTTTAAAACACAATCGAATGCTCAGAAACTCATAAATTTTTGAGTGAAATATTGAAAAAAATCATCAAAAGATCAAAACCTTTAATAAAGTTACTCAAATAGACATTTCTTATGTCATTTTTCATAAGGAAACAATTGGCATAAACTTTAGAACGTGAACTCATGAACCGTTCTGGTGATATTGCAGATTTTTCAAATAGATTTATCAAAAATCCCATGAATTAAAAAAAAATATTAACTGTTAAGAAACATGTTCACTTTTCAGATGTAATATCATGCGATAAATTTGGTGACATCATTCTCGTGGATCTAACTCGTTCCATTCCCGAGAAAAGATACTTTGAGTAATACATTTGTATTTAAACGCCAATAGTCATTTTTCCGAATAACTTATTTCTCCGTCCATAACGCTTGGCGAGATTTCGGCGACGAATTTAGCGGAATGTGGCGAACTTGGCGACATTTTAAAAAGTTGCCAAATTAACAAAAATCTCGCCAAATGGATAAAAATGACACTAAATCAATGAAAATGACGACTAATTGAACAAAATTGAATATCTTGGAAAGAATATAAGTATTTACTATAAGAAAAACATTTTTTAAACTAAAAGTAATAAATTCATTGCATTATATAAGGAAAGTCATGTGCTGCCCACATCAGATTTTTTAATACGGCAGCACAGGACAACATTCCATATAATTATGTATAAATGGGATAACCTATGGCTCAATGATCATAAGACTTAATAGTTTCAATCATTTTAGTGGGAAATTGCAAAGATATATTTTTTGTTCGTGATACCATTAGTCACCCATCAGGGAAAGTTAACCCTAAGGAGATACATTGTCACGTATGGTATCAATCTAAAGATATTTCCAAGCCCTTTAAAGTGAAGGGTATCAAGCTATAATTGTCATCATTTGGACCCACGATGCCGATTTAAAAAAAAAAATCATGTGAAATTTGAAAATAAGAAAAAAACAAAAAGCTACTAATATGGATTTAGGTATAAGAAAGTCGAGTTAGCCACATTTCAGTTAATATTATACCAGTTACTTCATTGAAATAGAAATAAAATCATTCAAATGTTTGGGAGGGAATATACATTGATTATGCATAGTGATACATTAATTACGATAGTTGCATATCTAGATGACACTAATTGCATATTATATATTAAATGTATCTGTTACATATATTCATTATAATTACATGTATATATTAGTTACAGCTGTTATATCATATTTCTCACAATCATTTTTATATAATTTCGTTACAACGTAGACATTTGCATATATTAGTCACAATCCTATATAATAAATGACAACTCAAACCGTGCCTGTGCAGTCCATCAACGTGAAATAAAGGGTTTATATCTCAGGAAGAAGGCGTTGCCGCAACATGATGCAATTGGATGGTGAGGATATTTTGTTGTCGACTCAATGTCTGAAAAGTTGATTTTAATGCCTTCTTAGTGGACACCCATTTGAGGATGTCTAATTACTTTCAAAATATTTAGAATAGCTAGTTGTTCTACGTCTAAAATTGATAGTTGGTCTGCTTTTAAAATGGATAGCTGTTCTGCTTCTATAATAATTAGTAGTTCTGCCTGTATTACAGAATTAGTTTCGGGTAACTTAGCTTCCCAGGTGGATGTTACATATCCTCTGTAAAAGATTCCTGAACACTTACATAACAATAAGAAACTTATTGACTTGAGAATTCTTAATGACATTTCCTAAAATTTGTCGCCAAGTTCGCTAAATCTGTCGGGAAAGTCAAGCAACCTGTACATTTCCTTAATAACAATTGGTAATTGTGAAAGTTCTTTTTTTCAGACTGGACATTTAAGGCAGTGGGGAAAATATCAGATTTCTTTAACAATACTGATCTGTCAGATGTTACTTCAAGTTTTACTTATCGCCTTATGTCTATCGAGGAACATATCTAAAATTAAAACATTGGAAATTTATAAATATGAATATGTTTTGTGTAAGATGTCTAGCCGAAGAGAGTTAACTACTTTTGGGAATGAGTTCATCAGTTGCAAAAAAGAAAAATGTTCATTATACTGTTTGAACATTACATATGATTATGACAATAAAATAATGAAAAAGCAATAATTGACAATTCTGTAAATCGGGCGATTCTATATATAAATATATTGAGGATTCTATATAATATGACGATTCTATAAATATATTACGTCGGGTTTTAACAAGGTTTACGCTAAATGTATCATAAGATTTTGTCATTTAAATGATAAATATACTTATTAAATAAAATTTAATTAGTATATACTACTTAATAAATTGCTTTAATATGAGATAATTATGAGCTATATTGTGAACTAGAACCAATTACTCGGCGTCTGATCCACGTAAGAGCTCACAATGTGAATAAGATGTTAATGTAAAGTGAAACATAAATTATACTGCAAACTGAGGGAAACAATAACGAAAGGTTATATAGATCTCAGAAGCTATATACGTGGGATACTTGTACAGAAATTTTAAAAATTGGTCTCAGCCTGCCGATGTCAAACACTATGTTGGTATCTCTGCCTCGCTCAATTGTTTGAGAAAAATGAAGATTATTATTGTAATTAATAACGGTTTCGTGTGATAAGGGGGATTTCCACACAACTAAAATAAAAATGAATTTAATTATTTCTAAAGACATTTTAATGATCATTTGAATTTACTTTACAGTAAATGCAGTTGGTATATCTCGCTGGAAGAAATTTGGAAGGTTATTTACAACGCAGCTCTTTAGGAAGAAATTGAAAAATAATTTACCACCACACACTATAATCAATTATATATAACTATACGCCACAGTATTATAATTTATCCGAGAATTTATTTTGTACGAATAAACAACACACACACCAAAACTTTCTATTTATACATTTAACTTTGGTGTACTTTTCAATATAGAATACTTTAAAATTCAAATGTCCCAAACCAGCTAGTGCAAAGTCGCGTACTAGAGTCCGCTATAAATTTAAAACTCGCAAAGACAATGTATAGCGTAATTTTTCAATATCATAGGTATGCATTTTAGTATGCAGCCTGCCATACGTTGCATTTTGTATTTGACATAATGTAAAAGTATGGTTGCACTATATTGAATAAACTATGATCAAGAAATAAAAATAATAAACTTTAGACACATGCGTAAATGAATTTATATCCCTTGAAGGAAAAGTGGAAAAGAAAAAGAAACATTTTATTATTCAATATAAATGTAGGAAACAAAACTATAAAAATGGTTCATAAAAGGCTTTTACATACTTTGGAAATATCTAGTAATTTATAAATTACTTGATACATTAAATGTGGAACTACAAATTTCGTAATACGCCCGTGACATGATGGGGTGCATATAGTTATGTATCTGCTTCCTCTATATCGCAAGCCTGCATCATTTACACTCCTAAAATCGCCAGATACACGAGCATCATGCATCTCTGTTGATCAATACTTTAAATTAAAACACGACACGTAACAACATATAAGCTATTTAAAACTGAATAACAATACCGTAATAAACCGTAAAATAAACCGTTCCACTAATATACCGTATTACTTTACCGATTACACCGTATTGCTTCACCGTATTACACCATAACTACTTTGCGTCTCTTTAGTTCCTCTAACGAAATGTACATATCCGTCGAAAAGAAACACTCACTATATTATGAATCAGGAGTAATAAATTAATAATTGCAACAAAATGAGTGTAATTATCAATGAAAATATATTTTTCATCAATATTCACTTATCGTTACTTGGCGACATTTGCTAACTCTTTAAGAAAAATTCTATTAGTGTATACGTTAGTTCCAGCTATAGTAAAGTGTCTGTGTAAGATCAAATAAAAGTGAGTGCAGCGTCTTTAGTAGATAATTTAAAAAGTTAGTGTCACGAAATTGACAGAAATATTTTTTCTGGAATTCAAATGCATATATTACACTCTTTTGCAAAAAATAAAAAAAAGCATCCCTAAAAAATATTCCGATCATCTTGAAATTTCGCATGTAAATTATTTTATACCAAGTATGCAAATGTTTAAATTTGCAAGACCAATGAATGTTAACATCGGTCATAGCGTGCGTTTCTACTACGCAACTAGCATCATATAAAACAGGTAAAAAATGTGGACGGTTTATCTTTGCTCGTTATCGGAGTTCCGTGGAGACACAACCAATAATGCCGTTACAAAGTTGCCGAAGACCTTATAATCAATTCGACGATATGAAACTTGGTCATATAATCTGTATGCTTGAAGCTGGCTAGTCATACCGAGCAATAGGCCGGCACGTGCACCGAACGGACACTGCTGTGCGAAGGTGCTGGCAGCAATGGTTGCTGCAAGGAACTCATCGGCGGAATGAAGGCTTTGGAAGGAAAAGGTTCACGAATACGAGGTAAGACTGGATGATTATGCGACAGGCCTTAACTGGCCCAACGGCACCATTGTCCGCCATCCAACGTGTTACGCCTCTTCCATACCACTCGTGGTACCTTCCACCATCTCACGGCACTTGGATGAAGTGGGGTTACGTTCACGACGGTCGTTATGTCTGCCTATAACTCCACAACATCAGCAGAGCCGTTTGGAGTGGTGTCGTTGCCAAGCATCATGGCTGCTAGAAGACTGGCATCCCATTGTGTTCAGTGATGAATCACGCTTCAGTCTTTCAGCAGGTGACCATCGGGCACGTATGTGGAGGCGCCAGGGCCATTGGTCCTAATCAGCCTTTATTTTACACAGGCACATAGCATCCCCACACCAGGGGAAATGACTATCTCTTACGACAGCAGGTCGCCCTTAATCATATTGCGTTCAACTTTAACAGATCAACGATGTGTTGATCAAATCCTTCGGCCGTTTGCATTACCCTTCATGGCACGTCATTCTGAGACCATTTCCCAACAAGATAATGCCACGCCATATACGGCTTGCATATCTGTGGACTGTCTCCTTGCTGTTGGTACAGTCCCTTGGAAAGGTCACCAAACATTTCGCCTATCGAGCATATGTGGGACATGCTAGGCCGCCAGATTCGGGCACCCCGAAATGTAGCAAATCTGGAGCAACAATTGAGGAATGCCTATCAGAATGTGTCGCAGGATGACATTAGGAAACTTTATCTCTCCTTACCTAAACGTATACAAGCATGCATCGCCGTCAAGGGGGTTTCACCAATTACTGATGTGAAAATTCAATGTGCAACGATTGATAGGTCCTGCGGCTTTGATTTTGTACTTATTTAATTACCTGTGTATGCGCTGTACGCATATTTAATTTCAATAAAAACAGTCACTTTCTTCATGGTGCTTCATTTCTTTTGCAAAAGAGAGTATATCTGACTGAGGGCATTTTAATTAGGCTTTTAACTAGATTTCTGTCATGTATGTTTTTCTTTATTATTTCATTCCTGAATACGACTGCCACTTGCCAATAACCATATTATGTCAAATGCTTTCAGTAACAGATTTATTATCTAATCCTATTACTTACGAATAGTTTTACAATTTTGCAATTGGATATTTTATATCTATCTCGCTATGTTGTGGAATTCGTTATCCTCCCATTCTTAATTCTCCACCAGGGGCGCTGCAATAAATTTTATTCGAACTGGCATGGTTACTTTATTGTACATTTAAGTCTAATGTATACGTTCATAGACCTTGCCTTATAAATGTATCGTGGCATTTAAGAACTTTCCAAAGAACCTTGTGTAATATGTTTATTATGAAACTTAATTGTTTTAATCAATTCTTTGTTCTGCAAAAATTAGCACAAAATTCTAAATTTCTGGGTTTTACAGTAGTAAGATAATTCAAGTAAATTTACACGATGCCTAAAACTGTAAAATCCCCTTAACCCCCCCCCCCCCTATCACAATTATTAAACAAGAAAGATCAATCATGCATAAAGCATTGATTATGAAACACTTTCCAATTGAAATGCAATTTTATTTAAACATCTCTAAAATGCGATACCTTTCCCGGTAATATTTTTAAAATTATCCCAATACTACATTAATTTGTTATATTTGAAAACTTAAAATTTCATAAAAAAATGAACTTCATTCAAGTGACGGCATTGAAATATAAATTGCCTGGTTTAAACATCGCTAAAATGCGATACATTCTTCAGTAATGTTTTTAAAATTACCATAATACTACAATAGTTATTATATTTGAAAACTTCATCGAAAACAAATGCAATTTATTCAAATGACGTCATAGAAATATTGCACGCCTAGCTCTCTATATAAAAGCAGCATTTCATTTATTCCATTCATCACAATACTATAATAATTTATTGTATTTAAAGACTTAAAACCATGGAGGTACAAGTAATTTAACTCTATGCTTAAAATTTTATTGAAAAAAATCGTTTGCGTCTCTGTGTCAATGAATGTTTCATTAATATCAGCTATATTGCAGACTCCATGAGCTAAATAATTTTGCGTAAATAAATGCGGCAATTCTTATGCAACTTATTATACATCTTTTGGTATTTACATTTTCCATAAGTGAAAATTAGGCTTCGTTGTAGAATTAGTCAAAATTAGATGATCATTTAAACTGAACTTTATTATAATTACGTTGTTTCAGTACGTAGATGCACAGAATTTAAGCAAAATTAAAGCGGTTTCAGGACGGATATAACGCTCAGTATGAATTAAAAAGAACTTTTAAAATCACAATTTTGACACAAGATGGATGACACATTTTATTTTGAAGTGGGTCACGCGATCTCTTCATATAAAGAGTGTAATTAATATTTTAATTTTTATTTAAAAAACTACTGAATATATTTTGCTGAAATTTTTTTATATATTTTATGGCATAATTTGAATATGGCCTAAAACTTTCAAAGGAAGTTGTGAATTTTAAATCCGCTTAAAAAATGTTTGAAAAATTAGGTCTCATAGGATTCAACGTATTTCATTTTTTGAATCCAGGTTCAATCCAAAACTTATTGGATGATATTATTCATTTATATTTCCATAGGCCCCACAGACAGTCTGAACAACATACTAAAATTTCATTTTGATAAAGTCATTTTTATGGCAGTTATCGTGTGTACGGACAGACAGAATGAACAAAGGGTATTTTTCCATTTCGCCGGCGCAAATTTCGCCAAGCAGACCTTATTGGCGACAACACTCAGTATACACATATAAAAATGTTAATAAATGTTAGTTCTAAGAATGTTTTACTTGTTTTGAAAATGTGGCGGTAAAAAGTCACCGGCGGGGATATTCCGTTTGGCGTCGGTTGTAGTATTTTTGTCGAGTTTATCGGCTGCGCCGGCGAAATGGAAAAGTACCGAACAAAGTTATAAACAATTTTCAACTATGTTGTAAAGTGTTAATTGAAAAAGACCTGTATGTTCTCCAGCAATATCAATATAATACCCCATTCGTGATACTATCAACGATGTTTTACATTTATCTCGATTTAGAATACAAATTTGGTCTTTAGAATACAAATTTGGTGTATTTGGCGACAAGTTTAGCAAGTTTGGGAAATATCGCGAATCTATGTGATTGGTTAATGATTTAACGATTTACCTAAGTGTTGTTGGGTCTTTCCACCAAAGAATATGTATGGATCAGATTGATCAAAGAATATGTATGGTCCTTAGTTAAAAGAAAGAAAGAAAATTTAATGATGTCTTTGATCTCGCTCCCTAACTCTGGTACATAGGTGATAGTGTTGAATGGGACAAAATAACTTTTTGAATCTGTTAATGTGGTCCCCATGCCGCATAAACTCTTTAAATTTTAAAAGAACTTGAAAGTTCTTTGAATTTTTATAAATAATTAAAAATTAAAATTTCTAAAATTTTTAAATTAATTTTTTTATTCGTTTTACCGATCAAAAAAATTGGTATGAAACGAACATTTAATGAATACTTTTAAGCATACTTAATTTTTTATTTTAAATCTTGGTGGTTTTGGGGACCATTTCGTAAAAGTGTGCGAGTTTTACTTCTTTAAATTGCACTAAAATTTAATCAGCCTTAGGGTAATCTCCAAGTGAAGCACTTGCCGAATAAAAAAAAATATCCAGTAGTTTTATAACCACAGTGAAAAGTATCCTCAGCTCGTCAAAAAATTAAAAACCTTAATATCTCGAAATCAATCCATCCTAGATCAATGAAATTCATTTTATTGTTAAAAGTTACGTATATAAAAAAACATTTAATTGATATATTTCAGTATATTTATTGGTATTTCATATTTTGACGGTTTTTATGTACCAAATGCAGATTCTATTTTCTGAATCGTACCAAAATCTAATCAATACAAACAAAACACATTAAAACTGACATATCTACAAAATTTTGTAAAAATTCGTCAAGTAGTTTTTCAGCTGGAGAGGATGTATGTATGCATTGTAACGACACTCCCATAGAGACACACATGCTAAAAATAGTATTTTATTTTAGAGCTTCCGGAGTTTGTTGATGGGTGGAAACTTGAATTCCAATTTTCGACATAATTCCAATATTTTCCTTATATTGTATTACCATATATTGTAGGGAAAGTAAAAATCCCTTATATTCTGATTTATTTAAAAAAATATTAGCCGTTATATTATCTTATATTTTCTGCTATGTTTAATTTTAAAATTATCTTAAACGTAACGCATTTCCTGACACAGACTGTCATGCTAATTCCTGGTGACAATTCCAAAATTTAATTTTCAAGAACATTTCTCTCAGCATTAAAACTGCGGTGTTAGAGGATAATATGTCTAAAGAGCGAGAATATGAAATTCTGCCCATTCTGGTGACACCTGTGAAGTTTAAATGCGCATATTATTTTATGAGATAAACCGACCTCTTCTGGCATTTCATTCGTTCCATTTATTTATGGCTCGGTAAACGCTTTCCACCATAATAAACACTTGAGTTTGGGAAGTTATGGAATTAAATCTGCTAAGATTTATTAAAGAGCATAGTTAGGCGATTTATCTAGGCCAGTACTTCTCAAACTTTGTGAACTTACGAACCGTTATCAATTGAGCATTTCAAAAGAATTTTCTTTTCATAATGCAAAATCAACATTTTATAATATACCATAATTTGTAATCAATAGAGCAGCTTTCAAAAGATGATATAATTTTTTTTCTGCATTTCAGTCTCATCGTTAAAAAATTCCATAAAATAAAAAACACCATAAAACCCCAGAGGTAATCGATTAAACTATTCGGATTGATCTATGGTATTGGTTAATAACAAACTCCATTAAACGTCGGTGTCGTATAACCGATAGAAAACTGATCTATTTGTATTATATTAGTTAATAACAGAACATCATTAAATCCTAAGGTCAGACAAATGATTGAGAATTGATGTAAGGTATTGGTTGAAAACAAACACCATGGAATCCCAGTGGCAAAGAAATGATTGGAAACTGATCTAAAATATTGTGGAATAACAAACACCATCAAAGTCAAGAGGTGAACAAAAAATTGAGAACTATTCTATGTTATTAGATAAGAATAAAAAAACAAAAACCATTCATCCCCAGGGATGAACAAAGGATTGGGAATTTCTGTACGGTATTGTTTAATAACAAATATCATCATACCAAAAAATGAACTAGAGATTGGGAACTGATTTAGGGTATTGTTTCGGAACGATCATTATTAAACTCCGGGAATGAACAAACAAACAATTGAGAATTGTTCTAGGGTATTGGATTAAAGCAAATACCATTAAACCTCGAGGGCTAACTAACTAACCTGATCTATGGTATTGTTAAACATTACCATAGATCAGGGACTGATCTATGGTAACGTTTAATAACAGATTCCATCAAACCGAAGGGGCGAACTAGCAATTGGGTAATCATCTATGGTATTGTTCAATAACAAACAACATTAAACCCTAAGAGAAAATAACAGATTTAAGACTGATCTGTGGTATTGGTTCCAAACCCTTTGACAACTGCCTAGATTCGGAAAAATATCTATAGTGACTTAATGGGACCTATCAATTTACTTATAGTTTACAATTAAACTATCGAACTCTATAAAATATTTTTAAAAAGTACGTCATTACTGTTGACAAGACATCGCTTAAACACATTAAGGTAGCTGATAAGGAAGTACGTTTATATGAATTAAAATTGTAGATGAACTATCAATTTATAGCAATCTCAGATCAAGGAAATACCTGCAAATTTTAAGATTTGATTTAAAGTGACAGACCTCAGAATATGCTGTTCTAAGGGAATAGTCAAAATGTATTCATTGATTTATTTAAAATCGACTGAGATGAATTAGAATTTAAACTTTCATCGTTCATAGGATAGTCTATGTTTTGTTAAAATTATAAAAAGCTATTTAGTTTTATCACAAAAATTAAAATTACTTATAACCATAAACTAACCTGAATTATTGCCTTTGAATTAGAAGCAGTTCTAGAGATATCAAAAATGTTGCTTCCCTTAAGACATGTTGTTGATATTTGGACATAAGTGTCTCTCAACGTATTACGTACACTGTATACGTTGGCAGAAACTAGCGCAATACAAAACATAAGTAAGCAGGTCCATCCCGGCTATCTTCAGCGAATCAGGGAGAGTTGTGTGATATTTCATGACCACAAAATCAAAAATCTGATGTTGGCAGCACATGACCTTTCTTATATAATGCAATGAATTTACATATTTCATAGTGAAAATATCTGATGTGATCAGCACGTGACTTTCCCTACAAATTCATTATCTCTATATTTCATTAATAATTCATTAAATTAATTCGTTTAATTGCAGTAAATAACACGCATGATTATTTGAATTTACACTGAATTTGCACGTTTAATTCAGTTTTCGTTTTCATTTGGTAACTGGACGTATTTTTAAAAATGGACTAGCAAAAAAGAAAAAGAACTTAAATATCTCGAGAATGGCTAGACCTACAGAAATGGGGTTGATCATATTCTTTTCATCATAAAAATTTACGTATAAAACAAGTATCTTATTGATACACTTGAGAAAAGCGAAGTATTTTATTGTAAATTTTTACGATTTTTGATGGGCCATTTTGCAAAAAAAAGCAGATTATTTTTCCTGGATCGTACGAAAATCTACTCAGCACCAGGTTAGCCCACAAGTGACTTATCTACCAAATTTTATGAAATTCGGCTTATTAGAGTTTCAGCAAAAGTAGATAAATGCAGACCAGTTTACATAAAAAGGCAGGTTATTTTATGCCGAATCATACCAAAATCTAATCAGCACCAGGGTAACCCACAAGGTGTTTACCTGTACGATTTTATGAATCATTTATCAATCAGTTTTTGGAGTGGATACAAGCATTGCACAGACAGTCACACACACACACACACAGAGACTTCACGTCAGTTTCAGAGCTAGAGTGAATACAATTTCTGCACAGACAGACACACGCACATCCGTCACACTAAAAATAGTGTTTTTGTATTCGATAGAGGTCATAAAACGCGTAGATCTGTCGAAAACTCGAGTTGCGATTTTCGGCATGAGTCTAATACTTTATTTATAGATTATTATGTATTGCAGGACTCTTTTCCGGATGATAACATGTAAAATTATTTCAATGTACATCATAAAATTATATTTCAAGCAGCTTTAAATTGACAATCATCAATATTGCCAGTATCCTCAATAATAAATATAGACCATATATTAAAATATTTTAATAATTAGTTCGCCAATTTGACGTCATTTTCATTAACTCCGCGTCATTTTCGCAATTTTGACGACATTTTCATTAGTCTGTGGCGAAATATTGCCAAGGCGGCGACATTTCTCTAAATTATTCATCAGGTTAACCAAATGTATCAAGTGTTACCAACAGAATGAAAGAAGAGCATTTATAGATGGTATGCTCGCTATATGACGGAATTCAAAATTTACACAATATTACTTCCCTTCCCATAACATTATTATTATGCATTTCGCGATACTTTTATCAAGGGTTATGGACGGATGAATAAGTTATTTTTAAAGTCGATTCTTAAATTTCTACCAATATGTTAAATTTGCATCAATTAGTCGTCATTTTCACTAATTTAGCGTCATTTTTATCAATTTGGCGACATTTAATCAACTTTGCAATTAGAAAAATGTTATCAACTGTGAGATATTCCGCCGAATTTGTCGCCAAAATTTCGCCAACCGTCACGGCCTGCGAAATATGTTATTCTTATAGCAGATAAGTAACTATTCGCGAATTGTGAGGCGTCAAGATACAAAACTATTACCTAAAGTATTTTCTCTCTTGAATGGAACGAACTAAATCCACATGAACGATCTTAACAAATTTATCGCAAAATATTACATATGAAAAGTGAACATATTTCACAATAGTAAATACTTTTTTTAATGTTATGTGATTTTTTGATAAATTTAATTTAAAATGTGCAATGTCTCGAGAACAGTTTACACTGGCGTGTTAAAGTTTATGTCACTCATTTTCTATTGAAAATTGCATAGGAAATTATTATTTACGTAACATTATTGAAGGTTCAGATTATGTAATGAGTTTTTCGAACTTCGTTCGAAAATTTGGAGGCATTTCGAATACTCGATTGTATTCGAAATGAATAGGCTTGTGCTTACTGATTTTAATATTTGCTCCAAATTTCGTTTGAATCGCTCCATCCGTTCATGAGATATTGTCTGTACAGACACATTGACACACACGTACACTTTTTGCTCTAACTTAAAGAAATACATTTATCCTAGATGAAGAATTGATTTGCTATTAAGAGAAATAGTTCAGGAAATGCGCAATAGATGGCAGGCGTGGAAAACTTGATGAAGACACAGTGCCATATATTTCGCATCTTGCTATTTCTATTGGATTCATTTTTTTTCTCTTAGATTCATTTTGTGCAATGAAATATAGTTCCGAAAACTTGCAAAAGACGGCTTGCATGAAGAAGTGAACAGAGATACGCCGCCATCTATTGCTTATATGGCGTACTTTTTCGCTCAGATGGATTTTCTATCAAAAGAAATACTTCAGGAAGCGTGCAAAAGATGGCGCGGAAAAAAAAGTAAATGGCTAAACGTTGCAATCTGTCATAGCGGGTTCCGAGGGCATCTCGCAACGGATTCCCGCCAGACACGGCTGACCGAGAAAGTCTAACTTTCTCCGAATTTCATACCCAGGTTCGAAACACACCTCCCGTCAGTTGGAGGATTCCAACTGATGACCTGTGAAGGAAAACCCAACCAAAAACCAAGGTAAACAGAAATATATACCTTTACCTTCAAGAATTCTCCAGAAGCTGAAAACACATAAATTCAATACAAATTCAACTCAAATAAGAACACCATTTTAAATTCAAATCCAATATTTATTAATTATTCAAGAAATGGAGTTGCAGATCAAATACAATTACTGATTTAATAATTTAACCACTGGACCTCTCTTTACCAAAATCATCGGCTCTTTGCCGGAACTTAATATTCATTCTATAAATCAAGTAATTACTCATAAATTACATATATTCTAATTTAGCAAAAATAAAGGTATGGTCAGAGAGAATGCACACACCCGGGGAACGTTAAAGGCTTAAGTATTAACTGTATTTCAATACAGTATTAAATCAATTTAAATTATTATGGCTTAGATAAAGCTTCATTATGAAGAAAGAGACTGTAGGTAAAATATATATAAATAATGCAGGCAGAAGATCCTAAGGATAAAAGGTTCTGCAGTGGTCGATGCACAAGTCCAGTCAACAGCTCGTTTAAAGGTAATAGTCTTACCTCACGAAATTCTTGAAAGGACTCATGGCAGAAAGAGCACAGGCATCCGCTAGTCGTTTCCCTCGGGGCAACATTGCCCCGCTCCAACAGGAACGGTCGAACCGCAGTTTCCGGAATGATACCGGATCAGGTCAGTCCAGGGAACAGCTTCATATTTGCCCTTTCTGGTCCCGGTACTCGACAAAGTAAAGCGAGGCATCATCTCCACGTTTACTCGGCGGTCGGCGAGGGCAAGGCATCATCAGATATCGGCAGTGGCGACGGTAACAGCAGTGGCGATGGTAACAGCAGTGGCGATGGTAACAGCAGTGGCAGGTGGCATCTCTCCCGATCCTCACAACACAGTAACTCCGCCTGAGGGCTAAGTCCCGCGTCGACGTGAGTTCGAAGATGTTTCCAGGGAGAGAGCCCCGAGTTACAATTCACCCAGCTTATATACATTCCAGATGGATCCAGGAGCCGTCCAATAGAAAATCACATGGGCTCACAACTTCTCCTTTCCTCCAATCGAAAATTACTTCCAATTCAAATTCATCCACAGTTCCGCCCCACAACGGACGATTCCAAAGGCACGCGTATCTGCCGCGTGATAACAAGGAGACATCTGTCTCCGCCAGCAAGCCAGACTAACAGGCGTCATTCCCCGAGTGTGCGAGAATTATATAACGAAATAAAAAATGGCACAAATTACTACTGATTTCGATACTTCAACATCTGCTAAAATATATACATTGACAAGAGGGTTCCAGGACACAGATTAATTAAATAAAAGTTTAAAAAGTACAGAAGTTATGCATTTTACAAAGGGGTGACGAATTCCGTCACGACAGACTCCCCCTTCCTCCGGAGAAAAAAAATTCGACAAGGGAGGATTTTTTTCATCCACACCAGCAGGAGCAAGTAGACATCAGGCTCCTTGAAGTCCATGAACCTTCAAGAAAAAAATTTCAACAAAATTTTGAAAAGATGCAGTCGCGCAAACTACATCAAGGGCTCTTGACACGAACACCATCCCACATGGGCGCATGTCGAAGAACCAGGGCCAAAAGTAACCTAAAAGTGACTGCAAATGAGTCAAAATCCTAATGAATACCAGCCCTTCACAAAAGATTTCACATTATGTGAATTTCCAAAAATATTAAATGATTACATTAAAATTTCAATAAAATTCCAATTTTCAATTAAATTCAAAGTTTCCAAATAAATTCAAGATTTCAATTAAATATTTACAAAATTAACCCTCAAGTCAGCACAAGGTTAAAATAATTTTTTTTTTCAAATAAAATTCTCAATTAATTTCAATTTATAAACTATTTTCAATTATCTGCTTTTAAATTTCAAATATTATTTCACATTCTTTAAATAATTAAATTTCCAGCAATTATATTTACAAGTGGTCAGCAGAACATTTTTCAATTATAATATTAAGTTCTTCAATCTATTGCAATAAAATTTAATGACCACACAAAATTTTCTTTTCAATTATAACAGCAGCAAGTATGTGGCTCAGAGCTTGTCTAAATAGACACAACAGACTTTATAAATAACTATTTTTAAATAACAATATAAACATTAAAACAGATTTAATTAAGTGACCATACCAAGACAAATAAATTTTATACCAACCTGGTCCAGTGGCGAACAAACATCCATTGACAATCAAAAGGTGTCCATTTGACACAAAAGTATTTTATTTTCCTCTTACAAAGAGGCAGCGAGCAGGCAACATTCATGACACAGGTATTCTTACCATAATACCATTTTATAATATTATACAATTTTCAATTCAAATGTTTAAATTATTAATTAATTTTCATTTTAATTTTCAACAATATTTCCAAAATCATTATTATTATAAATCTTATTTAATATTCAAATCATTCTTTTATCAATTAATGACACTTTTTCCAAATAATCATTCTATAAATATAACATTATTATTTTGTTTCAGTTATTCAACCAGATCATGTGGCCGAAAAGGGGGATCAGTGGTCGAAAAAACCCGTCCACACAATTTTAAATTCCAAACTTGAAATTAAATTTATTTCTTTTCTTTTTCTCAAATATCAAATGTAAATAACTGTGGACAACTGTGGCAAGCAATCAACAAAGGTGACCGGGTGACAGAACCGAACTCAATATTCCAAGATTTTTATTTTTCAATATTCAAAAATCATTTTCCCCAAAGTCCTGTGACTCGCAAAAAGAAACACATGAAAATATACACTAAATAAATATGTCAAGAAATTTTTCTTAACATCAAAAGGTTAAATATGTAAATAATATATGCGATTAAATATGTAAATAATTATCAAGAGATTCTTTCTCCTAATAACAGCAAAAGGATATATATGAACATATAACATGAATAAAACAAGAACAAATGTGGCAGTAAGGGGAGGGGAGAAAGCCTTACTCCACAAAACACATTTATATACACTTCTCACACCAAAAGTCATTCTCCTTTTACCAAGCAATGGAAATTGGAACATCCTCGAAGCAACCGACAACCAGCTCCAAGTTGTCGTCCGCAATTTAGATAAAATTTAGCAGAAAGGCAGCGCGCGCACGTCCACACTACCACACCTACAAGATCAGAATGCGGCCAACACTCAACACTTGCAGGGCAAAAGTTCCGAAAAAAGCCTAAAGAAGGATGACCAATTCCACAATCCTACTACACATGTAAAAAAAAATACAGTTTTTATAATAAATCAATTTATGTACAACACAGCAATATGCAATTTATTTTGGTCTCGCTTTTCGAGAACCAACCGAGTCACGGAGAAAATGCCAAAAATTTTTCTGTCACCACCGGTTCACACCGAAAATAAAATATTTTGTTTCATAAATAACAAGTGCCTCAATTTCATCAGTGCTCTACAGGCACGGGCACGAAAATCAAATTGAACTTCAATCCACCATTTTTTTGTAATAATCATTTCTTATGTATTATCTTTTCTTATTCTCATGAAGTTCACCAAGCTTTGCCACAAAAATAAACTCTTTTAAATTTCAATACAAATTTTTCGCCACTCCCCAATCAAACATCAAGGCCACAGATCAAAATTTCAAAAATTTTTCAAATCAATTTATAAATTTCCAATTATTATCAATATCTTAAAATATTTGTAAATAACAAATCATCAAAGTACCAATTTTTCAAAATTTCAAACATTTGTAAACAAATAAGTGCCATCTCAAAATTCACTAATTTCCATTTAATTTCACTAAATTATTCTTAAATTCAATATATTTCTCTTAAAATTAAGTTTAAGTTGCCTGTCAAAGATGTAATCAAGTTATTTGAAGTCAAGGACGAAATTCAATTATTCAAAGAAAAAAAATCTTTTTCTCAATGTTCTTTCACTTTTGCACCAATTCTCAATGTCAATTTATTAAGTGCAAACAAAAAATTTAAATGTGCAACTCCTAATTAAATGAAATCCAAGTTTATTTTTATAGTTAATCATTACGTTTTCAAAATAAAATTCTTAAATTCAAATCAAAATATTTTTAAGTATGGATTTCAGAAAGTAAATATGTAAAGTAAAATTCAAAATTATTATCAAGTAAATTAATTTGTGGAATCCAATTTAAAAATTCAACATTTCTCGTAATAAATTAGAGTTCACCGACTCTTTTTAGATTTCCACATTACGTAAACAAACTTTTTAATGTTCTTATTTCATTTTAATTCAAATTTGTGGAACACATTCTCAATGTTTCTTATATTTCCGTAATTAACCTAGAGTTTCTTTACTCTAACAAGTTCCACATTACCAGTACAATAAATCATTATATAACCTTAGAATATTTCAATTTGCATTAATTATTTTTGGATTCACTTTCCATATATATCAATTCAGTATCTGTAAATAAATTTAGAGTTCCTCTGCTCTAATTCAAAATTCCACAAAACCCGACTCCAATTCAATTATTATAATATTATTTTTTTCTAAATATTTCATGTTACCAACAGGAGTCACAAAATTATTCTAAGTTTTTAAAATATTTCAATTCAAATGATTTCATAATGCAATTATCTTTTGTTATTTAAATTCTCATTCAGTTATGTGATTAAGAAAACATTTATTCTTTTATTCAGTCAATATATTTTTCGATGTTAAAGCGAGCATTAATTTCAAACTCAATCATACAAACAAAAAAAAATTCTACTTCTACATTTCAAACCAAAACCTATCGAAAGTAGGTCAAATGTTTCTCATACGTCAACAGAATTATTTCATTTTCGCTCTGCACCATGCAGGAATGTCTAGCACGGGGGGGGAAAGAACATTTCGTTTACACAATCGGCGTCAGCTCATTATCGGCTGAAGTAAACACAGCTATTTTTAACTCAATCGAAAACACAGAGCCCAGGAATAGAACTTTCAATTTCTTTATGTAATTAATTTCAGAAACAATATTATTATTTTTTTCATTAAATACCAAGGGGAAACAAGGGAAATCTGAGGCCGAAAATACATTTCAACTTTAAATTCAATATCAACGTTAATAAATAAGTCACTTTTCGACTTTTCTCACAATATTTTCAAATTAAATCATTTCATTTCTCTTATTTTTAAAACATTTCTCCACAATTTCAATTCAATATTTCAACATTATATTTTCAAATTTTCAACATTTCATTTTTCAATACCTCACCTGCGAGCAACTCATTCTGACCAACGGTTCTTCCCGAAACAAAATTTTTTTTTTTACTTTTTCTTTTTGAGCAAGACTTTTCATTGCTACCGAAATTAACACAGATGAGTGCAAAGGGGGATCAACCCACGAAAACAACAGTTCTTAATATTAAATAACATTCCAAACAAACAAAGTCAATTCCAACCCAAGACATTCAAAACTCCTCAAAATTGTTTGTGAGGCAATTTCGAGCAACAAACACTGACTGGCATGCACAGTCAACCAAACACAAGTGAAAAACGGGTCGACTTCCGTAATCACAACAAAACAAAACAGAACTTAGGAAGGTCAAGACACGAAGATAGATATTTAGCAAAATGTTTGGATGCAAAATTTTAGCAAGGAGGCAGAAACAAACAGGTGGAGAATCAATCATTTCATTTAATCATCCTGAGGCAAACAAAATCAATTTCAATCACTCACAAGCACTCAGGGAAAATAAATATATAAACAAACATGGCTCTCAGTCCCACACAAACACATTTTCACAAGTTGACTTTTCAAAAATATCACTTTTCATAAAATTATTATTTATCTTTATAAAACTGTGGAACCAGATTTTTCATTTCTTAATTTATAAATTCCACAAACAATTCAATTTATTCAAGTCAAAATTTCATCTTTCAAATTCTAAGTCAACATTTTTCAATAAATTTACCCCTTTTTTTTAAAAAAATTTCCTGGCTCATCCCCGAATTATTGAAATGACACAGTACATACATTTCATTTTGATAATACACAATTTTTCATTTTATATATTTTTATGTACTTATTTTATATTTCATTTGTAAATATCACCATCAATTATGTGTCAATATAATAACTTATATATGTAAATAAATTTCAGTATTCAATAATACAATATTTCTCATTTACCGTATTAAATGTACTCTTTTCTTTATTTATCATAAACAATTCACAACTCATTTGTTTTACTCAATAATTTACGTGATCAAAAGGGACCTTTATTTAATATTATCATATATATATTTTTTTCCATGAAAACTCAAATTTACCATTTTGGTCCATCAACTCGAGTCTGTCTGTCATACAGAACTCAAAAACCTGTGTGCTCTCTTGGCTACACAACAACAAGACTTTTTTCACACGGAATTATTTTTATTTACTCACGTAATTATTTTTATTTTTAAACTCATATTTGTCAAATCTTATATGTCATAATATCAGTTGTTATAAAACACAGGGTGTAAAATCAAATCATTAAACTATTTAATATTTCAGTATTTAATATCTTAGTATTATTTAAGATTCAAATATTTAATTTAAGCATTTATGTACTAAATCAATTTTCAAGAATTTAAGCATTTATAATCAATTTACAAAATTTTTCGATCAAATCTCAAGAACAACACCCATCTCCAGTTCAAAATTTCAAATCCGTTTTTAACCATCTAACATTCCATGAGACTCGGAACTCTGCAAACCCCAAATTTTCATTCTTATTTTTTTTTTTTTTTCATTTGGGAAAAGGGCTCAATGAGCTCGTCGAAATAAACTTCTTTTTTTTTTTTTCTTGCAGCGAATCTCCTCACATTAACCCAAACAAAAATTCGAAACCGAAACGAAAAGAATTCTCAAAATTCAAAACGAAAGTTCTTTTAAAACAAATATTTACATTTAACTTTCTTATATATCAAATTTACTTTTCAATTCAATTAATATCAAGTTTTTAATTAATCAATTTCTTAATTCTTAATTTTCACAAATTTTCCAAAGTTTAGAACATTTTTTTTTTAAATTTTTTTTACTGTCAAATACTTAACATGTATTCTTACTTTATATCACTTTACTATACACCCCTCAACAAGTCATAATAAAATAAATATATATGGAATTTCTCATTTTATTTCCGTGCAACTTTTGCACCATTTTTTTTTCAAAACTGGCTATGTGTCACTCTGCACATACCAACAACCAAATACTTTATTTTTTTCACTTCACAATATTTTTCAATACTAATATACTCAAATTATTCCATATTTCTTTTATTTCTGATATTATTTTCAATAACACGTCACAATCATGTAGTCGTAATCTGGTAGTCATAATTAAGGATTGTCATTTCAATGCAGGTGTACTTTCGATTTAGATTTAAGTTAAGCAATTTATATTTCAAATATCACAAATTTTATTTTATTTTTCGAATGAAATTCAGAAGACGGCCTCCATTCTCGGCCCAAATTTTCAATCTCACATTTTAAAACAAACTAAACACACGGAGTTTCGAAAACTGCCAACCCAATTTTTGGGGGAAAAATGCTCAACAGAGCTCGAAGATAAATTACAGCAAGATTTCAAAAATCCCACACATTAATACTCTCAAAATTCAGATCAAAAACAGAAGAATTCCACAAAATTTCAAATCGAAACCATTTCTCACAGTGGAACTTTATACTATTTAAATTCAATTTTTAAAGTAATTCTTCAATTAAATTTTCAATTTTACCAGCTTTATATATTATTATAGTTAGTAATTTTCAATTATCATAACAATTTTCAGATTCTAAACAATTTTCCAAAACTGTATTCTTAACCATTTTCATCGTACACCAAGCATTTTTCGTTTTACACCATGCCACTTTTCACCAAGATTTCACACATTTTAAATTATTTTTCTGTATAAATACTTTTTTACAATAATTTCATAAATAATGTATACAAATTTTCAATACAAAAGTGTGCAACTCTCAAAACCAAAACTCAAACCATACCACAGTCCAGTTTCACCAAAAATTTTCAAAACTCCATACAACAAAATTTTAAAAACACAGGTGCTCGAGAGGGAAGGTCAAAGGAACCAATTGTCATAGCGGGTTCCGAGGGCATCTCGCAACGGATTCCCGCCAGACACGGCTGACCGAGAAAGTCTAACTTTCTCCGAATTTCATACCCAGGTTCGAAACACACCTCCCGTCAGTTGGAGGATTCCAACTGATGACCTGTGAAGGAAAACCCAACCAAAAACCAAGGTAAACAGAAATATATACCTTTACCTTCAAGAATTCTCCAGAAGCTGAAAACACATAAATTCAATACAAATTCAACTCAAATAAGAACACCATTTTAAATTCAAATCCAATATTTATTAATTATTCAAGAAATGGAGTTGCAGATCAAATACAATTACTGATTTAATAATTTAACCACTGGACCTGTCTTTACCAAAATCATCGGCTCTTTGCCGGAACTTAATATTCATTCTATAAATCAAGTAATTACTCATAAATTACATATATTCTAATTTAGCAAAAATAAAGGTATGGTCAGAGAGAATGCACACACCCGGGGAACGTTAAAGGCTTAAGTATTAACTGTATTTCAATACAGTATTAAATCAATTTAAATTATTATGGCTTAGATAAAGCTTCATTATGAAGAAAGAGACTGTAGGTAAAATATATATAAATAATGCAGGCAGAAGATCCTAAGGATAAAAGGTTCTGCAGTGGTCGATGCACAAGTCCAGTCAACAGCTCGTTTAAAGGTAATAGTCTTACCTCACGAAATTCTTGAAAGGACTCATGGCAGAAAGAGCACAGGCATCCGCTAGTCGTTTCCCTCGGGGCAACATTGCCCCGCTCCAACAGGAACGGTCGAACCGCAGTTTCCGGAATGATACCGGATCAGGTCAGTCCAGGGAACAGCTTCATATTTGCCCTTTCTGGTCCCGGTACTCGACAAAGTAAAGCGAGGCATCATCTCCACGTTTACTCGGCGGTCGGCGAGGGCAAGGCATCATCAGATATCGGCAGTGGCGACGGTAACAGCAGTGGCGATGGTAACAGCAGTGGCGATGGTAACAGCAGTGGCAGGTGGCATCTCTCCCGACCCTCACAACACGGTAACTCCGCCTGAGGGCTAAGTCCCGCGTCGACGTGAGTTCGAAGATGTTTCCAGGGAGAGAGCCCCGAGTACTACTTACTACTTGCTTAGTGTGACCAATGGAAGGGAGTCCCTAGTCCGAAGACTTTAACCTCCGGTATAATGCCTATATTTGATATTCATGACATAAGTTGAGCAGATATGATATGAAAAATAAAAATAAAATAAAGTTAAAACTTAAGAAAATTAACATGAGCATCCCCAGAACTAAAAAATTTAAAGGAATTAACTAAAAAATAAGGAATTAAACGTTAGAAAGCCGGTACCGCATGCGGTCCGGTGCTGCCATCTATAGCAGCGAGCAAGAGTTAAATGCTAAAAAAGAATGAAGCCAAAAAAAAGAATTACAAAACTTTGAAGGAGAGAATATGGAATGAAAAAGAAGTTATAAAGCTAAGGGGGGTCATACAAAACAGCACGGGGCCGCTTTTTCTGCTCACGAGGGTCATAATCTGTTAGAGTGAAAAGTGTTTCATTTTTGATAGTGGGAATATTGTGATAAAATTTTTCAGAAAGTTTTTTGATAGTAAATTTGATGGTGTTTATGTCGAAGTCTTTACGAATAATGTCATTTCGAAGGTATCGCGGTGCTTTCCGTATGATTCTTAAAATTCTGTTTTGCTCTATCTGTATTCTCTCCAGGTTCGTTTTGCAGGCATAGCCCCAAATAGGGCAAGCATAAAGAAGGATGGGGAGAATGATTTGTTTGAATAAAAGGATTTTGTTACTAAGGTCAAGGTGTTTCGAAAAAAGGAGATGGTTAAGAGCGCCGGCGAGCTTTTTAGTCTTTTTGATAACATGGGTAAGGTGGGTGCTCCAGGTGAGACGACTGTCCAGGTGGACACCGAGGTATTTAGCTGTACGTTGGAAGCAAACTGGCTGATCGTTGATTTGAAGCGGGGGAGGGGGGAAACGTTTCCAAGAGAAGAAGATGGCCTGTGATTTGCGTGCATTAATTTTGATGTTCCAATTTTTAAAATAGGTTTCAAGGAGGGAAATGTGGTTTTGAAGGTGGGCATGAAGAAAATTAATATTACGATGGGCGGAAATGATGCAGGTGTCATCAGCATAAAGGCAAAGGGTGGTATGGGGCGAACGAGGTATATCATTAACAAAAATGTTGAAAAGGAGGGGGGCCAGGATAGAACCTTGGGGTACCCCTGCTTTGATTGGTTTATTATTTGAAAGGGTGTTAAGGACACGGACATGGAAGTTACGATTTTGAAGATAGGAATTTATGATGAGGATGAGGGGGGAGGGGACTTTTATTTGAATAAGTTTAAAGATGAGTCCAAGATGGTAGGTTTTATCGAATGCTTTCTCAACGTCAAGTAAAAGGGCTCCAGCTGACTGTTTGTTGCGGAAGCCGTCAGAAACAAATTCCACAACACGCAGCAGCTGGTGGGTAGTAGAGTGGGAGGGTCGAAAACCGAATTGCTCAGGAATGATAATATTATTTTTGTCAATGAAATTGAAGAGACGATTTTGAATGATACGTTCAGCCAGTTTGCTGAGGGAGGAGAGGAGCGAGATGGGGCGGTAAGAAGCGGGGTCGGCGGGGACGCCGCCCGGCTTGAAAATGGGAATAATAACTGCCGTTTTCCAACAATCAGGGAAGTGACGGAATTTAAGAATTGCGTTGATTACATGAACAAGATAAAAAAGGATATTTAAGGGGATGAATTTAAGGGCTTTGTTAGTTATTTTATCAAGACCAGGGGTTTTTTTATTTTTGAAGTTTCTAATGTGGTCATAGAGTTCCGACGGGTTGGTGGGTTCAATGGGCTCAGGGTGGGGGGCATTAATGAAGTTCGAGACGATTTGACTGACGTGAGCGTGAAAAGAGTGTTTGAATTAGAGTTATTAGGTTCAAATTGTCTTTGATAGTTGGCCGCTAAAGTGTTAGCCTTTTCAAGATTGGAAAAGGCAGTGCCAGTGTCGGAGAGGAGGGGGGGGAGCTGGGCGAAGGGTTTCCTAATGCGTTTAATTTCCTTCCATATGGAGCCGTCTTCGGGAGAGAGGGACTCGATATATTCCTTCCATTTGTTTTGTTTAAATTTAGAAATGTCAGATTTAATTTTGCGATTTTGGGCATTTAAAAGAATTTTGATTTGGGGATTCCTAGAAATCTGCCAAAGATTCCGGGTGAAGTTCTTAATTTTAATTTTGTTTTTAAGGTGGTGGGGAAGGGAGTTATAACGAGGGGCAGGGCGGGTTGTAGTGGCGTTTGCCAGGGAGCGTTGCAGTTCGAGAGTAATGTTGGAAACAGCATGTTCCAGGTCGGCAGTGTTTTTGATTTTAGGGTTCATGAGCGTAGAATTTTGAAGAGTGAGTTTGAAATTTTTCCAATTTATAGAGGTGGGTAAACCAGAAGAGGGAAGGAGCGTATTTAGTTGAATGGTAAGGAGGACAGGGAGGTGGTCGGAGCTCAGTTCGTTAAGGGTGTCGGTAGTGTAAGGAAAACGGATATTTTTAAGGAGTGCAAAATCAATAGTAGAGGGGGTAGCTGAAAAAGAAAAATGAGTGGGGTTAGAGGGGACTGCAACATGGATATTATTACTGGTGATATACTTGTGGATTTGATTACCGTAGGGGTTTCGACGGCGGCAGTTCCAAGCAGGGTGGTGGGCATTGAAGTCGCCGGCTATAATAAGTCTGTGATTACAATTGAAGATACGATTAAGGTCAGCAGTGAGGTCAATGGAGCAATTAGGTTTAATGTAGACTGAACCGATGGTTAGGGTGGGCTGATTTGGAAGAGTAATATTTACAAGTTTATTTTCAATGAGATTGTTGTTAAGGGTGTTGAGCTCATAGTGCGGAATGTTACTTTTGACATATACGGAGACTCCTCCGTAGGAGGAGTGGGAATTTTGAGTCAGATTACGAAGGGCAGTGTATTTTTGATATTTGGCGATATTAAGGGAGGGGGGGCGACGGCCGGGTATGATTTCCTGGATAAGGATGATTTCCACAGGGTTATTATTAATGAAGTCGCGGAGTTCGGTGATTTTAGGGACAAGGCCGTTAGCGTTCCAGAAGAGAATACGGATAGAGTCTTGAAGATTACTCGTCATTTTGGTCGGATGTGTCTGAGCTAAAAACCTCTTCGAGGGCCGAAATAATTGCAAAAAGTTTGTTGAGAGGATTGGTGGCTTCATTGAACTTGGTTTGGATAATGTTAATAATTTTTTTTATTTTAATCATGTCTATATTGAAACTGTTAAAGATGTTTTTGATTTCATGGAATATTGAAAAAAGATCTGAGAATTGCGAAGTAGAGTTGGGTTTAGGTTTCTGATTGGTTGTTGCAGTTTGGTCAGGAGAGGTGTTGCTTGGTTTAGTAATGTAAGAGTGGATTTTAAGATTTTGAAGTGGAAGGTTGTTTGGGTCTGTAAGAGGGTTTTGATTGGAGGGTTTGGTTTGAGAATTTGATTGGTGGGTTTGAGGTGCTATTTTTTGAGGTGGAGGATGGGTAGCAATTTCAGCGAAGGATTTTTTTGGGGGGGCGGAGGTTGCAACTGGAGTTTCTGAATTTTCAGGGATGATGGTTGAATTTTTTGGTTGGTTTTGGGAAGGAATTACAGTAGGATGCCGGATGGGCGGAAAGTCAGAGGGTTTTGGAACAATTTGCCTAGAGGCGGTGGGAGGGGGGGCTGAGAAATTTAAGATGGGAGCATTTTTGTTGTGCGGGTTCGCAGGGCAGAGCCTAAAATTTGCGGTGTGAGGGCCGAGGCAGTTGGCACATTTAGCAGGGGTGTCTCTGGGTTTTTGGCATTCGCGTGAGACATGGCCTTCGCCACACTTGACGCACCTGGGGGGGAGCTGACAGCAGTCACTCGAATGATTGTATCGCTGGCATCTAAAGCACATTTTAATGGCCCGGGATTGAAAGTCAGTAACACGAATCTGCATATCAAGAAGGGTGCGGATATCTCTTATTTTTTCCCAACCTCTGGTGGGGTTTAGGTAAGTTAGAAAAATGGGGAGGGGGGCTTTAGTTTTGAGGTCCTTTAGTTGCGAAATTCTATGGATGCTGAATCCAAGGGAGGTTAATTCTTCAATAATTTCAATTATCAGGGAGTTAGGGGGGAGTCCTTTTAAAAGAATTTTGATGGGCCTTTCGGCTTTCAGGTTGATGGAATGAAATTCAATTTTTTGATCGATCAGGAATCTTTGGACAAGTCTAAAATCATCGACAGTTTGGGGATATACTTTTATAAATTCTCCTGCAAGTTGTGCTCTGACAGGAGCGGAGACAAGGGTGTTTAGAGTTTTAACTAAGTTCCTCCAGTTGCTTGGGCAATTTATGTAGAAGGGTTCTGGGCGGGGGGAGTAAATTTCAGTATTAGAGTCATTTGGCGCTGAAGGCACAGCGGGGGAGGGTGTGGTTTCCGGAATAGGGGTGGTATCCATCGAAGGTGAATTTTCATTAGTTGCAGGGATATTCTCAGGATCTTCCGAAATCATATCAGTGAGTGCAGAAAAAGCATTCCGAGTAGAAGTTTTTTCTTTAGAGGTGATTACAGAGGCCGTATGGCAAGTTTTCTTGAGGGGGGGTAGAATATAACCTTCCAAATCCTCGATGCTGGTCTCAGCAGTGTTGCTAGAGATAGAACTAGTGCTATTTTCAGCTTGGGCATTTGCCCAAGATGAGTTAGGCTCATTATTGCTATCATTAGGATTTGGGGGGATTCCCCACATTAAGTTAGATTTCAAGTTAGTTTTAAGAACATTTAGATTTAAGTTGCTCTGACTAATGGAGTTAACATTATTTTGATCATTAATTTTAAGAATACAATTATTGTTGGCTTCAAAAGTCTTAATTTCAGTTAGGTAGGGGGTATGCTCGTTTGCTAGAAAATTCTGCTCAAAAAAGTCAATCAGATCAAGGCACATACCTCTGAAGACTTGGATGCTTCTGGAGGTGTCTCCGGCTTGAGTCAGCTTCCACTCGTGGATCAGGAATTCATAAGTGAGTCGGATGTCGTTCATTTGCTGTAAGAAGCCGGCATCAGATTTATCCAAGGAGGGAAACAGACCATCACGAAATCTTATGAGAAAGTTTCCGATATCAGGTGGCATGAGTGTACCATCCGGCAAAAGGGATGTACCGGACTCCATGTCCGAATCAGCAAGGAAAGAAAAGATGGCGTACGCAGGTCGCTAAAGCAAAAAGGCAGAGAGGTCACGAAGAACGTATGAACAGGACGAAGTCTCGAGAGCCCCGAGTTACAATTCACCCAGCTTATATACATTCCAGATGGATCCAGGAGCCGTCCAATAGAAAATCACATGAGCTCACAACTTCTCCTTTCCTCCAATCGAAAATTACTTCCAATTCAAATTCATCCACAGTTCCGCCCCACAACGGACGATTCCAAAGGCACGCGTATCTGCCGCGTGATAACAAGGAGACATCTGTCTCCGCCAGCAAGCCAGACTAACAGGCGTCATTCCCCGAGTGTGCGAGAATTATATAACGAAATAAAAAATGGCACAAATTACTACTGATTTCGATACTTCAACATCTGCTAAAATATATACATTGACAAGAGGGTTCCAGGACACAGATTAATTAAATAAAAGTTTAAAAAGTACAGAATTTATGCATTTTACAAAGGGGTGACGAATTCCGTCACGACACATCTATTGCTTATATCGCAAATTATTTCTCTTAGTTACAATTCAACCATTTATGTTCTCAGGTAGGATACATTTTTGTATTTTATTTGCAACCCCGTAAAACAGATGCTTGTGCAATTTGTGACAATCCGTTGTACAATGATCAAATACTAAATCTGGAAATAACAAAGTGGTAAACTCGGGTACATGCAAGTTACTAAAGATTCTGTTCTCATACATAGATGAAGAAAACTTGACACTTGAATTGTTTCATGTCCGCGGGGCAGTCTACATCTATTAGACTATTTGGTGTTGCTCTCCAAACTATTTTCCGCTGTTCGATTGTATTTAGCATACCTTAGAAAGAATCTAAAACCATTTCTACCTACCTCTCTGCCACGTTGATCTGAAAATTAAAAGGTCGGAATTTAAGTCCATCCCTGCGTTTATTCCATATGTGCTTCACATATTATGTATAGTTTAGTTTATACTTTAGTGAGAAGATAATCTTAATCGGGAACATTACGAAGTATATTTATATATAGAAAATATAGGATGATGGCAGCACATGGCTGTCCTTACATAATGCAACGAATATACTTCTTTCACAGTGAAAATATTTGATGTGAGAAGTACGTGACCTTCCCTACGAATTCAAATTCATTTTCTTATTTTTTATTTCACCCTGCATTGAATTGAGTTAAATTGCAGAAAATTACATGGATACGTTTCTGATATTATATCCAATTTGATGTTTAATGCATGTCCGTTTCATCTGACAGTAATGCACTTCTTTAGCTCTTTAAAATTCCAAAAAAAAAAAAAACCTGAAATATATCGAGGACGCTTCATCCTGGAGTCATGGGGTTAGTCTTATTCGCTGTGCTGTTAAAACTTAGGTGAAGAACGGCACTTAATTAATATTTTTCAGAAATTTAAGTCATTTATTTCACATTTTCACGATCATTGAGGGTCATTTTGATAAAAAATGTCGATTATATTTTCCGAATCATGCAGAAATCTGAAGAGTATCAGAGAAATCCTCGAGGGAAGTAACTACTAAATTTTACGAAATTTCATTAAATAGTTTTTTAACTACTGTGAGAAATGTCTTCAGTTTTCCAATTTGTAAACTTTACTATCTCGAGAATGGTCCAACTGAGAGGGGTCCAACTAATGGGATTGATCTTATCCATTTCTTCGTCAAAAATTACTTATAAAATATAAATTTTATTGATACATTTGTAGCATTTTATTTACGATTTTTGCGGACAAATTCGTGAAAAAGGAGGTTTCATTCAAATCATACTAAAATCTAACCATCACCAAGGTAATCCACAAGCAACTTATCTATCAAATTTTGTGAAATTTGGTCTATTCGTTTTTTTAGATAAAGTTTTTTTTTCTAATGGCCAGGTCTTTGATATTCATCATTCGCCTATACACCGGCCAGAACGGTGAACCTGTTAGCCGTCATATGACGTTACCCCAACGCACCAGTGGGGGTCAAAACACACCGCGCCCAACGACACAACATCCATGCCTGAAGGTGGGACTCGAACCCACAATCTGGCAGCCAAACGATCGCTAGGAAACTTTTATGATGGAGTGGATTCAGTCATAGGGGAGTGGGATACAGTCATTAGGATAGAATGGATACAGTCATTTTTTGAGAGTATAATTTTGTATAAAAAGGCAGGTTGTTTTATCCCGAATTGCACCACTTTCTAATCAGCAACAGGATTATGCACAAGTGACTTAGCTGTAAACTTGTATGAAATTCGGTTAATTAGTTTTTGAGTTAGAGTGGATACAAATCTGCACAGGTAGGCACACAAGCACACTGACGTCACGCTGAAAATAGTTTTTCAGTGTTCTAGAGTTCTCAAAGCTTGTTGAACCATCGAAAACTCGAGTTGCGATTGTTGACATGACTCCAATACTTTGCTTATATATTACCATGCATTGCAGGAAAAATAAAAGGAGGAAATGAATTAGTTTGTACCTACGGTGTGCAGGCTTGCTGAAAAAGATTCATTCAATTCATTCAGTATACGCTTAACAAAATAGAGTAAGCTAAAATTTTTATGGGGTACAGTTCCGTGATTTTTCGATATGAAGTTTAAAATTTGGGTAGCAGAAAGTGCGTTCATATTTCGTTCTGTATGATCTAGCCATGATGTATATTTGCATCGAAATTTACACCATTTGAACCTCATCAGCTACAAGTTGCTAGTACGATCAGTATAGCGAATTAATATGTGTAAGTAGCATCAAGGTATCAATTGCTGCGATTTGATTTAAATTTGACGTTGCTAGTGCCTCTATAATATCTGAAGACTACATAACATCTCTCATACGTCTCTCATACTGAGGTAACTTGTATTCATTTGTGGCTCACAGAGGAAATTTATTTTCAAATTCTAAAAGATAATTAAAAATAAAGAAACAATAAATTGATAAAATTCAATTCCCATAAGAAGATTTTATATATTGAAATTAGTATTTTGTTGCTGTGCATGATTTAATTAGCTTATTTGAATTTAATGCTTGCCTATAACCAAGACATATTGAAACAAATGATTTGGCTAAAGGTTAGTGTAATGTTAGTATAATTTTTCTCAGAACGAACCGTGTTTAATATATATATCCCTAGGTGAAGGCAAACCCCTTTTAGAAATGACATGTTAACCTGAATTTACCTTCTGACATTATTATTTACACAGAGTAAATATTATTATTTTCTTCTTCTTGTTATTATTTTACACTACAATTTTTATGGACTCATAATAACACATCAGAATTAATTTAATACAGAAACCTATTTTCCTTATTATACTCGAATTGGAATTTCAAAATAACACTTCTTTTATCTTGTTCGTGCTCGATCGTGTTTTCTATACTATGTGTGCAGTAAGTTTTACTTCACACATAGTATAGAAAAAGTATTATTAAAATTAAAATCATTTTTTAGAGAGTAAATGATAATCTATAGTGAGGTCTTGCAAAGATTTTAAGGGGACACAATACACATAACATTGATTAAATTATTGATTTTTATTGGTTCAAATTACATATACATTTCTAAATATGTAGCTGACATGTCGGAGCTATATCTTTATTATTTATGAAATTATTAAAGTTTCCCTGCGCAACAAAAATGAAACATCTTACAAATGAAAATTTAAATTGGTTTTTCTCCGTGCTCATTTTTTTTTCGAATTTCATGCTTTAAATATAAGGCCTTTTTGTTATTAAGACAGAAGTTTTAAGATTTTATACACGTTTTTATTGTGTATGTGATAAAATTGTGAATTGAATTGAAATGTATATTTATTGTTAATTAAAAATTATTAAACTAAGAACGGTTTAAATTTGTTCGTTTATGACTATATTTGCCATTAGGAGATATAATATTAAATTTAATATTAGAATTAGCCGAACATCCAAGCACACTTTTAGGTAGTACTAGAAAATGTACTCAGCTTTGTCTGTGAAAATGTGAGGGGCTGTGCCATGACGGTGTGTGCACCCACACAGCACTGATAAAGCGTTCTTTGGTTTCTGAGAATTCGCTTTTGATGAACAAAAATAAAGAACGGGTGGTCAAATTAGCCCACTTATAACTACTACAACGGCAACCAGTGAAATATCGCAGGCTTTGAATTCCCTGTGTACTAATTTTCATTTCCGTGCGACGTTCACATGTCCCGCTATACGCTACACACACATACACACAGACATATATCTTCTTTTTTATGTACGAATTAATGGCCGTTGCCCGGGCCTTAAATAAACGCATGTTACATAAACAATATCTACACCACCAGGTACTAATCAATGTTTTTCAATCCTAAACTTTTGCTAAATTTCCAATCACGCTATCCGAAAAGCAAAAGACAAATTCTAAGAGGGTAAAATAATTCATTCTTCTGTAGGCGTGGCTTCAGTTGAGCATGCGCAGTTGGTAGGTAGAAAAACTGCAGTCCGTAAACGACCCGCACGGAGAAAATTTTTCGAATATTTGAACAGTTCACTCGCTTAAAAGTTTATAATAAATGAATGCATGAGTTTAAGATTTTTTTTGGAGTAGTGAATAATATTTAAAGGGACTTTTGCTAAATTATAAACATCGGATTGCTAGTCAATATTTTTATATCGAAATTTAAATATCAAGCGTTACAATGTAAAATAACGTAAAAAATGTAAGCTAACTGAAACAAAAAATAATTAAAAAATCTAACGCATATATATTTCTTCTCAGGTCCAGAAAAGCACGTGTACCAAATTTCATGGACGTACTTTGCTTAGAAATCTCGCTACAGACTTCAAAAACGCACAGATATACATCTTCCTTTATTATGTAAGATATTCCATGGAATGTAAAAATATGGAGCAAAAACATTTTTATTCAAAAAAGTAGTTGGAATTTAAAACCATAATACTTTCTAAAATGTTAAAAGTGTACCTTACCCCTTTAAAACAGAAATAGGTAAGTATTAATTGTACATATTCCACTATTAATTGTATGTTTTCATTAATTTTGAAATTTAACTAAAATTAGTTTGGACAACATTTATTATTTTCATAAAAAAATATCCTTGCAATCCATTCAAAATTATTCTTAGGTAGGCAATATGCTTCCAAAAACTGGAATCGAAGCTTTAATTTGCAAATGGAATTTTTAGAATATCAACAAAAAAAATTCACAGAAAGGCGAAATGAAAATCTAATCTCTTAAGGAATCCTTTCCACGTGAATATTTACTCGAATGTAAAATATAATTTAAGTGATATTGCATTTTACATTTCGTTTGCTGTAAAAAGGAATTAAACGCTTAAAATGAATTAAATATTCTAAAAGAAGGTGCTTACCATTGGTAGATATTTTGCTTGCTATATTTCTTATCTATTAAATGCGAGGGCAAGCAATATAAATAATAAAATAAAAATGCATGAATTGCGTATTTTAGAAATAACTTCATGTAGGTTTAATAGTCTTTAATAAAAAAATTAAAAATACGAGTAGCGATATAAGAAATTGGTCGTCTTCAGTACAGAAAGAGAGAAATTTCTTCAGCAACAGCAGGAATGCGTCTGTCAATAAATAGATGCGGCATGTGACCTAAAAATGAAATTATTTGTAAGACATAATAGAAAAAATGAAAAAATAAATCTATGGAAGATGGAAAAATAATAGTATAAGCATTCAAAATACATTCTTAGCAAGTAAAAGAACCAGATAACGAATATTGCGAAAATTAACTGGACTGTAGCTCAACCTGACCTCTTCATACCAGAATATATTTTCAGTAACATTTTTTTTTAATTTTTTAAGAAATAATTCTAAAAATCGGCATAGTGGATCCAAATTCTTACAATTATAGCGTGTTACCCTACATTTTAAAGGTCTTGAAAAAATATTTCGTTTGATATCTTACTTGACAACGAACCCCGGGAGGGGTATCTTGCTTCATAGGGGGTCTAATGGCGTCACTAACAAAAAAAAATTATCGCTGCTATTTTTCTCAACAATGATTGAAATTAATAGATCTCATGATTATTTAGCCATAAATAAACCTTTTCCCACGTAATTATGTCAATCTTTGTCCTGTGCTACAATGTTAAAACAATATAAAATTTCGAATAAATTTCGAAATTTTCGCTCGAATTTAAAATAAATTCTATCCAGTTCTAGATTTTTAATAGTAAAGCCGGGTATAAATTTTCATGAAAGTTCATTAATAGTTATGGCCGCTATCGTGTACACAAGAAATCGGCCACAGACATCCAGACAGACAGGCGGATATATGTCCAAAAATAGTCAAAACGTATTCAGGAAGTCTTAAAATATATACTAGCATTCAAATCTCGACTTAAAATATTTTCGTAAAAACAATGTAGTATAATACATAGTATGAGAATGTAAAAATTATATGAGAGGAAAAATTGGGTGAAGCTAAATAACACACACAACCGACAAAATATGTTCAAAATTTATTTATATAATATACACTGAAATAACTGACTTATTTAGTGCCATATCTAAATTGTCGAGCATTTTCCCTATAAATTAGCTTTGCTGTTAACCAATCTGTATTATCTTCGAGGTCAAGAAAAAAGAACGGAAAATTCGAATGGGGGGTGACTGTGCACTGCGATAATCAGCATTCCAAACCACTTAAAAATTTTCTAAAATTTTCACTATAGCTAAAACCTAGGTTTTGGTTTAATTGAATCCGTTTCAACCTTTAGATCAGAAGTAAAATCTAATATTTCGAAAAAAAATTGAATTAAGGGCAATAATGTAAAGAAATAATTAAACATTTAAATCAACTATATATTATTATCGATCACTTTCGCTTTAGCTAAAATCTTTCCACTTTGGCTAAATATTCGGTGTCATTCGATCAGTCTCAACTTTTAGATATACGGGAAGATCTGATATTTTGAAAATTCGAATTATGGGGTCGAAAATGAATATTAAAAAAATTCAAGTCTTACTCGTATATACTTTAATTATGAGCATATACTTATTTATGAGCATATACTTACTCGTATATACTTTAATTATGAGTGAGGGCTCGCAGAGATAATCAAACAATTTTTCAAAATTAACGTTCCCCTCTTCTCTAGCTAGAATCTCGGTTTTGATCTCATTTGATTCGACTCAGATTCCAGATACAAGGAAGAAACTTACTAGGCATGATGGTATAAGCAAATTTTCAAAAAATATGTACAATTTTATCGCTTAAAAGTAATAAAATCAAATTGTTATATCATTTCGGAGCCAATCGAAAAAATTAAACAACTCTTTGATTGAAAACCCCACCCTGCCAGCATTTCACGCAAAATACCAGGCGACCGGCCGACTACTGTTGAAAATACTACACCCTTTAAAGGAAAGGATTACTGTAGAGATCTGTGATCCACAAAAGGAGGTATTTGTTTTATATCAGAGTGGAAAATTCTGGTGACAATGACTGTCAGCGAGATACTATTTTGGTAGGTAACGAAAAGGATTGGCAAAGGAATAGACAAAGGAAAATAGAAGAAAATGGCTATTTCTAAATTGAAGATTATTTGATTATAATTGTCACAAAGTCGTATCACCAGAAACGGCGACACGGTGTTACCTCTAATACTTGTCAGAAATACGGTAATACTTTTCTCCAATTAAAATGTGCATTGTTACCAACTGTGTATTATGTTCCTGCTAACAGAATGTATATTATATTCTTATGATATTTATTTTAGCATTCCTCGAAATGACGGACATTCTCCAATAATCATATTGTGGGGATTAGACGTTCTTTAATAACAGTTTTTGTGTCATTCCTATTCAAGAGACAATACTGTACATTTTTGTAATTGTTTGTTTTTCGTCTATTTCGCCTTGTTGCTGAGTTCGTTATTCTAATGGCTTGAATTTTTCGTCAGAGGTGCTGAAATCGCTTTTATTCAATGTGGCATGGTCACTTTATTATAAACAGATTTCACGGTCACATTCATGCATCTTTCCTATCAAAGTTATTAGGCGCTTAAGGATTTTCCTGGAAGTACTGAATAATGATTGTCTAACGCGTTTGATTTCTTACAGACATTACAGAAGCCCTTTAAGGATAAATGTTTGCATAAATCTTTATAATAACCACGAGACTAAATTTAATGGAGCTGGATTTTTGACTATCCCTCCAAAAGCCTTACAGTGACTTAGAAAGCTTGATACTTGTACACTTACAGTATAGATCACAGAATAAAATCAACTATGATTGACTTCTTCATTTATCCGCAGAAAACAAAACAAGACGATGGTCTTTACAGACTATGGTCTTTACAGGACGATGGTCTTTACAGACTACGATCTTTAGAAGACGATGGTCTTTAAAGTTCTAGATAGTCTATAAAGTCAGCCTTCTGTGTTCCAGATTTGTCCAGAATACAGATAGACTAACCAAAATACAGAAGGCTGAAGTTTTCATGCTTAGAATATCAAAACTACTGGACCAGTTTTCGATTATGGAGACTATGACGTTTGCCGCCATAGATTGTGAAACAAAATATAACTTATTTAAATAAATTTGTAACATTATATTTTAGAGTATTAGTATCCTTATCTTTGACATGTTTAAATACTAATATAACATATAAAAAAATATTAAAAAAAAAAATGCTATTAAACATAAAACGATCTTTTTGTCCAGATATTCCTAATTGTGTGTAACTGTTTGGCTAAACAAATTATCTGATTGCAAATATTTAATGAATTACACGCAAAAATGTAGGTTCTCTTTGCTTACTACATTATGAGAATATAACGACTAAAGCATAATATACATAAAAATATAATGTAATCAGTAAACACATATCACTTCTTTCAAAATGTCAGATTTGTCAGAAATAAGAAATGTTTGTTTTTGCGAAAATATATACACAAAGGTGAATGGTGAAATCTACCGTTTACCATTTTTCAAAAGTTTACACATAGAAATCAAACATTTTAAGTCATCAATATTTCCAACACGTGCCTAGGAACTATCAATGGAAAATGAAAGACATATTGGAAAATTTTCAGCGCCTGGAGTGTTTTTCTTCATGGTTGAAGATTGTTCAAGACAGAATAAATGTACTTTTGAAGAAAACTTTTAAGGGAAATAATTTTACTTAACTTTTGAAGAGGTGTATATTTAAAGTATTATATTTAAATGCCGGTAGGGCCCATAAAGTTTCATCCCATTTAATTGCATTCAAATTTTCATTTTATATAAATGCGCGAATATTTCGCAAAAATTTTCGAATTCAAGATTTTGATGCTAATATATGTTTTACGAACAATGCTAATATATGTCTACTGAACACCTTTTGACTATTTTTGGAGTGATGTTCGTCTGTCTGAGAACAGAAATTAATTCTGATATATCTAGAAAAACTCGTGATAATTCTGGTTAAATTGTTTACGAAGCATTTACTTATTTAATCATAGTGACATGTTAAAACATTTTATAACTTTTGATCTCTCATACAATGCAATATAGTAGAGAAAAAGTATTGTGAGGAGAGTGGGTGATCCACTAAGAATTTCTATTTTCATTTCATTTTCCATTTCCTGTTCAAAATTTTCATTTTACTTGAAACATAATACTTCTCAAAATTCACTATAAATGGAACTTAGTTGGTAACTCATATAGATTCGGCATCAAAATATGCAGGATCTAAGGGGAATCCTAAAGAATTGTTTTTATCCTGTTCTTTTTCAACTTGTTGGAAAATGTTTCTTAAAACATCTATTTCTTAGAATTATCTACATATAGAGTTTAGATAGACTGATATGACAACATAAAATTCTGGAGGAGTACAGGGACTCGCTAAGAATTTCACTTTAGGTTCGGGAAATGTAAAACAATTAACATTCTCCTCGAAACATATTTTTCTCCAAACCGGCTGTAAATAGTTCATAGATGAAGACTGATATGTATTTTGCATCAAATTCCGGAGGATATAGAGGGACTTACTAAAGATTTCCAGTTTGCGTTTTTTAAACTTCCGGCTCAAAAATGTTTCTTGAAATATATTTCACAGAACTGGTTAAAATTAGTGTTTAAAAAGTGATTGATATATATTTAGCACAGTGGAATTGCTTGAAGGAGCAGTCGGGGGCAGCAGTACCCAGGCACGAGACAATAAACGCTCCAGAACAGTATAGAAAGTGTAATGTCGATATTCAAATCGAATTACTTTTATGTAAAATATATAAATTTATGTATTATATTTCTTTATATACAGTTCTGTTACAGATTTTAGTTCTGCCTTGAAAACCCCCTTTCTGTCGTTTTATGTGTTCTTTTGGAACATATATTATTCTTAAACCGAAATCAAAATCATTTCTAACATATTATTTAAAATGTGCGAGCGCTTTGAGAGTTATTTCTTCTGTTGAGTTCAAGGTCTTTTGGCAGTCGAAAATGGAAGTGCCAATGTAAATAATTTCATAGTTTCTATACATTTGTGCTGCAGACGATAATGAAGTTTTGCAATGGTTGTTTATAGCAGGTGGCTCTCCAGACATTCTGTCGAGACATGCTGGCGTTTGGCCGTGAGAACCTTTTCTCGGCGGGAAATATCATGAATGTTTTCTATTGGTTGTGACGGACTGGAAGCTCTCGTCCAGGTCCGTGGCTGAAAAGGTATAAAAGCCGTGCGCACCTTTTCTCGCTCTCTTATATGCTCGTCTGCTCTAACGCTCTTACTTCAGTAGGCAGTTCACGATAGCAACGCTCACTCCGAATCTCGGGAGTCTGACCTCCAGGCAGATTCCTGGAGATTCGTGAGCTGAGGAATGCTGCCTTTCTAACGACCATTTTATGGTACGATCCCGAGGTTAATACCGGGAATGAAATACTGTCGAAACTGCACGTAGAGCGAACCCGATGCTCATTCCGGGACAAATACCTTAACATCATCGAGCTGGCTTGTGGAATGCTCCCGAGGCTCATACCGGGAAGGTGAATCGTATCGTCGCTACCCGAGTAGTTCTAGTGAATGATGCCATCCGTCCAGGCTGGGCCATTCTGGAAAAATCCCTGAATGTGTGTGCCGGCCTTTCGTTCTGAAACACCGATTCATCGCCGTGTGGGTGATTGGCTGATGTTGAGAACTACCACCTTACTTACGACGTCTTGATGACCGGGGTAAGCGACCTTTATTGTTTAACTTCAAGAGAGAGAGATACATCGTAATGGAAAGTGAAACCATCCATTGTAATCTGTAACTACAATTTAATGCATATCCTAATATTATATTATAAATTCTGTTTTGATTATTTATCAAAAATGCTTTCTTTTAACTCTCAGAGTGCTCATCCCAGTAATTTGACCATACCTATATTTGATATCATTATGACATGTGGTTTGCCACTCAGTATTGCATTATGTGGAAGTATGGAGGCTTTAAAGCCAGTAGCGCTCTGATAAAATCTGCGCATGTGTCCAGTGGTGTGCTGAGAGATTCAGCTGTTGTATCTGAAATACATAGAGAATTTAACTTCTTAAATAAATGAAAATTCATTTTAACTTCTAAATTCTGTTTATTTATTTGTGTATTGTAATTCCTTTTGATATTTGTGAAGAAGACGTTCTTTAAAGGTAAGGTTTTGATTTTGAATGTTTTCAGGTTATTTAGGTTCTTCTGGGCTGTAGGTCATCGCGGAGATTTACTTCTCCCGACAGGAGTGTGTGGACCTGTGGGTTATTTTTGCGGCATTTATTTGATCATGGTTTTTGTAGTGGTGCTGGTGACTAAATTCTAAATTAAGAGGACACGTTTCATCTTATCCCCCGCCATTACAAAAGTGTCGGCTAAAATTTTCAAGCATATTTTAAAAGTTCAACATTTATGTACAAAAAGTAGGCTTGATTTTGTTCCATCTTGCACACAAGTAGCTACTAAATTATCACACATGATGTCGTAAAAATTGAACATAAATTCTCCTACTTACTTTTATAAATAATATTTTTCTAAATTTTGCATATTCTACATTCTTGTGTATGGAAGAGGGGATGCTAGTTTTAATGCCTTACTCTTGAGTCTTATTAAAAGCAGCTACGTCTCTGATTGAACATCAAGTTCCTGAGGGATGGAGGGATTAACTAATGATTTTAACTTCCGGTTTTTTCCACTTTCGTTTCAAAAAAATGTTCCTGAAACGTTTATTTTCTTTTATAACTGGCTACAGATAGAGCTTCGATGATGACTTATATGGGTTCAGCATAAAATTCTGGTTAGATAAGGGTTCTCTGACTATTACCATTTCCTGATCGAGGGATGTCTCTTCTAATTAAAATATTTTAATTTCCCCTGTAACTTCAATTTTGTATGATTAGATATGCATAGGCAGGGCCGGCCCTAGACATATTGGCGTTCCGGGCAAAGCCTTTTTTTTTGCGCCCCCCCCTTTTTTTAAAGTAAATCTCATGCGACCATATCAGAAAGTCAAGAAAACATTGAAAAAAAACGTTTTATTAAAAACTCAATCATCAGATAACAAGATAAGCAATTTAGCACTTAAGGCAAAATAACAAAAATTAAAATGTAGTAATGCTAACTAAACTAATATCCCATATTATAAATAAATTCTAACTAACCAAAGTAATTAAAATGCCCTTTTTCTAACTTTTCTTGCGGCAAACTCACGAACCAGTGATTTCAAGTTTAATTTGTCACTAATTTGGTGTTCTATAGCTATCATTGCCAATCCATTGAGACGATTTTGCGTCTGCATCGTTCTGAGATAATTTTTTATTATTTTTAGTTTTGAAAAGCTTCTTTCCCCTGAAGCCACAGTGACTGGCAATGTAAGTAGGATTCTTAATGCTATGTTGAGGTTTGGTGCGAATTTAAGTGTAGCGATAAACTTGAGAACTTCAACAGGGCTTTCGTTTTTTGTTAATAATAACGAAACAATGCTTATTTCATCGTCTAGTTCCAGGGCGTTAAGATCGCTTGAATTTCCATCAGTTAAAACTACTTCCAAATCTTTGCAATGAGCCAGTAGCTCATTTCTGGGCATGTCTTTTAGACCAAAAATATTATACAAAAAGCTGAAATAATTACTGTGAGTATTTAGCAAATTATATCTGGTTTCCAAGGCATTTATTGCTTGATCTATAGTGTGAAAAAAAAATCTATTTTATATTTTTGTTTGAGGTCTTGAACGGGTTCATCCGGTCCCTCATACAAAAACGTTCTTGTTTTGCTTCTGACACGATGACGTGGTGTGGTGGTTTCGAAATTAGCTTCCACGTCAATCTCTGAAGCAAGCTCGATTGCTTCTAAAATGATGCTTTCAAAAGCTTCATCTGATCTCAGGTTTTCAAAGAAGAGTTTGCAGTTGCTAAGCATATCAATAGCTTGTGACATATTAAAATTTACAGTTTGCAAAAGTTTGCTGATGGGGTTAATATGACTCAAAATTTTGTACCAGATTACAACAGAGCATAAAAATCTGAACTGGTTCAAATTATTTAATAATCCGCTAGCCTCGTCTCTGATCATATTATCGATTTCTGAATCTTCATATATGCTGTACAAAGCATCGTGAATTGGACCAATTTGAAACCGCAGAGCTTTTAATGAGTCGACTCGACTTTCCCATCGCGTATCACTCAATGGTTTTAGGGTGTAAGTATCAATATATTTCAGTAATATTGCCCAACGAAAAGAAGAGGAAGAAAAAAATGTATATAACTTTTGAACAATATTGAAGAAGTTGGCTGCCTCAAACGAGGATTTTGCCATATCGTTTACAACCAAATTTAGCGAATGGCTGCTGCATGGAACATAAAATGCTCTGGGGTTTATATTTCTGATTCTTGTTTGTACTCCCGATTTTTTTCCTCTCATATTGGAACCATTGTCATACCCTTGACCGCGCATGTTTTCTACTTTAAGCCTATTTTTCTCTAGCTCTTCCAGTAAAACCTCCGACAATTCCTTAGCTGTTGATCTCTCAATGGGTAGAAAACCCAAAAAATGTTCGTTGATATTAACTTGAACCTCAGACTCTGATTCCTGTATGGAGACAAATCTTACCACAAATGTCATCTGTTCTACTTTACTTGCATCGGGAGTGCAGTCAAGAATCACGGAATAATACTTGGCCTTTTGAACTTGCTCAATGATGTGGTGCTTTATGTTGTCATGCAATAATTCAATTATTTCATTTTGTATAGTTTTCCCTAGATATGTAGCTTTGATTTCTTCTTTATTGAGGACTCTGCGAACGTGTTCCTCCATTTTTGGATCAAACTCAGCCAATAACTGAATTAACTTCAAAAAGTTTCCATTATTGTGTTCATACAGTTTATCGCTTGTTCCTCGAAAAGCTAGAAAGCTCTCACCTAGCATTTTAACAACTGATATAATGCGTAAAAGAACTTCAGACCAGTGATTTATCTCAGAATCAATGAGTCTCTGAGAAACTGCATCTATTGTTTCACCTATTTTCAATCTTTGCTTCAATTCAAGCCATGATTTCAAACAATCTATATGAGTTTTAGCATTTTCATGATGTGCTAAAGAGTCCCCTAAATGCTTCCAGTCTTTAAATCCCCGATTGCCAAGAGCGCTCAAGCTAGATGGTGCAGCAAAAAGTCGACATGGAAAACAGTACAAAGCGTTTTGAAATACGGAATATACCATCCATTCTCTTAAAATCTCTTCTCCATTTCTAAGCCTTTTCTTGTAATGTTTTGGTGAGAATCTTCTATGCTGATCATCAAAAGGAAAATCAAAATTATGCAGAGGTGCAGCTGGACCACGTTTAACCAAAAAAACTCTATCTGCTGCACGCATGATTTCGGGCCATAATCCTGGGTCAGAAGAGATACTTTGGACGGTAGCCTTTTCTAAATGTTTCTCTGAGGTCTGCACAACTTGCGAATTTTCATTTTTGGAACTGCACGGAACTGCATCACTACTCGCCAAACTCGTTTGAGATGACTTACCCAGCTCAGTAATGCTGACGGTTGCGTCCAAAGGGGGATCCATATCCGGAAAGTCAGTATCTAGGTGCTGGGCGTTGTTCAAATGTTGGTCGGTTGTGGGAGCGTTGAAACTACCTTTACCTTCTTTCAAGAAGTTCTGCAGCGCATCTGACTGTTTTTGAAGCTGTGTTTGCTTGTTCAATCTCAGCTTTTTAAATTCGCTCCCAGAGGGTTTTCTCTTAGCATCGGACATTTTGGTTTCTGGAACAAATTAATTAAAATAAAAGATAATACTGATATCAAGCCACACAAGCCATGTTTTGCTCTAAACTCTAATTTTTTAAATCTACCCCCACCCTTTTTTTTGGCTTATGTCTGATGGATTTTATTAGTTTTTAAAAATGAAAACAAAAATTAAAACACTTACCTTCACAGAAGCCAAACGCACTGGACAATTTGCACAAGCACTTTTTTAAAGCTTTTTTGCACTAACAATTTAAACAAACTATTTTATTTCGCACCAGCCGAAGTCTAGTGGCAAATAATGCATTGTTTTAAGTCTACTTCCTTTTTATATGCAGTTAAAAAGGGCTGTTAGATCTTGTTTCGCTTGGTTTCAAAATTGTTGTTTCCTGTACAGTCGTGTTGCCACGGGCCGAAAAACTTGTCAATTCTTGAAAGGCGATGGTTGAGTGGTTTTGTCATGTTGAATTGAATTCAACTAGATTTTGCCTTAATGTTTAAATATATTATATTATTTGAATTATGTGCTTAGAAATAAAAATGATAAACTCCGCCTGCCGCCTCTCAATCTTGTCAACTATCAGTCAAATCTTGCAACGCGTTTTTGAGAGAATTCCCGTGAACCGATTTCAATGAAATTTGGTATACTTACAAGGGTCCGATGACAATGCAATATTATGAAAAATAATTTATTGATATGATATCAGAATGATAAAAAAATATTCTTTACATTTTAGTGCATTTTATAAAAGCCTGTAACTTAATTTTTTTTATCAGTTTATTTTCATTTTCCACATGATTTTGGCGCCCCTAGATCATTGCGCTCCGGGCGGCCGCCCGGATCGCCCTACCCTGGGGCCGGCACTGCCATAGGTCTTAGATAATAACTGATGTGGATTCAACATCGAATTTGGATCAGGGTGGAGGATTCACTAAGGATTTCCCCTTCCGGTTCTAGAGCTTCTGGTTTTGGTTTTTCCAAAAAAAAAATGTATGACTGTACAAAATAAGTGTACAAGAGAATAAAAATGCTTAATATTAGCATCGAAAATTTAATATACTTGTCACTATTTGTCACTACCTGAAGACATCATCATAAATTGATTTACTCTTCTTACATGCGAGGCATTTATGTTTATTAAAGGTACCGTATTTCATGTGTCTACTAATTTAGAAATATTTGATCTTGATAGATTAATTTCAGAATTTGTTATTATGATTGTAATATCAAAATAAATATTATGTTATTCAAATAACATTTATTAAGATTACATTCTGAAATCATTTAAAAAAGTAAAATATATTGTGAGTTACGACAAAAGTAAATAATTTCTGAAACATACTATATAATTTATTGTGATGACAAATAAAATAAATGGGGAAGATCACTTAAATCAGCAGTGAATATGTATTATTTGATGGATTATATGACTGCTTTATTTACATGTAATAACATTTTTAGTATAAACATTTTAATTTCTGATACATAGTAGTTACAGATTAGGTGTAGAATCATATTCATAAGCTGGAGTTACAATTATTTCATAAATATTGATAACATTCTATGTATTATAATGGTATAAATCAAATGAAAATAAAATAACTATAAAAACTATAAACATATAATGTAATTTTAAGGTAAGCTGTAACTTTAAATATATATTTTAATATATATTTAACTTTAAATATAAGATAGTAAAGTTTAGTAAAATCCAATTCCATGGCATGAATTATATTTAGAATAAATGTACAAAATGCCGTAAACGTGTAAATAAACATTTTTCTAATTACGTGCAATAATAATAATAAATAATAACACTTTTTAATAACGAATCTAAATACTTAGCTCACTATTCAGAATTTAGTCTTGCAAAATTAAATAAGTGCAAAATCTGATTAATAGTAATCTTATTAAGGTTTACTTCTTTTGTAAATCAAAATTTAAAATTTATGCTATTGAAAATTCTTAAACGTAATTAAGATTATACAAAATTATTAAATAATTTATATTTCGGCGTTATGTGTTTGAAGTATGGAACAAAGTTCAAAGTTGAAGTACTGTTCAAAGTTTTTGTCTCGGACACATAACACCTCACTCAATAAGTCTCTGGTCTGGCACATATATGGCAATACTGTTGACAGAAAATATGATTACTGGATAGTACCAACCTTCAAACGACACGAATCAAAATTTCAAGACATTCTGACAATTAGTTTATAGGTTACCGTTGATTTAGTGACCCCAGTTTCGTAATTTTCAAAACAATGGGTAAAAAAGAATTTCGTGTGTTGAGTAAACATTGTTTTTTTATGGGGAAAAATACTGTTGAAGCCAAACAGTGGCTTTATATGCGTTATGGAGACTCTGCATCAGGGAAATCAACTATTATTGACTGGTATGCTGAATTTAAACGCGGCTGTGCAAACACCGATGATGCTGAACGGTCTGGTCGCCCAAAATTGGCAGTTGTTCCCGAAAACATAAAAAAAAGACCACAAAATAGTTTTGAAAGACCGTAAAGTGAAGTTGCGTGAGATAGCTGACACCTTAAAGATATCTTAGAGATATCATAATGTAATGGGTTTACAATTTTACATGAAAATTTGAGCATGCTTAATTTGCTTTCGAAGTGGGTACCGCGATTTTTGGTACTTTAAATACGGCGCGAGTAAGTTTTATTTAAATAAATACTTTATAAATGAACAATAATAGGTTATTTATTTTATAATGTATCCATTCACCAACTCTATTTTGCGCCTAGTGCGAAGTAATTTCGATTGCGCCACGTGTTATCAATGTTAGGGTCCGCGAAGCCTCTGTATCTATGCAATTCCCTACTGCAGTGAGCAAACGATGTATAAAAATATTCACTTTAAAAAATGATGTATAAAATCCACGGTCAATGACTTAATGTTGACCGGTACATTTGGCGCTTCTTCGGATGATAACATGATGAATTATTTGAATTATCCAATTTACTTATATTTCAAGCAAACTTTAAACTGACAATTATCAATATTGATAACATATATATTAAAATGCTTTAATGTCATCAAATTAGCTTCATTTTTGCAATCGTGACGATAGTTTCATCCACCTGGGGAAAAAATTGCTAAGTTGGTGATATTTCTCTACTTTACTTCTAAATGCTGCTAAATTTATACACTAAGCGGTACAAGCAAGCGGAGAGAGAAGAACTTTTCTTATAAATGGATATTGGTGAATTGTTAAGCTTATACAAAACTATTGTCTATATCTTCTCTAGTGAACGAAACGAGCTAGATCCACAAAAGTGATGTTATCGAATGTATCGAGTAAAATAAATATGAAAAGTGAACATATTTTACAATAGTTACACTTTTTTAAATTTTACGTGAATTTTTTTTAAGAATAATTTGAAAAAGTGCAATATTTCGAGAATGGTTTATGCTAGCATTCTAAAATCTATGCCAATATTTTCTCATGAAAAATTGGGTGGTTTCCGACCATTCGATTGCGTTTAAGCTCAAATGACTTCCAGTATTCACTTATTGTAATTTTTGTACCAAATTTCTTTTGAAACGCTTCATTGGTTCATGAGATATCGTCTTCAGACTCATGACCACGTACCCATGCGCACACACACACACACACACACACATACACATACACAAATCACCTTCAAAACGATCGATTCAAGGTCAGAGATGCTTAAAACGTGTTCACCCGTCGAAAACTCGAAACCGTCACAATACTTTCCCTGCATATACATTACGCCATTTATTTAAGGAACGTAATATGTGAAAACAAAATTGCGTGTGAATCTGTACCTTTCAAGTAAACAGCATCTGATAGTAAACCTTAAGGTCCCCATATACAAAACTATTATAATACACGTAGTCGTCGGTAATTTATATCCAAGTCGAATCGTTTGTTCAGAACACAACTAGACGCGATAATCAATTACACTACAAATGAAATCCTCGCAAAAGAATTAACCTGAATTTCAATGTCTTTAAAATTAATTAATCTTGAGAACGTTGTTGACTTTGTCCAAAGGACGCAAAGATGTAGCGTTGGAACTCATTCAGTTTATGCAGATCAACCGATTTGCAAAGGAAATAAATTCCAAAATCCTACATCGGAAGACATCTTATACATTACATATAAATGAGAATAAATTTCCTAGATGGGAAATTATTAATTTAATGTTTTCATGATGTTTATGATTACAAAGTGATTATAATATTACAATAATTGTTCGGTATTCAAAGCAAAGGATGATTATTTTCCGAACACTTTCACGTTTATAGCTTTGTAATGTCCATCGTTTCTAACAAAAATAATATTAATATCCAAAAAATGTCTTCTTCCGTTATAAATATTATCTTACCATATATGCCAAATATTGCAGTAAATTATATTTCTATATAAAGACTAATCAGCACCAGATTCGCCCACAAGTGACTTACCCACCAAATTTTATGAAATTCGGTCCATTAGTTTTTTAATTAGAGTGGATACAAAATCTGCACAGACAGACAGATATACAGACATACATACAAACACACAGACAGACACCTAGACAGACACACAGACACACACACACACATACGTCACACTAAAAACAGTTTTTCGTGTTCAAGCCGTCTCGAAACGTGTTGATCCGTCGAAAACTCGAGTTGCGATTTTCGGCATGATTCCAATACTTTCCCTATACATTACCATTTGTTGCAGGGAAAGTGAAAAAAAGGCTGGAAGGATTCAGTTTCTCCATATACAGAATAAATCTGGTAAACCGGACATCACAAGCTTGGAAACTGTAAGATTTATTCATGGTTTCTAAAATATATTTCACTTGGAAAAGCAAAATTTATTTAATTTTCGTGAAATATTGTCAGAAATTAATAATAGCGATATAGATAGCCAAAGTAAATATCAGAATCATTAATAGTGTGCGTACGGAATTGATTTGTTTTTCTTCAATATAACATTTTAAAATTCGCTAATATGGCATTCAAATGTGATTTAATTTATACTATTTAATTAATAAATAAACAGTTAATAATAAATTTAATAAATAAGCGGTATTATAATTTAAATTATTTTATTCGTTAAGTATATAGAATAAAATAATACTACGGTTTCGTCACCTGTTTGCATTTCGAAGATAATTTTAAATTCAAATATTTCTCAATGTCTTTAACTGATTGTTGATATGGTATTAAAATGTGTAAATAAATATATATATATATATATATATATATATACTTTGCTATTAATCTCAACGTCATATTTGAGCATACATTTATGAAACTGCTCTTTTTCTGATAATTTCATTTACAAACCGAGCCAACATGCTTTATTCCTTTGATTTGCTTTGAGTCAAACTCCTCTTTCATCGGGAGAACATAACTATCATTCGTCTTTTACTCATATAAGAGAATTAAAATAAATATTTTAAATCTCTAATAAAAGTAAATAAATATCTCAATTCATGCTTTATATCGTTTCTGAAACAATATGAAGCATAAATTGATGAAATTGCTCTTTTTCTGATAACTGCATTTGAAAACAGAACGCTTTAAGATGTTTTACTGCCTTGATTTGTGTGTCAAAATCCTCCTGCTTTGGGAGAACATAAGTCTCATTTCTCTTTTACTTAAGATAATTAAAATAGATATCTTAAATCAATTGTTTATGAAACAATATAAATGCTATTAGAATTTGATCATATTTTAAATCAGGAACAACATCTTAAATATGCCAATTTAGCATAATGTTGAATTTTGTAAAATAATGTCTTGAGCTCGTATACGAAATTTACTTTGATTTGTCTGTTTAAATGTGAAACTTACATAAATATTTATTTGGAATAAATATACAATAAATTGCAATATATATTTCATTCTAGATGCACTAGACAATTCTTCTGAAAGATACATCACGTCTTGGATTTCAGATTTTAGTATTTTCCAAATTGCACCAGCTTTTATTTGACAGGTGAGTTCTAGATATTTTTCCCATACACGTTCTTAACGAAAAATGATATTACTAGACAGAGAATCGCTTTCCACAAATATTTAGTGATTAAAGTTATAAATTATTTTGATAATGATGGCAATGTAGGTCGGAGCCTCGGATTCTGCGAGCGTCAGCGAGTATGGGACATGTAGGCGATCGTGTGAGGCGTTCGAATGAACGGCATCCAATTGAGGGTGAAACTACGGGATTCTACGAAAATCAGTGAGCGCCAGCGATTTGGAGGTGATGTTTCCCTACTCGTGAATCGAGATACGGGGTTAATGAGCGGTAGCCAATGGAGGGCGGAGCTTCGGGAGTCAACGAGCATCAGCGAGTATGGGACACGTAGGCGATTGTGTAAGTCGTCCGAATGAGCGACATCTAATTAAGAGCGGAGCCCTGGAATTCTGCGAGCGTCAGTGTGCGTCAGCAATTTGAAGACGAAACCACCCGACCCGTGAATCGAGATACGAGGTTAATGAGCGGTATCCAATGAAGGACGGAGCCTTGGATTCTGCGAGAGTCAGCGAGTATGGGACACGTAAGAGATCGCATGCGCCGACCACATTGGAAGAGCTAGCGAAACGAGTTCTGGGACTGGTGAATGTCAGTTAAAAATGGCGGTATCCATTTGAATATTATGCCTGCATAGCAGGCGGTACGAAAATGCTAACGAACCGAGCGTCAACGAGTAGGAAGCGAAGCCTCCCGATTCGCGAATCCAGTTAAGGAGGAGAATGGGCGGCAGCCAATGATAGCCGGATACCCGAGGTTCTGCGAGCGTTAGTGAGTGCCAGCGGTTTGGAGGCAAATCCTTTCAACTCGTGAATTAAGTTGGGAGGTTAATAACCAGCAGCCAATTGAGGGCGGATCCCTGGGATTCTGCGAGAATCATCGAGCATGGGACACATGGCGGTTGTATGTACCGTCCAGATTGGAAGAGAGCTTTTCTAGGTCTCTGATGTGAAGGGAGCTTTTGGGCTGGTGAATGTCAGTTAACAACATCGCTAACCATTTGCGTGTTATACCTGCGTAGCAGGCGGCACGAAAGTGGTTGAGAAGCGAGCGTCAGAGAGTAGGAGGCGGATCCTTCAGACTCGCGAAGCGAGATACGAGAGTTTGCGAGCATAGAGAGCAGAAGGCGGAGCCACCTAGTGTTTGAAAAAATAACTATGTAAAATAAGTCATGGCTCGATAGAAATGATATATATAAAACAATTAGGATGACGGCTACTTAAATGTTATTGGTTTTCGTCAAATTATAATCCATACAAGTGTCAGACCTTTTACTATGGTCTTTCCAGAAATTTAAAACTCGTTAATTTATATAGAAAACCAAGTAATATATGCACAAGAGATTTAATTTTAAATTGACGCTAACCATAATATGATTATCCTTTTATAAGCTGACACATTTTTATTAAACTAACTCTATTTTATAAGAAAATAACTCTATTTCTTTTCAAACTTACTCTACCTCCACTTCTCGTAAATTGTATTTTCTTTCAAACTATCTCTATTGCCAACTATTTTTTAACTAACGCTATTCTTGAAAAATACTATATTCTTCTTAAAAATAACTCTATCTCTCTTGAAGCTAAATGTATATTGAAACTAACTCTTCATGAATAACTGCTTCATATTGAAACTGCATATGTATATAAACTGCTTCATGCATATTGAGACTAACTCTTTCTGATGAAACTAAATTTGTTTTCGTCGAAATTAATACTATATCTTTCTGAAATATGCCAAATTAATTTTGAGACTGAATCTCTGCCATTTGAAACTAACTCTATTTATCTTGAAACATAAATTATTTCTCGTGCAACTAATAAATTCCTTTTACTCTATTCTTTATAACATAAACTATTGATCTTAAAACTGACTTAATTTTTCACGAATTAAACTATATTAATCTTGAAACTAACTGCAATTCTCTTAACTGTGTTTGTAATAAACCTAACTCTGTAACTAAATCTCTAATTTCTGTTGAAACGAACTCTATATCTTTTGAAACTAACTCAACATTTCTTACTAATTTTTTTGAACTTAAAAATATATGCTAAGTATTGATATGCTTTCATCTCTAATATAAGAATGGAATTTAAAATTTGACAAGTTCAGAGTTGTACGAAAATGGTTTCAAAAATTGGGATAGTGGGATACACATAAGAAATTTCCGTATAATAAAAGCGAAATTATAACATATAAAATTGCTTCTAACATTTTTAATTATTAGCTCATTCTAGCTCTTATTTTGGCTCGAAAAAATTGTCTCTAGATGATGTATATTAAATTTAGTAAAAGGTGATAATTTTTCCTAGATCACATGTGGACAGATGTAACAGCCAGATATGCAGACATATGTACAAATTCATATTAATAGTTATTTGTAAAAACGTGTAATAAAACGAACCTGAAACTAAATTACTTCTCATAGAATCCATTTTAATTTTCATTTACAAAATATTTCAACTTCAACAGATCCTTCGTCAATTGAACAAGAGACTAAAACCACACAAAGCACTTTGATAAGAGCGTAAAAATGGGAAAAGAAAGTTTAACTTGGAAAAACTAAATCTTACACAAGATTCGATTTTAAAAGTTTATTTAAAAGTGTTTCCTGTCAAAAAGATGAAAGTCACTGGAAAAATAGTTTATTTGTCTAAAAGACGTGGCTAACAGAATCATTTGTGTTTTTTTACAAGGTATACTAAAATGTTTGTCCGCTCTCTATTAAAAGATAAATTTGTGTTTCTTAATGAATTTCACACAAAATTTACATTTAAATGATAAATGTTTAAAAATGAATTCTAGAGAAATATATTTTAAGGATGAAAAGGATGATTATAAATTAACAATTATTATGATAATTTGAAATTAAATAGAATGGTTTTTAAAAATTTGGATTTATAAAAAGCAAGGGGGAAGCAAGCTATACGATTTAGAAAAAAATATTTCATTAGTACATTATACAATAATTGAATAAAAATATGAATGAATTAGATTATAAATCAGAAATCCATCTTGGTCATGAGGATAAAATAACAGTGCATCTATCACAGCTCAAATCATGAAAAGTTTCTGTCGTCAGAAAGTTACACACGTGCTCAGGAGATAAATCTTCATCAAGCAAAAACTAAAATTGAAAAGCAAAAAAAAAAATCAAAGTGAAAATTATATGGATTTATAAGTCCTTTTTTAAGTTTTCTATTTTAAATTTACTCAATTAAAACATGTGCAGGCTAAGTTGGGGTTAATAAGACCAATTTAAGGGGGAAATATATAAAAGAAGTAATTTTTACAACCACAACTTTTCCTACATTTGATATTGTTGCTTCTGAAACATTGTTTCTACTACTGTTCGATATATAATAGACTTATGATACTACATGTTACTTTTATATAAAATAATAACAAATATCTTAACGTACTGGCATATTATCTAGCAGGTTTGGAAATATATCAATCTAGAAAAAAATTGACGAAACATTAAGGAAGATTTTTTTGGGTCATATTTCCGAAAGAATTTTTGTGGTGTCGCAGTTCTAATTGTAGCTAACCTTAGAAATATAATTCCTAGTAGATGTATTGAGAACTGCACTCTGTATCGAGTGAAATATGGTGATGATCCTGATTTGAAAAATGTGCGCGCATTTAAGAGTACAAAAATCACAACAAAACTTTCGTGATGTTAGTTCCCGCCTCTCGAAGAAAGAAACTAGATGAAAAATACGAGAGAACAGTTTTTGTAGGTTATACTTATATAGGTTATACTTATAATACCATTGCAATTTGTTATGAAAGGCATCGTGGTGTCTAGAAATGTTAAATTTATTGACAGCAAGAGTTACGTTTCCCACGATCTGGACCCTAATCTACCCTAAATTCAACCCGATGACGTTGAATTTGAAAATATAGGTCACGCTAATGTCAAAAATGACGAAATTCATGGTGATGTTCTAAAACAAAGTAAACCGAGGAAGTCTATTTGAAGTGTACGTTGCCTTGGCTACAAATCAAGGAACATTTCCTTTTGAAGATAATTCTACTCTAGCAGAGGATTTGCAAGGACTCTGGAAAGAAGTCAAGGACAAAGAGATACAATGTATGAAGAAAAACTTTTTTGGGAATTTAGAGGAACTGCCACTCGGGAAATGACCAATATACTGTAAATGGGTGATGTGGCAAAAACGAGGTGGGAAGTACAAAATGCGATTTTGATGTAGATCGTGGTTTCATAAAAATGGAAGATTTGGACTACATTCCATGCCATCAGTATTCCAGACTTGCGTCTTGATTTTGTGGTCATACTTCATTTAAAACTAAATGTTTTAGCTTTGTACGTTAAACCTTCTTTTGTAGATAATTTAAATGAACTTATGTTCATAGATCAGTTGTTAAAGATGACGATGAATACAGTGATAAAAATTGCAGATTCAAAAGGGAATTGTATTGTCTAAAACAGACGTCTAAAACTGACGTCTAAAACAGCCAAACACGTCAGGAGTTTGAAAAGTTTCTTAATTTTGTATTCAAAATAGGTTTGAAATAACTAAATTGCGAACCGAACATTTTTATTAGACATGTAAATTTAATAAAACTCAAACTTTATTTATTGCAGGTTCAAATGATTACAAGCGAAATTAATATTACTGTGCACATTCATTTCAGGAATTTCAAATGTCAAAATCTGAAAAAAACATATTTAACTCCATTGAACTCCAACCATTTCTTTTGAACTCTATGAAAACTCCATTTGAAACCCTTTTAAGTTTTCGAATGGAGTTTTCTTCAAAGAATCATTTGGTAGATCAATAATATTACATTTTAAGAGTATTGAGAAAGTTTAACATGCTAGAGTGCAAATCTAGTGCAACTGTCATTGAGTTGAATTCAACTCCTACTGAGGTTGCTTTTAATGGGCCATATTGCGTTATTGTTGTGTCTTTACTGTATTTAAGATTTACAACTCAACTGTTTGCCATTATCTATTTGAGTCAATTTCAGGAGCATCCAACCATTATTGCCTGAGATGCTTCAAAGTTTATTTATTTGTTTTCAAATGTCAGACATTTGGCAATTCCTTCTAACTTTGTCTTCGTTATCCTTCTAGCTTTGCAATATTTTTGAACAATACAAATGAAACCATTAAGTGCAGTGAACGTATCTAAATTTCCTCTATTCTTATAGAATTGCAGACGGTACAAATCTGTGAATTCCTAAGTCCAATTCTGAATAGGCATTGAGGTAATCATGCCCAGTAAGAAGACCCAACAAAGCAACAGCCGAACCACGGTGGAAACTTGGAATTAGAGACTTTAATCAGCAAGGCGCTCCCAGTCATCTTCCTTACCTTCGTTGAATATGTAAGATTTATATTTTTAAAATTGCAATATCTGAAGAGAATTCCAAAGTCCATAAACTCACAAATATATTTGAAAAACCCAAATATATTAGAAAAAATATAAATATTTTACAAAATGTATTAACTGCAAATTTAAGAGTAACATTTCAACCGTGTATACCATGTTTCAACCGTGTATGTATGTCTCAACCATACTTGTTGATAGATATTTAAGGAATAATTCGAAGCACGAACGAAATCCATCATTGAATTCATCAATGAAATCACCATTGACATCATTGAATATACCATTGATTGTTCTTGCTGATGGCTAGCATTTGCAAATCTATTGCATTCGGATAGTCAAACTTTGCAATCTATCATGATTCTTTTCTTACACATACCACATTTTCTACGAAAAATTAGTAATTGCATCAAAATTGAAAAGTCGGATTATGTACACGATTAACAATACCTTCCTTCATATATACTATGTATTCTAGAAAAGATCGGAATATCTGCAAGATTAATTAAATTATTAATAGTGCAAGATTAATTAAAATTTGAAAGTCCAACTTTGTACACTTAAAATGTTTTTTGATGTATACTATACTTTCTTTTCAAAGTAATAATTATGAATTATCCAGTTTCTTAAAAATAAAAATACATTTAGGAAATCAATATGTTTATATTTTTATAACAATTTTCCTTCTGTACTTATTAGAAAATACTGTTTTCAGAATAGAGTGAATATTGCTGAAATAATCCGTAGTTCAAACTGTGGTGCACATTTTAAAATAGAACTTTAAAGTTGGTTTTTCTACTTATTGAATTGTTCATAATTAACATGGCTGAATATTGCAAATCGTGAAACCTTAATATACATTGCGTTGTGTGCCGCTTAAACCCACTAAATTTATCTTCAGTACGAGTTCTTGTATTGTAATAGAATAATTATTAACATAAAGCTACTCAATTAAATGCATCATTTTTAACTTTTAAAATAACATTATGTATTAACAACATTTGTTTAATTATTAAATTGATTAAAAATATTATCTTATTATTTCGGAGGAGATAGGACATGTAAGATTGGACATGTGAGATCGGACATGTGAGACCAGTTCAGTTATTATTATCAAGATCTTCTATGACCTGCTACAATAATTAATGGGCACCTTCAATTTCGTCTTTGGACATTGACCACAACTCTTGCATCAGTATATATCGTACTGACACTAACTCTAAGTACTGTGCTCCTACTCGTATTGCTTCTGCTCATTTCGTTGAAGACTATATCAGGACATTTTTGTGGACTATTTGAGGAATCTCTGTGGAACACCCTCTTACAGAATCAACATGGCATTCTACTGCTGAATTTCTCCTCTAATCTCCTCTGCGGAATCTCTGTGTCTATCTCAATCTCTGTGTCTATGAATCTCTTGTCGAAGTCGTGCATATTCTTTTCAGCGCCTTTCGGATGCCGCCCCCTTTGCCTGTGGTTTGTAACGCCCATTCGGCTACCATTGGCCAACCTTAGGGCCCCATGATCAGACATCATCCATATTGGTCAAAGTTTTTAACCAATCGCATGGCTACATGTTAACCTCATAGGTTTATGGCCTAATTGACCTCTTGGGTCAAAGTGTTGAAAAAACTGACGTCCTTACGTCTGCTGCTATTGTCCAACATTACAGCCTTAATAAATAAAGAACATAAAACTGTCTGACATATTCCTGATTTTAATCTGGTCTCACACAAATAAACAATATCTCCATAGGCAAATTATATACTTGAACATGTCTGTTGCAGCTTCTGGTAGACTCAGAAAATTTTGATTTTGTCGGTGCAGATAAAAGTTTGTAAAATTGTGGCTCATAAAAATTGTATTACATCCAATGCAGATACTTATTATTTCAATCTGACGAAGACATAATAAGCACGAAACTAGTCAATAGAGTCTATTATTTACAATGGTTGCGTAAGCTAAGCAATGTATTGAACCAGTTCTCCCAATTTGACACTCCAAAGCGTTTCGAAATAATCCCCCCTGAAAATATTAGCATAATTTAATATGAACTTGAGATCTTTCAAAAGTATCAAGGTGTATTCATTAGATATAATACACGAGTGAAATTCCACAGCCTTAATGTAGTACTGTCAAGTTTATGAAATTAAAATTGTACATACTGAAAGGCGACAGCCTCTACGTATAATATGTTCATCTTTCACCAAGCGAATTATATATTTTCGGGCATTTAAGATATTTACGACACGAGAAAATGCTTTTCGGTAAAATGTCCAATTTATGTCTAGAACTGCGGTGTGCGTGTTAAGATGTATGTATATGTAATACGAGATGAAATCCCCTGGACTCATAGCATGAAGTGTGAAGTAGTAAAAATATGTATGTTTAATTGAAATATATTAAAATAATTATGCATTGAAGTACTTTTCCTGATATAATAAAAATAAATATGTAATACATTAACGTATCTAATATAAACATATATTTTCAATTGGAATTATTTCAAAAGCGAAAAATATAAAATTTGAACAGTTATATTGTATATCAGAATGGATTTCCCAGACGTTGGGTGGATCCTAAATAAACGTCGGCTACTTCCACACCCGTTACTACCACATATACAAATAACACAACACAGTTTCCAAATCACCCTTATTGAATTAAAATCAGTCCCGTGCTTCGGTTTCTCCATTCGCAACCATATCAAGTATACAACGCAGACTTAATACGCCCTAAAAATGCTCCTTTGCAGCCCCTTAAATAAGCACTCTATCGCCGATCGGTGGTAAAATGACACAGTAAAAATATCTGAAGTCGCAAAAACGAAAGGAAAATCATTTTACCCGAACGAAGTATAAAAAGTTTTATTGCTATCTCAGGGAATTTTTTTCCAATTTAAGTGAAATTTGAGCACAATGATGATTTTGGCAATATAATAACAAATTAAGAAAAAAACAAAGTAGAATAAAAATAATTTTCATATTTGCAAAATTAGAAAACCCATAAATCTAATTAACGTAGTGTTCAATCAGTTATTTTTACTTTGAGATGAAACATCTGCGATTTAATCAAACCGCCTTTTTGTATGCGGCGGCTAAGAAAAAAAAATTGTATTTGACAAAATGGCGGAAAATTGGATTTTCGATTTTTAAAATTTTATTGCATTTTAATCAATTCGATTTTTTAAAAAAAATCATCTCCCAATCGTGTTCTTTAAGAACCTGAAGTACATCTATATTGAATTTTTTGCTATCTGGAGCTTCGATTTTCTGCTATAGACGTTACAGACATACGGACATATTCTCGTTCATTATATAAGACAATAAATCAAAATAATGTTCTGGAGACAAATAATAGAATCAATCACATTACCTCTGTCCGGCGAGTTCGGTTGATTTAAGTTCAAAGCATGATATATTCTCTCTAGAGACTCATGGATACACACAGACATCACCTAAAAGCGTCAGGGATACTTGAAACGTACTCTTCCATCGAAAACTCGAATTCCAAAATTGCCCGTCACAATATTTTCCCTATACATTATACAGGGAAACATTATATATTATACTGGGATATATAGGGAAAGTAATAGTTGCATATTTTGGTGTATCGATAAATATTCCTTATTCCTATTTCTTTCTTTTACGTACTTGTCAAAATGAAATAATTATTGACCGGATATATACCGGATCTGAATGAAATAATAATTTTAAATACTTCCGTTTCTCGAAATAAACCTGGTCGTATTAAATCTTTTCTTTCTACTAAAGACCCATCATTATTAATCCTTAATAAATATTTACTTTACTTCTTAGCAGGACACGGCCCATTTGTTGACTATTTAAAAGGTTTAAAATTAAATCCTCACATTTTGCATTTGTGAGAGAGTTTGTGATGTAAATCGTTATGTACACAATTGTTCGCATACAAAAAACTTTCATCCTATGAACTCTACAGTAGAATTTATGCCTCTTTGGGTTGACAGAGATAGAAAGTTTAAAAACTCAAGCAATAATGTACAAAATAAATTGCTGATCAGGTTACTTAAGCACTGGTCTGAGGTTGATATCGTTTGTGGTTTTCAAATTTTTTTCTTGTTCGTTGGAAATATATGCTCATTTAACATGTTCATTAATATTATATTAATTTAACAACTTATGTTTTGATTTATTTCCTATTCATGTATTATTTTAATTGTTTGCATTATTTTGGTCTTTCTAAATGGCTTTTGTTCTGTTGTAAAATTTGTTTTTGGCTTTATATTGTGTAATTTTTTTGTTTTTTGCTTTATTGACTGAATATGGAATATCATATTCTGTTGCAATATATAAAATTTTAATAAATTTTTTCCGGTCATCCAATTGCTACTTTAGACCTGCAAGTGAGTCGAACGATCTGTGCAGTGTAAGTGTAAGAAACTTAAAACAGAATATGGAGGTCCCATCAAGATCAACAAGAGGACAACTTTTAGATGTGAAAAGTCTTCTGCCGCATGTGCCACCAAACTACCACACATTTCAATGGACTGATTCTGAAAGAATTTTTTGATACGGCTGAGAACGTCGAGATAATCTAAGAGAAAGTAAGACAATTTCCCTGCTCTTATTAAAAACCAGGTGTTATTTGCAATTTTTTGTGCTTTTTATTTAATTTTGTACATAACAATATGTTTTTCGAAAAAGAACATTTCTATAAAATTATTTATGGGAAATATAATGGTAAGCCCTAAAACTCGATGTTCCGTAATGAAAAAAAAAATAAAAATTAAAATGGATTAAAGAAACTTCCGATTATTGAAAACAGAACTTAATGCCTAAAAGTTTATGATAGCACTATCCTTTATTGGAAAACCCATTAAAATTATGAAAATTTTGAAATTATAAAAATCGCTCTCCTAAAGAATTCAATTAGTGTGGCTTATCAGTATGTTGCACGGAGCCTCGAAATTGTTCGAGAATTGTTTCACAGTATTTCAGTAATTTGTTGCGTGGAAATGATTCAAGATATTCAGGAAGTGGATATGACTACCAACATGACGTTGGTGCCTTTTGTGCGTGTCTTTGGTGATTAATATTAAAATTCATTTTAGGTACGAATAGAGTAGTGAATTAGAACTTAAAGTTGATTAATATTGTTTGCGATTATTCAAGGTCAGTTAAGAGAGTGCTTTTAGAAAGTAGAGTGTGTTTAACGGCCTATAAGTAAATGCTATGTTTTATGACTTGTGCTTAATATCAATGAATGTGAAATGCTTACGTGTTAAAAAATCTCAAGCACAGTAGTCATTGAAACCAGTTTGGGGTCCTTTGAAGCTTGCTTTTTTAATTTAGATCTCTGTTCGTTCCCCACTATTGTGGACTACCTTGAGTATTTGGAAGGACTAGTGAGGTAGTACTATTGTTTATTGATTGTATTTAGATCACTGTCGGTGAGACTTAGTGTCCGTTTGGAAAATTGTGAGTGTTCTTCTGGCTGCCACCCATTTGGTGCCCTGCACTATTTTAATAAAACTACGTTCCACTATGGCGGTAGTCTTGTGCGTATCATAAGTTATCATATGGTATCTGTGGATGCCTTTTTCTGTTTTAGAAAGTTAAAATTATAAATATTGCTTGTATTATTGGTCATACTGCCTCCAATTTATCGAAGTGCCTTGGTGTGCTCTTTATTGATTATATCTGCCTGTCTCTTTGTTGATCTACTTTGCCAGATATTATGGAAGATTCTGCACAGATTGTTTTTATCGATTACTCTTGTACTGAAAGATGGCTTCCCCAGCGGAGTTGCACACCCTTATTGAATCTTTTGCCATATGGGACATTGAGTCCTCAATTAAGAATGTTTTGAAGAGACTCAATGAAGAGACTTTTACTTTATTGAGAAAAAGATCAGGATATATCCAAAGCTAGTGGATATTTATTGTAGCCCAAAAGCACGGAATATACTGAAGTGTAATCGAGTTATTCTCGAGGAGTCCAAACTCAGGGGATTTACCAGACCTTTGGAGATGTCTAAATAAGTCCATTGATCTCAAAAGTGAATTATAAGCAATAAAGTCAATAAAGGTACAGAGAAGGAATATGTTAATAAGGAGCTTAAGATCAGGTTGGAGGATCGAGATAGGAAGATTGATGAATTAAATAGTAGACTGATCCTGTGAAGGCTGCTGTTCAGGATATAGGAAGGGATGGAAAAGAAGAAGTTTTCGAACTAGACGGGGAAAATTAGAGCTGAAAATCACTGCCTTCTAGTCGTCTTGGAAGTTGGTTGAACAGCTTCAAGATCAATTCAAGGTCTTTTTGAATGAGACCATCCCCTCTTTCCACGTTTATTTCTCTAAAGAGGTGTCGCAGGTCGTGATGTTAGGATTTTGAATTTAAATTCACAAGTACAATATTTGAATGGAAGGTTTACTGAATGCCAGTCCCTGTTAGACAGGAATGTTAGTCCCTGTTCTGCTTGAAATGCACTTCTCTGAAAACTCGAATTTTTTACTCTGTCACAATACTTTATTCATTATCCTATGCATATAGGGAAATCAAAAATGGCTGATTTTGTTTTCAAGGGATGCTAATAACGTGTAGGTCCGTCAATAACCGAGTATCCTATCTTTGACCACCATCACAATATTTTGCTATGCACATATATTATTTACTATGTGTTATACATAAATTGAAAACGGCCACTAAGCTTATTTTTGTTACAGTAAAAAAATGTGTTAAAATTAATTGTATATATAAAAGCGTAGAATTAAAATAAAAATAAGTAGACATAATTTTTATAGGAAATTATTTCTGAGTCAATAGAAAGAAAACCAAATAAAATGTACGGAATTTCAATATCTACTTACTTTGGTCATTATGATGTAATTTCCCAAAAAGGATAGTTTATTATTAATAAATTTTTATCGATTACATGAAAAGTAATACTCTAAATTTCCCTAGGCAATTCCTTATTTTACCGTTTATTTTTTTACTTATGAACAATTTTTCATGATCAATTTACTGGCGGGTTTTTTTTTTACCTTCGCAGTAACGATTTTCTTTGGCAACACTAATCCGCTTAGAAAATATTTATCAGCCTTGAAGGACGTTGGAGACTGTATGCAAATGTAATTAGACATGAAAGCTAGAAAGAAGAGCTATCATGCACTCAGTCACGCATAAATAAGTTTTGTTAAAGACGTATTAATTTATCCTAAATACACAATGAAATCAATACGTATTGTTATGTAAATGGATATTTATACTTACAGGCATTTGTATGAAATGAGTTGACGTTTAATGCATTTCAATTAAATAGAGATAAAATCGGAAGAAATAGTAATTTGTTTTTATTTGGAATATTTCCTTTATTTTTTTCTCCATTTTCACAGAAAAAACTGCATATCTGCCAGGATTTTTTTACAATTATAATTATGTTACCTCTTTTGCCTTCAAGAAGTACTGACTGACAGAAAAGTTCGTCGCTCACATCAAATTTTAAAATTATATAATATATCGAAAAATTGAAATAATAGAAATATATTCAGATAGGTTCCATTAATATACCCTCAAACATGAAATATCGTTTGCTGTTTTAATACATCAGACGTTAGTTACAGAAATCTTTTGTATCAGTCGAAGAGGATGGTTTGAACTTGCTCCCACTTCATTTCTCCCTGTTGTACGCACTGGCAGGTGTGCTGATGTGAGGAAGTTGTCACTGCTCGTAGTTACGCTGAGCGGAGCAGTGGAGGTCCAAAAGATCACGTGACCTTGCAATGTGTGTGGGAATTCTCTACTACCTGACAATACATGTATTTTGAACTAAATGCCAACCACTGGCGACCGTTTGACTGCGTTCGTTTGACGCTTAAAACGTTTATTGCCACCCTCTTGTACTTATTGTCGGAAGTTCTAATTGCTTTACAGGCTGGAGTCATTCATTCACAATGTAGAAATAAAATAAGCTCTCATTATCACAGCAAGGAAGGTCAATTTTTGGTCAATTCGATGCAGATCTGCAAAATTACAATTTCATTTATGAAAACGAACTGAAACTTGGCAAAACGTCCATTTTTAAAGCGCTCATGCTCATTAAGCGTCATGAAAATACAAATAAACAACAACTTATAAACATATAATAAAAGAGTGTGCGCTTGCAAGCATTGTGATTTAAGAGTGCTCCTGTATATAAAATATATCTAAATTTAAATGCGCTATCTACATTTCATTGTCTTTCTGAATTCTAATTTTATCTTGTATAGAAACCCCGAAGCATTTCCATGACGAACGTCTGCATTTTATCATATTATTTTTTTATCTAAATTTCCGCTATTTTTTAACACTTTACAACATAGTTGAAAGTGTTTATGACTTTGTTCATTCTGTCTGTCTGTCTGTCTGTCGGTCCGTTATCACGATAACTGCCGTAAAAATGGCTTTATCAAAATAAAATTTTAGTACGTTTTTCAGACGGTCTGTGGGACCTATGGGAATGTAAATGAATAATATCACCCAATTAGTTTTGTATTGAACCCGGGTTGAAAAAATGAAATACATTGAACCCTATGGGACCTAATTTTTCAAACATTTTTTAAAATAATTTAAAATTCACAAATTGCTTCAAAAATTTTAGGAAATATTCAAATTATCTCATAAAATATATAAAAAAAATTTCAGTAAAATATGTTTCGTATTTTTTTAAATAAAATTTTTTTAATATAGGGAGAAAAACAACTTCAAGTAAATACTGACTCTCATTATATCCTCCAGAAAGAAAAAAAAGATATTATTATATAATAAATATCTTTCCAAGAGTTTAACTATTTTTCATATTAGAAAGGTTTCACATTTTAAAATAAATATGGTAGATAACAATTTTTCAAATTTTTGAATAAAATAAATTATTTTACTATTGTGATGAATGAAACGATTGGAAGAATGTTTATGAATGAAATGTTGCTTTTATATAGAGACGATTTATATTTCGATGATATTATATGAATAAAGTTCGTTTATTTTCGATGATGTTTTCAAATATAATAAATTATTGTAGTATTATGATACTTTTAAAAATATTACAGAGGAATGTATCGCATTTTAGAGATGTTTAAACCAGGCAATTTATTTTTCAATGCCGCCATTTGAATGAAGTTCATTTTCTTCGATGAAATTTTCAAATATAATAAATTAATGTAGTATTGCGAGAATTTTAAAAATATTACCGAGGAATGAATGGCATTTTAGAGATGTTTAAATAAAATTGTATTGAAGTTGGAAAGTGTTTCATAATCAATGCTTTATGCATGATTGATCTTTCTTGTTATATATCTATATGCGTACACAATTACGATTTTTAAAACAAAATAATTTCTCTCCCCTTGTTGAGACGTAGGAGCCGGTGAAGCATTTTGAATTTTATTTAGTTATAATGCTAGAATGTTTCAAACTATAGAATAAGTAGGAAATTAGATTTATTTAAATGGTTTATTTGTGCAAACATCAATTAATTTTAATGCAGAAAAATTAGTTAGCAGACTAATGAAGTTTATAATAAATACTGTTTAAGTAATCTAACAGCAAATGTTTTGCATATCAATGCGTAATGTTATAAATTAAATATTATTTTAAATTTATTCAATCAGCAAAGTATACGTCTGAATAAATTTCAAAGTGCTTAAAATGTATGCGCACTAATTAATACATATACAAATTCTACTTATATTGGACAAATTAAATATTGCTATTCAGTTATTATTTAATTCAATTTATTCATGTCTCTATATTTAGTAAAACCCGAGTCTTTAGTGACTTAAAATTTATATCTTATTCAAAATGTGAATTTGATCTCCCTAGGGAAAAAATACAAATGCCATCCGTACCATAATTTTGAGGTTGAAACACACTTCACAAATCGCGGCGAATTTTATTTCATCTTAATGCCATGGGTTTGTTTTTGATGTGAAAACGTGAACTTCGAAAATTTGTGTCATACGATGCATTATTAAAAGCATCTGAAATTCAAAAGGCAAATCGTTTCCAAATACTTTACGTAGATTATTTTGTTTATATGTGCAAACATTGAAAATTTTTTATATTCATTCAATGTATAACATAATTTGATTTAGATATATATAAAAAACTTTCCAAAAATGTCAATCAGATTCTTTGCATTTAATACAAACTCAAATCCCATTCGGCAAAGTCAAATAACGATATCAAAGTCTAAATTTGATGCGTTTCATCCTAATGTCAATATGAAATATTTATTATACTGAGCCTCTGAGAATTTATGTTAAAATTTAAAACGTCAAAAAATTCCCATAGGATTCCTTGTAGGATTGCCCGACGGTAAAATTCAAATTTCATCAAACATATATGTTATTAGCCGCTGGAAAAGTTTAAAAATCAGTTTTGAGAAAATACCAAATGTTGAGAGTAGATTAATTCAATATTTTTCCAAACCTGTTCTTACTAAATGAATCCGCACGTTTATGCGCATATATTTCTGTGTGTGGGTGTATATATCTACACGTACATATGTATTTATACATCTATATATTTATATATTTATATATCTATATATATATGTGTTTATATATATATATATGTGTGTGTTTATATTTATTTATATATATATATATATATATATATATATATATGTTTATATTTATATATATATATATATATATATATATATATATATATATATATATACATATATATGTGTGTTTGTGTGTATCTATATATCTATATATTTTCCTCACAACAACGACAATTATCGGTCTAGGAATGGCCATTTATATCAAAGTGGAGCTGAAGACCTTTATGTACAAAATATGTTTTAAAAATCAAAAACATTAGTAGGTATAACTATTTTGTAACAAAATATTGAAAACTTTTCTAATCTCTTCTCGAATATTATACAATAACTCGGTGAATAGCGTCTCAGAAAGCTTCTCAGAAAGACGGTGTTTGTATTGAGTTGGAGCTAATGACTTCTATAAACATGCAATATCTATTGAAACATTAAAACCTACAGCAATGGCTGCTGAAAGTACGAAATAGTGATGAAAGCTAAACAAAGCTTCGGATACACTGCCGCCAGATCTGACATTTTAATTTAGCTATGCTTACAGCCAATAAATTCACGAATTTGGAAAAACAAACAATTTGCAACCAGTTTGTCTTGATGGCCATATTTGTCGCTCCAGGCCTAACTCGACGAACGAATCAAAGAAAAGGAAATCCAACCAGGATCCCCATTAAGAGCCAGATAGGAAAGGGGCTGCAAGGAAGGTGTGTTTCCCCGCAGTAAGGAAAATATTACATTATGTAACAACTAATTGAGACGAAATAGATGAAAGGTAGTACTTTGCGTCCTGAGTCTCTGTGATGGTTACATGTGCCTTATCTGATCCATTGTTGCCAACATCGAGCAACTGCCATATCACTTCGACTAAGATGGTGACTGATACATTTTTTGGACGAACTAGTTTCCCTAAGACCTATGATGCGACTCATCTCTAAATTCTACACTTATTCGTAGCTCCTCTGAGTATTTCTCAATGACATCTTCTTACACAACTTGCAGTATCGAAGCAGAAAATCCATTTCCAATTGCCCGTCAGTGACAGCATCAGTCGATTTAAATACTGCGGGGTACATCGTTCTCAATCGTGCTGCAGCATAATTGGCGCTGTCAGTTTTATCATTTGCATAACTCAAGAAAATGCATTTGAATGCCGAGTTTCGCGGATGTAACTCAACTTTTTTTAGGTTCGCATATTTTTATGCAATATAGTGTATTTCCTAAACAGAAGTTAAACTAAAAACAGGAAAGATCAATCATGCTTAAAGCATTGATTATGAAACACTTTCCAACTTCAAAGCAATTTTATTTAAAAAAGTCGAAAATGCAATACATTTCTCGGTAATATTTTAAAACTTATCACAATACTACATTGATTTATTATATTTGAAAACTTAAACCTTTATTGAAAAAAATGAACTCCATTGAAATGACGGCATTGAAATATAAATTGTCTGGTTTAAACATCTCTAAAATGCGATACATTCCTCGGTAATATTTTTAAAACTATCATAATACTACGATAATTTATTATATTTGAAAACTTCATCGAAAACAACTGAAATAAATTCAAATGACGTCATAGAAAAAATAACACGCCTGGATCTCTCTATAAAAGCAGGATTTCATTCATTTCATTCATCACAATACTATAATAATTTATTTTATTTAAAAATTAAGACCATGGAGCTACAATTCATAAACTCTATGCTTAAAACTTCATCGAAAAAAATCGTCCTTCTGTTTATAAAATCAATTAATATTTCTTTCATATCAGCCATGAAGACTCCATGGACTGACTTATTTTGTGTTAAAGAAATACAGTAATTCTAATACAATTCATTCTACATATTTTGCTGTTTACATTTTACATAGGTGAAAAATAGGCTTAGTTGTAGAAATAATCAAATTTGAATGAGAGTTTAAACTCAAATATATTGTCATTGTGTTGTTTTAATATGTAGATGCACAGAATTTAAGCAAAAATAAAGTAGTTTTAGGACGGATACAACACTCAATATGAATTAAAAAGAACTTTAAAAAATCACGATTTTGAAACAAGATGGATGCCATATATCATTTTGAAGTGGGTCATGTGATCGTTTCATGTCATGGTCACGTGATCGTTTCATATAAGATGTGTAATTAATATTTTAATTTTTATTTAAAAAACTACTGAATATATGTCGTTGAATTTTTTATTATGTATTTTATGGAACAATTTGACTATTACCTAAAATTTTCGAAGCAATTTGCAAATTTTAAATCCGCTTAAAAAATGTTTGAAAAATTAGGTCCCATAGGGCTCAATGTATTTCACTTTTCAACCCGGGTTCAATCCAAAACTAATTGGGTGATATTATTCATTTATAATCTCATATGTCTTACAGACCGTCTGAACAACATACTAAAGTTTCGTTTTGATTAAGTCATTTTTACGGCAGTTATCGTGCTAACGGACAGACAGACAGACAGACAAACAGACAGAATGAACAAAGTCATAAACACTTTTCAACTTTGTTGTAAAGTGTTTAAAAAAAGGGTTTAATTCAGTGTCTGTCCCTTACATTCCTCTACAAATGTACCAAATTTTATTTTTACTTTCCTTATATACATAATGTATAAGGGAAGTATTGTGACGGAGTCGAAAATTCGAATTCGAGTTTTCGACGGGAGAGCACGTTTTAAGCATCCCTGATCACGAATCAAACATTTTTGAAGTAATGTCTGTGTGTGTGTGTGTCAGTGAGACTGTGGAGACGATAACTGACGAACGAATGGACCGATTTGAACGAAATTTGGTACAAAAATCACAATCCATAAACACTGGAAGCCTATTGTTTTTATACGCAATCGAATGTTCAGAACCCTCCTAAATTTTAGAGTGAAATTTTGGAAAAATCGTCAAAAAATCAAAACCGCTACTAAAGTTACGCAAATAGACATTTCTTATATAGTTTTTCATTAGAAAACGATTGACATAAATGTTAGAACGCTAACATGAACCGTTCTCGAGATATTTTACATTTTTCAAAAAAAATATCAAAAAGTTATATAAAATAAAAAAAAATATTTCCTATTGAGAAACATGTTCACTTTTCATATGTAATACCATGCGGTAAATTGTGCGACATCATTCTCGTGGATCTAGCTTGTTCCATTCATGAGAAAATATACTTTGATTAATAATTTTGTATTTGAACGCCAATAGTTATTTATTTGCTGTAAGAATAACTTATTCCTCTGTCCATAACGCATGGCGAGATTTTGGCGACGAATTTGGTGGAATGTCGCCAACTTGGCGATATTTTTAATTGTTGCCAAATTAACAAAAATCTCGCCAAATTAATAAAAATGAGGCTAAATCAATGAAAATGACTACTAATTGAAGAAAATCCAATATCTTGGAAAGAATATAAGTATCTACTATAAGAATAACATTTTTTTAACTGTAAAATTAGTAAATTTATTGCATTATGTAAGGAAAGTCATGTGTTGCCCACATCAGATTTTTTTATATGGTATAGTTTTTGCGGTGAAAGGCAGATAAACTCGAGGAACCTAAAATTTGTCAATCAGCGACGGCGAATATATAAATATTAATATAGATTCTATATTAATGAACATTCCATATTAATATAGATTTTCGAAATTTTAAATTATCATAAAAATTAGTTTTATAAATAGCAAAATACACTCATCAAAAGTGAAATTGAAACATCATGAAGTAATGAACATAGTCATATGTAACGTAGCTATATTGTAGCACAGTACTTGTAGAAGAGAGAATCATATTCAAATGATTAAATTTTCGTACGTAACGGATCACACGCCACCCAGTTTCGAATGATAAAGACCAGTAGTTTGCTATTTCCGTAACTACTATCAGCGACGATATGCGCAGCTGAACGTTCGAAAAAGTGAAGAAGCGATGTCTCGAAGACGTTGCGAGCTGTATACCAGCAGTTAACAGTTAGGGAACGAGACATATTCTGGAGTTGCGTGACGTGGGTTTGTCGCTGCGTGCAGCAGCCACATGTGTCGGGTACGACATGAGTACCATCCAGCAATGTGTGACAAGATGGACGCAGAAATATCAAAGAACACGCCGACGAGAGAGTGGATCGAACAGGCCCACGACACAGCTCATAGATCGGCAGGTTTTCCGAACAGCTCGCCATGACCCGTTCGCATCGGCAAGTGACATCCGAAACAGCCTGTCATCATCAACGGTTGCACCTGCGTGCACCAAAAACCAATTCGCAAAAGGTTGCATGAAGTACAGATACTCACACGACACCCAGCTACTGAAGTATCATTAAGCGCTCGACACGGATGCACGTCTGCCGGAGTTTTGTCGTCATCGCAAATGGACCAATGAATGGCATCGGGTATTGTTTACGGATGAATATCGCTTCTGCCTATGGAAGATTGACAACTGTGGACGGGTGTTGTGTGTTTTCTGGAAACACAACTTACCAGTCCACATCACCGACCGTCACACCGTCACACCGGGCATCGTGGTTAGAGGCTGTATCATGTTCGATCAGAGGACAGCTCTGGTGCACATTGCAGGTAATCTGACAGAAGATTGGTACGTCACACAAGGTGTGAGGCCTGTGATTCAGCCACTGGTGCAGACCATCCCCAGCACGGTGTTCTAGCAAGAAAATGCCACACCACATCGCACGGCGAACTCTCAGCAGCCTGAATAGAATTCACATCATTTACTGACCACAGCCTCGCCGGATCTCTCTCCTATGGATCACGTGTGGGTCTTCATCGGACATCAGGTGCACCGGGGCCACCGGTACATACCATAGACAATTTGCGTGCCGCAGTTGACGCTGCTTGTCAAGGATTACTTCAGGCAACTATTAATAGCCTCATCGATAGTATCTCTCACCGTTTAACGTCCTGTATAGCTGTCCGTGGGGCCACATTATTTACTGACTAAACAGGTTTCTTTTGCATATCTTTGTTTGTTATTTTATTCATTTGTATATAACCCTCTCTTCGACCGTTATTGCGATTTACATATAGCTGCATGCATTCCTTCATGGTGTTGCAATTTAACTTCTGATGAGTGCAATGTCAAAATAAAAAGTTAAATTAAATTGTATAGAGACGCGTCAATGTATCAAAAATTCTAAAATAAAATAAAGATAACCAATCTTAGCAAAGTAAAATGTCTTTAATAATAACACCATTCATGACGCACTTAAATTTACAATTCCAGAGAGCTGTTGAACATTACTACGTCCTTCATCAGTGACAAAGCGAATTTTTGAGTGATGAAAACGCGCCCACAACCGTGAGATAAGGTTTGCATATTGATCTTTTTAAAATCGATACATTTGAAAACATTAGAATTGCAAAATACTTAAATAACAGTGGAAGATAAAATTCAAGGTAACCAATAAATGTGTCGTCAAAAACAAAAAAAAATGTGTTATATATTCAGAAAATTATACACGGATTTAACACGAAGTAAATCGAGAATGAGACACCTTGCGAAACTGAACAGGATTGACATTGCAAATAGAGTCACAGTACATATAAATGAAAATGCATTAATAAAGTAAAATATTACGAGGGTTATTGCAGCTAATTAAAAGAAAAGTTTTATCGAATATAGGGTTAAAATTATTGTTAATAACAAAAGGAAAAAAGCAATAGACAATTTTTTATTTTTAATATCGTGAGTATGATCAGATAAACGAATACCGACGGAACGCTTACTACTACTAATATTGAACATATATTTATATTCGGGAAATTACAGGGGTGATATTTGGGAGATAACGTACACCCCAGCCTGACACTTGAAATTACTCCTATCCTCATATTTATCAGAAAAAAGTCATTAAAAAATTTAATATAATATTTTATCGTCTTATTGCATTAAGATTTAATTACGTCTCTTTGGGGAATTCATAATGTAAATACACATTTATTTCATGATCCATAAAATAAAATGCCCGGAGCAAAACCTAATAAAACCATGTATTCAACCCTTACTAATCTAATTCTCAAAATTTATTTTCTCATGGTTTTTGCATCAATACTTAATTAATTTCTTTAGGAAAACTAATCCGTTTAGTGCATCATGTCTGGCAGAACAAACCCCGGAGACTATGTGCATTCAAATGTATTTTGACACAAAATCAGTTAAGGAGATATATATGGCTCAGAAAAAGTTTCTGTTTAAGTATATTATTAGCAGTATACTTTATAAAAGAATTTATCTTTATTAACTGTACGGAAACAATAAATATTTAATGATAAGAGCCAATTTTAATTGTGTTTGCACATCAGATTTATCTGGGTTTTAACAGTTAACCATCTTTAAGAAAAGGGTAAATTTTTGTGTCTGATTCGTTGTTTTTGGTAACCACAAAGATCAAAGCACTGAAATAATGTATAATGATGAAAGGGTAATATTTAAACTGTATGATCTTTATATTATTCGACATTATTTGTAATTTCGAATTTAAAACTTTTCGCTTATTTTCTGTTTAAAATTTTTTCTGTTAAATTTACTACCGTATCACAATTGTAAATTTATACTAATATTGCTTGTTAGTTATTTAGATTGGTGGTGTAACAAGTAAATAGTATTTTCGAATAATTTTTGAAATTTATACCCTTATATATTTCTCTAAATGTTATTGCTTTAATTTCCCCATGAAATTTATATAACAGTATATCCGCTAGTTGTACATGATTGACACGGATACACATTTTGAAGTTTAATGACGCTATTAAACTTTTCACAAATACATCACAAACATTACAGAGTTAAAATTTCACATAACAAAACTGGTGGGCTTCGAACCGATGTCGTGAGTCCTACTCTCTTCTTCTTCTTCCTTTCTTTCTAGGTGTCGCTGCGCTGGCAGCTCACTCGTTATAGTCTCCCCCCCCTGGCCACGAAGTCGACTCGACGAGTAGCCAGAAGTGGTAGATGGGGAACTAGGGCTGTTCTGCTTTATTTTAGTCTTTCGGGGTCGGCCACTCTTACGCAAGGGGGTGATTGGCGTGGCTACGGTGTCGAGAGGCAAGGAGCAAGGTCGGAGGGCAGAGGTGTGGTAAGTCCCAACTGGTATATCTGGGGAACTTGGATCAGCCACTTTATAACTCGTTGGAGAACGCTGAGTTAGTATGACAAAGGGCCCGTCTCGCCGAGGTGCAAACTTGGTGGTCTTCTGGCTGGCTTTATTGCTTATCGGGTGGGTGGTTACCCACACTTCGTCTCCAGGCGCATACGACGGAGCTCCTCTTTTACCTTTATCAGCATATTTCTTCCTCCGATCCTGTTTCTGTTCTACCAAATCCTTTATCTCGGCGCTCATATCTGCAAATCTTCGCAGATATGGCGTAATTTCGGCAACGAAGTTGTCATTATGGATCACGGTTCGTATGTCATGCTGGACGTCGTCCAGAGTCCTAAGTTCTCTTCCGAACTGTAAGAAGGCTGCAGTATGAGCAGTAGTGTCACATATTGCGGTGTTGAGGGCAAAACGTATAGCTGGAAGTTTTTCGGACCACAAGGTGTGATCGTTTCCCACGAGGATGGCCAGTCTTGGTTTTAGATCTCTATTTTTCCGTTCGACAGGATTCGCTTGAAGCCAATAGACAGGAGTCAGTACTTGTTTGACTCCGAGCACGTTGCACACTTGCTGAAGGACAGCGCTAACAAATTGGGTACCATTGTCGCTGATAAGCCGGCGAGGCAATCCATATCTCAAAAACACCTCCTCCAGTAGAATTACCGCACATTCTTTTGCAGTGGCGTGTTGGAGAGAAAAGAGCTCCACCCACTTGGTAGAGGTATCTTCCACTATGAAAATCCATTTCTTCCCGTCCGGCGTTTTCGGAAGGGGGCCGAAGAGGTCTATCGCAAGCGTTTCGAAACGTTGGGAGTACACGGGTGTCCTTAAAAGTCCAGCAGGTTTTTGGTTACTGGGCTTATATCTATTACAATCAACACAGTTCTTTACGTAGTCCGCAATGTATTTTCTCATTCCAGGAAAGTAATAGCGGGAGGCAATCCTGTAGTAAGTACCCTCAGCACCATAATGTCCGCTGGTCGGAGCATCGTGATACTCCTGCAAGATTCTTTTGCGCTCTTGGATCGGTACCACTAACTGGGCCTCTTCGGATTCAGTATCCGGGGAGTAACGATACAGGATTCCTTGGGACATAAGATAACCGCGGCTTGTCCAATTTGCGAAATTTTCAGTTCTGTTCACCTTCAAAACAGTCAATAATTTTCTTTAAGTCATCATCTTTCAACTGCTCATCCCGGATATCACTCGCTTTCCTGGACGGTAAGTCTATGATGACAGTACAGATGTCACAGGTGGGCCTCTCGTGTGTAGTACATGCAGGGCGGGATAACATGTCGGCAATGACATTCGCTCTACCGGCAATATACTCAAACTTCAAATTATACGATTGGATCTGTAAGGACCACCTTGCCAGTCGTCCTGTCGGCGACTTCAGGCTCATCAGCCATTTTAAGGGCTGATGATCGGAAACCACTGTTATTTCAGCTCCTTCGATGTATCCGCGGAATTTTTCTAGCGCCCAGACCACGGCAAGAGCTTCTCGCTCGGTAGTTGAGTAGTTTCTTTCCGCGGAAGTCAACAATCGACTAGCGTACTCGATGGGGTGCTCCTCGGGGCCCTGCCCTTGAGTAAGGACCGCACCCAGAGCGTAACTTGAAGCGTCAGTCCTAAGAATAAACCCAAGTAGCACAGGCACGTTCACAGCACATACAGATTTAGTACTACGAAAACGTTTCGATCACGTACTACGGGCACGTACACAGTACGTACTGTGGATACGTACAGAGCACGTTCTAGTAGCACGTGCCGAATGACGTCTATCTGTCACAGCAAAACACCGTCGAAAAGTACGTACAGAATTGGTGCTATAACACAACTTTTTCACGTGGTATAGCACGTCGAATACTATTGTTCAGAGAACTTTTATAGTACTATAGATAAGCACGTGTTTCTAGAACCATTTGATAACGTTATATTGCACGTCGAATAAGCATGTTAAGACACCTAGATTGGAACCCCCCCCCCCCCCCCCGGAGATTGGTAAGGCACGTGACTTGACACACGCAAAACCAATAATGAACTGGTTTATGACGTACAATGATGAGCAAATCAAGATATATACACCTACGTATGTTTCGGAAATTAATTGGATTTCCGTCTTCAATGTAAAAAGTATTTTTGCACTGAAGAAAATCCAGTTAATTTTCGAAACGTACTATGTTTATTAATCTTGATTTGCGCTGCATTTTACGTTGTAAACCAGTTCATTTTAACAGAAATGGTGCTAGGGTTTTTTATAATTAACTTTCACCAATTTACATGTCTAATATATGTATATATGTGTGATGTTCTTCCAAGTGGAGGTTAAAACTACGATCTTCGAATTTGATTAACTTAATTAATCTCTCCCCACTTCTTTAAATCCTATGATAATGTTAAATATTTGTTTCACTTTACAAGTCAAAATTATGTAAATGTCACATTAAAATTTAAATAATGACTTATTTCAGAATGCAGAAAATCAATCAAAATTAATATTTTGAAATAATATGTATGCAAATTATTACTTATGTTCTTTTACTCAGATATAAATAAAAGCCTCAACTTATCTATTATTTTCCTGTTATTCAATTTTAAAACATTTTTCTGTAACGTTTACACATTTTATAAGATAAAAAAATGAATAAGTAGCAATATTAATCAATCAAACATTTAGTTAAATGTGTCAAAGATTTTCTTGCACAAAATTTAAATGTTGTCTTTTGATTCTCAGGGATGGACATTTTTGTCATCATTTTATTTAATTCATCCTATAAATATTAACATTTGAAGAATATCATTCATAGAAGTTATTTCCAAAGGGACAAAACTTGATTGAAGTGAAAAAATAATTTAGGTCCCAGCTTCTTCTTACAATTCTATTGTATTTGAGTTTGATAATATCTCCAGGCCCCTAAATACCTTCCACACCACCGATTGAAGTTGTCCAGTCTTGATTGAAATAAATTTAATCAGGGGAAAGCTAATGCTTAGAAAAAAAAAATTACTCAAACAGCTGTCAGGAATAATCCACAAACACATGCAGAAAAGAATTATTTTCCTATTTAACAGCATACAAGGTTGATTAAAATTATCAACCAATTTAGGAGGCCTTCAAATTAAAAACTAGCAATAATGAAGGCAAGAACTGCCTTTGCCTCTAAAACTGGATGATAGTTTTAATCAATGTTTTATGGTATTAAAGTAAAGGTATTTTTTTTTATAGTGGTGAATATTTTAAGCTGCTCACATTGGTTTTGTAAACATTGTAGGCTTATCTTCTTCAAAGAAAGGTATGCCTTTGGCACGGGATCAGTCTTCTTCCAACAATGTCATGTTCCCTAGGGTGTCTGTCCACAAGGCATCTTAGTTCAGCATTCTCAAGCATCTTGGTTTCAGTTTTTTTTTTCCAATTGACAAAATATAAATATCACATTCACTAGCAACTGATTCATTAAGTAGATTGAGTAGCATCATAACTGCTCTTTAGCATGTATCTAATAATTTTTTAATTGTTGATCTCGATCCACCTGGATCACACAAATGAAGTGAGGCTCAGGGATGTATCTACAGTAGTCGGGGTTTCCACCACTCAGAATTTCCGACCACCACTCAATTGCCGACCACCACTCATCCAAAAAAATATACATATTATAATTACATTTAAAAAAAGTTATATTCAATTTTATCAAATGTTTTTCTTTAATATAAAAGTATACAATACTAATACTGTTTATGTGTGCGAATTAACGTAAAGCTTGTTTCGAAATTTTATATTCTCAATTATAATTGTTCTGGAAATCAACCACCACTCACATTTCTCTAGATACATCCCTGGAGGCTGTATATTGGAATCTTTTTAACTAGCCTAACAATTAAAGAGGATATAAATAGTTAGGGGGTGTAAATAGTTTTTTCCAAAGTTGAGACCTCGCTAAATTTTTATCTTGTACCTGCTAATGGTAGATTCACTGCCTTTCATAAAAATTTTTAGGCAAGTTTTAAAGATACAAATATATAAAAATATGATGCGTTGTAATATAGGATAATATTCAAGACAGCTATAGCCATCATTTCTGTGCACACCACCAAAAAATACAATGGTATGTCCATCATTTACATGGAAGCATTAAAAATGTTAAACAGTTACCAGCTGTATAACAGAAATTTAAAAAAAAAATTATTTTAATCAAGAATGAATTTCAAAATTTATGTAATGACTCTTTTTAAGTTGCTTGAACACCAAGGGCTGAAAAAAAAATCACATTAATAAACTTTTAAATAAAAAGATGAGAAAATGTTTACATAGTTTTCATTTTTATTAAGGTACAATAAGCATGTGTATATTTTGGTCTAACAGAATATGAAAAAATCGACTATTTTAAACATTTTAATATTTTTTCAGATTCTTGACAAGGAAGAGCTCCTTTGCATTCCTTTAGAAAAGTACTCATTCTATATTTTAGTTGAAAAGAGTCCTGAAAAAAAAAAGAAAAAAAACTATAATAAAATTAAAGAATTCATTAACTATAACAAATTAACAATCACATTGTCAACTTTGTTTAAATTATAAAAAATACAAAAGCCATGAAAACTGTTTAGAAATGTCCTATTTCAAAAATGGTCTTTCACAAAGTTAAAAGCAAGCCTGGACTTATGTTATTGATTCGATCATAGACATACTACTGTAATCAAAAAGTATTCAACCTTATTTCCTTTCATGTAAACTAGTGCGAACTCTGTGGCAGGGCAGTGTCAGCAGATACATTTGACCTTAATGGGCATGCATGAATTCTTTCATTACTGCTTGACTTAGTTACAACCAAGAAGGCAAGCACCTGGGTTTGTTATGTTTTTCATACTTACTGTATCTCCATCTTGAACCACAATGAACTAACGTGTTGAGCAACACCATTCAGCAAGTCTTGTAAAAATCTTGATGCCGAGTCTGAAACAATCAGGAAGATTTTCTAGCACGCTTTCAGGAATAATGCTATGGAGATGACACAAAAGTCTGGTGCAATTGTTTCAAGGATGAACAAACGTCTGTTCATAATGATCACAGTTCAGGCATGCCATCAACAAACAGGAATCTTGAAATTATGGAAGGTGTTTGTGCTTTGGTGATGGAAAACTGTTTTCTATTAACTTTTAGAAAAATTGAAAATGAACTTTGAAAATCTTACTGGTTAGCAAGGTTAATAGAATATTAACAGGTTGTCTTGTTCGCTATTCCCCCCATGGTAACATTTCTGGATGAACTGTGACGTCACTGCTAGACCTTCCAATCTGTAAACAAGCGGCACTTCGTAGAAAAATGTTGGATAATTGTGGAAAATAAAACGGGGGGGGGGGGGGGGGGCGAAGGTATCATCTGGAATTTTATGCTAAAAGAAACAAAGGCTATTTTTATCGTTTTATTCGAAGACGATTTCTTTTTTCTCCGAAATTTGTCTAATACTAATGTGGAAGGTAGCTTCAAACTAAAAAGATTCCATTCAACGTTTGCTTTAAAATAAATACGGGTAATTGTGTCATTTTAATGAGACTGTAAATATATTTTGTTTTTACAAAATTATTCATAAAATTACAGTAGTTTCTTTTAACTTATGAATATCCCTTTCTTGAACAAAAACCATTTTTATTGAATCGAAACTACTCTGTCGTACTCAGGATGAAGCCCTGCAATTTGACGGATCAAGATATAAATGCCATAACAAAAACTTTATTAACAAATTTACTAACAAAAAAAAATTCTTAACAAACTACATTTGACGTGACTAATAATTATTATTGCAATGGTTTGATAAAATATGTGTTTTTAAATTTAAATCAATTACTGTTTTTTCTTCAGATGATTTTGAAAGTTTCCTGACTTTATCTCAAATCCGGACAATATATTTTTTCAAAAACATGTAACATTTTTTAACTACACAAAAGCTATGCATTGCCTGAAAATATTTATTCTAATTTATACTGCATTATTCATGCCTGTAAACCTCGGAAATACAATCAATATTTAAATGACGACTGATTTGCCCCATTTAGATTAGAAATATATATTTATATCCTCAAACCGATTCCCATAACGCACCTAACAACTATTGGCTCTTCTCTGACCATTCAATTATCTGTCAACACAGCATTCAGTAATCTTTGTATAAATTTCTCTTATGTTAAAATCTTAATAGCTTCCCCTCTCATCAAAAATTTGCTATTTCTTTTCATATCGACAGAATTTATTTTCGTAAACTTCACATTACTATGCATATACTGTTTTATTTTATTCTATATTGCTTGCATACAGTTACTATTGGATAAATATTTAAATAGTTTTCGATCAAAGTTTCTCAGTTTTTCTTGTCTGTCAGAAAACGGGTCTAGCAGTGATGTCACTCGTCTTTCTTTCCGTGGACAAGTTTTTCCACGAATGAGACAACCTTATATATCAGATATTCTACGGACCTTGACTGGTCAGCACATTTTTTTTTTTAATTTTTTATATTTGCATTATTATTCTCAAACTAAAGTAAATATATAACTGTAAAGCAAATACTACTCCATTTATAACATTACCTGTAACAAATAAGCAAGCATATCCACAAGTTTTAGGGGCAAAAACAAAGTTTTTTCGAAAGGGCAAATGAGACAGAGCCGCCACTCCAACAAAGGTAGAAAATGTCTGTCAACAAAAAAATTTTTCCTATGTAAATAAAAGCAAAAAGGAAAAGATTACTATTTAATTATATATATATACATAAAATATATTTGTATTTGGCAATAAAAGTATGACGGAAAACAAATCTGATGTGGTCAACATATGGTTTCCTTTCCATTATGCAATGACTTCACTTTTTTACAGTTGCAATAATATATACAGATTCATAGCACAAAGTTTGGGCTTTGAATTGTACATTCACATTTGGCACTTTTCTTGATGACAACATGTAAATATACAATGTGATTATAAAAAAAAACTTTGCAGATATATGAGCCCTTAGCGATCATACCGTTCCAGGAAATGTAAAGATATTTTGGATGCAGGTATTTTAAGGTATGCGCTCAAGAATAATGTGAAAAAACAACAGTCCTGCTCTCACAGTTAGGGTTACAGTAACACAATTTTGAAATTTTCAAATTGCAATACCTACTTTTTTTTTAATTGGAATGGGATTTTTACAGTGAAAAACCATAAATGGAGTTGAAACGGTATCTGCAACACAAAATACGTCGGAGCTAGGCAGACTAAGAAAAAAGTGAAAACAACAAATAAGATCAGACCAGTGACAGAAAAACAAAACATTTTATTGTATATCATAAATTTTCTATGTGCTCGCCTTCACACACGATGACACTTTACATGCAACAGATGGTGGATAACACTGAAGCACATACCATGGCAAGAGAAATCTGTTGAACCTCATATGTGATGGTATCTTTCAAATGAAATAGAGTTTGCGGATTGCCTGTATACTCTTCGGATTTCATGTATCCCCACAGCCAAAAATCCACTGGAGTGAGATCGGGGGACCTGGGTGGTCACGGAAATGTGAAATGGCAGGAGATAATTTTGTCACCAAATTGTTGTCAATAAACATTTCATAGAAGATCCCACATGTGGTGGAGTGCCATTTTGCATCCACACGACGTCAGATAGGGCATTTCACTCATTGCAATTCAGGAATGATGTAATTGGTTAACATTGCTTCATAGCGGTCAGTCACTCGTTACTGTACACGTACATAGGCCTGCGACAGTAACCTCTTAAGGTGCTTGTTATCCCGCACTACACAGTCACTTTTACGTGGAGTAACGCAAGTGAGACTACCCCATCATGTTGATTTTGGTCAGTCCAATGCATTCAGAATTCCCATTACCAGTCAAGGAGAAATGTGCCTCGTCCGCCCACAGAATGCATAAAGGCCATCTGTTATCATCGTCACACCGGATGAGGAATTCATTAGCAAAATCTAAACCTAGTTGGTTATCATCCACTTGTGCAACATCTGGACATGCTGGAACAGATACGGAAACATGTGGAAAACAGAGCACAGAATCTTGCGGACCGTAGAATTTGGCAAATCCAGCATCTGTGAAACACCATGTGCACCTGCAATATGACCTTCGTTTATTGTCTCATGCACTTCTGCAACAACCTTGACAGGAATGGAATGTCGTCCAGACCGAGATCGATCGCATGTGCAATCAGTTTCTTCAAATTTGTGCATCAAGTCCCGTACAGCTTGCACAGAACACAGGCATCATCATAGCCAATGGTTTGTGCGATAGACACGTGATGTCTCTGCGACATTTTGCTCATTCAGGTAATACAGCTTTACCATTTCACCTCGCTGTTTCACTGTAAGCGTCATGTTGGTCAAGTTAAAGTGCAAGAAAGCAAGCAGCACTCAAATCACAATGCCTTTTCTTTCTCAAGGCGATGACGTCAACCATGACGGTGTCTTACACCAAACTTGGAAATCTGCATACCTTGGTCTCTTCTCCTTTCGAAGGAGATTCAGCAGGCTGGGTTCTGAGCCGAACACACAGTGTGAAATGTGACGTCAATGGAACAAAAATTCGTGTTCTGGTGAGCGCCACAGTTGTTATGATTTTTTTTAGTCTTTGCTTAGCACAGGCATTTTTCATGCTGCAGGTACCGTTTCAATGCCATTTATGGTTTTTCACAGTGAAGATCACATTCCAATAAAAAAAAAAAGCAGGTGTTGCCATTTTAAAATCTTAAAATTGTGTCACTGTAGTGTAACCCTAACTGTGAGAGCAGGACTTGTTTTTTCACATTATTCTTGAGTGCATACCTTAAAATACCTGCATCCAAAATTTCTTTCCACTTCCTTGAAAGGTATGAGCTCTAGGGGCAGCATATATATCGGCTAAGTTTTTTTATAATCACCCTGTACTTCAAAGTATCAAATTAACTCATATTTCATGCAAATCCAACTTGACAATTAGAAAAATTGACAGTGTTCGTTCAAAGTAGATAACCATCTAATCATTCATTCTGTATAAAACGTGAAATGCAAGGATAAATGAATAAAGTAATACTAATACCACAATGTTGTTAGTATTGAATTAATATTAGGTAATTGAAGTTTTATCAAATTTCACATAATATAATTATAATTTCATTTCAACACTATATCAAATATCTCAAGGAATGCCTATAAAAAATTTCTCCAGTGACCAATATGAAATATCTTTAAATTTAAGCAAAATGACATATTCTGGATCAATCCGATTTGAAAAGATTCTTTGTCAGACTCTTAGCAGAAATTTTATGTTAATAAACACTAGTAAGGAAAGGTATGAGCTTTTAATGAGATAGAGACACAAAAAAATCGTAAAAATGGAAGAACATTTTCCTGATTGAATGATTTGACAGTTATGAATATAAGGTACTTACGTATTAACGCCACCGCAGCTACAGATATGGCGGTTTTTAAGTGCCGCCAATCTACACCTAAAATTTTTGCGACAAATCATAAAATAAAGCACTTTATTTAAAATCAAAACACTTTCAAAATTCAAAGCACTTCATTTAAAAACAAAATTGTCAATCGGATTTCGGTGGAAAATGGGCCGATATAGAGTTTAACATAGATTCAAAACAGTCTCTATTTTCTTTCACCTGATGCTCTCGCCATATGAACTCTGATAAATAAGATTTCCAAATGATGTCTTGCTGTCCCCCTATGTCTCTTGTTCCTCCATTTAGCACTGCTCCACATTCTTTCAACTGTTTGTGTATGAACTCCTGTATCAGGATATATTCATAAAATATTTCGCTCCTGAAAAAATAAAATCGCATCTTGTTCTGTTTTTGGCAAATCCCAAATACGCATTTTCGTAGCACTAAAAAATGGCGTCAAAAATCAGCAAACAACAAGGCAACAAGGAATCCAAAAGATCACTGCGTGCGCGTGCGAACAAGATTGCTCTTTATTGGCGCATTAGCGCAACGCGGTGGCGTTAATACGTAAGTACCGAATATAATTATACAGCAAAATGAAATAAATGCTATACAAAAAGGTCCTGCAGCTTTTCAGATACACCTTGAATATGGATGCTACAGCAATTTATTGTTAGACTCAAGTAATCATGGACAGTGGAAGAAACAGGAATCGGAATATATGAAATACCTTGATGATCTTGTTCCATATGGTGATGGGAAAAAATGCTCAAATTTACAATCAGATGATCATTCTTGGATTTAAGAGATAATTTTTCCTACTTTAATTGTATTTTTTTAACCATGATATGTAAGAAAATTAAGAATTTTAGTACAAATTTAAGTAGTTTCAAGATCCTTAAAAATCAAAACCAGAAGCTTTTAAGGGCAGCAAGTACCCTGTTTATGATTCCTGCCAGTTTATCTTTTATAAGAAAGTCTGAAAGCAGATTTATGGTGAATGACAAATAGCTTGAAATGCAATATGAAAAGATGAAGTAGCATACCTGCCAACCTCAAAATGTTGAAATTAGTACAATTGACATCCAAAATTAGTACAAAATTAGAGTACAATTTTCATATGCAAAAACATTAGGCAATACAACTGAGGAAATTAATGAAATTAACCTTTATTGTACCTTGATATAGACATTCAATTAATTTTCAACACTGTAACATAAAAATGACATCTATTGGCCAAGAATTTTATTGCTAGAGTTTTTAAGCATGTCATAGGTGTGACTTTGCATTTTTTAAGAATTTGTCATCATATTTTTGCTCGTAACATTTTCCTCTTTGCATGGTCTTAATTAACAAATTTTCTAAATTTGCATCAGACATCGAGCTACGAAATTATGTCTCATTTTTCTTTATTTGACTAAACATGCGTTCGCATTCAGCATTTCCATGTAGCAGTTAAAATTGATAACATAACTCTGCCAAGCCTATCGTATTTTAAAGCACCATTTGCCAATTTTATGTAAGACCATTTAGTTTTCCTCTTCAATATGTTCTGGTATATCACCTACCTGAAACACAGAAAACTGAGCATGCAGCTTGTCTATCGCTTCTTCTTCACTCACTATCTCTGATATGCAACATAATAGGGAATCTGTGAATTGGTTACAACTGACCATCATTGCTATTACTTCCGTCAGTTGCAATAGAGAATGGAGTCAACTTTAGCAAGTCCACCAATAATTCCTTTCCACTCGAAGCCATTTTATTCAGAACAGCACTAATCTTTGTCTTTCCACACTCATAATTTTTAGCAGTCTCACAGCGAGTGAACATTTTTTTGAAAAATGGTCCATCATGATCAGCAACAGAAATAGGAAGGTTATGTTCAATAATGAATGCAGTAAAAAGGCATTCTGCTTTAGTAACATCGTTATCTCCAGTTGTTTGATGAAAAAAAGATCCAACATTTGAATTCTTTTCAAAATTAAATGCAAAATCACAACGTTTTTGAAACGCACGTGTACTTTTACATCGTTTAAGCCGCCATGTGAAATGCTTATATCACTTGCACACAATGAACAAAAGGCAAAATGCACACCTTTGCGAGACTGCATAATACAGGAAAACTCCTGAATGTAGGATTGTTTAAACACTTGGGAATATTGTTCAGGCTTTACTTTGGACATTTTGCCACAAGACACGATCACTATAAGTGAATTACAGAGGGTTGGATCCACATACGTAATTTTAGATGCAAATGGCGCCACGGCGACTGTGTTGTTTACTCCGTGAGGCGTTGCCACACAACTTGTTTAAAACCATCCAAATTATCTTGGAAGCCACGGCAGCTGTGTTGGTTACTCCGTGAGGCGTTGCCACGCAACTTGTTCAAAACTATCCCAAATTATCTTGGAAAAACTCTACCGAAAAGTACCCAAATTTGCGCACATCGGTTCAATTTGGCAACATTGATATAGAATTTATGGATTTTATGTTGTTGCCAAACTTAGTGATCTTTTTTTAGCAAACTGGAAAAAAAAGTCCAATTTTCCCTAAAACCGGCAACACTAACGCAATTAACGTTTTTCCGATTTTCAAGTTGATGTTACCAAAACTAGCGATTTTCTACTAAAACTAGTGGTTTTCCGCCAAATCTAGCACAGTCACTAGAATTTGCTAACCTACGAATAAAACTATTAAATTCATACATTTTTTGATTATTTCGTATAATCGTAAAAATGAAACAAATTTCATACATTGTGACGGACAAATCGTACAAGTTGGCAGGTATGAAGTAGTCTTTTCATAACACGTTAAGCGCTGAGCCTATTTTGTTTTCTTTTCCATTCAAGCTGCAATATGCTGGCTAGTCTTTGAGTTCCTACTAAATACTTCATCAGTTCTAAATGCTCATATTTTATTTTAAAATATAACCAAAAATAATATGAGTATCACAGAATTTCAAAAGAAATTAGCTGTCTTATCTTTCACATTGTTGCTATGAAGGACTTCCAAGTTGAAATATTGCAATTATACACCTCAAATATCTTGTCACAAATTACAACAAAGATCTGGAAGAGCATCGAAAGTTCAAAGATATTGTAAAAAATGCTACGAAGACAATGCACATGATTTAGAAGAGATATTGCCAGAAAATTGACGAAACAAGTGACAACATTCTGTGAAACCTGCACAGGACAACTATTTATGTGTATCCAGTGTTTCAACAATACCTATTAAAATAATTTTTCTGATAAGAAGTAATATTTAGATACATTTTTTATAATATTTAAACTATTTAATTTTTAATTAAGAATATAATTTTTTAAATTATATATAGTCAGATCAATGGTGACGAACACGGCTTAAACGGAAAGTATATTGACAATCACTGGTGACTGATGCAGCACTCAGCATGTTAAATGATTTATTTTTAATTGTGTGATTTTATAAACAGGAACATAATTTATTTTTACAAATTAAACATTTAAATAATTACATTTGTAAACACGAAGCTGTAAATTGGAAAAGGCTGTATTCAGAATTTTTCATATGAGAGATTTTGCTACTCATTAATTTCAATCATAAAGAAAAAAAAACAAACATCCAGAAGTGATCAACTAAGATTGTTTCAAAATTTCTTAATGGCAGTGTTTGCATGAATTTTTTTTTTCTAGAGGATAAAAACACCCTTTAAGGTAATTAAGATAATTCAAATTCAATTAAATAGTTTCTATTTGTTGCTTCAGTTATTGTAAACTGCTAAACATGTCCATAAACACACACACACACACTGATAATTTGTAATCCCTGATATTTTAAAAGGACATTTTTTTTATAAAATACTAAAAAATTTCAGCAAATGAGTATGTGTAGCAAATGAATATGTGTTTGGCAACAAGTATATAATTCACCTCTGGTGTCTTCATAATTGTCCACAAAGTTGTGCCTTAATATTCACCCCCCTCTGGTGTCTTCATAATTGTCCACAAGTTCTGAAAACACCACCTCAGTCACCGGATTTAAACCCAATAGAACACATTTGGAGAGAACTGGAGGTTAGAGTACGAAGACATGACATTAAAATGAGAAGCGAACTAAAAACAGTAATGATCGAAGAATGGAGGTACATTTATGCAGAAATTACAAAAAACTAGTAAACGCTATTCACAGATGTTAAAAAGCTGTTGTGGATATAGAAGTTATCCTACTAAGTACTAATTAACAACAATATTATAATATTTACTGTATGTAGAGATTTTTTTTAAACTGTAGGTACGAAGAGTTTTGTGACGTAACTTTTTGATTATTAATTTTTTAAAAAAAAAATTTTACTATGTATTTAAAATATTTTATACATAGTAAAACTATGTATAAAATATATAGTTTTGTTAAGAACATGTTATAGATATCATTAAAAAATTCCCATGCTGAAATATTAATTTTTATTAATGGATAGAGCAGTACTTCTTTGAAATTCGTAAGTTTACGAACAATTTTGGGAGCCACCTGTTTCTTCCTCTTAGATGCACATAAATAACTGTGAAATATGGAATGAAAAGTAGAAGATATCGCATTTGGTTTTGCCTAAGTTTTATGGTCGATTTTTCTTAATTTGGCAGAAATTTGTTTTAAACTCCGGTTATAATTAGTAATACAACTAATTAGTAATTTGAAATAAAATCACTTACCTTCAACAGATAACTTCAGTTGCCGTAGAACCAACTCCAAGGTTATTATATCTATGCAGAAAATGCACGTAAGTTATTTGTGCTTTTAAGATGTGAAAACAAGAAAAACCTTAACTAGATAACTAACCTAACTTTATATTAACTAGATTTGAAATGAAATCACTTACCTTCAACAGATAACTTCAGTGGCCGTGGAACCAGTTAATGCGCGCGCGCGCGGGAATCCAACTCAACGACAAATAACAAATTCAAATTTGTAAACACGGAATAAGTGTTGCCAGATACCAACTAGAAATTCTGAAAAGGATTCTCCAAAGATGCATATATTTTATTTTATTTTTTAACGAACGTTACATTCATGCAGAAGCATATTTATATTAAGAACTACAACTAATTAGTAATATTTAACTGTAAAAGAAAATCTTATGGATGAAAATAAAATTTTGAAAAATAATTTGGGGACTGTTTCCGAAATATCTCAGAATTCAATTTTTCTAGCTACAAATTTTCCAGTTCAAACATAATTATATTTACCCAAGTTACAACAATAAATATATTCAATAAACACGAGGAGAACCATGTTTATTGAATGTAACTTTTTTTAAATCATGTGTTATACCACAGCCGGTCTACATCGTGTGTAGACCGGCTGTGGTTATACTTTTGAACTGATAATTTAGAACATTAGTGGTGTCTGCAATGGAGGGGGGGGGGGGTATTTGGGGATTGTGTCTCCTCAAGAATCCATCGAACCCACTGAATTTTATAGAAACGATATATGGGGAAAATGGTAAACAAAATATTTGGAAACTGCCACTCCCCCCGTACACACATACAGAGAGAGAGAAGCAATTTCTGTCGAAGCTAATGTAGAAATTCAGGAATATTTTAATCTAATCACATATTCCGTATTACGACAATTTTATAGTTTAATTTTTTTGTAGGTTATTCAAATATAATTTTTTTTGTGTGAAGTGTGAACTCGCCCGTCTACTGCACACGCAGAGACAGGGAAAAGAGGGTGATAACTACTCTAAAAGTGACACAAACATGTTCAATACGTCTTATATTGTAACTTTTTGCTAAAACCCTAAAAATTAGAAAATTTTTAGAAAAAAATATTTTCTAATTTGGTGTTACGATTCATAATAAGAGAACCCGTCCGCTTATGAAGGTCGAATGACTACAAAAGACGACTTTTTCAATTGCTTTTCACAACTTATTGTTCATATGCTTGGAACACTAATTATATTTGCCGACTGTCATTCTATGGCAAATTAACCATTTCAAAGAAACAACTAACATCACATATGAGTAGTTACATTCTTTAGTATATGAAAGGACCGAAATCAGAACTTTGTGTGCTCACCTTTGTTTCCTGTTATGAACAGAATACGATGTGACATACTTTTGTCAATGAGAAAATTGCAGTAGTCGCTTAAAATGTCTTTGCACAAGGGCCACATGTACTTTACTGCGTCAATCAAAGATTCGAAATTTGATGGGATTTTTTTTGCTGAATTTTCGATAGGGTTTTAGTCGTGCCAGTCAAGCACGTTTATGTATTTCCTCTGCAGGTAATCCTATACTACACTTGATCTGTGGCATGAAGTACCATCATGCATGTGCATCTGTGCACTTGCATATGAGTTACTAACTTTTTTCGTAACATATTCATATAAATAGAACCATTCATGGTAGGGCCTCTCGGCTAAAAGAACAATAAAGCAGTACCTAAAGCTGACATAGCACCCCACATCACCTGACTTGGCGATGTTTCACTACGATAACAATGTATTTTTCATTAAACTTTTTGCCTTTGGTCATACAACATGATTTTGAGTGAAGCAAATTGACACAAAGTTGATTTATAGGAAAACTGAGCTTGACACCAATCTTGAACAGTCCACGTTTTGCAAAGTAAAGTCTCTTTTTATCATTATAGCGTTTAGTTTACATTCATGAGACGTCGGGAAACAGCGCTAATACTAATATTATATCCTTTTGAATGTAGAAAAGACTTTATTTTCGTGTACGAACTCTTAAGAGAAAGCATAACAATTCGCCGTATAATGTTGTTACCGGATGGGCTTGTTTATTAGAGCACCCACTTCATCTTGCATCCACTTCATCACCTGTATCTTGATGTTTCGTGATAATGTTATAGATATCAGTCGTTCTAACATTCACATTTCTGCTATCTCAGACTGAAAACCAGAAGAAAACTGACCCTTGAACTTTTGCCCCCCATCAACATATGTCTCTGTAAGATGATGCAACACCGCAGGAAGCAATACGGTCAGTGAATACGAATAGGTGGTTTACAATTTTCGCAAATGACTGTATTTCAGATCATTTCCTAGGGATATTGAGGATCAAAATACGGTTCTCTGTGATGAAATCAAAATTTCGGTTAAAATGTATATAATTTTTACCTTACCATAAAAGGAAAAGCGCTCTTTCAAAAAATTAAAAATTTCACATTTCAAGATATAACACATTCAAAGTGATCACTTTTCGGAAAAACTAAGGTTTCAAATGCGAGATAAATCGTAAACGAGGCTTTTAAGAAGTATGCTCAACGAAAATAATCTTGTAAAGAAATACATTCTTCCTGAATATTGAAACTTCATGAATTACATCCTACGGCTACAGAAAAGAGAAAATTAAAATTAAAAAATGATTTCGGTTTCGTTTCACACCAAAATCGAAAATTTTCCTTCCCAATTTGATAGGGCAGAAAATTTATAGATTTCATACTGCAAGAATACATACATATATCTAGTGGTATAACTAGAGATTTTGTCAAATATCCCTGATTTGTATTCTAAACCTTTTCTATACAATATCCGCCGTAGAATAACATAATAATAATTTAAATTAAAAATAACTTCAATTTTTATTAATATATTTTGTTCCATTTTCGAAGTTTTTCGATTAAAATCACACTTTTAGTCCTTTTCATAGGCAAAATAATACCTTTCCAGTCCAATTTTGATATCGAGGTTATTCTATAGATTCTATACTAAAATACAGCATCAGATAAATAGGTTTGAACAGTTAATTCCTGGAAAAATGTATGGATCTAAACGCGATTGGACGAGATTATATAACGCCCTATACAAAATAAAAAAAAATTGAAAAATATTAAATACCCTATTTTGTTCTACGTATATTGTCTTGAAAAGAAAATACATTCCCTCGGAACATTTTTCATAAAAATACTCCGGTACTTACACAAAAACAAAGAAAAAAAACAAAAAAAAAAGGAAAAATTAAGCACCCTATTTTGTTCTAGGTATAGTATCTTGAAAAGAAAATACATTCTCTCGGAACATTTTTTAAAAAAATACTCATGCACTTGGACAAAAACTTTCGATGTTTATCGACTGAAATCCCGTTTTCAGCTCTTTTTCACGAGCAAACTAATACCTGCCTGGTACCATTTCGATATCAGGGATGCACTATGTATTCCACACTAAAATAATACATCAAAAAATTATGTTTGAACATTTAATTTCTGGAAAAAACTATAGGTTAAAAATGCGATTTTACGCGATTGTGATCATAATCTTCACACCCTAAAGTAACAAAGAAAAAAAACAAAAAAAAAGGAAAAATTAAGCACCCTATTTTGTTCTACGTATAGTATCTTGAAAAGAAAATACATTCTCTCGGAACATTTTTAAAAAAAATACTCATGCACTTGGACAAAAACTTTCGATGTTTATCGACTGAAATCCCGTTTTCAGCTCTTTTTCACGGGCAAACTAATACCTGCCTGGTACCATTTCGATATCAGGGATGCACTATGTATTCCACACTAAAATAATACATCAAAAAATTATGTTTGAACATTTAATTTCTGGAAAAAACTATAGGTTAAAAATGCGATTTTACGCGATTGTGATCATAATCTTCACACCCTAAAGTAACAAAGAAAAAAAACAAAAAAAAAAGGAAAAATTAAGCACCCTATTTTGTTCTACGTATAGTATCTTGAAAAGAAAATACATTCTCTCGGAACATTTTTAAAAAAAATACTCATGCACTTGGACAAAAACTTTCGATGTTTATCGACTGAAATCCCGTTTTCAGCTCTTTTTCACGGGCAAACTAATACCTGCCTGGTACCATTTCGATATCAGGGATGCACTATGTATTCCACACTAAAATAATACATCAAAAAATTATGTTTGAACATTTAATTTCTGGAAAAAACTATAGGTTAAAAATGCGATTTTACGCGATTGTGATCATAATCTTCACACCCTAAAGTAACAAAGAAAAAAAACAAAAAAAAAGGAAAAATTAAGCACCCTATTTTGTTCTACGTATAGTATCTTGAAAAGAAAATACATTCTCTCGGAACATTTTTAAAAAAAATACTCATGCACTTGGACAAAAACTTTCGATGTTTATCGACTGAAATCCCGTTTTCAGCTCTTTTTCACGGGCAAACTAATACCTGCCTGGTACCATTTCGATATCAGGGATGCACTATGTATTCCACACTAAAATAATACATCAAAAAATTATGTTTGAACATTTAATTTCTGGAAAAAACTATAGGTTAAAAATGCGATTTTACGCGATTGTGATCATAATCTTCACACCCTAAAGTAACAAAGAAAAAAAACAAAAAAAAAAGGAAAAATTAAGCACCCTATTTTGTTCTACGTATAGTATCTTGAAAAGAAAATACATTCTCTCGGAACATTTTTAAAAAAAATACTCATGCACTTGGACAAAAACTTTCGATGTTTATCGACTGAAATCCCGTTTTCAGCTCTTTTTCACGGGCAAACTAATACCTGCCTGGTACCATTTCGATATCAGGGATGCACTATGTATTCCACACTAAAATAATACATCAAAAAATTATGTTTGAACATTTAATTTCTGGAAAAAACTATAGGTTAAAAATGCGATTTTACGCGATTGTGATCATAATCTTCACACCCTAAAGTAACAAAGAAAAAAAACAAAAAAAAAAAGGAAAAATTAAGCACCCTATTTTGTTCTACGTATAGTATCTTGAAAAGAAAATACATTCTCTCGGAACATTTTTTAAAAAAATACTCATGCACTTGGACAAAAACTTTCGATGTTTATCGACTGAAATCCCGTTTTCAGCTCTTTTTCACGGGCAAACTAATACCTGCCTGGTACCATTTCGATATCAGGGATGCACTATGTATTCCACACTAAAATAATACATCAAAAAATTATGTTTGAACATTTAATTTCTGGAAAAAACTATAGGTTAAAAATGCGATTTTACGCGATTGTGATCATAATCTTCACACCCTAAAGTAACAAAGAAAAAAAACAAAAAAAAAGGAAAAATTAAGCACCCTATTTTGTTCTACGTATAGTATCTTGAAAAGAAAATACATTCTCTCGGAACATTTTTAAAAAAAATACTCATGCACTTGGACAAAAACTTTCGATGTTTATCGACTGAAATCCCGTTTTCAGCTCTTTTTCACGGGCAAACTAATACCTGCCTGGTACCATTTCGATATCAGGGATGCACTATGTATTCCACACTAAAATAATACATCAAAAAATTATGTTTGAACATTTAATTTCTGGAAAAAACTATAGGTTAAAAATGCGATTTTACGCGATTGTGATCATAATCTTCACACCCTAAAGTAACAAAGAAAAAAAACAAAAAAAAAAAGGAAAAATTAAGCACCCTATTTTGTTCTACGTATAGTATCTTGAAAAGAAAATACATTCTCTCGGAACATTTTTAAAAAAAATACTCATGCACTTGGACAAAAACTTTCGATGTTTATCGACTGAAATCCCGTTTTCAGCTCTTTTTCACGGGCAAACTAATACCTGCCTGGTACCATTTCGATATCAGGGATGCACTATGTATTCCACACTAAAATAATACATCAAAAAATTATGTTTGAACATTTAATTTCTGGAAAAAACTATAGGTTAAAAATGCGATTTTACGCGATTGTGATCATAATCTTCACACCCTAAAGTAACAAAGAAAAAAAACAAAAAAAAAAAGGAAAAATTAAGCACCCTATTTTGTTCTACGTATAGTATCTTGAAAAGAAAATACATTCTCTCGGAACATTTTTTAAAAAAATACTCATGCACTTGGACAAAAACTTTCGATGTTTATCGACTGAAATCCCGTTTTCAGCTCTTTTTCACGGGCAAACTAATACCTGCCTGGTACCATTTCGATATCAGGGATGCACTATGTATTCCACACTAAAATAATACATCAAAAAATTATGTTTGAACATTTAATTTCTGGAAAAAACTATAGGTTAAAAATGCGATTTTACGCGATTGTGATCATAATCTTCACACCCTAAAGTAACAAAGAAAAAAAACAAAAAAAAAAAAGGAAAAATTAAGCACCCTATTTTGTTCTACGTATAGTATCTTGAAAAGAAAATACATTCTCTCGGAACATTTTTTAAAAAAATACTCATGCACTTTGACAAAAACTTTCGATGTTTATCGACTGAAATCCCGTTTTCAGCTCTTTTTCACGGGCAAACTGATACATGTCCGGTACCATTTCGATATCAGGAATGCACTACGTATTCTACACTAAAAGAATGCACCAGAAAAATAAGGGTGAACATTTATTTCCTGGAAAGAACTATGGGTCGAAAACGCGATTGGACGCGATTGTGATCATAATCTTCACACCCTAAATTTAAAAAAGAAAGAAAGAAAGAAAAAAAAAATCAAGTACCGTATTTTGTTGAATGTACATTGTTTTGAAAAGAAAATACATCCTCTAGGAACATTTTGCAGGGAAAAAAAAAAAAAAAGAAAAAAAAACCTCTGAAGCACTTTGATTAAAAAAAACCCCTTGATGTTTATCGATTGACATCACGTTTTCAGTTCTTTTTAGGGGTAAATAATACCTTTCCTGTCCCATTTCGATATCAGGGATGTTCTACATTAAATATGTTCTACATTAAAATAATACAGTATGTTCTACAGTATGTTCTACATTAAAAGAATACATCAGAAAAATAGGTTTGAACATTTAATTTCTGGAATAAACTATGGATCAAAATCGTGATTGGACGTGATTTTAATCACACCACAAACAAAAAAATTTAACTAAATTGTAGCCCAATTCGTACCATAATCCATTCTTAAGTAGCTCAAGTTTTTTTCCCATTTAAATTAAGAAAAAAAAATGAAAAATTGGAATTGTTGTGCCAAATCATTACTATAGCTTGTTACCCTTCAATTTAGAGGACTTGAAGAAATCTTTTGATTGATACCATACTTGAAAATGTGCGAGTCTACCTGGGGTAATGACTTCACTCATACAAAAATTGTATCGCAGTTTCTTTTCGCAACAATGGTATTTATTATTGAACCATAAATAAATATTTTTATGTATGAATATGTCAAATTTTGTCCCATGTTATAAAAATATAAAATTTCGAATCAAGTTCTAAGTTTTCGCAGGAATTTAAAAAATTTCCTTCTAGTTCTAGGTTTTTTTATAACAAACCCGAATATAAAGTTTCGCGAAAAATCCATTAATATTTGTTGCAGTTAGTATACAAAAAATCGACCACAGTACAGACAGAGGGATATCACTCCAAAGATAATCAAAACATGTTCAGGAGGTCCTAAAACATATATTAGCATTAAACTCTTGAATACGTATATTTTTGTGGAAACAATACCATCTCTATATTATATTATATAGTATGAGAAAATAAAGATGAAAATACATTAACACAGGAACACATAGAAACAATAGATTTTAATATTTAAATTTTTACTGATTTAAGGATGAAAATCGCAAACAGACTCAAAGGAAATCTTAACCTTTGAGAAAGAAGGAAAAAGAGAGAGAAAATTGAAAAGTACATTGGTCTAAAATACTTTACGTGCTATTCGTGCTACTATTGCTCGTCGAATTGTACGCTCTTTCGATACAGATATTGAACGTTCTATGTTGTACTATTATAGCATGCCGAATATCACGTTCTTCTGACACGGTCTTCGGAACGTTTTTATTGAACTATTGTAGAACGTCAAACAGTACACTTTATACGCACAAAAATTGAACGTTCTATGTTGAACTATTATAGAACTTCCAATATCACGTTCTTTTGGCACAGATAAAGAACGTCTTATATTGTACCATTGTAGAACGTCGAACATCACGTGCAAATAACACCAAACAACGTTATAACACTTATAACACTATCTTTGAACGCATTCTGAACGTACTCTGAACGTGCCGGTGCTACTTGGGAAAGGCCTGGACTCATCGACCTGCTTCAACACAGGTGGTGACACCAAACTTTGTTTCAGAGTTTCAAAGGCTGTTTGCTCGTCTTGCCCCCACCTCCAGGGTGTTCGTTTCCTCGTAAGGTTGCTCAGCGGTCTGGAGGTTTCAGCAAACTGAGGAATGAAACGTCGATACCAACTACAGGTCTGGAGAAAACTTTGTACTTGCTTTACACTTTTTGGAGAGGGTATCTGTAGAACTGCTTCTATTTTCCCAGGGTCTACCTCGATTCCATCTCTCGTTATGTAGTGGCCGAGGTACTTAACCTTTGGGCAAGCAAAGTGGCACTTTGCACGATTGGCATGCAATCTAAATTTATGTAACCGGTCAAAAACTAACCGAAGGTCCTCCAAATGTTCTTCGAAGGTAGAAGACATCACAATAATGTCATCTAAATAGGCTAGGATGTTGACTTTCAATCCGTTTCGGAAAAGATCCATAAGTCTTTGGAAGGTTGCAGGGGCCGTCTTTAGACCAAAGGGCATGCGCGTAAATCGGAACACTCCAAAAGGGCAAACAAAGGCTGTCTTGTCCTTATCGGGAGGGTACATTCTGACTTGATGGTAACCAGATTTTAAGTCCATGGTAGACATGTAGGTAGTCGGCTTAGCATTTTGCAAAAGATCATCCATACGTGGTAGGGAATATGGATCAGGCTTAGTTACAGAATTCAGTTTCCGATAATCGATGCAAAGGCGGAAATCCCCATTCTGTTTTGGTATTAACACCACCGGGGCAGCATACGGAGAGTCACATTCCTCGATTACGCCCGATTGGAGAAGGGTGTCGATCTGTTCTTTCAAAATTCCCTTTCTGGCAGGAGAAAGCCTATAGGGAGTAGTGGCAACTGGGGAAGAATCACCCGTGTCGATCCGATGTTCTATATACGGCGTCGGCTCTCCCCCCGGACTAAAGGTATCTTCACACTGGGTAATCAACGCATTGAGTCTTCGGCGTTGTTCCTCCGTTAGATATTCACCTTCGTTGGGTCGGAGTAGACAAGAATTCGCTGCTATCGTACCTTCCTTAATGTCACAGGACTGGACAGTAGGGTTTTCAACGAATGGAAAGTATACATTTGGGTTATCACTGTAGAACCAGGTATGGTTTTGAAGATTCAACACGACTCCGGATTTCTTCAGAAAGTCTGCTCCCAATAGAGTACGATTTCCTTTGGCTTCTGGTAGCACGAAAAGAGTTACTGGGAAAGAACGTCCCTCCAGACATACCGTCACACACGTGGTAAAAGCGTTCCTTTCAGTTTGATCACCATCAGCAAGCGTCATCGTAATAAATGTTTTCTCAAACTCAACTCCTTCATCTTTCAGCAAATGGTACAGGGTCTCACCCGCAATAGAGTGTGTCGCTCCGCTATCCGCGCACGCTGTACCTGTGATACCATTTATTGTGACACTCACGACTGCAGCCCGCTCCAGTACCTCTGGACTATGGATTTGGATCTTCTCAAAACGAGCTGCTGCTCGCGTGGGAGGGTTACAAGTTGGGCATTTTGATTTTATAAATCCGGCTTTACCACAGCCATAACAGATTAACGTTGGTCGTTCCTGATGGTTGGATCCATCATCTGTTCGATTGGTTCTGCCTTCCTGAGAGCACCTCTTGGGCATAACAGGTTTCGTAACCTCATCTCTGACCGTGTTAGTCCTCCTCGGAAACGGCGGAATCGTACTTTTCTTCTGATTAGTCCTTAAACAGTCATACGTATCCAACCTTTCCGCCAAGTCTAACGGGTTGGTTAGCTCTGGCCAAATATCAAGGAAATGGTCTCTGGTTTCCTGAGGTACTCGTTTCTTCATTTGGTCAGCCAAGACGAGTTCCTTTAATTGTTCAAATGTCTTGACATTCAGTTCAGTAAGCCAGTCGTCAAGATAACTGGTCAATTCAAAATAAAAATCACGCCAAGTACTGTTTTGGCTCTTACGTTGCAGAGAAAACAATTGTCTGTATTTATCGGCAGTAAGCTTATATCTTTTCAACAGCATTGCCTTCACTTTATTGTAATCCTGACATTCCTCCTCTGGTTCTCTAGCCAAAAGTTGTCCGATCTCAGATGGTAAAGATCCAATTAAATATGGGACCCAAGTCGCTTCTGGAATCTTTAAGAACTTAAGTTGTCGTTCAAATAAATTAAGAAATAATGCCATATCATCATCCTTAGGGTCGTATTTAGGGAGAATTCTCCTCACGTCCCACTTGGGTTGCTCCGTCTCCAAAACCGGGGTTGCGGTTACGGATTGCGAGACCCTCTGAGATTCAAGTTGCAACTTCAAACGTTCCAATTCAAACATTCTTTCATTTTCCAATTTGACTTCCTGTTCCCTTGCTATGCGATTTTCAATAATATTGTCCAACATATATTTTGTCAACTCTTCACTATAGCCTTCAGAACTCGTGATCAAATCTTTTAACTCCACCACCTTAAGAGTGTCTGCTCCATTTAATCCTAACTCTTGAACAAGTAATCTTAGATCTTCTTTACGTCCCTTACCAAGATAAGCCATTTCTATCGTAAAAACTCTCTAAATTCTTCAAATTAACACAGAACAGTCTTTTTTCTCTTTAAAACGTAATAAATAATTCTGATCAAAAGCGAAAAAGATAAAGAAAACAGTTGCAGCACATCCCTTAATCCACTAGACCGATCGCAGACATTCCGTCGCGCGCCGGTCAAATGAAAATGAAAGTGACGCTCAGACGAGAACGGCAAGCACAAAAGAATGTTTTTGTACGATAGGTTTCACTACTGCAATGCCGGATGGCGAAAACAGAAGTATAACTACTTAAAATAGTTTAAACAGGTTGAACACTTATCTGTTAATCTGTTAACATCCTTGGCATGGAAGGGATATTCCAACACCGCATTCACACGAACACATCAGGATGGGGTTATCCCAAGAGTTCTTTTTGTCCGTCGTTTTGAGAACACACAAACACCGGCCGCACGTTCGGGCGCCAAACTATATCCGCTAGTTGTACATGATTGACACGGATACACATTTTGAAGTTTAATGACGCTATTAAACTTTTCACAAATACATCACAAACATTACAGAGTTAAAATTTCACATAACAAAACTGGTGGGCTTCGAACCGATGTCGTGAGTCCTACTCTCTTCTTCTTCTTCTTCTTCCTTTCTTTCTAGGTGTCGCTGCGCTGGCAGCTCACTCGTTATAACAG